>OX336389.2:413579068-414260320 GCA_946902985.2 Meconema thalassinum
TACCTGGCAGTAGGTATAAAAGGCTTGGCATCAGCAAGGGCATGCGGCCGGAAAACTATGCCAAAACCAATATGACAGCGAATCTTAGTTTAGCCTCGGAAAATGCTAGGGCGTACCCCAGAAGCGACGTGCAGGGATTTCGCCCGACCCCTGTGAGAAATGGGCTAGGGCTACTGGGTCACGAGCGAACCCGGCTAAAGAGGCTAGCTCAAAAATATGGTGAGTTACGAAGAATAGGCACACTGAATGTAGGAACAATGACTGGGAAAGGAAGGGAGTTAGTGGATCTCATGGAAAGGAGGAAGGTGAAAATATTGTGTGTGCAAGAGACTAGATGGAAGGGAAATAGGGCTAGAGAGTTGGGTAGTGGCTATAAGCTACTATACAGTCGAGCAGACAAGGATGGGAGGAATGGAGTGGGAATAATCCTCTCCCGAGACATAAAGGAGACCATAGTTCAAGTTAAGAGAAGAAGTGACAGGATAATGAGCATCAAACTGTGTCTTGATGGACAATTGGTAAACATTGTGTGTTTATGCTCCGCATGTGGGTTGCGATGAGGAAGAGAAAATATCCTTCTGGGAAGATATGGATCGTGAGCTTGGAGATATACCAGCGAATGAAAGATTGATAGTGGGTGGTGACTTAAATGGACATGTCGGAAGGAGTCGAGATACAATCGAAAGAGTACATGGAGGCTGGGGAGTAGGAGTGAGGAATGATGAAGGACACAGAATCGTGGATTGTGCGATGGCATATGATTTGGCGATTGTGAATACATGGTTCGAGAAAAAATACAGGTCAATATATGACTTACAAGAGTGGGACCAGAGAAAGCCAGATTGACTTCTTAATGTGTAAAAGGTCTCAATTAAGGGAAATCCAAAACTGTAAACTTTTTAATGGTGAAGCAGTGGCAGCACAGCATAGGACGGTAGTCATGGACAGGAAAATGAAGATTAGGAAGAAAGGCAGACCTGTGCGAGTCTTAACAAAAATTAAGTGGTGAAGATTAAATGAAGAGGCGTTGAAGGACCAGTTTAAGGAGAAAGTACTCAATGGAGTGGTTCTTTGCAATGATGTGCAGGAGTGGTGGGCGCACAACAGCAGTTTGATAAGGAGGGTAGGAACTGAAGTGCTAGGAAGAACTTCTGGCAAGAAACCACTAGCTGACAGAGAAACATGGTGGTGGAATGAGGAGGTACAGAAGATCGTGAAAGCCAAAAATGATGCAAAGAAGTTATGAGATATGTCAGGTAGACAAGAGGATAAAGAGAACTACACGAGATGTAATAAGGAAGCAAAGAAGGTAGTAGCACAGTCAAAGGCACAAATGATGGATCAACTGTACGAAGAGTTGGAAACTACAGAAGGTGAAAGAAAAATTTTCAGAATAGCGCAGGCGAGAGATAAAGACAAGAAGGACTACACCCAAATAAAGCAGATCAAAGATGAAAATGGTCTAGTATTAACGGACCATTCCGACATCAAGTGCAGATGGAGAAACTACTATGGAAAACTTCTAAATGAAGAGAACCCAAGGGTATATTTAGGAGAAAGAGAAAAACACCAGGGTCTGACAATGGATATTAGAAAAGAAGAAGTAACATTAGCACTTAGGAAAATGAAAAACGGAAAGGCAACAGGACCCGTTGAAATACCAGTTGAAGTGTGGAAGTATCTAGAGAAAGATGGAATCGACATGTTGCTGGATTTAATGAAAAAAATGTACTCTCAGGAAACAATACCTGATGAATGGAGAGAAAGTATAGTGCCTATATATAAAGAGAAGGGAGATATTCAGGACTGTGCTAACTACAGGGGCATTAAGTTAATGTCCCATACCATGAAAATCTGGGAAAGAGTGATAGACAAGAGGATCCGGGATGAGACTAGCATTGGCGAGCAACAATTCGGCTTCATGCCAGGAAAAGGGACCACAGACGCAGTGTTTGCCCTGAGACAAGTAATGAAAAAGTATCGTGAAAGACAGAAGGGATTACACTTCGCATTCATGGACCTAGAGAAAGCATATGACCGGGTGCCCCGAGGAGAAGTCTGGAGATGTTTACGAGCGAAGGGAGTCCCAGAGAAGTACGTGCAGTTGGTTCATGAAATGTACAAAGATGCAAGAACACAGGTTAGAAGCAGTGTTGGACTTACAGATTGGATTCCGGTTCGAGTAGGTTTACACCAAGGTTCGGCTTTAAGTCCATATCTGTTTGACCTAATTCTGGACGAAATGTCTTGTGGATTACGAGACCAAGCCCCCTGGTGCATGATGTTTGCGGACGACATTGTGTTATGTAGTACCACCAAAGATGTCATAGAAGAAAAACTGGAACAGTGGAGGGCAGCCATGGAAGACAGAGGACTAAGGATTAGCAGGAAGAAGACAGAATATATGAGGTTCAATACAGACCAAGACTGTGAGATCAGAATGCAAGGAGAAACGTTAAATAGAGTGGATGAGTTCAAATACCTGGGTTCGGTGGTGACTGGAGATGGAAATCTGGATCTGGAAGTGTCACACAGGATTCAGGTAGGATGGATGAACTGGAGGAAAATGTCAGGAGTGCTCTGTGACCGCAGGATCAAGCCTAAGGTTAAGGGGAAAATATATAAAACTGTCGTAAGACCTGCATTGCTGTATGGTTCTGAAACATGGCCTGCACGCAAAACGCACACACACACACACAGGCTTGACGTCACGGAAATGAAAATGCTCAGGTGGATGAGTGGAGTGACTAAGCGTGATAGAGTGGAAAATGTCAAAATAAGAGGAACATTGAAGGTTGTGGAAATATCTAAGAAGATACAAGAAAAGCGACTTCAATGGTACGGGCATGTGAGAAGAAGGGAGGAATCCTACGTGGGGAGGAAGATGCTAGACATGCAAATACAGGCAGACCTAAACGAAGATGGATGGATTGTGTACAGGAGGACCTCAGAGAAAAACAGTTGTCAGAAGAGGATGTGCATGACCGGGTTAATTGGAGGAGAGCTGTCAGAAACATCGACCCCACATAGGAGTGGGAATGATGTAAAGAGAAAGAAGAAGATAGTTTACTTCTATGGTTGTTGCATTGTTATTATTATTATTAATGTAGTTTAAGTATGTTAATCTGTGATCTATTGAATTTTTATTGTGAATAACTTCAGGAATGATGTTGTGTAAACCATTTTGTTATTTATGTTCTAAATCAACCGTTCCTATTTCAACTAGCGGCCTAATTATATTGTAATATCTTGATGTGGCGAATACACAAATGATACACTGCACTAGAATGGAATAAGATTATGTCAACTTATCTGGTTTTAGAAGCCGAATCCTGTAGCGTCTGTTTTCGTACCAAGCTCCCTCAGACTGATTGATCCGAGATATGTTAGCTTCATACTTACTGCCAGTGGTGCTCTCTACTTGTTATTCTGGAGTACTATGTCATTAATGCTACGTCATAGTGTTATCTGCTCCATTTGTTGTTTTTGAATGATATTTATTCAATTAATTCCAAAGAGCCATAGGCTCGTACAGAGGAATTGTACAGTAATATGTGTGTTTACACACCAGGAAGAAAATTCTGAAGGTAACACAAATTGATGAATAAGGGCATAGGCCTATTAGTAAAGTTGATACTATATCTAAGATTGTTTAGACCAAGGTCTCTTAAAATGATAAGCACAGGATTTTTGAGCTTATTTGATGTATTACGATGCATCGAATTTTTCCCACAATACTTTCGTAGTTTTCCTCTTAAATACTGACAAAGTTGGTGCACTTTTTACTTCATCGGGAAGTTTATTATATAACTGTGATGCAGAGAACTTGAAACTATTTCTACCGTATTTAGAAGAGTGAATGATATATAAGGCTACGTCCTTCGCATGCCTAGTTCCATAAGAATGATTGTCCGAGTTCAAGATGTAGGGAGAGCTATAGAGTATTGTGTTGTGTTTAATTTTGTATATTAGCATAGCTGCTCGGAGATCTGCACTTATGCTGAGGGGTAGAATTTTACTTCTGATGTACAGATCTTTTACTGGAGTGCAGTAAGGAAGGTTAAATATGTTTCTAATAGCCCTATTCTGAATAGTCATTAAATCATTCAGTGTGGATTTCCTGCAGTGAGCCCAAATAACATTTAAATATTGGAGCTTGCTATGTACAAGTGAATAGTAGATTTGTTTTACAAGGTTTAGGGGAATAAGATACCGAAGTTTCCTTAGGATCCCTACTATAGGTGAGAGTTTCTTAGCAATTCGTTCAACGTGTTCAATCCAGGTCAGGTGTTTGTCGATGATTAGACCTAAATACTTTGCCTGATTAACCTCTTTTATTTCAATATTATTTATATATATTTTGTCATGTGTGATTTCTTTCATGCTTTGCTTTGAAATTACCATGTAATTGGTCTTCTGTAGGTTCATTGTTAATTTATTGGCCTGGAACCATTGTGAGAGAGTATTTATATCTTGTTGCACATTTTGTATGATTTCAATTATGTCTTTCCCAGTGTAGAAGATATTTGTATCATCTGCATACAATTTGATATGCCCTCTCAAATTACATTCCACAATATCATTTATATAAATTAAGAATAATGTAGGTCCAAGTATAGATCCTTGTGGAACTCCATGAGTTATATATTTTCCTGAACTTATGCATTTATTCAAAGCTACATGCTGCTTTCTTCCAATAAGGTAGGTTTTGCTACTTAAAAATATTACGGTGGTAGCTTGAAACATACATCTAGAGTTATTTTAATTGTAACATAATAAATGGTATTGAGGAAGTGAAGACAAAATACAAATCCTTGTTAAAGAAATCTAATTTGAAAGTTAATACGGAATTGCAAATATTGACCAATATGGTCTATTTGAAAAGCATTCTCATACACATATGACATCAATACTCTTGCAGCTCAGTACAACATACAAAACAGAGGGAAATCAGTACTATGTGACTCCACGGCCACTTCCTTCCCAATCCTCACTTACAATACAAATACACACAATACTATAGACACCACAAAAACACAGGTTATCAGTTTTTTTTTTATTAATTAACTTATTTATATATATATGTCGTAGTCAGATAGTGTAATCCGTCATTTCATGAAAATCCTAGGCACTTCATGAAGAGCCGGCATATGATGTAAAAAGGTACAGTTGCACTATCTGACGCGTGGTTTCATGAAATGACTAAATTTCACAGTCACATAGTGTAATTCATTTTGTACATCATCTGACGTGAAATCCAGCCGTCACTTCATGAAGTAGCGGCAGCGGTGATCACGTGAGAGGGAAGTGTGATTTCCAAGAATTAATCGGATAAAAAGTGGACACTAAAGGGCTGTTATTTACTCAGAAAGTGAACACATGGCATATGGTACAAATGGTACACATACAGTATCTAATGGTCTGGACCTAATTTATCCCCTAATTCCCTCCCCAGCATCTTGGCCTGGCGCCTAGAAGGAATACAGTAGTAGGCTATGCTGTTTGCTGCCGTATTGTGAATGGAAGAAGAAGTCGTTAAGATCCATTTTGTGAGAGATAGATAACCGATCAACATCAATACTCTTGATGACTTGGTTTCGCTGTTCTACCTTTTTAAACAACAAGAACTACGGTATAACTCATTTACTGACGCGCAATAAAGAGACCTTGTACATCTCTTAGCAGCTAATTGTTTGAGTGAAGTTGTGGTCTTGGGGTATGGTGGTAGCTTTCGGATCACTGCGTGGTGAGTTCGATCCCCACTGAGGGAGGGTATTTTTGCCAAATAACTACTTCTGTATTTTTCTGTTCAATCTGCACGTTTTAATATACCTGTAGTTCATTTGTTGCCTTGTTTTATAGTAGTTGTTTTCTTGTATATTTATTTTAAGGGCTAGGGACATCTTGGGCATCAGGCCAGTGTATTTGGGTGGATGTTTTCTGATAACGTGTGTTTGCGTGATGACTGAAGTAGTGTGTATAGCTGTAATGGGTAACGAATTTGGGAAGGTATCCCGAGACTTGAAATAAAGTACCATCCCGGCATTTGCCGAGAGGGTGTGTGGAAAGTCCCGGGAGAAAACGCCACAGTCAGCGACGGGATTCGAACCAGCATATACAATACTCGTTAAGTAGACATGAAATCAACTATGGTTACTAGGGATAGGAACTTAATTATGGCCTGAGGGTTGAATCAGGATACACTCACCCTTGGAGGCAAACCTGAGAAGAGTCAGGTTCCATTCCTACCTTAGCCATCCTGGAAGTGGTTTACCGTGGTTTCCCCCCTTCTCCTCCCGGCAAATGCACGGCCGCTTCCTTCCCAATATTAACCTGAACTACAATTACACACCCTAGGTGTACTACAAATACCACAGATTATCAGACAGATTCTACACACTCCCAAGTACACAGGGCTGAATGACCACGATGTTGAAGTACCTCAAATGAAACAACAACAGCGTCATACTTCGTCTATTGTCTCTCAGCGCGACACTTTCATAAGAAGTAAGAGGGGCATACACAAAAGCTTTACATTTGGTTGATTTAGTGGAGGGTTTACCTTCGAGAAAATCTTGAATTTCAGCCTATTTATTATAGATAGAAATATTTGAAAGAATAATTCTGCCTTCTTCTTCATTGTGTTTATCTTGTCTGTTATCATTCCAGTTTTGTTGTTAATTCATTTGGGAGACTTGGGACACCTCAATCATCAGCCCCGTGTGATTGGGTGTAAATTGAACATATGTTTATGTGATGACTTTAGAGGTAGGTGGAACTGTATTAGGGACAGGGATGGGGTAGGCACCCCGGGACTTGAAGTAAGGTACTATCCCGACATTTGTGAGAAAGGGGGTGTGGAAACGCCACAGGGAGAAACACAATCTGGATAGCCGCTGTCATCGCCAGGTTTTGCACCTACAATCTCCCGATTTGCTGCAGCTGCCTTCGTGGCCGGGGTGCAAGATTTGTACGAGCAAGGCTACGTCGCGGGACTCATTCCAGTTTCAACGAGCTTGGGGTTGATGTTCAATCAATTTCTATGTGGCAGGTGGTTTCAAGTCCAAATGCCCTTCCTGATGCCAAACTAATGAAAAGTTAATGAGAGATTGATTCAAACTGGACCAAGAGATGGAAGAAAGAGGTCTGTGGCCTATTAGAAGGTACTGTTTCAACATTTCCCATAGAGTTTAAATTGGGAAACATCATTTTTATTGACCGCTGTAAGTGGGGTTTTAACCACTCGACAAGTACGTATATAGCTTCGTTTCATAGACTAGAGTGGCGTTCTCAACCTTTTTGAGACTGTGACCACCACCATCACGCCATACCAAGTAACCGAGCACCATTAAATATAAAATAAATTTAAAAAATATAATAATAATAATAATAATGCAACAAGCATGGGCTTCTTTCCTTTTCCCGTCTCTCCCTCCCTTTGAAGTGCAGAAATATCTAGTGATTCACTGCTCACCAGGTATGCTGCAACTGCTTGCGTGACTCATGCAGAAAAGATCATTTATGTGTGGACAATCGAGTCGAATCAGCATCTTCCGTGTTACTCATAAAGTAGGGATGTCCAATTATGATTACTGATGATTAAAAAATACCATTTTACAAGATAAAATGTTTCACTGTCAAACGATCTAGTGAAAACCCTATTATTCTCGTGCATGCAACAGAATTTGAATTAAAGAATGAATCTTCGGGGAGGTTGTGCTCGCGAGAACTTTTTTGCTTGTATGACGGGACACCAAATATCTTTTAAAGAGCACTGTGGAGCTCCTGAGCACCAGGTTTAGAATGCCTCGCCTAGAGCTTCACGTTAGTGAATGTAGCTACCGCTGTTCGTGATGAATGATAACAAACACACATAATTACTATTACTGTATTACCATAACAATACCATTACCATTCACTTGTCTCCCACAATAAATATTAGCTGATATGAATACAGCCTTTAGGCCACAACTATTTCCTCTTTGGTTGATTGAGATTCCAGAGCTATAATCCAAAGAAATTACTAATTATTTAATTTGGGGAAGTTCTAAATAATACAGTGCAGCCTCAAGCCACGTCACCCTGCAGGTTGTTCAAATTTTCTTGCGTGACAGCATATACTAGCTTGGTAACACCCCCCAGCCCCCCACCTTCCTAGAGACAAAGAAATGAACTGTTGTCATTTTTAACCCAGAAGAAATCACTCGCCAAATATGTTACAGTACACTATGCAATCAAAGTATTCTAATGTATGGTATGTTCGTATTCATTTATTTATTTAGGCTATTTATTTACTTAATAATATTAAGGTACACAGACATAAGCCCAATTATGTTTCTTCTTTACATATCAAGTTCAAAAATACAAATTGCATCTATGAAGGAAGGAGAGAAAAAAGAGTACACAATTGAAGAACAAAAAGAAAAACTACAAAAGAAATATGAAAGTATACATTACAGAAGGAAGGAAGGAACACCGAAGAAGTGCAAAAACAACTAGATGCACTGAGCGAAAATATTCAGAAGTACGGCCTGAAAATCAGTATAGAGAAAAGCAAGACCATGGTGATGACAAGAGGGGAAAGACAAGGAAAGGGCACTGTGAAAATTGGAAGTCAGAGTTTGGAAATTGTGGACACGTTCAAATACCTAGGATGTGAATTGATGCAAACTGGTAGGTTGGACATGGAGATTGGCAGGAGGGTACAGCAGAGCAATGCATTCTATCAAAGTGTAAGAAAACTTGTTTGGGATAAGGAAGTACCAAGGAAAAGCAAGGAGGTAATGTATAAAGTGTACTATGTTCCCATATTAACTTATGCAGCTGAGACTTGGACCCTGACAAGCAGGCAAGAGAGAAGAATCCAAGCCAGTGAAATGAAATTCCTAAGAAGTATGATAGGAAAGACAAGGAAAGACAGAGTGAGGAATGAAGATGTTAGGAAGGAAGTTGGGATGGGAAAACTAAATGAGAGAATTGAGAAGAATAAACTAAGGTGGTTTGGACATGTAAAGAGGATGGAGGAAAATAGAATACCAAGACAGATGCTGGAGGCGAAGTGCAAGGGTAAGAGAGCAAGAGGAAGACCTAGAACAAGGTGGATTGATTCAGTGAAGAACAGTGTAAGAAAAAGAAATCTGGACTGGGACAAGATCGTGGAAGAAGAATGGTGGAAGGAAAGAGGAAAGTGGAGAAGTGCCATAAATACCCCGACCCGGCAGGAGCTGGATAAGGGGAAATGATGATGATGATGACATTACAGAATAGAAATAAAGTACTGTACAATTAAGAAATTTAATAATAAAAATACAAACTTCTACAAAAAAAAAACTAAAAAAAAAGAGAGAGATAGAGAGTATAGAGTATCCGGTATTTCACGATTAGATTTAGGTTATTATGTGAAAATTAATTTCGAAAATCATAATAAAGAAGCAATAATTTATTTCTTGGAATAGAACAATAAATTAAAAGAATTAATGTACGGCTTCATTGCGTCAGTCATTCCATGAAGTGCCGAATCAACAAACACCGGATCTTCATGAAGTGCCACGGCAGATAACGTAAAATAATTTCTTACACCATTTGCCTAAGATGAAGAAACGCGTCAGATGGTGTAACTATCCCTTTTTACACCATATGCCGGCTTTTCATTAAGTGCCTAGGATCTTCAAGAAATGACGGATTTCACTATCTGACTACGACATATATATACAGGGTCATCGAAAAATAATGCCAACATTTCAAAACATTATAGCACCGAAACCCTTTATGTTAAACGTGTAATTCTTTCACTGAACGCCAGCTGGTTAAAGTAAGTTTTGTTTTGGAGGAGACGTGACCTTGCTATGCGCACACTAGATGCGCAGTAGCCAAGGTCGGCCGGGGGCGCGCGCACCAATGAAGTCCCGACCTCACCCCTTTGGATTTTTTTTTCTGGGGGTACATTAAAATCATTGTGTATGAAGAAAAAAATCGGGATTTGGAGCACCTGCGGGAGCGAATTTCTGCCGCCATCTTGACAGTTACTCCTGAAATGATTGCACGCACCAATCCAGCCATTGGGAAAGCGTGCGTTTAATGCTGATGTTGGTGGTCGGCCTGGCCTAGATTTTTTTCTCTACGGTCCCCGTTTCCTTAAACTGATTAAACCATCGAATTACAGCTTTTTAATCAGGTGCAGTTTGTCGGGCGGTGCAGTCATTGGTGCACGCGCCCCACGCCGACCTTGGCTACTGCGCATCTGGTGTGCGCATAGCAAGGTCACGTCCCCTTCAAAACAAAACTTACTTTAACCAGCTGGGGTTCAGTGAAAGAATTACACGTTTAACATAAAGGGTTTCGGGGCTATAATTTTTTGAAATGTTGGCATTATTTTTCAATTACCCTGTATATATACACATACACCAAGTACACAGAGCCAAATGGCCATGATGCCCATGCCCCTAAAATGAAACAACTAACTTATGGTTTTATTTCCTCCTTTGGGGGCCAAATGCATTTAGTATTAATACCACCATCCCTCGTTATGCGCATTCTCACTTGACGCGATTTTAAAAAATGTGCATAATTATACAAAATAAAACAAGTAGTTCCGTGAAGAAATATACAGCCTATTTCTATATATCCTCTAACGAAATACAAAATTTCAGTTTGATTGCTGTAATAGATTCGTAGATATTGAGAAAGGTCTAAATATTTTGGATGGTCAACTTGTTGGATTTTTATATATGTAGGTGTTAGAGTTATGTACTATTACATGAAGATTATTGTGTAGGTGTAGTACTCATCGCATGATTAGGACACAAGATATATAAACGAGATTTAAAAATGCACAGCTGCCATCTTGTGGTTATGAAAACAATTGAAATAAATCAGACGCCAGTGGATTAAAATTTGTATAAGCATTTGCCGTACCATTTTTTACTGCGCTCGGATGGTTAAATCGCGAGAAACGTCCATTTAAATATTTATATTTCGCGTCGCCGCCATGTTGGATTTGTGCACACCAGATTATTGAAAGTCCCATAGGTGAACTTATGTTCATAGCCTCTATCAACATACAAAATTTCAGTTTGATTGCTGTCATAGATTAATAGATATTGAGAACCGTCTAAATATTTCGGATGGTCGCCATGTTGGATTTTTATAAATGTAGGCCATAGCGTTATGTACTATTAGATGACGATTATTCCGTAGGTTCATTATTCAAACCTTCACTTCGATCGCATGATTAATGAACAAGAAATAGAAACTTAATTTGAAAACTTTGTACAGCTGCCATCTTGAGGTTGTTCACATTTGCGAAAGGCTACAAAGCCTGTAATTAGTAATTTAATGTTTCTAATCTTAGAAGAGAAAATTCAAGAACTCTATGCCATTTTTTTTCTTAACCTAAAAATTACCACGTGCTTGTATTTTTTTCGTAATTTATATAATATTCTCCCTTTTCTAAAGTATATTTGTTACTCACATGTTTTTTTCATACATGCTCGATTGTAAGATACTTTCTTTAAGTACTGTTCTAGTAATACTGTTCATCACGCCAGACGAAAACTATACTGACAACCATTGCTTCATCCTCATTGGTCGACTTTCCTGCTTGACCAATCACAGGGCTTTCTTCATCGAACCTCCGAGAACACGCCTCGGCCGGTATATAAACGGCTGAGTTCGTCTACAACTTTGTGATTAACTGAATACCAGTTTCATCATTGGCAACTCGCCGCACCTGAGACACATCTCGTCCCGGACTTAAAATGACAACAAGTCATTTTTCTTCATCCACGACACATCTTGTCGTAACGTGAATACTTCGAATACCAGTTCAAACACCAGTCTTGTGAATACAAGAATTTCATCAACCATGTCGGACCTCGACTAAGCACTTCAGTTTTCTTCAAGTCTTGTTTCATCAGGAAGCATTGCTACACTTTCGTCATGTCTTATAAAAAGGACTTCACATAACCTTACTTGGTTCAACCCGTCGCTATCTCAACGACATGTTTTGTTAAACAAAACTACCATCATGTTTGCCAGGCAAACATTCACCTACAAAGTTCAACTCTGGCAGTTGTAAAAATTCATCATGCATCTACTGCAATGATTCAACTTTATCTCAATTAAATAGGTCTGGCACCTATTCATTCTTTTGCTACAAGTCTCCGACATTGGAACTTAACAGTTTTAAAATATGTTCATTTTCAACTATGTGAAGCGTGCTTCCTACAAGTATTTAACTAGTGCAAGTGCATTTTAGTGTGCTACAGTTTATACTGTGCATTTCATATTTCAGTACTTAATCTTCTGATGATGTATGCAGCGTGTTACTAATTATGGATTACAGCGTGTCAATGATTAAATATTTTGCAGTTCCAGCCATGGTTTATTTAACCTGCAAATTCTACAACCAGGATAAATAACATTTATTGTTTTATTTCAAACTCATTAAAACTAAAAAGATGGTATATTGGCTTTCACGGCCGGTGAATTAAAACTCAGCAATTCTTCTAGGTTTGTGCCGTGTCTTGTGTGGGGTTTCGCCTAGGACACCAAGCTGGCTCATCGGCGGGCTCTTGGTGTCCCCGCCCGGACCACCACAGGAGTGACGAACTGCGCGCCACCTCCCTTTATATTAGGTGCAACTGCACCACTTGACTGCGAGAACTAAAAGCTCAAGCAGCCTTAACCTCCCTATGAAGGCTTCCAAAAAGATGGTATATTGGCTTTCACGGCCGGTGAATTAAAACTCAGCAATTCTTCTAGGTTTGTGCCGTGTCTTGTGTGGGGTTTCGCCTAGGACACCAAGCTGGCTCATCGGCGGGCTCTTGGTGTCCCCGCCCGGACCACCACAGGAGTGACGAACTGCGCGCCACCTCCCTTTATATTAGGTGCAACTGCACCACTTGACTGCGAGAACTAAAAGCTCAAGCAGCCTTAACCTCCCTATGAAGGCTTCCAAAAAGATGGTATATTGGCTTTCACGGCCGGTGAATTAAAACTCAGCAATTCTTCTAGGTTTGTGCCGTGTCTTGTGTGGGGTTTCGCCTAGGACACCAAGCTGGCTCATCGGCGGGCTCTTGGTGTCCCCGCCCGGACCACCACAGGAGTGACGAACTGCGCGCCACCTCCCTTTATATTAGGTGCAACTGCACCACTTGACTGCGAGAACTAAAAGCTCAAGCAGCCTTAACCTCCCTATGAAGGCTTCCAAAAAGATGGTATATTGGCTTTCACGGCCGGTGAATTAAAACTCAGCAATTCTTCTAGGTTTGTGCCGTGTCTTGTGTGGGGTTTCGCCTAGGACACCAAGCTGGCTCATCGGCGGGCTCTTGGTGTCCCCGCCCGGACCACCACAGGAGTGACGAACTGCGCGCCACCTCCCTTTATATTAGGTGCAACTGCACCACTTGACTGCGAGAACTAAAAGCTCAAGCAGCCTTAACCTCCCTATGAAGGCTTCCAAAAAGATGGTATATTGGCTTTCACGGCCGGTGAATTAAAACTCAGCAATTCTTCCAGGTTTGTGCCGTGTCTTGTGTGGGGTTTCGCCTAGGACACCAAGCTGGCTCATCGGCGGGCTCTTGGTGTCCCCGCCCGGACCACCACAGGAGTGACGAACTGCGCGCCACCTCCCTTTATATTAGGTGCAACTGCACCACTTGACTGCCAGAACTAAAAGCTCAAGCAGCCTTAACCTCCCTATGAAGGCTTCCAAAAAGATGGTATATTGGCTTTCACGGCCGGTGAATTAAAACTCAGCAATTCTTCTCGGTTTGTGCCGTGTCTTGTGTGGGGTTTCGCCTAGGACACCAAGCTGGCTCATCGGCGGGCTCTTGGTGTCCCCGCCCGGACCACCACAGGAGTGACGAACTGCGCGCCACCTCCCTTTATATTAGGTGCAACTGCACGCAGTTCGTCACTCCTGTGGTGGTCCGGGCGGGGACACCAAGAGCCCGCCGATGAGCCAGCTTGGTGTCCTAGGCGAAACCCCACACAAGACAGGGCACAAACCTAGAAGAATTGCTGAGTTTTAATTCACCGGCCGTGAAAGCCAATATACAATCTTTTTGGAAGCCTTCATAGGGAGGTTAAGGCTGCTTGAGCTTTTAGTTCTCGCAGTCAAGTGGTGCAGTTGCACCTAATATAAAGGGAGGTGGCACGCAGTTTGTCACTCCTGTGGTGGTCCGGGCGGGGACACCAAGAGCCCGCCGATGAGCCAGCTTGGTGTCCTAGGCGAAACCCCACACAAGACACGGCACAAACCTAGAAGAATTGCTGAGTTTTAATTCACCGGCCGTGAAAGCCAATATACCATCTTTTTGGAAGCCTTCATAGGGAGGCTAAGGCTGCTTGAGCTTTTAGTTCTCGCAGTCAAGTGGTGCAGTTGCACCTAATATAAAGGGAGGTGGCACGCAGTTCGTCACTCCTGTGGTGGTCCGGGCGGGGACACCAAGAGCCCGCCGATGAGCCAGCTTGGTGTCCTAGGCGAAACCCCACACAAGACACGGCACAAACCTAGAAGAATTGCTGAGTTTTAATTCACCGGCCGTGAAAGCCAATATACCATCTTTTTGGAAGCCTTCATAGGGAGGTTAAGGCTGCTTGAGCTTTTAGTTCTCGCAGTCAAGTGGTACAGTTGCACCTAATATAAAGGGAGGTGGCGCGCAGTTCGTCACTCCTGTGGTGGTCCGGGCGGGGACACCAAGAGCCCGCCGATGAGCCAGCTTGGTGTCCTAGGCGAAACCCCACACAAGACACGGCACAAACCTAGAAGAATTGCTGAGTTTTAATTCACCGGCCGTGAAAGCCAATATACCATCTTTTTGGAAGCCTTCATAGGGAGGTTAAGGCTGCTTGAGCTTTTAGTTCTCGCAGTCAAGTGGTGCAGTTGCACCTAATATAAAGGGAGGTGGCGCGCAGTTCGTCACTCCTGTGGTGGTCCGGGCGGGGAAACCAAGAGCCCGCCGATGAGCCATCTTGGTGTCCTAGGCGAAACCCCACACAAGACACGGCACAAACCTAGAAGAATTGCTGAGTTTTAATTCACCGGCCGTGAAAGCCAATATACCATCTTTTTGGAAGCCTTCATAGGGAGGTTAAGGCTGCTTGAGCTTTTAGTTCTCGCAGTCAAGTGGTGCAGTTGCACCTAATATAAAGGGAGGTGGCGCGCAGTTCGTCACTCCTGTGGTGGTCCGGGCGGGGACACCAAGAGCCCGCCGATGAGCCAGCTTGGTGTCCTAGGCGAAACCCCACACAAGACACGGCACAAACCTAGAAGAATTGCTGAGTTTTAATTCACCGGCCATGAAAGCCAATATACCATCTTTTTGGAAGCCTTCATAGGGAGGTTAAGGCTGCTTGAGCTTTTAGTTCTCGCAGTCAAGTGGTGCAGTTGCACCTAATATAAAGGGAGGTGGCGCGCAGTTCGTCACTCCTGTGGTGGTCCGGGCGGGGACACCAAGAGCCCGCCGATGAGCCAGCTTGGTGTCCTAGGCGAAACCCCACACAAGACACGGCACAAACCTAGAAGAATTGCTGAGTTTTAATTCACCGGCCGTGAAAGCCAATATACCATCTTTTTGGAAGCCTTCATAGGGAGGTTAAGGCTGCTTGAGCTTTTAGTTCTCGCAGTCAAGTGGTGCAGTTGCACCTAATATAAAGGGAGGTGGCGCGCAGTTCGTCACTCCTGTGGTGGTCCGGGCGGGGACACCAAGAGCCCGCCGATGAGCCAGCTTGGTGTCCTAGGCGAAACCCCACACAAGACACGGCACAAACCTAGAAGAATTGCTGAGTTTTAATTCACCGGCCGTGAAAGCCAATATACCATCTTTTTGGAAGCCTTCATAGGGAGGTTAAGGCTGCTTGAGCTTTTAGTTCTCGCAGTCAAGTGGTGCAGTTGCACCTAATATAAAGGGAGGTGGCGCGCAGTTCGTCACTCCTGTGGTGGTCCGGGCGGGGACACCAAGAGCCCGCCGATGAGCCAGCTTGGTGTCCTAGGCGAAACCCCACACAAGACACGGCACAAACCTAGAAGAATTGCTGAGTTTTAATTCACCGGCCGTGAAAGCCAATATACCATCTTTTTGGAAGCCTTCATAGGGAGGTTAAGGCTGCTTGAGCTTTTAGTTCTCGCAGTCAAGTGGTGCAGTTGCACCTAATATAAAGGGAGGTGGCGCGCAGTTCGTCACTCCTGTGGTGGTCCGGGCGGGGACACCAAGAGCCCGCCGATGAGCCAGCTTGGTGTCCTAGGCGAAACCCCACACAAGACTTGGCACAAACCTAGAAGAATTGCTGAGTTTTAATTCACCGGCCGTGAAAGCCAATATACCATCTTTTTGGAAGCCTTCATAGGGAAGTTAAGGCTGCTTGAGCTTTTAGTTCTCGCAGTCAAGTGGTGCAGTTGCACCTAATATAAAGGGAGGTGGCGCGCAGTTCGTCACTCCTGTGGTGGTCCGGGCGGGGACACCAAGAGCCCGCCGATGAGCCAGCTTGGTGTCATAGGCGAAACCCCACACAAGACACGGCACAAACCTAGAAGAATTGCTGAGTTTCTTTAAAACTAACTTACAATATTTTCTTCTGGGCCGATCAAATTTGATTATGAGCATTTCTGCTCAAATAACTCTGCAAAAGTCTTTTCTTCAGGCATTGATTTTGCCTTTCAATACCATTGATGGTAATTAATACAAATAGTGCTTACATGTATTAATTTGTTTAGACTTGCTTCACTTGTTTTATGAAATTCCGATTGGGATTGGCATAGCTGCTCGCGTTTTCCATTTTCTGTTTAGCAATTAATGCTTACTTTTCTGGCTTTCTTCCTGTTTCTTCTGTGTCAGGATTCAGCCCCTGATCGCAATAACCCCTTTAAGGTTATGTTTCCTTTTCTATGCATTACAAATTAATGCTTGTCTTTCTAATGCAACTTTCTATTTTTTTCTCTTACACAATAGCCTAGTGGTTCACCTCTCTCTATGATTGAAATCTTTCTTCTCTTTCAAACAGCTTGGGTTAGGGCCCCAAGTGTTTGAAGGCAGTGAATTTCTATTTCCAGACTTTCTCTTTGGAATGTTCCTGCTTTTTCAGTTAATTGGGCAATGCCTCCAAGAATCTTCAGTTTCCTTAGTATCTTGGGCTAGTCCCCCAAGTACTATTTGTGATAGAGCCATTAAAAGTTTGTGGTTGTGAAAATCTCATTCGGGTTCTCTTCCATTCTCTACAGAATAGTAGAAACACTTAAATTATCATTACCTGTTATATGTTATCCAAAACTTGTTTCTATTTGATAGATATTCATTATGTTGTTATGATGATGAATTTATTTAACCAATAAATGTCAACCTGTTTAGGCAACTTGTTCTCTTTTTCTTGTTCTATTCACTTCAAATGTGTTTCAACATTTTCATAATAATGCTCAACTTAGTTTTAACTCTGACCATCAGTTGGAGTTCACTCCGAAACGGGAGGTCTTTAATTGACTGATCCTATACCAGAGGTTATGTAAAAATTTAACTAAATTAGACGCCAGTGTATTACAATGTGTATAATGTTGTTTTTTTTTTTTTTTTTCATGATAATTTTACCCTGCAGGGCTATTCCCCACGGAATAAGGGAGGGATCCCACCTCTACCGCAACAGAGGGCAGTGTCCTGGAGCTTGAGACTCTGAGTCGGGGATACAACTCTGGTGTGTGACCAGCAGTACGCCCAGGCGGCCTCACCTGCAAAGCAAACAGGGGCCAGATGAAGGGATGGGAAGTGTGGGGAGGATTAGGCAAGGAAGTGGGAAGGAGGCGGCCGTGGCCTTTCGGTAGGTACCGCACCCGAATTCGTGGTATCAGCTATGTGAGACTCACCCAGATATTTTAACCATAGAGTTTTGTAAGTTTGTGGAGGTGGAAAGTGGACATCAGACCGGTTCAGAGACAAGGAATCACAGTGAGAAGGTGTTGTCCAATCAGAAATTAGATGGCTGGAAAATAAGACAACAAGAAGAAAGAATAAATTTGAATGGATACCCTGGAAAATAGACTGCCCGCTCAACAGATATTGGTGTGCACGAGTGATGGCTTGTTGCTATGCCAAGATCACATGACGATGGGAACCAATGGGCGAATTTCTAAAGTAATTACAGGCCGAAGCAATTATGCTAATTTGAGCATTTATAATCTACTAACAGTAGTGCATGAAATTGAATACTACTACAGAACTGGCACATGATACTTAAACTAACAGAAAAAATATACATAATATAACTTTTTGTGGTGGTTGTAGTGCGAGTGAAAAGTAGTACAGTATAATGGACGTAACATCCAGGTATTTTTCCCGTAATGATAATAATGAACAGGGAAACGGCTATTTACTAACTACAGAACTGACAAATGTAATTTAAAAACTAATTGAAAAATATAATTACAAAGAAGAGAAAGTGAAATAAAAGACACTGCCTAGGGCCTATATCTCATTGGCTGTTAGAAATGTAGAGGCCAACAGTGTCGTCATTTGTCGCATAGCGCCATTGAAAAATAATCAGAGCACTTGGGAAAACTTCGGCTGTCCTGAGCTCCTGAGGTAGCAATGGTGTTATTTATCGCCACATAGCGCTCAAGGATGATCGGAATAAATGAAAGTAAATTTGAAAGCACCAACGCTTATTGCATTTGATAACCTCAATATATGCACCAACACCATCGCACTTATACAGAGGCATAATCCTTTCAATATGATAACTGTTTTAAGGGCCCAAGAAATCTTTTAGCACTAATTTCTCCCCTTGACTGCAATTTATAAGCAGCGCAAGATGTAACTATTTTTGCAATTCTGCACACCAGAACATGGGTGAGCCTCCATGGCTTAGGCGGTAGCACGCCGGCCTCTCACCGCTGGGTCCGTGGTTCAAATCCCGGTCACTCCATGCGAGATCTGTGCTGGACGAAACGGAGGCAGACAGGTTTTTCTCCGGGTACTCCGGTTTTCCCTGTCAAAATGTCATTCCGGCAACACTTTCCACTATCATTTCATTTCATCTGTCATTCATTTAATCATCGCCCCAGAGGAGTGCAACAGGCTTCGGCAGCCAGCACAGTTCATATCCTCGGCGCTTGACTTGGGCTTCATTCATTCCATTCCTGACCCGGTCGGAGACTGGAAGCAGGCGGTGGATTTTCATTTTTCACCAGAACACAGGTAGGGGCGGCGTGATGCAGCCCGCATTGCCAGGCCCACAATAGACTTATTAAAATATTCTTACACTTACACTACTACGGACATGAATGGTTCTAGGGCCATAAAACATGGTTTCCAAGTTCCTCTTGTCTGTTTTTCGAAATGTAGGGAATGGAGGGAGTTCTCCAAAATATCAGCAGGGTTTCAAAGGGTATGTAAATTTGGTGCAATTAGGTGAAACGGTGCAGATTTGAACTAAAGGGCCTAAATGCAGGGAATGGAGAGGTCTGTCCGATATTTAAAGTGGGCAGTGTTACCCACTGGGTTCCAAAGGGTAGGCCTAAGTATGTAAAACGGTGTAGATTTGTACCAAAGGGCCTAAAAGCAGGGAATGGAGTGGTCTGTCCAAAATTTCATGTAGGCTAGACAGTGTTACTCGTCGGGTTCCAAAGGGTAAGTATGTAAAATTTGGTTCAGATCGGTGAAACGGTGTAGATTTGTTCCAAAGGGCCTAAATGCAGGGAATGGAGTGGTCGGTCCAAAAATTAAAGTGGACAGTGTTACTCGTCGGATTCCATAGGTTAAGTATGTAAAATTTGGTTCAGATCGGTGAAACTATGTAGATATGTGCCAAAGGGTCTAAATGCAGCGAATGGAGTGGTCTGTCCGAAATATAATGTGAACAGTGTTACTCGCAGGGTTCCAAAGGGTAAGTATACAGATTTTGGTTCAGATCGATGAAACAGTGTAAATTTGTGCCAAAGGGCCTAAATATAGGGAATGGAGTGGTCTGTCCGAAATTTAAAGTGGACAGTGTTACCCGCAGCGTTCCAAAGGGTAAGTAGACAAATTTTGCTTCAGATCAAGAAATTGTGTAGATTTGTGCCAAAGGGTCTAAATGCAGGGAAAGAAGTGGTGTCTCTGAAATTTAAAGTGTACAGTGTTACCCGCAGGGTTCCATAGGGTAACTATACATATTTTGGTTCAGATAGGTAAAACGAAGTAGATTTATGCCAAAGGGCCTAAACGCAGGGAATGGAGTGGTCTGTCCAATATTTCAAGTGAACAGTGTTACCCGCAGGGCTCCAAAGGGTAAGCATACACATTTTGGTTCAGATCGGTGAAATGGCGTACATTTGTGCCAAAGGGCCTGAATGTAGGGAATGGAGTGGTCTGTCCGAAATTATAAGTGGGCAGTGTTAATCGCAGGGTTCCCAAGGGTAAGTTTACACATTTTGGTTCAGATCGGTGAAACGGTGTAGATTTGTGCCAAAGGGCCTAAATGCAGGAAAAGGAGTGGTCTGTCTGAAATTTAAAGTGGACAGTGTTACCTGCAGGGCTCCAAAGGATAACTATACACATTTTGGTTCAGATCGGTGGAACGGTGTAGATTTGTATACATAACAGACAAACAGACAGACAGACAGACTAACTTTGTGCTTTATATATATAGAAGATAGAAGAAGATGATTTAAGGCTTGGGAAAATTAGTAAAAATTATTTAAGAATTTATTACAAAGAGATTTCTAACGATACACTGAAGAAAATGGAAATTGCAACACCCAGAAGGAGTGGTGCTACATTGCTGCAATTCAACATGCAGGACGAGTGTTTGGTTGTGATTCGATGATTACACTTTCAGGTCCCTGTGACCGCAAGTTTGGACAACAATCAATACAGGATGTGCCCACCACGAGCTGCAATACATTGATGAATTTGCCGAGGCATGGAGTCAATAAGGCCCTGGATCGCTTCCTGAGGAATTGTGGCCCATGCTTGCTGCACTGCATGGGTCAGTTGTTCCAGAGTTGTGGGTGTCTGAGGACGGTTGGCCAGTTGTCGACTCATCATGTCCCACACATGCTCAATAGGACTGAGGTCCGGGGATCTGGCGGGCCATTCTAAGGTTGTGATGTCGTGGAGAGCTTCTCTGGAGATGCGTGTAGTGTGAACCCGGGCATTGTCCTGCTGAAACATCCCATTAGCAATGTTCGCCATCATAGGGACAACCACTGGATTGAGTACCCTATCAACGAACTGTCGAGCAGTCATAGTGCTCTCAACAAGCACTAATTGTGATTTCACATTAAAGCCTACAGCTCCCCAGACCATAATGCTTGGTGTTGGCCCTGTGTGCCTCTCGACAATAAGGTCTGGGCGGCCCCTCTACCCGGTACGTCGGCGCACACGATTCTGGCGATCACTGCGGGCAAGACAGAAGCGCGACTCATCACTAAAGACGACCCTATGCCATTCGTCGACCCACGACGATCGTTCTCGACACCAGGCCAGCCTTACACGTCGCTGTTGTGGGGTCAATGGAACACCTTCTGCAGGGACACGGGATCGTAAGCCAGCTGCACGCAGGCCATTACCAACTGCTTGTTGTGTAATGTAGGGTGCCACAGCTGCTCGAATTTGCGGTGCTGTTGCATGGGGTTCCATCCGGGCCATCCGAATGATGCGGCGATCCTCTCTCACAGTCGTCTGTCGCACTGGGCCTGTACCAGGTCTAAGAGTGTGGGTACCTTCATTTGACCACTGCTGCCATACACGTCGGCCTGACGGCCAACACGTGCAGCGACAGTCCTTAGCGATAATCCAGCCTCACACAGTTCAATTATCCGAGCCCTCTCAAACGGCGACAGTGGTTGATAGCTTGCTCGTCTCTGTCGTCGAGGCATGTTTAACGGGGAACACTTCACTGCACAGACTGCAAGTCAACTACGCTACACCAGAGTCCGTATACTGGTGTTGATTCCTCAGCAACCAATCACGTGGGGAGACCTGTAGCAACAATCCAATAGGTCTGAAACTTTGATCGTTTACATACCTACATGGCATCGTTCCATATCTTGAAAATCAACACAAACGACCAATGCCTTCATGGTGTTGCAATTTCCATTTTCTTCAGAGTATTTGCTTAGGATTGACAGAAATCAATTATAAGCAGAATCGCGCCCAGTTCATGCGCGAAAAGGTGGGTGCTAAGCTGAATTGGAGAGGAAGAAGAAGCCAGGAGACGCCATTGCGAAGAGATTATTATAGCGACCTTCGGCGGGTGAAGACGTTCCGGCCTTACGCTCCGTGGTGCACAAAGAAGGATTGCATAACTATAGAAAGTGATAAGAAAAGGTTTCGAAACAGTCGTAAATTAGATTATATTCACGTGCAAGTGAAGTGATACACGTACAAGTAATTTGGCAAAGGTTGAGCGTATTTTGAAGTATTTTTGTGCGAGAAAGATTGTCGCTATACTGACAAAGAAATTCACTATGTGTCGTGAAGTGCTGTCGAGTGAACGATTGGAAGATTGAACTCAAGCGAGTGCGCTGTATAAAAGAAATAGTAAGTGTGAATTGGAGAGACATTATATATACGTGAAAGACCGTGTGAAATTGAACAATTATTTATACCGCTTGTATATCATGAGTATGGAAAACTTTATTGAGAACTGGTTAAGAGGGACATGTAATTTTACAGCGGTTGTGATGAATTCATACTAAGCATGCAGCGGAAAATGTACCCTAAAATCATGGTCTCGAGGATACTTCTAAGCGACGTAACTTGATATGTTGAGCCAAAGACATGACATTTTCACGACAACTTCGAAGGAGCAAAGCTACATAAACATCTTGCACTGACCGGCAAAAAAAGTGGAACAGTTTAAAAAAATAATATAAATAGTATAAAACTAGCCATGAAAGAGATTTAATGACATTTTAAAAGCTTTTCACGCATTAGAACAAACATCTGAAACATCTGTGAATAGAAATTGATAATATGACATTTCTTAGGGTGGTTTATCTTCGATGAGCCTATCTTAATGGTTTTATGGCAGGAAGCACACTGTAAGCGTTTAAGGTTTATGAGTGTTGCCGCTCGCTTATTGTTGTTCTAGGGATAACAACTGGCATTTGCTGAACACGTGTGAACCATTGTCACACATTTCAGCAAGTTATCCATGTGCAGTTCACACTAAAACATGCCTCTTAGCCGTGAAGAAGCTGCACAGGCAGTTGCATTGGTGGAGGATTGCCGCAGCTTCTGTTATGTTGCCGAGGTCATTGGATCATCTCTCGGCAACACTCACCGTGCAGTGCAACATTACAGACAGCTCCAAACATACGACAGGAGACGAGGGTCAGGCCGTAGAAGAAGCACAAATGCCAGGGATTACAGATTTATCACCCTGCAAGTTCTGCGTGATCGCCATACCACAGCAGTCCAGGCACGAAATCAACTGGAAAATGTCAGAAATGTGAGAGTGAGTGTGCGAACAGTAAGAAGAAGGTTTGAAGAAGCTCATCTTTCGTCCAGGAGACCTACACGTGGACCCGTACTCGAACGACATCGCAGAGAGGCGCGCCTTTGCTTCGCAAGGCAGCATCTGGGATGGACCCACGAGCAGTGGGCCACTATTCTCTTCACTGACGAGAGTCTCTTTAACCTTAGATCTCCTGATGGAAGAGAAAGAGTGTGGAGAAGGCACGGGGACAGGTACAGCCCTGTTGCTTTCTCCTCCAGGACTCCATTTGGAGGTGGCTCGGTTATGGTGTGGGGTGGCATCAACGTTATGGCCCTCACTGAGTTGGTGTGCATCGATCACGGGACGCTCAATTCCCAAAGGTACATCGAAGAGAACCTGATGAACCATGTGATGCCCTTTGGGCCTTTCATTGGTCAGAATTTCATGCTGATGCAGGGTAATGCCCGCCCTCATACTGCTCGCTGTGTTGTACAATATCTGCAGGAAGTGGGGATTCAAACCCTGGACTGGCCAGCTCGTAGTCCTGACTTGAACCCCATCAAACGTCAGACAGCGTAAGCACACCACCTTGGCACAACTGAGAACATCGCTGCTGGAAGAATGGGATCGCATCCCGGCAGATGCCATTCGACGAGTTGTGAACAGTATGCCTGAGCGTTCACAGACGCTAAGGGTGGAAACACTCGTTTTTAGTGACCAGTGTTCTCGTGCAGTGCAGTGAAAACATTAATACTGTTTTGTTTGGCAATACATTTGATAAAATCTAGCCCAAAAGAGCATTACTAAAAAATAGAAAATTGTAAGATTTGCAAAATGTAACGAAATTTGTGAGTTAAAGCGGGTTGTAAAACATGTTTCGGTATTTTCTGTAGCCAACCATCTAAAATTTACATGAATAGTGCAAATATTGGAAAACCGATACATTTTAATGGAATAAATTACGAAATTACATAAAAAAATTAAAGTGTTCCACTTTTTTTGCCGGTCAGTGTAACATCTATGAGTATGGACGGTGACGACGAGAACTTCCAGAGGCCAACAGAAGAAGAGTTGTTCCAGATGAAGCACAAGAGCGAAGCAGAAGCCGGGAGCCGAACCAAGAGGTCCGGGGACGCGAGCGAGGTCTTTGTTGAATGAGCGGGGCTGCCGGGAGTATCACTTTGAAGCTGTGATGGAGCAACTTCTCGGGGCGGACGAGGCGAATCACCATGGAGCAGGGGGAAGTATGGGATCGTTGGAGTCAAACTCAGGAAGATGCTTGAAGATCAAGCAACAATGCATATTGTAATATGCAACTTTCGTCGCTCGAATAAGTATAAGCCTTCTCAAAGTAAGACAGAATGCCCATTACGTAGTTTCAGTTCTGTAGATATGTAATTTTAGGAGCATGCCTATTAGAGATCATTTCATATTGTAATTTCTGCTGCATTCTAGCTTGTTTGAAACGTCGTCTTGTAAATTTTATTTTTGTCATCCTGGATGGATGTTGATTGAAGTCGATTTTTATTGTTTGGAGATCTACATTTTTGTCATATTGAATGAGGAGTGAACTTATAGGAGGACTATTCGAGTTCTTGGTTCGAAGATTTTGGAAATTGAAATTTCCCTACTTTGGAGTGATGATTTATTTTCATGGAAGATTTTCACGACAACGATTTTCATATAATGATTTTCATTAGAGGATTTTCATGGAATATTTATGCAATGAAGGATTTTCACATAATTAAGGATTGTGGATTAAGGATTATCTTCATGAAGGATTTTCACATTTAGGATTTTTTGGCAATTCAATCTTTGATTGAAGATCGAAATTATTTTCAACTTTAATTATTTTTGGATTTTGAGAAATCCTATTTTAGGATTTAGGATTTTGAATTTAACGATTTTAATTTTTATCGGATTTGATATCCTGTGATATTTATATGATTTTCATGGAGTTTTGAATTTAAGATTTTTTATTACGACTGATGTCGGATGCTGAATTGAAAGTCAGCTGTTATGGTGTCAGCTGTTATGATAAGTCGGCTGATGATTCTTGAAAATAAGTTGAGATTGTTGTAAAAGTATGGAAACTTAAGAAGTAGACACGATTATGATTTCATTATGATATGAAGACTGAATTTAAAGAATTATTCAAGTTCTGATAAAATATTTCTATGCAACGAAGACTAATGTTTCTGTAAGAGAAGTGTTTTAAGAATGTCACGTATGTTGTGATGAAATATCAGAAGAAAGCTATGATGCTTTGAAAGTTTGCTATTAATTATGAAAGTTTGTTGGTGAGATTCGGCACCCGCCGGTATCGACCTCCATCCTGATCGATAGGCGCAACTAGCGCCCTCAATTAACTTTTAAACAGTTTTATGATCTGTTCACAGCACAACGCATTTAAACAGTTCATGTATTTTGTGTTAAATAAATCAGTTGAGTTACATTTAAACGAGCGTTACATTTCACTGCCGCTTTAAAACCTCTAATAGGTTATGGACCCAGAACGATTGGCTCAGATTTAAATTAACTGAAAACTGGAAACAGCGGGATCAAGCAGACACACAAAGAGAAGAACGCATCGAATCGGCAGACATCTTGCTCACTCGAGAAACTTCTAGACATCGACAAAGCGAGAAGGAACAAACGCAGTCTTCTCGAATATTGTGTGCTTGATCGTGAGTGAACAGTGAAAAAGCCAATCGCGAGTGTTTGGACAATAACACGCGACGCGAATTTTGGCTTATTGCGAGTGTTTTGGACTATAACACGTGACGCAAGAAAACGTGCTTAACGTGCGAGTTGTGTACAAACGCGCACGACACAAAATTCCGTAGGCCTATTTGCGAGTGTTCCGGACAATAGCACGCGACGCAAAGTGTATGGCCGGTTGTGAGTGTTTCAAACAATAACACGCGGCACAGCAAATTTATTGTGAACAATCGTGAGTGTTCCGGACATTGACACGCGGCACGATTGAAGTGAGACAATGAACTCAAACGGTGTAGTGCGCATCGAGGCCTTAGGGCGCGATAATTACGACACCTGGAAAATGCAAAGGCGCGCCATTCTGATAAAGAATGACGCGTGGGGTTATGTCAACTGCAAGATCGTCAAACCCGAGCCGGGTAAGGACAATGCAGCCCAAGTGACCGAGTGGACGACTAGGGATGAAAAGGCCATGTCAGACCTAATCCTATCCATCGGACCAAGCCAGCTCAAGTTGGTGAAGAACTGCAGGTCATCAAGCGAGATATGGCAGAAACTTGAGGATACATTTCAGTCGAAGGGGCCGGCTCGCAAGGCCACGTTGTTGAAGAGTCTAACCTTGCAAAAGATGACTGAAGGTGGCGACATCCGTGAGCACCTCAACAACTACTTTGACTGTGTCGACAAGTTGGCTGACATGGACGTAGTTATTAACCCAGACCAACTTCCCATCATGATGCTGTACAGTTTGCTGGCAAGTTTTGAAAATTTCAGAATTGCCATCGAGAGCCGGGACGATCTACCGAAGCCTGAGAATCTACGTACGAAGATAATCGAAGAACACGATGCCAGAGTTGCCTCATCAACACCGATGGAAAATCAAGGCGCCATGTACGTGAAGAAGGAAGGTCCTTCAAGGAAACCACAGTCGAAGCCTCAAAACAAAAACCATGGCTACTCCGGTGGTAAGAGTGACAAGGAGAAATCGTTTCCGTTCAAATGCTCGAAGTGCGGAATCAAGGGACATAAGGCAGTGGACTGCAATGTTAAGGTCAACAAAAATCAGCTGTCGGACGCGTCACTCTTATCAGTTGAGGAACCTGATACGTGCCAGATCCCGACGAGCAGCGTCGAAAACATGTGGTGTCTCGACAGTGGGTGCACGTCTCATCTGTGCGGTGATGCGACTGTGTTTACAGAGATGGACAAGGGCGAGACTGGCAAGCTGAAGTTAGCGAGCAGCGCAACCGGAGAGATAAAGACCCGAGGAACTGCAAAAATTGCAACAAGTGTAGACGGTAAAACTTGCAACGTTACTCTCAATGAGATTTTGCACGTTCCTGAGATCCGCACTAATCTCGTATCAGTCTCGAAGATGACAGACCGTGGTTTCTCGGTTGTGCACCGTCTAGATACGGCAGTGAAGAGCGGATCCATTCGAGGTGTGCAACTAAAAGGGAGATGTGGAGATCTAACGTGTGACATTTGCACGAAATGCAAAATGACTCTAATACCTTTCCCGAAAGAGTCAAATCGTGTGACCGGTAAGCTCGATATTATTCACACAGACGTTTGTGGCCCTGTGGGTGTTGTGTCGAATGGTGGATCCAAGTACATGATCACATTTACGGACGACTATTCGAGATGGACAGAGGTACGGTTTATGAAGACGAAGTGCGAGGCTTTGCAAATGTTCCGAGAGTACAAGGTTTTCGTCGAGAAGCAGCACGGTCTGAAAATAAAGTGCGTACAGTCCGACAATGGACGTGAATATGTCAACAGGGAATTTGACGAGTTCTCGAAATCTGAGGGGATCGTGCGCCGTCTCACAACACCATATACGCCTGAACAAAATGGTGTGGCCGAGAGGAAAATTCGGACCCTTGAAGAGGCAGCACGATGTTTATTCCTGCAATCTGCCCTACCGATGACATTCTGGGCAGAGGCGATCAACACCACAAATTATCTGAGGAACCGATGTCCAACCAAAAAGCTAAACGGGAAGACTCCATTTGAGCGCTGGTTCGACAGAACTCCGACTGCACACTATTTCAAGGACTTTGGGAGCAAGGTGTTCTGCCTGGACAAGACCCCAAACAAGGGGAAGTTTAGCCCTCGCTCAAAAGAGGGAATTTTTGTTGGATATTCGGAGCAGTCGAAGGCTTACCGTATCTGGATTCCTGAAACGAAAAGGATCGAGATCACGAGAGAAGTTGTTTTACGTGAGGAGATGACCGTGCCTAAGAAATCAGTCGATGATCTGTTCCCGCGTGACTCTCCGGACAAAGTACGCATTGAACCAGAGGATCCGATCCATGAACTGGAGTTCGAGCTGGTGTCGAGAGACGAAGTTCTGGCAGAAAACCAACCTGATGTTGCTGAATGGGAATTCCCCGATGACTTCATAGGCTTTCCTGCCGACGATTACTTTGTTGAACCGGAGATCCAATCCGATGAGCAACAAGCGGCATCATCTAGGAGAAGAGGCGGACGGCCTCGTTTGATTAGAACTGGAAAATCTGGGCGACCCCGCAAGAACTACGGTGATCGACCAGGGGAAGCGGCTAACGTTGCTGAAATCCCAGTGACCCAGGCTATCTCCGGAGAGGACTCACCTGCGTGGATCGAAGCAATGTCAGAAGAAGCAGTTTCACTGATTCGGAACAATACGTGGAAGCTGGTCGACCGTCCCAAGGGGCAACGTGTGATAGGAAGCAGATTCGTTCTCCGGAATAAGTTTAACCCTGACGGCACTATCAGCAAGCGGAAGGCGCTCGTGGTAGCGAGGGGTTTCACGCAGAGACCAGGAATAGAGTTTCACGACACGTTCGCTCCAGTCGCAAGGCTGAGCACAATAAGGACTGCGGTGGCGTTAGCTGTACAAGATAATCTAACGATCCGACAGCTAGACGTCAAGACGGCGTACTTGAATGGAGAAGTTGAGGAGCAAATCTTCATGGAGGCCCCGGACCACTTCGAGGACGTTCTTGCCCATACCGTTCAAGACGAGTCGGTTGACGAGACTGTGCGAAAGACCGCAGATGAGATGCTGGAGAAGTTGACCAATCGTGACATGGTGTGCTCACTAAACAAAGCGTTGTACGGACTGCGACAGGCAGGACGCGCTTGGTATCACCGTCTCGAGGAAGAGATGAAAAATCTCAAGGCGACTCGCTCGGATGCTGATCCATGCATGTACCACATCGGACCGGTCGAAGATAGGATTTATATAATCATCTATGTCGACGACATGATGATCATGGCTCGAGACGACAAGAAGATCGACGTGGTGAGAGACTATCTGAATACCAAGTTCAAGATCAAGGACTTGGGGGACGTGCGGTATTGTCTGGGGCTGGAGTTCGAGAGGAGCGCCAACCAGATGAAACTCAGCCAGAAAGGATACATAGACGAGGTCCTGGAGAGATTCGGAATGGCAGAGTGCAGGCCTATCAGCACTCCCATTGATCCAAGTACGAAGCTGCAGAAGGAAGACGTGAACCCTGGCGTACAAGCGGAGACCGTCCCCTACCGACAGTTGATAGGAGCTCTAATGTACCTGTCAGTGGGAACGAGGCAGGACATATCCCATGCAGTCAGTTCTCTCTCTCTCAGTTCAACGACTGTCATGGACAGCATCACTGGAAGGCTGCAAAATGTGTCTTGCGATACCTCGCTAACACACGTGATCTCGGCCTCATGTACTCCAAATCCAGCGGTCCAGCGGTGATGTACGTGGACGCTGACTGGGGAAACTGCCTGGTTGATCGAAAATCATACACCGGATACGCGTTCACACTAGGCGGCGCTGCAGTGAGTTGGGAGTCCAGGAAGCAGCCTACTGTGGCCCTGTTGTCGATGGAGGCCGAATACATGGCCTTGACAGAAGCAACCAAGGAAGCTCTACACATGAGGAAACTCCTGAAAGACTTCGGAAAACCGATAGATGTTGTCCCAGTGAAGAACGACAATGTAGGTGCGCAGAAGCTGACGTCGAATCCTATGTTTCATTCACGGACGAAGCACATCGACATCAGGCACCATTTCGTCCGAGATGCCGTGGCCAAAAAGGTGGTTTCGGTGGAGTACACTCCAACGGATGAGATGCCTGAAGACATATTGACAAAAGGATTGTCAAGGCCCAAGCACGAGAAATGTGCTCAAAGCCTTGGCTTGAGACCACATGCACCAGGATGACTCCGGCTGTTGGTCGAGGGGAAGTGTTGGTGAGATTCGGCACCCGCCGGTATCGACCTCCATCCTGATCGATAGGCGCAACTAGCGCCCTCAACTAACTTTTAAACAGTTCGTTTTATGATCTGTTCACGGCACAACGCATTTAAACAGTTCATGTATTTTGTGTTAAATAAATCAGTTGAGTTACATTTAAACGAGCGTTACATTTCATTGCCGCTTTAAAACCTCTAATAAAGTTTATTAGGAAGTTACCAGTGAATTAAAAGGAACTTATGAGCAACGTCAATAATATACTAAAGCCAGCTGTTCTTGCTGGTCTCCAACTTTATCACAAGTTAAATTAAAACAGAGCTATTTGAAAGGAGGACATCTTTAATTCACAAAGAACAAGGTACACAAAAAAAAACATCTGAATGTCAAAGACATCAAAACTCAAAGACCAAACACTTCAAACATCACATCCTCCCACCTAAGCTAACTGAAATGGTATGAAGTTAGCTTACAATATGCACAAAAACAGAAACAATTAACTTACCAAAGCAACTAGAAACACATGGAAATTAAGACATTTTAAACGAATCAAATAACAACAGTACACACTGCAGTAAAGCAAACACAAACTTCAAGATCTCAGTCCAAGTATCTTTTAGGTAACACAACTGTTCTTCCACTTCGTGTCACAGTTATGTTGGCACCATCCTTTTTGGAAGTTGGTGGTGTCTTCACCGTCAATTGTAGCAGTTCCTCAATAGGCATGACACTTTCACTTTTAGCCTCAAGTATGGGGTAGATCCTCTGAATGGGTCGAAGTAGCTCTCCAGAGGCCGTTTTCAATTTGACAAGTCGAACTGTGCCCTCTTGATCTGGTAACAAGTCACTCACAGTAGCCAGGGGCCAGTCTAACCGTTTATCACTGTCATTCCCAACAAGAACCACGTCACCAATATTAACATTAGGAAACTCTTTACCTTTGCTTCTCTGTACGAGCTGACCAAGGTACTCATTACGGAAACGTCTCCGCAAATCTTCCTTAATTTTGGCGATACTTCAGTCTTTGTTCCAGATTAGTCGACTCAATCACATCACACTCGGGCATTCCTGCTTGCCTGATGTCTTGAATGAACATTGCTGGAGTAATAGGTGTGGGTTGTAGGCCATCTGAATCCAATTGGTAGGTGAGTGGACAAGAGTTCAGGACACACTCACAATCACAGTTTCCATCTCTGGATAAGACAGAGATGATCGACGGAGCACCTTCCTCAGCAACTGTTTAGTTAAGCCAATTATTCTCTCCCACCAACCACCCCACCAGGCAGCTGTAGGAGGATTAAATTTCCAGTCTATTCTTTCCACTGAACAATACTCCAACACTTTGTCCCAATCAATTTTCCAAAATGCATTTTTGGCACCTGTGAAATTAGTCCCATTGTCACTAAAAATTCTAACAGGTCGACCTCTCCGGGCAACAAATCGTCTGAAAGCTTGCAGAAAACTGTCAGTTGATAAGGACAAAACGAGTTCCAAATGCACTGCCCTTACTACACCACAAGTAAAGAGACATACCCAAGCTTATTGATTGTTCTTGAGATAAATAGGCCCTGCCATATCTACGCCTGTAATTTCAAAAGCTGCTGCTTCTCGTACTCTGTCAACAGGTAAAGGGGGTGCCGGTGCATCCAGCCTTTTGGAGTTTTGCCTCCTACAAACGATGCACTTAGACACAACGGAACGAATAGTCTTTCTCCCACCCATTACCCAATATTTCTCTCTGAGAATTGCAAGAAGGCCTTGGACTCCCACGTGACATTGTTTCTCATGAATATGTCGAATCAGACGTTGTACAACAGGATGACTTTTGGGTAAGATCACAGGAAAACGGAAGTCCATTGAATCAGGGCGATAGGATACTTTAGTCTTCAAGCGTAAAAGCCCACTTAGATCCTCAAAAGGTTGTAAAGCCGAGATGCACTTATCCGCAACACTTGAGAAACACTCACGTTGAACATATTTCCAAATTCTCACTTCAGCTTGCATTATTTCATCCACAGATAGGGAACCTTGTTTCCTGACAAAATGTTGCGACTGAGAAGCTTTGCAATTGTGAATGAACCTATACATCCATGCGTTCATTCGAACCAATTTTTCGAATTGTGAAAAGTACTTAAAATACCAGTCTGAACTAAGATTCTCAGAGACATTAGATATGGAAACCACAGTTTTTCTTCTTTCCTTAGAAATAATTTCTTCATCATAATTTACATCCAGGGACAACTACCAACGATCAGGTGATCCGCGAAGCCATTTTGGACCTTCCCACCAAGAAGACTGTAAGAGCTTGTTCCCTGAACACCCTCTTGAAGGTAAGTCTGCTGGGTTTAAGGTGCCAGGTACAAAACGCCATTCCTCGAAAACCTGCTGGTACTCATCATAACACTGGTCACCTTTTAGTTTTTTCACAGTGTTGTCAAGTCTATTAAGTGCTAAATTCAGGTTACTTGGGAGAGCGGGGTGCCCATCCAACCATGGCAAGTGAACTTGGTATCTACCTGTATCATCCGTCGCAACAGTCTCCAAAAAGTGTCGCTCACTTCAGCTTGTAGCTCTAGTTTAGTCCTTTTTTCTGCTGGATCTGTAATTCCGATGAGTTCTAACTTCCACATGTCGGCAATAGATACATCGTTGACTAGCATAGATATCACCATGATAGCGGAATCAGTTCTTTCAGATACCATACCCAATACCGTTCATCCAAGACGGGTGTGTACAGCAACGAGTCCAGGGGTAAGATCTTTGACTTTTCCTGTGAACAGCTTGCCTGCTACATCAGCCCCTAGTAACAGCTCAATGGGACCTGGATGCCTACATGTAGCCCTATCAGATAATGTGATACCTGTGTCTTTCAATTTCTCCAAGGTTTCACCATTGAGGCAAGGCAAATTGTCACAGATGTTGACCTGATCTAAAGCTTCAAGATTGCACTTGTATTGACCATCAAGACTACTTAATTATATTCTGTACCTGGTGTGGAAACAGGTATCACTTCTCTGACCTCCAAAGAGTGAATGAAGGATTTGCTCCTCACCAACAGGTTTGTATTTCATCTCTTTGGCAGTGCTTTTCAAAACATAAGATCTCTTCGATCCCGTGTCCACAATTGCTCTCACTTCTCGCTGGTGGCTTTCTCCACGAAGGATGACCTTGAGTGTTGGTAGCACAACGCCTAAATCACATGATAAACTAGCAAGTACTTGATCCGTCTGGGCAGGACTTGACTTATCAGATGCTGAAGCAGACTTGGCATTTACATTCCGTGGCAAATCAGGGCATAACAGAATCACATGTTTCCTGTCACACACTGCACATTTAGGTTTTGATTTGCATTTGGTTGAAATGTGATTCGGTTTCAGACACACAAAACAGCACTTCTTATCTTTTATTATGCTCATTTTTTCATCTATTGACATATCCCTGGCCCTGTAGCAATCCACACTAACATGACTATTTGACTCGCAAAATATACAAGTAAAATGTGTAGTCTTACTCTCTGGCTTTGTGAGGAGTCCTACAGTGGTGTATGGAGGTTTTTCTATCACAGAATTCCTTGGCTCCTTCTTGTCGTGCGCCCTGACATGTGTAGGCTTAACCTCAAATCCTGATAAAGCAAGAGAAATACGTTCATAATTTTGCACTTCAAGTTTCATAAATGTCATTAAATTTGATAGCCTACATTCTGCCTGAGTCACCTCACTACAGGCTTGACTTCTCTGCCATGCCCTTAAAAAGTCCTCGGGCATACAAGATTCTATCAGTGGGCACAAAATAGATGCGCATTTTCCACTAGTTACTCCTAATGCTTCCAAAGACCTCATATGGCTCTCCAATTTGTCATATAATTTTCCAAGAGGTAGCCTATTGCTCTTATAATTCTGTAATACTAGGCCAAGTAACTCTCTAATGTACACTTCTATCAGGATATCCTCTCGGCCAAACCTATTCTTCATAGCTTCTATAGCTAAATGATAGTTCTCTGCAGAAGGTGTATAGCTACTTACAATGTCATTAGCACGTGAACCGGGAATCATTGCCTGCATGAGATACAAAAACTTGTCCTCTGGTGGTATATTTGAGTCTTCATGCACTTTCCTAAACTGGCTCCAGAAAGGAATCCATTCCCGCACATCGCCACCATACTTCCAAAACTCAATGACTGGGAGTTTGAATTTCCTAACATTAGTATGCGATATTTCACTTGCGTTACCGGTATCCACTTTTAGTAACCGATTTTCGAGGTCACTGACCTTGACCTTTATAGTTTCAAACTTTAATTTGTACTGGCTCACCTCATTCAAATGGGCCTCTAACTCGCCTTCCGTCGCGTCGTTCTCTAGCAGACTTTCGAATATTTCTTCGTCCTTTTGGTTTATGGTAAGCATACTGTCTTCAAAGACCCCGAATTGACTACGAACTTGCTGGCTGTCCACGTGTTCGGCATCGAAAAGCTTCCCCAATGTTACGTACTGCGTAGTGAACACGCGTCTTAAAACTGCTCTAGACTTTTTAATCTTCTCCATAACTGATAAACTGAAGTAACACACTCAAGAAACATTAAACAAATTTTCCCACGGTTGGACGCCAAATGTTCTTACTGGTCTCCAACTTTATCACAAGTTAAATTAAAACAGAGCTATTTGAAAGGAGGACATCTTTAATTCACAAAGAACAAGGTACACAAAAAAAAACATCTGAATGTCAAAGACATCAAAACTCAAAGACCAAACACTTCAAACATCACACCAACTGTTCTTTATTTGAAAGAACAACGCTGTAGGTTATTAGATGTGCATAGATTTCAACTGAGGTTGGAACATGAAGGTAGACACTGTAAGGAACGTTGTGTTCCGTGTTACCTTGCCGGATATTATTATTTACATTTTGGAAGGAATTGGTAAGTGAAGTATTACACTCATGTATGGAAAGGAGTGTCAGTTTACGGAGTAAGTGTGGCAACGTGGCCCGTGATGTGAATGCTCTGTCGAGCTGTTGTAAGTGGAATTTTCCGTTTGTTTGAAATGAGGTAGGTCCAATGCTGCTGCATTTATTTAAGGAGTCCTGAGAGATATTATGTAGTTCTGATGACAGCGTTGCATATTTGGTAAGCGAATGTTAGTTGATGTTGGTGAAGGAATGAATCCTAGCGCGCCATAGCCGCGTGCGTAGAGCTATCAGCTGTGGAATGTTGGAAGTACAGTATGCAACATAAATATAGTGTTCCTGGTATATAAAGAAAGATCTTATTTGTTATTATTATGATTATTAAATACGAGTTGACTAGTAGGAGGTTCTTTTGATAATAGTCTGAACTTAGGTGATTGGATTGTTTAGCCCAATTTAAGACAATTAACCCTGAAGTAAAAATGATTGTTAGTGGAAAAATATAAACAATACTGCCGAAGCATAAACAATGCTCAGAAGACATCTGACGATAAACATTACTGGTAGAGAATGTTTTAATTATGTAAACAGTGTATATAATTCTTCTTCATTCCATATTTACGTTTTATAATTAATTAATTAATTAATGAGTTATAAGTAGGATTCAGGATCAAAGTGTATAGAGTAACACATTGAAATTGTGATAATGAAAGGCCATCGCTAATTAACTTTATTTCGTCAAGTTTTTATAGAGTTAACGACATTTTTATTTAGCGACGATCCTGAAAACCTAGGGCACAGCATTGAGATGCCGAATTTTGGAATTTATATTTGAACGAAACACTAGCGGTGTTTAGTAAGACATATTTCTTAATGTTAGAGTGATGTAAAAGTATTTGTGTTGTTAAACAAATATTGTCTATTCAGATATGCTGATTTTCTGAATAAAATTTGCAGGCACGTGTTTACGTCTGCTTGTTTACATTTTATATAACTATTCCTTATGATTTATCATAGTGGGAGGTTAGAATAAATACTATGGTCAATATACAGAAGCTCGAATCCTATTTACCCACTTCAGATTTTCCTATGTCGCCCGAGATAGAAGAGTTCTTAAGCTCTTGTTGGTTTTGCTTTATGATCCTGTTAAGGATGGACCATAGCGTTTATTAATTTATAGATTTACCCTCATATGTTCCGCATTTTCAGTGTGTGATGTGCTAGTTGGATTGGTAAGTATTTTTAGCCGTGGTACTGCCGATTGCTGCGATCCATCATCATCTTGGGATTCTGGCTGTTGCATCACTGGTAAATAAAGGACAGTACCACCCCGGCATTTGCCTGAAGATGAAGTGGGAAACCACGGAAAACCACTTCGAGGATGGCCGAGGAGAAATCGTACCCCCTCTACTCATTTGGACCACCCGAGGCTGAGTAGACCCCGTTCCAGTCCTCACACCACTTTTCAAATTTCGTGGCAGAGCCGGGAATCAAACCGTGGACCTCCGGGGTGGCAGCTAATCACGATGACCACTAAGCAACGGAGGCGACTGTATAAATATTTACTGGACCATATTTCACTGCGCTCAGATGGTCAAGTTGCGAGAAAAGTCTATTAAAATGTTTCAACTTCACTTGGCCGCCATGTTCGTTTTGTACTTTCCAAGCTTTTGAAAGTCTCATAGGTGAACTTCTAGTATTGCCCTTTATCAACGCACAAAATTTTAGGGTGATATGAGTAATAGTTTCGGAAATATAGAATGCCACTGAAATATTTCGCACAGCCGCCATCTTGAGGTTATGTAAACAATTGAATTAAAATAAGATGCCAGAGCATTAAAATGTGTACAAACATTTGCTGTACCAAGTTTCATTGGATGGTTAAATCAGGAGAAAAGGCTATATAAAAGTTTCAACTTCACTTGGCCACCATGTTAGTTTTGTAGTTAACAGGTTTTTGAAAGTCTCATAGGTGTACTTCTAGTAGTGCCCTTTAACACTGTACAAAATTTCAGGAAGATATCAATAATTGTTTCGGAGATATAGAATGCCGGTGAAATATTTCGCACAGCCGCAATGATGGATTGGTGAGACGTAATAAAATTTGAAGGGCTCGGTCGGGGTTGGCCGAAATGGAGCTATGACCTCGCCGAGTTTCATTGAAATCGCTCCAGCCGTTTAGATTTTATTAGGGGCGGGGACACACACATACGCGCACACACACACACACACACACACGGACAAAAGGTGATCTCATAAGCCTATTTTTTCATAAATGAAAACAGGCTAAAAATATATACAAGTTAGGTTGTGGATTCACAATCACCCTGTGGGACGATTTTGTGATCAAGAGTGCAGCGCTGCAAGGTAGCGTGTAGCGTGCCCATTCGGGTACAGTAGTCAGTATCAAAGAAAGTACCGAGTAGCTGTATTGCATTGTTTCAGTGTTGACTGGCGGCATGTGGTCATTATTAAAGAGAGCATTGAGTTAACAAGCTGTGTTTTATTGTTTCTAAAAACATTACGGAGAAAAGAAAGTGTGATCAAAATGCTTCCGAAAGCAAAAACCATAGGAAATCAAAAACACTTGAAGAAAAGCTGGAAATTATAAAGCAATATGAGCACACTGTGGACATTGTGAGACCTACAGGGATCTCAGAATCAACTATGAGAACCATAAGAAGTCAAGCAGAAAAAATTAAAGAAAGCTGCAAAAGTGTGACCAGAATGACATCATCCAAGATAACACACAAGGGCACCAATTATGAAGAAAATGTAACAAATTATGACCCAATGGATTGAACATAGAACTAAATATTCTATCCCGATATCCACCATGGTTGTTCAGGCTAAAGCAAAAGCTCTGTTTAAAGAACTGAAAGCATCCTATCCAGACTCTGAAGTGCAATCTTTCGCTGCAAGTGCTGGTTGGTTTGAACGTTTTAAGGGACGACATAGATTCCATAACCTTAAACTAACAGGGGAGGCTGCGGGAGCGGATTTTGTTGCTGCTGAAAATTTTTCTACACAATTGCAAGCAATGATTGAGGAGCATGGATTCTTGCCACGACAAGTGTTCAATCTGGATGAACGGGCTTGTTCTAGAAATGGATGCCAAGCAGAACATTTCTGTCAATACAAGATGAGAGGGGCCCCTGGCTTTTAAGTCTCCAAAGATTGCCTAACTTTGTTGTTAGGAGGAAATGCATCTACAGACCATAAAATCATGCCCCTGCTGGTTTATGGCTCTGAGAACCCACGAGCACTCTAAGCAAGAATTTCCAGTTGTTTGGCACTCAAACAAGAAAGCTTGGATAACAGGAGCTGTGTTTGAGTCCCATTTTTCCAATGAACTCCGTCATGAGCTACAAGCTTATTGTAAGAAAATAAATGTGCCCTTCAAAATCCTGCTACTTTTGGATAACACACCAGGGCATCCTCCGAGTATCGCGGATGCCGATGACAACATCAGTGTTTTGTTTCTGCCACGAACACAACATCCCTGATTCAACCCATGGATCAGGGTGTTATTGCTACTATCTCCGCAGAACATTCATGCAACTACAGTAGTTAAACAGATGGTGACGAAACGAGTGTCACACAATTTTGGAAGAACTTCAATATAAAGAATGCAATTGAAAACATTGGATATGCATGGGCAGAAGTTAAGGAATCTTGTATGTAGGGAATTTGGAAGAAGACTTGGTCTCATACTGCTAATTCCTGTGATTTTGATCCTGAACCCGAACTTAGCAGTTCAACACATGCAGTCGTTGATATGGCTAGATTTATTGGATTTGAGGACGTAGACAAGGCAAATGTGGACGAACTGCTCCAGTCCCACTCAGCAGAACTCACCACTGAAGTCCTTCTTGAATTGGAGAAAGAAATGAATTGTGAAGAGGAAGAGGCTCAAACTTGTGAACCGATTACACAGTTTACAACAAAACAAATGGCTGACTTTTTAAATCATGATGCCATCGAAATTATTGAGGACAGAAGTGCTAAAGTTGCCAGAGAGATTGCGAATTCTGTAGCTTGCCACAATGAACTCTACAGAGAGAAGAAGAATGCTAGCCGCTAGCTGAGTCTCGACCACTTCAATAAGAAAAATAACAATCCTTAACCCTTACCCCTCGAATTAAAATTCTCTTAGCTATCCCTACGGCTCGTATTTAATTTCTGAACTTTTATCTTCTATTACTTGTATTTATTTAGCTCTGCTTTAAAACTATAACTAGCTCCTAAATTATATGTATATGTCTACAATCTTCTCCTAAAGTCATTATTAAGCAAATAAATGCAGTATGCAAAATAATTAATTAATTATTGTATAATATTAATAATAATAATAATTATTATTATTATTATTATTATTATTATTATTATCAAATATTATATTTGTCAAATTCAGCCAAGCTATGTTTACCTAGAAATTTTATCAATGGTAACACTGTCAGTCACCATCAACATGTATACATGAAGTAGTTTTGCCATAAACATGTAGGTCCGAGGTTCCCATTAGGTGGTCCGCGGACCCCCGGGGGTCCATGACGGTTGGCCAGGGGGTCCGCGAAGAGTCGTCAATAAATAAGGCAATAATGAAAATGGAAAACTGAGAAATTACAAAGAGTTCCTTTAAAATAATAATTATGCGTTGCCACCCACAGCATAAGTGGCGCACTCATATGTGGTGCAGTGTAATTTGAGCTTTTCAAGTTTCCTGATAGAGAGCGTTCTACTCCTTTATCTCTGAGTTCTGCTCTGCAGCCATTTTGAGTGTTGACATATTATTTACATGAGATTGGAAAGTTGAAACTTTGATTGAATTGTGAAAAGTCCATTGAATACGGATCGTTGGTTGAAGAGTGGATCTCAAAAACGAAGTAGGCCCTCTGCTACAGATAGTGACAAAGAGGATTCTGTGGTATAGAAGTGAATGGGCTGCCTGCTGCCTCTCTTGAGCCTAGCCATTCAAAGAGTAAGCCTACTGTGAAAGTAGGAAATACGACATAAAATACTTGGAAATTGTCTTCAAGTATTGTGGACTTGAAGATTGTCTTAAGCCTCAATGAGTGATATACTTTGAAACCCTTGCCAACGAGAGTATGAAACCTGCAAACCTCCGGAGGCATCTAGATACCAAACACTCTGCGCACAAAGGTAAATCCATTGAATTCTTCAAACTAAATTCATTCCAGGAAGTAATTACCAAAAGTTCCGGTACAAATGTGACTGAAAATGCAATGCTTGCATCTCAGCTTATTGCATTGCCGAAGAGCTCATTCTACCTTCAGAAATTATTTTGTGCAAAATTATGTGTGATGCTGCCGCAAAGCTTGTAAGTACCGTCCCGCTGTCTAACAATAATGTGCAAAGGCGAATTACAGATATGTCAAGCAAAATTGAAGAGACGTTTTTGGCAAGGCTCAACATGTGCGACATGTTTGCTCTGCAGTTGGATGAGAGTACCGACATATCAAAAAGGTGATAATGTTGGTTTTTGTACTTTTTTATGTCATGACGAAATATATGAAGATTTTCTTTTTTCCTGTGAGCTAGTACACTAAACAGCAGACGATATTTTCACAGCTCTGAACGATTATTGTAGTAAACATGATATTGTCTGGAAGAAATATGTGGGTCTGTCTACAGATGGCACGAAAGCTATGTCTGGATGCAGGAAGGGCCTTCAAGCTGAAGTGAAAAAAGTAGCTCCAATTATGAAATGGACACATTGCTGTATTCACTGGGAAGCATTAGTAGCCAAAAGACTGCCTGAACTGCTGCAGAGCACCCTTAATGATGATGATGATGATAATTGTTGTTTTAAGGGGCCTAACATCTAGGTTATCGGCCCCTAATTGTCTGGGCGATAACGAAAATGACAATGAAGTGGAAACCAGAACGAAAATTAAGAGAGAAGGAAAATACTTACAAAAAGGAACTCAGATTGAAACTACTCACAAAATGGAGAGCGATAATACTTACAAAAGGGAATTTAGAACAAAAATACTCGCAAAAGGAATAGATTGAAAAATACACACAAAATGTAGGTAAGTTCAAAATACGTACAAAATGCAATGTACAGTCGAAATACTTACAAAATGCAAGTGAAATTCAAAATACTTACAAAATGCAAATGAGATTGAAAATACGTACAAAATGCAATTGAAGTTCAAAATACTTACAAAAGGTAATTGAAATTGAAAATACACAATGCAATTTGGATTGAAAAATGCACATTTCAGATTCCAAATAATCACAGTGCAATTGATATTCAAAATACTTATAAAATGCAATTGAAATTGAAAATGCTTAACAAAATGTATGGTAGATTCAAACTACTCAATTGGATGGACAATACTTACAAAATGCAATTTAGATTGAAAATACTTACAAAATGTAATTTATATTCAAAATACCCACAAAATGCAATTGAGAATCAAAATACTTGCAATGCAATTTAGATTGAAAATACTTGCAAAAAGAGGTTTAGGTAGAAAATACAAAATGCAATTGAAATTCAAAATACTCACAAAAGTCCCAGCCCCTATATTGAAAGACTTACTAAAAAGCAATTTAGACTGTCAATCCTTGCAAAATGCAATTGAGGTTGAAAACACTCACAAAATGCAATTTAGATCAAAAAGTCTTACAAAATGCAACGGAGATTGAAAACACCTACAAAATGGAGTGTAGATGCAAAAAAAAAAGCTAATTGGAATTTAGATACATGCGGATCCAATTAACAAAAACAGTGGGGGAATCTTAAAGATTAAAGGAAATATAATGAAAAGAAAACGAGAGGTCTGACCCCTCAAAGAAGGAGGGATCAGGAAAGATGAGTCAAGGGCCAATTAAGGCGGGAAAGTGAAGGACTCCCTAGGCCTCGGATACCCTAATACCGTCGGGGTCGAAAGAGAACAAGAGTTGACCAAGGGAGGTCCACAGGAAAGAAGACGGAGAGGAGTCCGGCACAAGTAAGTGGAAGCAATGCCGGACTCAGCTGCACCCTTAATGAAGTGGTGAAAATAATAAACAATATCAAAACCAGCTCCTTAAAATGCAGGCTATTTGCATTGCTCTGCAAAGACATGGGTAGCGAGCATGAGCAGCTTCTCATTCATACTGAAGTGAAATGGCTTCAAGGGGCAGGATCTTAATGAGGTTGTTTGAGCTGAAAGATGAGGTACGGATCTCTCTTCTTGGGACGATATATGAGGATTTGCTCAATGACTTTTCTTAGCTTTGCAGAACTGTTTACTTAGCTGACGTGTTTGATCACTCGAATATTTTGAATTTGAGTTTGCAAGGCGACTACGTTGATATCTTCAGCGCTGACGACAAGATCAGTGCGATTGGGAAAAAGTGTAATAGCTGAGCAGCAAGGCTTCAAAATGGCTCACATGCCCATTTACCCACACTAAATACGTTTCTTCAGTCATCTGACGAAGGTTTCCCTTGCGAGGTAAAAGAAAATATAACCGAATATCTTCGTAGTCTTGCAACTACTATTCGGGATTATTTTCCCAAGCCCGATGGTGATAACTGTTGGATTCCAGACCCATTCATCTCCAATCTCAAAATTGAAATTATTCAGCTACTATCAGAGGAGGAACAAGCCCAACTCGTTGAATTGACCTTTAGTGGTGAAATGAAAAGAAAGACAGCTCGAAAGGACTACACGGTAATCATAGATAAGGCAATAAAACTTGTTATTCCGTTGGCAACAACTTACTTGTGCAAACAAGGTTTTTCCGCATTGTGCATAATGAAAAGCAAATATAGAAATAAACTAGATATGGGGCCTGATTTCAGGGTGAACATTTCGAAAATGCAACCAGACCTTCGAGAAAGAATTGTGAGAAAGAAAGGGTTAAGTTCGCCTCATTGAACGCCGGCCCTTTTTACACATTAATGCTATTAACTACCACTGCATTGTTATTTTTATGTCTGTAGCACTACGTACCTTTACGACTTGGAAATTTTAGACGAATTAATAGGATTAAAAAATAAATATTAACATACAAATAATACAGCACAGTACTCCAAGGTAGAGGTTCCCATTAGGAATTTAAATATTTTAAGTGTTGACTTAAAAAGATTTTGGAGCAGCGGGTGTCCGTGCTTACATTATGATTGCATTAGGGGGTCCGAGAATAATTCCTAATGGGAACCCCTGATGAAGGTCATCAGCCCTAAGTGAAAACAACAACGGTCCATTATTTTCGTCAATATCATAGTCGTTCTGTTCACTGTCACTGCTATCACTGTGTGTGTTATCACCTTCACTGCTTACTATGTCGCATTCATCAAATTGAGACTCAGATTTGTCATCACTATCATCAAAACCTTGCCGTATTTCGATGATGATGATAATTGTTGTTTTAAGGGGCCTAACATCTAGGTTATCGGCCTTTAATGATCTTGGTGATAGCGAAAATGATAATGAAATGGAAACTAGAACGAAAATTAAGTGAGATGGAAAATACTTAAAAAGGAACTCAGATTGAAACAATTCACAAAATGTTCTTACAAAAGGGAATTTTGAACGAAAAGATTCACAAAAAGAATAGATTGAAAAACACCCACAAAATGTAGGCTAGGTTCAAAATACGTACAAAATGCAATGTAGTGTCGAAATACTTACAAAATGCAACTGAAATTCAAAATACTTACAAAATGCAAATGAGATTGAAGAAACGTACAAAATGCAATTGAGGTTCAAAATACTTACAAAATGCAAGTGAAATTGAAAATACAAAATGCAATTCAGATTGAAAGATACCAGTTCCAATCCAAATTATTCACAAAGTGCAATTGAAATTCAAAATACTTACAAAATGCAATTGAAATTGAAAATGCGTACAAAATGTACGGTAGATTCCGACGACTCATGAGGATTGACAATACATACAAAATGCAATTTAGATTGAAAATACTTGACAAAATGTAATTTAGATTCAAAATACCCACAAAATGCAATTGAGAATCAAAATATTTGCAAAATGCCCACCAAACAAAATGCAATTTAGATTTAAAATTCTAGCGAAATGCGGTTTTGGTTGAAAATACTCACAAAATGCAATTGAAATTCAAAAAACTCACTAAAATGCCCTGAAACCTACATTGAAAGACTTACTAAAAAGCAATTTAGATTGTCAATCATTACAAAATGCAATTGAGGTTGAAAACAATCGCGAGATGTAACTTAGTGGAAATATCTGTTCCCGAAGGCGCTGCTCGTGGCGACATTTTGTGCCTTGCAGCGGCCTTCACAGTATGTACAAGCCACGCATCTTGGTGAGGTGTACCATAACCAACTGAAGAGCCCATTGGTACACTGGGGCGAAACGCTGGCAACTGTTTTGAGCTAGCTGGACCATTTTATCAAATTTCTTTGTGAATTTGTTAATGTACATAGCTCAATCGGACAATTTTACATCCTGTTTCCTTCGGGAACAGATATTTCCAGTATGGATTAGCAAGGTAAGCTAACATTATTTTTGAAAGGAAGTTTTGACTTCCGTAGTACATTGGCGCTGCTCGTGGCGACATTTTGTTCCTTGCAGCGGCCTTCACAGTATGTACTAGCCACGCGTCTTGGTGAGGTGTACCATAACCAACTGAAGAGTCCATTGGTACACTGGGGCGAAACGCTGGCAACTGTTTTGAGCTAGCCGGACCATTTTATCCAATTTCTTTGTGAATTTGTTAAGATGTAATTTAGATCGAAAAAACGTACAAAATGCAACGTAGATTAAAAATACCTACAAAAAAAAACGCTAAAAGGGAATTTAGATACACGAGGAACCAAGTAACAAAAACAGTGCGGGAATCTTACAGAGAAAGGGAAATATAATGAAAGGAGGAGAGGAGAGGGGAGAGAGGAGAGGGTCCTCCCCAAAGGTAAGGGACAAAAGGGGAAAACGGACCCAGCTCAGGAATCCCTCGGGGTCGCCAACTCCCGAACTCACCAGCCGTGAGCCCCTGAGGGTGTAGCATTATCTAGGGTGCACCAGAAGTGGTGGGGCTACATACACCCTGCCTCCTTAAGGGCCTTGAGCACAAGGCAGGAGGTAAAAGGAAAAGAAAAAGAAGGCTGACCCCTCGCAGAAGGAGGGTATCAGAAAAGATGAGACAAGGGCCAATTAAGGCGGGAAAGGAAGAGACTCCCTAGGCCTCGGATACCCTAATACCGTCGGGGTCGGAAGAGAACAAGAGTTGACCAAGTGAGGTCGACAGGAAAGAAGACAGAGAGGAGCCCGGCACAAGTAAGTGGAAGCAATGCCGGACTCATCTGGGGCCCCGTGGTCGCCAACTCACGTCCCACTAGATGTGAGCCCCTGGGGGGTTGCCGTATTTCACCCTCTGTTAATGTCTGATCGGCCATGTTTGCTTACTATCAGTCTGGCGGTCGCCGAGTAACAGCTGACAGGTTGCACGGCCTTCCAAATAAGAGTTTAACGGTTACTTGCTTCGCAATATCGAGATTCCAGGACGTTCCTCACGCAACCAACAGATCACAGCACCAAATAGGAATGGATAATTTGTCGGGGCAGAGACGGTTAATTTGCTGTCCCAGGACCTTCAAGAGAACCTGAGATGGATAATCCAGACTCACCAGACCCAGTCATTTCATCATCAGGCTGAAGACTGTGATAGTGATACATTGAGTTTCACACTGTACTAATGGCATCTTCTTCTTCCTCCTTGCCTTTTCCCGTTACGCGGGGTCGGCTTTCTTAATCCTGAGGCGCCAGTCATTTAGTTGTAAAGCCTCATCACCAGATAGGCCCAATACTGTACTCTCATGTCCCTCTGGACATTCGTCATCCATGTTGATTGAGGTCTGCCGCTTCCTCTCTTTTGCGTAGCCATGGAAAGGCACTTCTTCACTACATGATTCTCCAGTCTTCTCATAACATGTCCATACCACCTTAGCCTGGTTTCTAAAAGTTTCTCAGTTATAGGTGCTGCTTTGAAACTGGCCCGCACATGTTCATTGTGGATTTTATCTTTGAGAGTAACTCCACCTGCCCAACGTAACATACGCATTTCAGTGGTATGTAGCTTTTGCTCACGTTTCACTACCATAGAGTAGGATTGGTCTTACGGCCGTTTTATAAACTTTCCCCTTGGTTCTTATGGGTATTTTCGGATCACATAAAATTCCTGTTAGTTCGCGCCGTTTGTTCCACCCATGTTCCCTATGGATTATATCAGCGGTTATCGTGCCATCTTCAGCAATGACACAACCTAGATATTTGAATTTTGTTACTCTTGGTAAGGTTTCACCATCTAGTTTTAGTTCTATATTTGTCATACTGGGTTTATTGTGGTGGAAGTTGCACTGTACTAATGGCATGAATAAACAAATTGTGTTAGTTTAACACTCATAGGTTTTTTATTTTTTCCATTAAATACAGTGGAATCCCGTTAGTACGTTCCTCACTAACACGTTTTCCAGCATATTACGTCGAATTATAAAAGTCCCGGTTCCAAAGCACTAAATTGTATGTAAAATATTGCTTTAGCACAATTTAGCAAGTTTTAGAGCACCCGCTTACTACGTTCAAATCTTGACGTTCTTCCGTTCAATATTTTGGAGAGTCCTTGCGTATTTGTCAGTCCACTTGGACTTGTCACGGTTTAGCAGCGAGTGTGCTTCCTGCATAAACTTGGCAATGTAGTGATCGAGAACTCGACCAAGGTTAAGTGATTGTGTAAGCTTGGCGCGGCAGCAGTATAAGAGTGTAGCTCAGCTTAGCAACAAGTGTGTTTCCTGTCGTGTCATCTACTCATTCAGTGATGATAGCTTCCCGTATAGTGATATAGTGTTCTTTGCTATTTTTATCTGGGCCTTATATACGTGTTTGCAATGGAGAAGAAAAAAGGGAGGCAAATAACAAACAGTGAAAAATTAAAAAACCTTCAAGAAGTGGATCGGAATCCAAATATGAAGCGTGTAGATATAGCGCGGAAGTTAAACATTCCTCCGTCAACTTTAAATACAATTGTTAGCAAACGTAAACTGATTACGACTGCTTTAGAAGAAGGGAAAAGTGCTCAAAAGAAAACGTAATCGCCAGGGTCAGTTTCCAGAATTAGAAGAATCTGTTCTAAAGTGGTTTGTGCAAGCGCGAGCTTCAAATGTGCCAATAGACGGTACTGTGGTTCGAGCTCAGGCAACACTTATTGCACAGAAGACGGGACTTGATGATTTTTAAGTATCTAATGGCTGGATTGACAGATTCAAGAATCGACATGACCTAGTTTATAGATGTGTGCGAGGCGAAGCTGCTGCCCTGGATAATGACGCTACACTGTGCGAAACTAATGAAACATTGAAAACTACAACGCTTCCTGCAATTTTGAAAGACTATACTCCTGACGATATTTTTAATGCAGATGAAACGGGGCTGTATTTTCATCTTCTTCCAGATAAAACCCTGGATTTTAAGGGCGCGAAGTGTCACGGTGGCAAACTTAACAAGGAAAGGCTTACCGTTCTCCTGTGCTGTAATGAAAGTGAAACCAAGAAGTTGGTACCGCTGGTTATTGGAAAAGCATGCAATCCGCGATGTTTCAAGAATGTGCGATCTTTTCCATGCAAGTACACTTCTAATAAGAAAACGTGGATAACTTCCACAGTATTTGAGAATTTCTTACGCGCATGGGATGCAAGGCTTGGCGTAAGAAATAGGAAAATTGTACTCTCCATTGATCAGTGCCCCGCTCATCTCTCAAATGTTTCTAATTCGAGAAACATAAAGATCATTTTCCTCCCAGCAAACTGCACCAGTAAGCTACAGCCGTTAGACCAAGACATAATACGGTGCATGAAGCAGAAGTATTGCAAGAAAGGAAAAGGAAGGAAGCTTGTAGTTTAACGTGACCATTAATCTCGCGATCATAAGCCACGGGAGTATTGCAAGAGGCTAGTACAGAGAAGGTTGGCTGCAGTGAAATCGACGATGACAAAGATCACCGTCTTAGATGCCATGTAAGTTTGCCTGGGATTCTGTGGAGCAAAACACCATTCGGAACGGCTTCAATGCAGCCGGCTTTTGTCGTGTTCGTGCTGATGACGTCATGCTGGATGTTTTTTCTCAGAGTGAAGAATGGCGCCGAGTAGCAGGAGAAGTCACTTTCGAAACGTACTTGAACGTTGATGAAGATGTTCCAGTGTGTGAAACTATGACAATAGATGAAATTCTTGAAGAACAGAAGATGGAAAAAGCGTCAGTGCAGGATGAAAGTGATGACGAGCCAGATCAGGAGCCAGTTCCCACAGTGTCAAGTGATGTAGGCAATGGACATAGTGAAGCGATATGTGTGTAGTTTCGAAGTTGATGACGAAGTAATGACTTTATTAAATAGGATGGACAGTTCAATTTTAAAATTAAAACCAAGTAAACAATCAACCATACAAAAGTATTTCAAACCAGAGTAAATATTCGTGTTTGACTGAGGTAAGATGTATTATTAGGATTAAAGTTCATATATTGTACAGTAATTCAATTTTACATTGTTATTTATTCCCCCTGTTAGTTGCTGACAAACCTATGTTTATGTTGTGACTAGTAGCGCATTAACTAATTCTTAAGGTCGGCAATTTCATGTGCACGTTTATGATGCGTTTTTTTTTCAACTTATTTTTACACGATTGTTAAGGTCGGCAATTTCACGCGCACGTCTATGACGCGCATTTTTAAAATTATTTTTACACAATTCTTAAGGTCGGCAATTTCACACATGTCTATGACGCACCTTTTTATCATTATTTTTACACGTTGTAAATACAGTATAGCGTTTTTGGTAGTACGCTTTTCCGCTTTTGATGTCCAATTATTTCAGTCCCTTCAAAAACGTACTAACGAAGTTCCACTGTAGTCCCTATCTCCTATCGAACCCATATTATAATACATTCATTTTACTAGTTTTCATATTACGCGATGATTACTTGGAACGAATTCATCGCGTAAATCGAGGGATACCTGCAATAATAATAAGAAGAATAAAAATTAATAATAATATCAACTAGTTCCGTGAAGAACTAAATAGCCTATATTCATGTATCCCACTGGTCTTTTCCATTAAAACTCTCCTGCCTATTAAAAGGATATTCCATGTGGTAGACTACATAGCTTTTGGTTCACGACCTACATCTTCACCAACACCATTACAATGAGAAGCTGTGTACTAGAATATATAGCTATCAATATTGGTGATTAAGATCCCTCAAGCAGGTTGCTAGCCTTACTTACATAGGCTCCCCCGAGTTTCACCTCAGGGAACAAAGTAGTGAGTTGGGTAGTACTAGCCGCCTAAGCACAAGGAGGGCCACCACGACTCAGAATATGTACAAGATGCCCACTGCTATTCCATAGTACCTGGTGTCCCGACTGTCAGAATTACTTACTAGGCCACTCAGCCGTTGCCCATGGTCCACGAAGACGTGACTACACTATGAACCATATGTAATTATTATTATTATTGTATTATCTGGTAGATTCAGTATGTGTAGAGCTGTTTTGATATGATTCCTGTGGCTGAGATTACAATTCGGATGACAGTGACAGTTAGTTGCTTCCATAGGAGTTTGATTCTTGTTGCCAAGTCCATATATTTGCTGCATTTTTCATGGATTGTAGTTCTGATGTTGAGGGGGTTTAGTACTGTGATGTCTATGAGCAATGTGTTCTTGTGCACTTTATTTGTGACAATGAGGTCCAGTTTATTGGAGCTATTGTCTTGTTGGTAATGGGAGAGGAATTCCAATGTGTTTTAAATGTGTCATTTTCTATTATGGGTTGTGGTTGAAGTCTGAATTATGGCTCTGCATCTATTGGTAATTGACACTGCTTGCAAAGTTCTTGGTAGATGATTTTAGCTAAATTGTCAGTATGGCATACATAGTCCATTTGCAAAAGTATTGTTAGTAAGTGATCGATGGTTTCAGTCTTGTTTCGGTACCAGTACTTTTGGCATGAATCTGTTGATGCTTTGTCTTGGATGATGTGTCTTCTGAAGTTCTGGGTCATCATAAATCCTTCTGTTCCGGGTTGTAGGACACCTTTAGTTAACAAGGCATTGTTGATGTTGAAGTCTTCAGTCTTTTGACTGGTTTGATGCAGCAATCCATGCCTCCCTGTCCTGAGCTAATCGTTTCATCTCTACATAGCTACCACACCCTACATCCGAAGCAATCTGTTTACACATTCTAACCTTGGTCTACCCCTACAGTTCTTGTCCTTGACCCTTCCTTCCATAACTAAGCTTGCTATTCCTAGGTGTCTTAGTATGTGTCCTACCAACCTATCCCTTCTCTTCATTAGCAGTCGCCAGAAACATCTCTCCCCTCCCACTCGTCTTAATACCTCTTCGTTTGTAACCCTATCTACCCATCTGATCTTCATCATTCTCCTGTAACACCACATTTCAAACACTTCAATTCTCCTCTTTCCTGCTGCCAAGATTCACTTCCATGGAGTGCCACGCCCCAGACGAAGGCTTTCAAAAATGACTTCCTAATACCTAAATCTCTATTCGATGTCAACAGATTCCTTTTTTGTAGAAATGCTTTCCTTGCCTGAGCCAACCTACTTTTTATATCCTCTTTGCTTCATCCATCACTAGTTATTTTTCGTCCTAAGTAACAGAAGTCGCCTACTTCCTTCAGCTTTTCACCTGCCAATTTGATGTCCATAGAGGTTTCTGTTTTATCCCGGCTGCATTCCAATATTTTTGTTTTACATTTATTAATTTTCATCATGAATTCTTTCCTCAAAACGGAGTCAATACCATTCAAAAACTCATTCAAATCCTCAGGCGTGTCAGCCAAGATGACTATGTCATCGGAAAATCTCCGAGTTGAAATTATTTCTCCTTGAATCTTCACTCCCACTTTAAATTTTTCTCCTATTTCCTTCATTGCTTGTTCAATGTAAAGATTGAAAAGTATGGGTGATAAGTTGCAGCCTTGCCTTACACCTTTCTGAATACCAGCTTCTCTCTCATGTCCTTCAGCTCGTATGACTGCTGTCTGGTTTCTGTATAGATTGTATATCACCCTCCTATCCCTGTACTTTATTCCAATAGATTTCAAAATGTCAAACAATTTAGTCCAATCAACGTTACCAAAAGCCTTTTCTAAGTCTACAAATGCCATGAACGTTCTCTTATCTTTCCTTATTCTACCTTCCAAAATCAGTCTAAGACAGCTTCCCTTGTTCCTACATTTCTCCTGCAACCAAACTGGTCTTCACCCAACTCCGTTTCTATCTGGCGTTCCATCTTCTTGTAAATTATTCTAGACATGATCTTTGAAGTGTGAGTAATCAAGCTGATTGTACGGTAATCTTCACATCTGTCAGCTCCCACTTTCTTCGGTACAGGGATGATAACATTCTTCTTGAAATCAGAGGGTACCTCACCTGTCTCATAAATCCTACACACCAAGTGAAATAACCTGATCAGACCTTCATCTCCTATGCAGCATAGCAACTCAATCGGTATATCATCTATGCCTGGTGCTTTGTTCCTGCTTAAGTCTTCTAATGCTCTGTCAAATTCTGATTTCAATATTGAATCTCCTTTTGCATCCTCATCAATTTCCCCTACTTTTTCCATTATATGATTCTCAATCTCCTTTCCCTTATACAAACACTCTATGTAAGCTTTCCATCTCTCAACCTTTTCTTCCCTATTTGTTCGAGGCTTTCCATTTGTGTCCTTAATATTACAGCACTTAGCCTTCTTTACCCCAAAAGTATTCTTAATCCTTCGATTACCAAAGCGCTACCGGTACTTGCTTGTTGGTCAGATTCTGTGGAATTGAGTATATGATAGTGTTTGCTCTGAATCTGCCTGTTCTGCCATACATGGTCCATGTTAATATCTACTATTGTACCTTTATTTCAGTTTCTAGCTGTTCAGCGAGACCCTGATGGTTCAGATGTAGCAACATGTAGTTCACATCAAGTTTAACTAATACTTAGTGGAGATAAGAATCAAGTCTACTGTAAAAATGCTGCCAAAGCCTTTAGATTTGTCAGGGTACAATATCTGTAGGCAAATTATGAGTTTGTCTCCTTTGTCCCTGCTGAGCATGAACCTGACAGTAAAGGAACGTCGTCGTCGTCACTATTTAAGAGTCACTATGATTTCAATGCTTCAACTCTTTGCACTGTTGCCTGTGCCTGACAAGCGACTCACGTTTATTAGCATGTGGAAGCTAATAAATAGACACTAAAAAGTCTGCTTTAAAACTACAGTACTGGTACATATTTTAGCCTTGTGGTACTTTTACCACCCCATGCAAGTGCACGTGTTGCACCATCAACAGAGCTGGTTCCAACTATGAATGATTTGCATATGTGCTAATTGGTCACATTTTTTACATTAAACTGATAGGAGATGCAGAGAATATAAAATTATTTCAACAACAAAGGTGTAAGAAATCCACTTATTCATCACATACCCTTGCATTCCTTCCGTAACATAAATTCTTCTTAATACAGCAAGCATCTTCCTTTCTCTGTTACTATGAACTGAATTCTTTTCAGAGAGCATTATTCTGGTTTTGATAACATCCACTGGCGTTGTTACTGCAGCAGATATGCCTCCTGTAATGTGGATAAAGCATTAGGTACAATACCTCATTTTTACATGTACAGGAAAGGGGATCAGTTGAGTTCACAACATTTCTGGACTCTACACACTATTATTTAAGTGGGAAATAGTAGGTTTTGATATTTAAGATAGTTAAGCGTTAAGAAAAATATAACAATATTTCTATATTTTGGGAAGGCTGTTTTACGGTAGAGCATTTTGAACAACCACATACTAAGTGTACAATACTACCTTTGCATAAATATGCCAGGTAAATGACAGCTTTTTAATGTTTAAAATGGTATGTTCTGTTATTATTTTACTTACCTGCTCCACTACATAGATAAATAATGAAATAATGATCATTAACCCTCTTAGTGCCAGGCGAAAAGGTAAAGGTGAAGTCCAAAAGTGCCAGGCTGTTTTAATGGAAAATGTAGGCTTTCAGAAAAAAATATGTACATCCCCTGTTTTAAAAGATACGAAAGCGAAATTTAGTCAGGGAGTGCAAAACATAGCTATCTAAATTCAGGCATTTTTTCAGATCATTATGAAACTTATTTCTTTCTTTATTAATTAATTAATTAAAATAATTTATTCTGTAAAATAAAAATTAGAAAGTTTGATTATTCCTATTACCACACGCTTATAAATGGAGTAAAAATTAACACTGGAGAGCACACATACATAACAAAAGTACCAGGAAATTCAGATTTTTTTAGTTTAAAAAATATCAGCAGGGGTGTCAAAAATCCGAAATTCTAAAATCTAGCATATTCATAAAATACCGTACACCAACAATGACATTGCTGATATAAATAAAATAAAAATAATTACAGTGAAAATAAATAAACTGAAGGGCACCCTGTAGTTTTATCTTTCACATTTGTGGTTGTGTAGCCTGTGGAGGATTGTCCTGGTCAACATTCCTTTCTTCCCAGTCACTATTACTATCAACAAAATTATCATCACTATCACTTGTTTGGTTATGTACGATCGCATTCAGCGCAGGTAATTCATTGTCCGAAGCGGAATCGGCACTTGATTCGTCACACACAAGATCGCAATCACTGTCCACGAAGTCCAAGAGTTCACCACTTGACTCATCAATCATTAATTCTTCAATTTCTTCCTCTCTCAAACAATGCTTCCTTCCCTTGGAAGCCATGCTTTTACGAGTCACACGTAAACAAGTCAAGGAACTTCAAATATCGCTCGAGTATATCGATAGAAGGAAAACAAAAGATGTTTGCCAGAAAATGGTAGCTAGAACTCTCTTTAATGGTCACGTCAAGTTTAGAGCCATTTTAGGTCTATAAGCCCCTCTAAGAATACAAAAACGAAGCGTCTCTCAGAGCGACGCTGGCAAGTTAAGTTCATTTTATGAGGATCGCTCACAGCGACTCTGGCACTAAAAGGGTTAATAAGGAATAAAATATTGAAGGGAAAGAAGAAGAAGGAATAAAATATTGAAGGGAAAGAAGAAGAAGAAGACAGAAGAAAGAATGATCAGTAGACAATAGCACTGCAGACAAAGCTGTCAGTATAGATGTAGTTTTGTGATAAGAACGCGAAAGAGTAGAAAGGAGTGAAACCCAGCTTGCTTGCTCGCTCACTGTGGGAACATGTACAAGTCCACCCCAAGTACAGTAGAACCTCGATGCATTGTTATTCAAGGGGGAGGGGGAAAACGACGATGGATGCGGGAAACGATAAATGCGGGTAACAAAAAATTTGAGTAAAAAAAAAATTATAAAGTACGGTTACTGTATTTGGACATATTTCTTCATGTAAACTTCATAGAGGCATCAAAATATTGCAACCACGATGTAGGCGATATGATTTTATATGTGTAATTTTATCACTTGCTCTTTTTAGTAAAAAGGTCATTAATTGTTTTTTGTTTTGTCGAAGCTTTGCGTTTCAGACGAAACAAAGCCTTCTCTACTTGCATAATGTTCTCTTCTTCACGATCACTGATATCATGCGAGTACATGAAGGATTTCACCTTCGCTACGACGGCATGCGCTTCGGCGAAACTCGGGACGACTTGGGGCTCACGATCGTCTTCTTCCTCTTCATCACTCCTCTCCCCAGCGCCTTCATCGCACAGCTCTTCAATCGTTTCCACTCCACACGTGGCTACATTAGAATCGATCAGCACATAGTCTTCAAAATCGACGGGGACAGAGTCACTTTCACCCCTTAATTGTTCCCAGTCGTCATTAGCGGTGTCAACTCTTTTTTCGAAAGGATTTGATTCAATTTCTTCTATAATTTTCAAGCGTTCTTCGAGAGTTCTTACTTTTTTCACGGGACGTGACATGTCCTGAATAACAATACTACACAGGAACTAAAATGAGGAAGACAAAGTAATTACGAACTACAGATAAAATTGTAATCTCCGCACACAACCAAGATACTACACGGAACCACTCAGAATGAAATGAAACGGCACAATGACGGCTTGGCGCTTCGAGCAGAATCATTGGTGCCTGAAGGCTCGTAGGCGTGGTTATATAGTGTGGTTGCGCGTAAACAATCTGCGCACTGCAGTCCAGCCTACTTGAACCTTGCTTCAGCCGAGAAACTTTCTCAAGCCTAGGAACTCCTAATTGTTCATACCTCATACATTCTCGTGTAACAGGTTCCCGCTATTCAATGCTGCTTCAAATTCAAAAGAACGTTTGCATATATTTTTCTCATAAACGATCAATGCGGGAAAACTGTGGCCAAGGACTAGTGATTTTTTGACGATCCATGCGAAAAAACGAGAGTTCGAGGAACGATAGATGCGGGGAAATTTAACATTAGTTTATATGGAAAATTTTCGGGACTAAATAAATTGAACGATGCATATGGGAAAACGACTGTTCAGGGAACAATGCTTTGAGGTTCTACTGTATGTTACTAATCATATTAGACACTTGTAAGCAAGGGACAGCAGTAATACTTCCTTCCTGCCTGTATTCAGACTAAGGTTTGCAATGATTGAAACATGGATAAGGTAAATAAGAGGGCCGATAACCCATAAAAAACACATTTAGCATCATCATCAAATAAATAAATCCTGATATGAATATATTCAGAGAAAGAAAACTATACTTATGCTCAAAGACATGAGTGTAAATGAAAAGAGTGTACACCTCAACGGGCTAGTCTAAGTAAAATATGCTGCTCAAAAAAATTAAAGCACCACTTTTTTCAAAGGCCACCAAATTTTGAAAAGTTGACCGCACAAGCTCGAAATCTCAGTATGACGTTTGTCCTGACGCCTACCAAGCATATGCTTCAGCACAACTCTCCAACTTGAGTGGATTCGGGGTGGCACCCCGAAAACCAGCCCATTTTCGAAAACCGCAAATTGAAGTTTGCGAAAAACACCGTAGGACTTGTCGCAGGTTGCCAAAGCAGACGAAAACGAATCAGTCTTGCTCTTAAAGGTTCCACAAACACGTTGAAATCGTTACATTTGACGTTTGAGTATTTTCAACCCCCTTCATCATCCCCTAAACATGGACTACCATTGGGGGCATTTGAGAAGGTACCGGGTGTGTTTAACCACCTGAAAACCTGCACACCGTTCTCAGTTGCTGATTGCAGTAAGTTCTTAAGGCCTCCGGCAATGTTCACCCCCTCCAACACCCTCAACTGGATTGGGACCAAACCACCCCCTCTCGATTCACCCCTAAGGAAGGTATTAATCGAGTTCTTTATCAGTGCTGTGAATGGGGGAAGTCTTCCCCTAACGTTTCAAGAAAGGAGCTGTGCCTGTGTCACCACCCCTTCCCCTGCTACCCCGTTTGTATGATTTTCCGAATCAGGCCCTTTTTAAGAGCTGAAACGAGGTCTTAATCGCTGAAAGGGCTGTAAAGGTCGTTAGAAGTAGTGGTGACACTAAATCAACCCCTTACGATCGTTGATTGACATTCCATCCCCCAAACTTGAAATTTTTGCACCCCCAATCCTCTCTGTCTGGACGCGTAACGCGTCATGGCAGAGTTTTCAGATTTGGATGAAAATGAAGCTTATGGCCTGCAATCGAGCCCAAAACAGCAGGTTGGATGGAAATTCATCGGAAGGGTAGGAAACGGGACCAGAAAGTTTTCAAAAAAGTTAACAGCCTCTAGTAAGTACACCCATGCATAGGCAACCCACATCACGTCATTTTTCTCCCATTTCCAACCTGTGTAACCTATTGCCGATCATAGGCAACCCGCACGCATGGACGTGATGTGGGTTGCCTATGCATGGGCGTACTTACTATAGGCTGTTAACTTTTTTGAAAATTTTTGGCCCCGTTTCCCACCCTACCGATGAATTTCCATCCAACCTGCTGTTTTGGGCACGATTGCAGGACATAAGCTTCATTTTCATCCAACTCTGAAAACTCTGCCATGACGCGTTACGCGTCCAAACAGGGAGGGTTGGGGGTGCAAAAATTTCAATTTTGGGGGACGGAATGTCAATCAACGATCAGAAGGGGTTGATTTAGTGTCACCACTACTTCTAAGGACCTTTACAGCCCTTTCAGCGATTAAGACCTCGTTTCATCTCTTAAACAGGGCCTGATTCGGAAAATCATACAAACGGGGGTAGCAGGGGAAGGGGTGGTGACACAGGCACAGCTCCTTTTTTGAAACGTTGGGGGAAGACCCCCCCCATTCACAGCACTGATAAACATCTCGATTAAAACCTTCCTTAGGGGTGAATCGAGAGGGGGTGGTTTGGTCCCATGCCAGTTGAGGGTGTTAGAGGGGGTGAACATTGCCGGAGGCCTTAAGAACTTACTGCAATCAGTAACTGAGGACGGTGTGCAGGTTTTCAGGTTGTTAAACACACCCGGTACCTTCTCAGACGCCCCCAATGCTAGTCCATGTTTATGGGAGGATGAAGGGGGTTGAAAATGCCCAAACGTCCAATGTAACGTTTTGAACGTGTTTATGGAACCTTTAAGAGCAAGGCTCATTCATTTTCGACTGCTTTGGCAACCTGCGACAAGTCCTACAGCGTTATTCGCAAACTTCAATTTGCGGTTTTCGAAAATGGGCTGGTTTTCGGGGCGCTACTCCGAAACTACTCAAGTTGGGGAGTTGTGCTGAAGCATATGCTTGGTAGGCGTCAGGACAAACGTCATACTGAGATTTCGAGCTTGTGCGGTCAACTTTTCAAAATTAGGTGGCCTTTGAAAAAAGTGGTGCTTTAATTTTTTTGAGCAGTTTAAATAAAAATTAAATTCAAAAAAATTATTTTTCTGGATATTAAATTGATATTAAATATCAAATAATTATAAAATGTAAACAACAGTTAGACTACTGTATACTCCTTTGGTAAGTAAAACAAAATCTCTTAGGCCGGTATTACACTATCAAAGAAAAAATGAAAATCCACAGCCTGCTTCCAGTCTCTGACCGGGTCAGGAATGGAATGAATGAAGCCCCCATCAAGCGGCGAGGATGTGGACTGTGCCGGCTGCCGAGGCCTGATGCACTCCTCTGGGGCAATGATTAAATGAATGACAAATGACATGAAATGATAGTGGAGAGTGTTGCTGGAATGAAATTTTGACAGGGAAAACCGGAGTACCCGGAGAAAAACCTGTCTACCTCCGTTTTGTCCAGCAAAGAAATATGTCAAATATCTTTGATAAAAGATCTTTTATAAAAGATATGACAGTGTAATGGGGGAAATCTTTTATAAAAGGTGGTTCTATAAAATTGCTTTTATAAAAGGTATAAGCATCATCTTGGATAAAAGATTTGTATCCGATTTACTGTTTACATCCTAAGAAGCCACAATACAAAGACACAGAATCATAAAAGAATATATATACAGTCAGAGCATATCGCTCTCTGGTGAGTCCTCCCAAGTACCAATCAGTACCACCAGGAAGCGGCACCTCAATACTCCCCCCTCAGAGTTCGACTATATTTATCAGTAAACCGAACCCGTCGTCCAGAACGGGTAATAACGGGGGAAGGTAAGGTAGTCGTCTGTGGTGTAGGTTCGGCTGAGTCCTGTTGTGGGATAACTGGAGTTGTCGAAGACCTAGGCGGAATGGAGTCATCTGGCGTTGCGATGAAGGCAGGCTTCAGTCGATCAATTGACACTGTTGATCGTTTCCCATTGTTTTCAATGTCGTAGGTCTTGGTGGCACGAAGCAACACTTTAAAAGGGCCATCGTACGGGGGCTGTAATGGCCTACGCACTGCGTCGTGCCGTACGAACACATGTGAACAGGTTTTTAGGTCACGAAAGATGAAAGTCTGTTGAGCACCGTGTATCTTTGGAGCGACTGGACGCAGCTGCCTGAATCTCGTATGCAGGTCTCTGACAAAGTTGGACGCATCGATGATATCACTGCTGGTGTTCGTGAAGAACTCGCCTGGAAGATGAAATGTTTGACCATAAACTAACTCAGCAGCTGTTGCACCAATATCCTCCTTAACTGCAGTGCAGATGCCCAGGAGAACAATAGGTAAATTGTCAGTCCAAGAATCGGTAGCATGACAACGAATAGCAGTTTTAAGTTGACGGTGAAAGCGCTCAACCATTCCATTCGCTGCCGGATGAAAGGCTGTTGTTCGGATACGAGATGTTCCTGTCAGCACACTGAGGGCTTTGAAAAGATGCGACTCAAATTACCGTCCTTGATCCGATGTGACTGTTTGTGGAACACCGAAGCGAGCAATCCAACTATTGAAAAATGCACGCGCGACAGTCTCTGCAGTGATGTCCGCTATGGGATGTGCTTCTGGCCAACGTGAGAACCGATCAATAGCTGTTAGGCAGTAGGTGAATCCGTTGGATGGAGGAAGCGGTCCGACAATATCGATGTGGACATGCTCAAAACGATGGTTAGGTGGAGCAAATGAACCAACAGGGGCCATGACATGCCATGTAACCTTGTTGCGCAGGCAGGAAATGCAGTTACGTACGAACTCTTTGCTATCGCGTTCAATATTGGGCCAAACAAAGGATTTCTTCACCAATCGGGTTGTAGCTTTCACTCCAGGATGTTACAAACTGTGTAAAGATGCGATAGCCCGTTGACGAAAATCCTTCGTAACGAATGGGCGAGCTGAAGATGTTGAGGTGTCACAATATAACTGAATGCCAGAATTTGGAATGTAAATCTTTTTCAGAACCAAGCTTGTGTTCTTACCAATGAATGTCTGTAGTTCATTATCAGTCTGTTGTGCTTCGGCAAGGTCTCGGAAGTTCACTTCCCTTTCAATGGATGAGATGCGGGAGAGAGCATCGGCTAGAATATTGTTAGCAACTTCGATGTGGCGTATATCTGTCGTAAATTGTGCAATGTAGTCCAGATGGCCTGACTGACGAGATGATGCTTTCTCTGGTTTCTGCTTCAAAGCGAAGGTAAGAGGCTTGTGATCAGTGAACAGAGTGAAATTTCTTCCTTCAAGCATGTGTTGAACTTCTTAACCGAAGCATACGCTGTGTAGAGTTCACGATCATATGCTGACCATTGTTGTTGTGAAGGGGATAATTTGTGGCTGAAAAATGCTAACGGCTGCCAATTACCTCCTGTAAGTTGCTGAACTGATGCTCCTATTGCTGTCAACAATGCATCTGCCATTAGTGATAGCGGTGCATCTGGTGAAGGGTGCACAAGGAGGGTGGCGTTGGCAACTGCATCCTTCAGTTGCTGAAATGCTTGTTCCGTATCAGAGGTCCAAGGTAGTTTGTCTTTAGGTTCCGGGCTACCTTGAAAATATCTGTTCATTGGGGCACAGATGGCTGCTGCATTACGAATGAAACGCCGATAGAAATGAACTAATCCCATAAACCTACGGAAATATTGTACATTGATTGGTTTTGGAAAGTTTGTGATTGCTTCAACTCTACATGGAGGTGGACATATTCCATTTGAGTTCACCAAATAACCAAGGAACTGCACCTCGTCTGAGCCGAACATACATTTTGCTGGATTAATCACTACTCCAAAGTCACGAAGTCTAGTGAATACCTGATGTAAGTGCTCGAGATGCTCGGTTTCGTTACGAGATGCAACCAGTATGTCATCAATATAGACATAGCAGAAATCGAGATTACGAGTAACTTCATCCATGAAGCGTTGAAATGTCTGGGCAGCGTTACATAGGCCAAATGGCATGAATTTAAATTCATACAATCCAAACGGAGTGGTCACAGCAGTTTTGGGAATGTCTTCTTCTGCAATGGGAATATGGTGAAAAGCACGAACAAGGTCAATGGTGGAGAATACATGGCGTCCATGAAGGTTGATGGCGAAGTCTTCAATACGTGGGACTGGGTAGCAATCAGGAATTGTGTGCGAGTTCAGCTGATGATAGTCACCACAAGGTCTCCACTGATTGTTCTTTCTTTGGACCACGTGCAGTGGGGATGACCAACAATTTGTAGATGGTCGACATATTCCTTGGGCTAGCATGAATTCAAACTCTCGTTTGGCAGTGTTATGTTTTTCAGGTGCCAGCCGGCGTGGCCTTGATCGAATTGGTTGACCTGGAGTGGTAACAATATGATGAACAGTAGAATGTTGGATTGGTGTAAGAGTTGAAGATGGACGAGTAATTTCAGTGAATTTACTAAGCAACAAGTGGTAGGGAGAATCGCCGACTACAGTTCGAATTGATGGACAAGCGATGCAGCGGATATGACCATTACTGGTCAAGTTGGTCGTTGAATCAATGAGACGTCTATGACGAAGATCAGGGAGAATTCCGAAGTATGCGAGAAAGTTGGCTCCGATGATGGGATGAGTAACATCGGCAACAATGAAACGCCATGTGAAATCACGGCAGAGGGAAAAATTGAGTTTCAGAACTATTGGTCCACAAGTCTTGATAGCTGTACCGTTTGCGGCAAAAAGTTGGTATTCTTCGAGGCTACGGCGAGGAAGGCGAACTGCAGGATAAACAGAAACATCAGCTCCAGTGTCGATCAGGAAGGCAACTTTTGCTGATAGTTCGGTCATGAACAGACGACGATTCGAAGGTGTGGGGTCAGTTGCCGTCGCTACTGACTCTGGGAACTTGTTTCCCTGATTACATGGAGGGCGACATTGACGAGCATTAGAGCCAAACGTACGGTGAAACCAACAAGTGTCCCTGTTAACTGAAGGTGATCGTGGGGAGCGATAACGGTATGGAGAACTACGTCTCGAAGCTGATCGGCTGGATCGAGTGTTTCTGGTTGACATCTCGGTAACTAGTTTCGTCAGTTCGTTAATTTGGAATTACAATGACGCAATGGTAGTAGGTATGGAAGTAGAGGCCATTATAGAGGTACTGGGTGTTGCCGGATTTAGTTCAAGTAATCTATTGGCGATTTTTGCAAGCCCATCAAGATTACCTTCTGAAACTGTGAGGATCATCTGTACATCGGAAGACAGGCGAGACATCCAAATGTTCTTAAGCATATCATTAGCCATGGTGGTACCGGCTAATGTTTTCAGACGACGAAGGAGTTGAGATGGAGTACCGTCTCCGAGTTCCTCGGTTAGCAGTAGCTTCTCTATTCGTTTTGCATCAGATTGTGACATGCGGTCGATTAACGCCTGCTTTATTGTGGCATACTTATTAGTAACTGGCGGCGATGATAAAATGTCCTGAACTTCGATAGCTAATTTTTCACTTAAGCTAGGTACTACATGACTATATTTTGTAGCGTCTGCAGTTACGTTAGCTAAAATGAACTGACCTTCAAGTTGGGAAAACCAAAGAGCTGGCTTTTCAGACCAAAACGGGGGTACCTTGACGGAAACGTGATGCACCGCTGGTTGATCGTTGAGTGCCATGACGTTAGGTGAATGATAATTATAAAGGATGGAATGATAACTAACACTGTAAGTGATGTTCTCCAATATTTACTTCATATCACGTCGGTGTCACCAATTTGTAGCCGATTTACTATTTACATCCTAAGAAGCCACAATACAAAGACACAAAATCATAAAAGAATATATATACAGTCAGAGCATAGCGCTCTCTGGTGAGTCCTCCCAAGTACCAATCAGTACCACCAGGAAGCGGCACCTCAGATTCAAACAAAAATGGCAGATCACAACAGCTGGAATATAAATAAATAACCACAACAAACATGCTCAGATCAGAGTGTAAAATGCATGAAATGCTACATAATAAATGGTATAAAATATGTAAAAACATAAATAAAAGATAGAAAGTGTATGGAAAATTAACAGAGGCTATAAGCGCTGTATATAAAGGATGCATATTTCAGGATATAAAGAAGAATTAAATAGGTTGAAAACAGACGTGAATGATAAGTGTATTTTTTTTATATTACAGTATAATATTCGTATTATAATTCGTCAATTTCACTTATGGTATTACAGGTGAGTGTACAGGGTCTTTCATATAAAGAAAGAACGGTGAGCGGCGGCTATGTTATCCGCTGCTGCAGTGGCCTTGGCCGAGTCGGCTCGGCGGGTACGTGATGCATTTGTTCAGCAATTTCCTGATGAAGTGCCACCTTCACTAGCACAGATTCACGTAATTATAAATAAGTTTGACACTACTGACTCAGTGCTCAATAAAAAGCATAAAATTAAAAATCCAAAATATGACAGTGGCAGAACTCACTCGCATCAGACAGAATGTAGTTACCAGATACAATGCCTGTATTTCCCAGGAAGGATGACACTTCCAGCATCTTTTATAAGGTAATATTTCATACAGGATTGTACACACACTTAAAGCAGGGGGCCGTGGCGCGCCACAAGCTCGGCCAAGGCCACTGCAGCAGAGAATAACAAAACTGCCGCTTTCCGTTCTTACTTTATATGAAAGACCCTGTAGATAAGCACTTTATCTTTACCGGCATGCAATACATGTAACCAATCACATTGAGGAAGTGTTTAGTTGGCAGAATGAGTAGACCACTCAACTCCCATGCGACATGACCAGGGATTGAACCCCAACTACTGCCTACTTTTGTACTTCGTATGTTTCAATTTTTTTTTTGCTCGGGCAGTGGTTGTTTAGAACTTCACCATTCATTTATTCATAATTATTAATAATTAAATATTAATGTCATTTTTCAAGTCCTCGTACTGCAGCTCGTTCACCAGGATTTTACTCGTATAAATATCTTCCTTGTCATGTGAGCGACCCATGGTTTAACCCATAGACGTTCACTTTATCTTTCCGTTTCTTTTATATATCGGTATTGCCACACACAGAATTTCAACTACCGTAGTACAGTTAAGAGAACAAGGAACTGTCCATCATCCATTTTGCTGAACTATTATAAAATATTTGATGTAGTGTAATGGTGTTATGATTGCTTTGTGTACTTTTATAAAAGTTCAATTTTATAAAATATTATATAACATTTCTTTGACAAATTTCTTTAATAGTGTAATACTGGCCTTAGTATACTGAATATTATAGAACACATGACCTTTATTGCCATGAAAGTGTTATATGTATTTTAAATTAAATGAAAATTACTTCTTATTGTGTAGTATCTAACATTCTTGGCCGTCAATGCCGAGGCCCAGGTTCGATTACCAGCTCTGCCACAAAATGAAATTCTGGACTGAGGGCTGGAATCAGGTACACTCAGCCTTGTGAGGCAAAACTAAGAAGAGGCAGGTTTGATTCCTACCTCAGCCATCCTGGAAGTGGTTTTACATGGTTTCCCACTTTTACTCTAGGCAAATGTCGGGATGGTTCCTAACATAAGGCCACGGCTGCTTCCTACCCAAATCCAACCTCGATTACACATACACACACTAGTACAGACATCACAGTGGCACATGTTATCAGACAAGATTTACACACACCTAAGTACATAGGGCTACATGTGTTCCAAAGCCCCTAAAGAATCAACAACAAATAGGCTATATTAACAACAATTAGACTACACTCTTTTCATAGTCTCATAAAACTAAATTAAAAGAAAATTACTGTAGAAGTTAACAACAATCGACTGTATTCCACAATCTTACTTAACTAATTTAAACAATATTTTCTACAAAAGTTAATAACAGAGTTTTTATTTCACAGTGTTGTACACATTCATTCATTTCCATTTGAGACTGTTTTGCCTTTCAGCATCCTGTCCAATCTGCAAGCATCTGTGTTGTCATCGATACCCTATTAGTAGAGCCCTGCGCGGATAAACAAAACGTTATCCGCATCCGCCCCACATCTGCATGGCTGTTATCCGCCCCGCATCCGCACGACTGTTATCCGCGTCCGCCCCGCAACAGTGTAACGTGTTTTTCGAGGGGTTTTTGTGCAACTGGCATAAGTCAGTAGGAAGCCATTCTATATTTATTTACGCGGCAAATTGTTCAGCCAAGAGAATTTTTCATGTTAATTTATTATTATTATTAATTTATTATAATTATTATTAAGATATTTTCGGAGCATTTTATAAAAATTATAAGCATACAGATAGGTTTTCTATGTCTTAGAAAACGCTATCAAGCAAATTATTACGAACGACGATATCATAGAAAATTATCTGATTACGGAATTTTACGGAGTTTTGTCAGTTAGGGTATTTGAGAGAGATGAGTCACGGGGAATTCAAATACAAGCTTAATCTTGTCAGGAAGTATTACGCAAGGCTGGGTCGCAGCGTCCAGGAAAGGCGAATTGTTGGAACGGAACCCTCCCGCCGAGTGTAATGACCCAGAGAAGGGGAGTATAGCGCGTGGGGTGCAGCCAATCAGTGGAGACCACGTAAGCTAGAAGTCGGATGAAGAGTGGGGAGCCGACGTGTGGATATATCGTTCGACGCGCCGTGGAACGAGGACAATCTGTGTAGAACTTGCCGAGTATGTTTGCACGCGGGAGTCGCTCCGATGTTCCGTGGAGTGGGGGACTATCTGTATAGAACTTAACGAGTAAGGTTGTACGCGGGAGTCGCTCCGATGTTCCGTGGAGTGGAGGACTAACTTTTGTAAAACCTAACCAGTGTGGTTGTACGAGTGTTTGGGTCCGATGTACGGACCATAGAATTATCTAATCTACCAGAATATCATCAAATATCGACGGAGATGGAGACGTCCAGGAGACTGTGGGAAGCTCACAGCATCATCCAGTACGAGGGAAAGGCTTCGGCCATTTCCAGTGGTAAGAGCGAATGACGCAGAAATACGCAATCTCTCGTTTCTCTTTGTTTTATATTTCATATTTCAGTAACTTCATAGCTTGGGAATAAGAGTAAAATCAGACTCCGTTTTCACGTAATTTTCTATCGGTAATATTAAAATCACAACGCTCCAATTTAAATTTTATACTTATTATTATTATTAATTTTGCTATGCTTGTTTTATATAATAAATTCATTTCTTTTACAATGCAATCTTTGCTTTCAGTAGGTAGCATTAGAAATAGACCAATTCCTTCTCCTGATACAATTGTTTGTTGGGTTAATGATCAAATCATACCACGATCAGAGTGAGTAGAGTCTTGAATGTGTTCTGCCAGAGCTAGACGTTGTTAAATACAAATTTAGATTTCAACATTGCGTTGAGGTCTTGGCGCCCATTAAAACAACATAGCTTAGGCAAAGGTAAACAGTTACATTTATCTCCCAACAGTTAGGGGCAGTCAAACTGCTACATTTGTCGCTACCAACATGGGGCATTAATTAACATTACACTTGTACGCTCAACGTGGAGCAAAGTGAAAACGTTACACTTGTCGCTCAAAGTGTGGGCAAGGAAACCTGCTACATTTGTCGCTCAACGTGTGGGCTAGCAAAACGTTACACTTGTCGCCGACAACTTGGGGCTGAAAACCTAATAACATTTGTGGAAGGAGAAGGGTATATATTTCTGTGCCTGTATTTTGGGGGTTATTTGTCTGTATCAGTGTATATCATTATGGGGGATGAGAAAGAAAGACAGATGAGGTTACGTAGTGGTCATCAACTGGAGAGTGATGATACGAGCAGTATGTCGAGTGATGGTAGTACCGGGGTAGCGGAGGTAAATCCCGATACTGAAACAGGGAGTGTAGGCGGCCAACCAGAATTAAAAACTTTACTTCTCGAGTTCATGTATCAGAACAAAGTTAGTAGTGATGCCTTGAATGCAAAATTAGAACAGAATAATGCAAAATTAGAACAAAACAGTAGGGAAAATAAAGAAAGTACAGAAGCTTTAAATAAAAAATTAGAACAGAATAATGCAAAATTAGATAAGAACAACAAGGAAATTAGTGTGAAAATGGAGCAGATTAGAGGAGAAATCAGAGGAGTAATGGAAGAGAAGGTTAAAGAGATCATTGCAGATGTAGACAAGAAATTAGGAAAAGTACAGGAGGAGTTGGAAAGTAGAATCAGCACACAGGCTGAAAATTTAAAGGAATTAGTTAAATTAGAAACACTGCAGGTTAAAAAACAATTGGGGGGAGAAATTGACAAGATTCAAGTATCAACTAAAGAGGTTAAGGAACAGCTGGGGGGTAGAATTGAGAAAGTCCACTCGCAAATAGTTGCAGAAGTAAATGATTTAAGAGAGAGTAATAGAGAGAGCATTAGCAAGATTGAGGAGAAACAAGCAAAGCTATATGATAAAGTAGAAGAATCAGAAGGAAACATTAAATTAACAGTAAACAGTATTGAGAGGAAGGCTGCGGAGAAAATCACAGAATTAGAATTAAAATTAAAAGCTAGGATCAGGCAAGAAAATAGTCAGAATAGGCCAGTTTTTGTGAATAGCACACACAGGGAGGTAGAACTGGGTAAGTTCAGCAATCGACAGGGGTGCCCAATGGAGTTCATGAACACGATAGAAAATAAATTCGGGGAGAGGTTGGAAAATGGTAGTATTGAGTGGTGCCAGGTAGTTGAAATTTTAGAACAAGTGTTTGTGGGGGAAACGAGGAATTGGTTTGCTGTCTACAGAGACAAGTTTACTGATATTAATGATTTTAAAATGAAATTCTGTGAAAAGTTCTGGAATGAGGTTATTCAGTCGCAGCATCGTGAGGGAGTAGTGTGTGGTAAATATAACCCTAAAGGAAGCTCCACCATGACCGAATACTTTTTAGGGCAGGTATTAGTGTGTAAATATCCGGATGGGTTGAAGGAGGAAAGTGATGTGGTGAGGTTGCTACTTAGGCACTTTCCCTATAGGATCAAGGAGGCTGCTTGTATCCAGAATGTAAAGACAATATCACAAGTAGAAAATTTGTTAAGCACATTTGATGCACTAGGGAGAGGGGGTTATGAGGACAATTTCAATCGGAACCAGGGTAATAATAATAATAATAGACCTAATGAAGCCAGGCATCAAGAAGTTCAAGGGAACGGTGGCGAAGGGGCCAACGCTCAAAATAGAAATAACAATAATCAGCTAAATCAGAACAGAGGAAATGGCTATGGTAATCAGTATCAAGGGAGGAACAATGATTTCAGGGGAAATCAAGGGAGGAACAATGATTACAGGGGAAATCAAGGGAGAAACAATGATTTCAGGGGAAATCAAGGGAGAAATTATTATGACAATAATTACAACCAGAATAGGGGTCAAGGAAGAGGACAGCCTAGTGGTAGTAATATACAGCCAAACAATGACAACACAGCCCAGAACAACCAGACCAGTTCAGTAGTTAGTAGTACTACGGCCAGCTGTAGCGGTTCTTTAAACGCGAACCAGGCTGCGAAGTAAGGTCAGAATCTCAGTCTATAGCATGCCCTGTCCATACAATTATACAGGAACCCTATGACCTAAATGTAAGAAATGAATTATTACATGAACTAAATGATGAAGGTATTATTCAGGAAGTGGTTAGTAAGAGCCCCATAGTTAAATTTAACGTGTCCGAGGCATACACAGATGTTTTAATTGATAGTGGTTGTATGAAGAGTTGCATAAGTAGTGCATTTTATGATAAAATGAAAGGAACTGGAGTAAATTTTGAGGAGATGCCAATTAAAAGCACTTTTGTTATCACAGCTGTTGGGAAGAGGTCTAAAGTAATTTCTAAGCAAGTTTTAGTAGACATTAAAATTAATAATCATGTAGAGAAGCAGATTTGTCTTGTAATTCCAAATTTAGTATTCAGTGTTATCTTGGGTTCAGAGTGGCTAAGTAGAGTGTCTGGTAACTTATGTTATGATGTAGGGAGTTTGAAATTTAAATGGGGAGATTCTGAAGTAGAAGTAGCGTTCAATGACCATATTCAGAGGAGTAGTATTGTAGGTGTGATTTGTACTTTAAATGAGATATCGCCAGCCGTAGAGGGGGGTTCTCCATGTTTTGTGGGCAGTGTGATTACGAACGGAAGTCTAGAGGACTCGTTACGTGATGCTGCATTTCAGGGAAATATAGAGGTGGAACAATGTGTTCGGCTCTATGATGTGTTATGGTGTAATAGGAGAGTTTTTGAGGATCGCATTGGTATGGCCAATTGCTATACCCATTCATTGAACGTTATTGATAGGTCAGTATTCACAGGACATAGATATCCTGTACCTTTCGCTTATCAGAGTGCAGTTGAGGCACAAATTAACCAGATGCTTGAAGATGGGATTATTGAGCACTCTAACAGTCCGTATGTTAATTCTTTGATCACGGTACCCAAGACCGACGGCACAGTTCGTATTTGTTTAGACGCTCGTTTAGTTAACAGTAGAATTAGTTCAGATCAGATGAAATCTATGTCAATAGAAGAATTAATGCAAACATTTGAGGGGAAGAAGTATTTCACTTGTGTAGATTTGAGTTCCAGTTTTTGGCAAGTGCCACTTATGTACGAAGATAGACCATTTACAGCTTTTAGTCATAAATATAACCTTTATCAATTTTGTAGAACACCTTATGGGTTAAAGAGTAGTTCAGCAGCTTTAATTAGGGCTTTAAACATCACATTAGGGGATGACACAGGGGAGTTTGTAACCATTTACATAGATGATATGGTAATTAGTTCACGCAGTTTTGAGGAGCATCTACGTCATTTAGATATAGTTTTTCAGAAGTTAGATCAGGCAGGGTTCACTTTGAAGCTGTCTTAAGTCATCATTCTGTCAGTCAGAAGTGACATTTTTAGGTCATAGAGTGTCGAGTAGAGGTGTAACACCAGAAGAAAGTAGGGTTAATAAGATACTTAACGCAGAGGTGCCACAGAATGTTAAACAGTTAAAAACTTACCTGGGAATTTGCAACTTTTTCAGGAGGTTCGTTCTTAAATACTCAGGGTTGGTAGAACCATTCAGGGAATTGCTTAAAAGTGGGACTCGGTGGAGATGGGAGTCCAAGCATGATCAGGCTTTTAGAGCGCTGAAGGAAGGTTTTGAGAAAGCTGTAGTGCTGAAATATCCGTTAAAAGATAAGGAATATGTGGTTATGACAGATGCTTCACATATAGGCATTGCTGGAGTATTATGTCAGAGAGATGATGAGGGTAATCTGTGCATTGTATCTTTAGCCTCGCGAGGACTGACAGCAGCAGAGAAAAGATACACGATTACTGAGTTAGAGCTTTTAGGTATTGTTTTCAGTTTAGGGAAATTTAGAATGTATTTAGTAGGGGGGAAATTTGAGATCCACACAGATCACCATGCATTACTGTATATGAGAACTTGTAAACTCAGTTCTAACAGAGTTAGTAGGTGGATTCTTGCTCTGCAGGAATACGAATTCACAGTAAAATATATTAAAGGTAAAGATAACATTCTTGCAGACATGCTATCGAGGGACACTAATTTATGTAGGGATTATCCTGTGGTTAAAGCAGAGGACGGTATTTGAATATGTGCATGTGTGGACAGTAGCAACAGGGCATCGTTACAGATACTGAGAAATATGCTAGGTAGAGCAACGTGATGACGTTCATTTAAGGGAGCCACTTGCAAGGTTGGAAGCAGGTGACGCAGGAACATTTATAGTTTCCAAACGTATTGGGAAAACAGCATATGTGCTGGAGAATAGTGAGGGAAACAGATTATACGGAACGTATAATATACATAGTCTACGAAAATATGTGTCATAAAGTGAGTGTGTTTAGCTGGCGAGCCAGCCTATCAAATGAGTAAGTGTGGTATTTGGTGCGTGGGAGGAGATGGTCTTCCAGGCAGGCGTATCAGAAGTCACACAGGGGGGTAGTATGTAAGTAAATGAGAGTTTTTAAGGTACAGGGAAATATGACGGGATTGTCGGATGCTCTTGAGCACTAAAATGTCTCGATACACCAAGGCCAGAATTTGGTAGCGCTGGTGAATTCCCATTTGCCTCCTAGAGATGGGTGAGCGCTTGGACAGGGTATTTTTGCTTAAGGCATCCACGAGGCAAAAGATGGGCCATCAGAAGACGAGACGGTCCTTCATGAAACTCATACATATCAGCACACGTGATTTCTGTTTACGGCCTCGCCATGTAAGATTTGTAAGTGTGTAATTAAAGGTAATTTGTACAATGGTTTCATTTGTGTGAGGAGAACTGATCTGTGTTGAGAACTAGTATTAAGTAGAATATGGTCTACGGGAACTTAACAAGACAGGGCGATTACGGCACAGAAATATTTGGTGTTATATGTAATGCGCATTTACTGTTTTTTTTTTCAGAAGTCAATATTAATTTAATCTACTTTAAAGAGAGATTAAGTATTATGGTCACGAGGCGCTGCCACAATAGTGTGCTCAGTGATAAGTGAGATTAAATTTCACCATAAGGAAGGGACCTCCAGTGAAATTAGGAAGTTCTATGGAGATATAAATATATCAGAACACCTTCAATGCATGTGATATGACATCATAAATACATAGTGCTCACACATTAATTATGTCTATTTCTCCAACATAGAGAAATTTGAGAGGCGGAAATATCCGTGGAACACTATTCTATATGTAAAACATTGGACTGGTTGCAAAGTGCAATCCATAGTGACAACAAACTTTGACGCAAAGTGCGTGAAGAAAAATTATGAGTGTATATATCTGTAATTTCGGGTGATTTCATTTATGTAATATGTATTTTGGATGGGGTTTATTAACGTGTCTGGGATAATCGGATAATGGACCGTCGTCACGGTAAATCATCCGATGATCCGAGGCGAATATGTAACGTGTTTTTCGAGGGGTTTTTATGCAACTGGCATAAGTCAGTAGGAAGCCATTCTATATTTATTTACGCGGCAAATTGTTCAGCCAAGAGAATTTTTCATGTTAATTTATTATTATTATTAATTTATTATAATTATTATTAAGATATTTTCGGAGCATTTTATAAAAATTATAAGCATACAGATAGGTTTTCTATGTCTTAGAAAACGCTATCAAGCAAATTATTACGAACGACAATATCATAGAAAGTTATGTGATTACGGAATTTAACGGAGTTTCGTCAGTTAGGGTATATCGAGAGACGTGACTCACTGGGAATTCAAGTACACGCTTAATCTTGTCGGGAAGTATTACGCAAGCGGGGTTGCAGCGTCAAGAAAAGGCGGATAGTTGGAACGGAACCTTCCCACCGAGTGTAATGAGCCAGAGGAGGGGAGTATAGCGCGTGGGGTGCAGCCAATCAGTGGAGACCACGTAAGCTAGAAGTCGGATGAAGAGTGGGGAGCCGACATGTGGATATATCGTTCGACGCGCCGTGGAACGAGGACAATCTGCGTAGAACTTGCCGAGTATGTTTGCACGCGGGAGTCGCTCCGATGTTCCATGGAGTGGGGGACTATCTGTATAGAACTTAAAGAGTACGGTTGTACGCGGGAGTCGCTCCGATGTTCCGTGGAGTGGAGGACTAACTTTTGTAAAACCTAACCAGTGTGGTTGTACGAGTGTTTGGGTCCGATGTACGGACCATAGAATTATCTAATCTACCAGAATATCATCAAATATCGACGGAGATGGAGACGTCCAGGAGACTGTGGGAAGCTCACAGCATCATCCAGTACGAGGGAAAGGCTTCGGCCATTTCCAGTGGTAAGCGCGAATGACGCAGAAATACGCAATCTCTCGTTTCTCTTTGTTTTATATTTCATATTTCAGTAACTTCATAGCTTGGGAATAAGAGTAAAATCAGACTCCGTTTTCACGTAATTTTCTATCGGTAATATTAAAATCACAACGCTCCAATTTAAATTTTATACTTATTATTATTATTAATTTTGCTATGCTTGTTTTATATAATAAATTCATTTCTTTTACAATGCAATCTTTGCTTTCAGTAGGTAGCATTAGAAATAGACCAATTCCTTCTCCTGATACAATTGTTTGTTGGGTTAATGATCAAATCATACCACGATCAGAGTGAGTAGAGTCTTGAATGTGTTCTGCCAGAGCTAGACGTTGTTAAATACAAATTTAGATTTCAACATTGCGTTGAGGTCTTGGCGCCCATTAAAACAACATAGCTTAGGCAAAGGTAAACAGTTACATTTATCTCCCAACAGTTAGGGGCAGTCAAACTGCTACATTTGTCGCTACCAACATGGGGCATTAATTAACATTACACTTGTACGCTCAACGTGGAGCAAAGTGAAAACGTTACACTTGTCGCTCAAAGTGTGGGCAAGGAAACCTGCTACATTTGTCGCTCAACGTGTGGGCTAGCAAAACGTTACACTTGTCGCCGACAACTTGGGGCTGAAAACCTAATAACATTTGTGGAAGGAGAAGGGTATATATTTCTGTGCCTGTATTTTGGGGGTTATTTGTCTGTATCAGTGTATATCATTATGGGGGATGAGAAAGAAAGACAGATGAGGTTACGTAGTGGTCATCAACTGGAGAGTGATGATACGAGCAGTATGTCGAGTGATGGTAGTACCGGGGTAGCAGAGGTAAATCCCGATACTGAAACAGGGAGTGTAGGCGGCCAACCAGAATTAAAAACTTTACTTCTCGAGTTCATGTATCAGAACAAAGTTAGTAGTGATGCCTTGAATGCAAAATTAGAACAGAATAATGCAAAATTAGAACAAAACAGTAGGGAAAATAAAGAAAGTACAGAAGCTTTAAATAAAAAATTAGAACAGAATAATGCAAAATTAGATAAGAACAACAAGGAAATTAGTGTGAAAATGGAGCAGATTAGAGGAGAAATCAGAGGAGTAATGGAAGAGAAGGTTAAAGAGATCATTGCAGATGTAGACAAGAAATTAGGAAAAGTACAGGAGGAGTTGGAAAGTAGAATCAGCACACAGGCTGAAAATTTAAAGGAATTAGTTAAATTAGAAACACTGCAGGTTAAAAAACAATTGGGGGGAGAAATTGACAAGATTCAAGTATCAACTAAAGAGGTTAAGGAACAGCTGGGGGGTAGAATTGAGAAAGTCCACTCGCAAATAGTTGCAGAAGTAAATGATTTAAGAGAGAGTAATAGAGAGAGCATTAGCAAGATTGAGGAGAAACAAGCAAAGCTATATGATAAAGTAGAAGAATCAGAAGGAAACATTAAATTAACAGTAAACAGTATTGAGAGGAAGGCTGCGGAGAAAATCGCAGAATTAGAATTAAAATTAAAAGCTAGGATCAGGCAAGAAAATAGTCAGAATAGGCCAGTTTTTGTGAATAGCACACACAGGGAGGTAGAACTGGGTAAGTTCAGCAATCGACAGGGGTGCCCAATGGAGTTCATGAACACGATAGAAAATAAATTCGGGGAGAGGTTGGAAAATGGTAGTATTGAGTGGTGCCAGGTAGTTGAAATTTTAGAACAAGTGTTTGTGGGGGAAACGAGGAATTGGTTTGCTGTCTACAGAGACAAGTTTACTGATATTAATGATTTTAAAATGAAATTCTGTGAAAAGTTCTGGAATGAGGTTATTCAGTCGCAGCATCGTGAGGGAGTAGTGTGTGGTAAATATAACCCTAAAGGAAGCTCCACCATGACCGAATACTTTTTAGGGCAGGTATTAGTGTGTAAATATCCGGATGGGTTGAAGGAGGAAAGTGATGTGGTGAGGTTGCTACTTAGGCACTTTCCCTATAGGATCAAGGAGGCTGCTTGTATCCAGAATGTAAAGACAATATCACAAGTAGAAAATTTGTTAAGCACATTTGATGCACTAGGGAGAGGGGGTTATGAGGACAATTTCAATCGGAACCAGGGTAATAATAATAATAGACCTAATGAAGCCAGGCATCAAGAAGTTCAAGGGAACGGTGGCGAAGGGGCCAACGCTCAAAATAGAAATAACAATAATCAGCTAAATCAGAACAGAGGAAATGGCTATGGTAATCAGTATCAAGGGAGGAACAATGATTTCAGGGGAAATCAAGGGAGGAACAATGATTACAGGGGAAATCAAGGGAGAAACAATGATTTCAGGGGAAATCAAGGGAGAAATTATTATGACAATAATTACAACCAGAATAGGGGTCAAGGAAGAGGACAGCCTAGTGGTAGTAATATACAGCCAAACAATGACAACACAGCCCAGAACAACCAGACCAGTTCAGTAGTTAGTAGTACTACGGCCAGCTGTAGCGGTTCTTTAAACGCGAACCAGGCTGCGAAGTAAGGTCAGAATCTCAGTCTATAGCATGCCCTGTCCATACAATTATACAGGAACCCTATGACCTAAATGTAAGAAATGAATTATTACATGAACTAAATGATGAAGGTATTATTCAGGAAGTGGTTAGTAAGAGCCCCATAGTTAAATTTAACGTGTCCGAGGCATACACAGATGTTTTAATTGATAGTGGTTGTATGAAGAGTTGCATAAGTAGTGCATTTTATGATAAAATGAAAGGAACTGGAGTAAATTTTGAGGAGATGCCAATTAAAAGCACTTTTGTTATCACAGCTGTTGGGAAGAGGTCTAAAGTAATTTCTAAGCAAGTTTTAGTAGACATTAAAATTAATAATCATGTAGAGAAGCAGATTTGTCTTGTAATTCCAAATTTAGTATTCAGTGTTATCTTGGGTTCAGAGTGGCTAAGTAGAGTGTCTGGTAACTTATGTTATGATGTAGGGAGTTTGAAATTTAAATGGGGAGATTCTGAAGTAGAAGTAGCGTTCAATGACCATATTCAGAGGAGTAGTATTGTAGGTGTGATTTGTACTTTAAATGAGATATCGCCAGCCGTAGAGGGGGGTTCTCCATGTTTTGTGGGCAGTGTGATTACGAACGGAAGTCTAGAGGACTCGTTACGTGATGCTGCATTTCAGGGAAATATAGAGGTGGAACAATGTGTTCGGCTCTATGATGTGTTATGGTGTAATAGGAGAGTTTTTGAGGATCGCATTGGTATGGCCAATTGCTATACCCATTCATTGAACGTTATTGATAGGTCAGTATTCACAGGACATAGATATCCTGTACCTTTCGCTTATCAGAGTGCAGTTGAGGCACAAATTAACCAGATGCTTGAAGATGGGATTATTGAGCACTCTAACAGTCCGTATGTTAATTCTTTGATCACGGTACCCAAGACCGACGGCACAGTTCGTATTTGTTTAGACGCTCGTTTAGTTAACAGTAGAATTAGTTCAGATCAGATGAAATCTATGTCAATAGAAGAATTAATGCAAACATTTGAGGGGAAGAAGTATTTCACTTGTGTAGATTTGAGTTCCAGTTTTTGGCAAGTGCCACTTATGTACGAAGATAGACCATTTACAGCTTTTAGTCATAAATATAACCTTTATCAATTTTGTAGAACACCTTATGGGTTAAAGAGTAGTTCAGCAGCTTTAATTAGGGCTTTAAACATCACATTAGGGGATGACACAGGGGAGTTTGTAACCATTTACATAGATGATATGGTAATTAGTTCACGCAGTTTTGAGGAGCATCTACGTCATTTAGATATAGTTTTTCAGAAGTTAGATCAGGCAGGGTTCACTTTGAAGCTGTCTTAAGTCATCATTCTGTCAGTCAGAAGTGACATTTTTAGGTCATAGAGTGTCGAGTAGAGGTGTAACACCAGAAGAAAGTAGGGTTAGTAAGATACTTAACGCAGAGGTGCCACAGAATGTTAAACAGTTAAAAACTTACCTGGGAATTTGCAACTTTTTCAGGAGGTTCGTTCTTAAATACTCAGGGTTGGTAGAACCATTCAGGGAATTGCTTAAAAGTGGGACTCGGTGGAGATGGGAGTCCAAGCATGATCAGGCTTTTAGAGCGCTGAAGGAAGGTTTTGAGAAAGCTGTAGTGCTGAAATATCCGTTAAAAGATAAGGAATATGTGGTTATGACAGATGCTTCACATATAGGCATTGCTGGAGTATTATGTCAGAGAGATGATGAGGGTAATCTGTGCATTGTATCTTTAGCCTCGCGAGGACTGACAGCAGCAGAGAAAAGATACACGATTACTGAGTTAGAGCTTTTAGGTATTGTTTTCAGTTTAGGGAAATTTAGAATGTATTTAGTAGGGGGGAAATTTGAGATCCACACAGATCACCATGCATTACTGTATATGAGAACTTGTAAACTCAGTTCTAACAGAGTTAGTAGGTGGATTCTTGCTCTGCAGGAATACGAATTCACAGTAAAATATATTAAAGGTAAAGATAACATTCTTGCAGACATGCTATCGAGGGACACTAATTTATGTAGGGATTATCCTGTGGTTAAAGCAGAGGACGGTATTTGAATATGTGCATGTGTGGACAGTAGCAACAGGGCATCGTTACAGATACTGAGAAATATGCTAGGTAGAGCAACGTGATGACGTTCATTTAAGGGAGCCACTTGCAAGGTTGGAAGCAGGTGACGCAGGAACATTTATAGTTTCCAAACGTATTGGGAAAACAGCATATGTGCTGGAGAATAGTGAGGGAAACAGATTATACGGAACGTATAATATACATAGTCTACGAAAATATGTGTCATAAAGTGAGTGTGTTTAGCTGGCGAGCCAGCCTATCAAATGAGTAAGTGTGGTATTTGGTGCGTGGGAGGAGATGGTCTTCCAGGCAGGCGTATCAGAAGTCACACAGGGGGGTAGTATGTAAGTAAATGAGAGTTTTTAAGGTACAGGGAAATATGACGGGATTGTCGGATGCTCTTGAGCACTAAAATGTCTCGATACACCAAGGCCAGAATTTGGTAGCGCTGGTGAATTCCCATTTGCCTCCTAGAGATGGGTGAGCGCTTGGACAGGGTATTTTTGCTTAAGGCATCCACGAGGCAAAAGATGGGCCATCAGAAGACGAGACGGTCCTTCATGAAACTCATACATATCAGCACACGTGATTTCTGTTTACGGCCTCGCCATGTAAGATTTGTAAGTGTGTAATTAAAGGTAATTTGTACAATGGTTTCATTTGTGTGAGGAGAACTGATCTGTGTTGAGAACTAGTATTAAGTAGAATATGGTCTACGGGAACTTCAGAAATATTTGGTGTTATATGTAATGCGCATTTACTGTTTTTTTTTTTCAGAAGTCAATATTAATTTAATCTACTTTAAAGAGAGATTAAGTATTATGGTCACGAGGCGCTGCCACAATAGTGTGCTCAGTGATAAGTGAGATTAAATTTCACCATAAGGAAGGGACCTCCAGTGAAATTAGGAAGTTCTATGGAGATATAAATATATCAGAACACCTTCAATGCATGTGATATGACATCATAAATACATAGTGCTCACACATTAATTATGTCTATTTCTCCAACATAGAGAAATTTGAGAGGCGGAAATATCCGTGGAACACTATTCTATATGTAAAACATTGGACTGGTTGCAAAGTGCAATCCATAGTGACAACAAACTTTGACGCAAAGTGCGTGAAGAAAAATTATGAGTGTATATATCTGTAATTTCGGGTGATTTCATTTATGTAATATGTATTTTGGATGGGGTTTATTAACGTGTCTGGGATATCGGATAATGGACCGTCGTCACGGTAAATCATCCGATGATCCGAGGCGAATATGTAACGTGTTTTTCGAGGGGTTTTTATGCAACTGGCATAAGTCAGTAGGAAGCCATTCTATATTTATTTACGCGGCAAATTGTTCAGCCAAGAGAATTTTTCATGTTAATTTATTATTATTATTAATTTATTATAATTATTATTAAGATATTTTCGGAGCATTTTATAAAAATTATAAGCATACAGATAGGTTTTCTATGTCTTAGAAAATGCTATCAAGCAAATTATTACGAACGACAATATCATAGAAAGTTATGTGATTACGGAATTTAACGGAGTTTCGTCAGTTAGGGTATATCGAGAGACGTGACTCACTGGGAATTCAAGTACACGCTTAATCTTGTCGGGAAGTATTACGCAAGCGGGGTTGCAGCGTCAAGAAAAGGCGGATAGTTGGAACGGAACCCTCCCGCCGAGTGTAATGAGCCAGAGGAGGGGAGTATAGCGCGTGGGGTGCAGCCAATCAGTGGAGACCACGTAAGCTAGAAGTCGGATGAAGAGTGGGGAGCCGACATGTGGATATATCGTTCGACGCGCCGTGGAACGAGGACAATCTGCGTAGAACTTGCCGAGTATGTTTGCACGCGGGAGTCGCTCCGATGTTCCATGGAGTGGGGGACTATCTGTATAGAACTTAAAGAGTACGGTTGTACGCGGGAGTCGCTCCGATGTTCCGTGGAGTGGAGGACTAACTTTTGTAAAACCTAACCAGTGTGGTTGTACGAGTGTTTGGGTCCGATGTACGGACCATAGAATTATCTAATCTACCAGAATATCATCAAATATCGACGGAGATGGAGACGTCCAGGAGACTGTGGGAAGCTCACAGCATCATCCAGTACGAGGGAAAGGCTTCGGCCATTTCCAGTGGTAAGCGCGAATGACGCAGAAATACGCAATCTCTCGTTTCTCTTTGTTTTATATTTCATATTTCAGTAACTTCATAGCTTGGGAATAAGAGTAAAATCAGACTCCGTTTTCACGTAATTTTCTATCGGTAATATTAAAATCACAACGCTCCAATTTAAATTTTATACTTATTATTATTATTAATTTTGCTGTACTTGTTTTATATAATAAATTCATTTCTTTTACAATGCAATCTTTGCTTTCAGTAGGTAGCATTAGATATAGACCAATTCCTTCTCCTGATACAATTGTTTGTTGGGTTAATGATCAAATCATACCACGATCTGAGTGAGTAGAGTCTTGAATGTGTTCTGCCAGAGCTAGACGTTGTTAAATACAAATTTAGATTTCAACATTGCGTTGAGGTCTTGGCGCCCATTAAAACAACATAGCTTAGGCAAAGGTAAACAGTTACATTTATCTCCCAACAGTTAGGGGCAGTCAAACTGTTACATTTGTCGCTACCAACATGGGGCATTAATTAACATTACACTTGTACGCTCAACGTGGAGCAAAGTGAAAACGTTACACTTGTCGCTCAAAGTGTGGGCAAGGAAACCTGCTACATTTGTCGCTCAACGTGTGGGCTAGCAAAACGTTACACTACGTACTTCCGATTAACTCATTTTATGCTTTTCGCTTACTGACACAAGTTAATGAGGTTTTATTTATCATTTTTCAATAGTACATTTTCCCGCTTTTTTACGTTCAAATTTTTCAGTCCCTTGAGAAACGTACTAACGAGGCTCTACTGTAGTTTCCTTTTAAATTCAGCAAGTTTTCAAAGTAGTTCTGCCTTCATCCCAGTGCATCCTTGGCATCTACAATGAGTTTACAAGAATTACCAAAAACACTACTCATTTCTCTTTTCTCTCCATTTTTAAGATTCCTTATAACACTCCTAACAGGCTTTCCTGCCACCTGACCAAACGTTTCCAATCCAATCTCCAAATTCCTCCTATGATTTCCTTTTGTACACTATAATTACTCGTTTGGTTCCCTTCCTTTCCACTGCATAAAGCTCACTGTCCGTTGGAATCCTTGTTTGGAGCCAATTTTGGTCATCATCATCATCATCTTGTACAGTTTCCAGCCCCAGGCTGGGTCTGTTTGGAACATAAGCCTCGCCACTTATTTCTTTCTTCCCACCATCTCTCCGCTGTCACTCTGGTCCAGTCCTCGCCTCTCTTCTTGACACATTCCTCCACTCCTTTCAGCCATCGATCTCTTGGTCTTCCCCTTGGTCGTTTCTTCTGCATCTGCATCTCATGTAACCTCTTGGGAATCTTCTTCTCATCCATTCTCTTTAAGTGTCCATACCACCTCAGTCTTGATGTCTCAATCCTACCTTGCAAGGGCTCCTCTTTCACCATTTCCCTGACCATTTCATTCCTCACCCTGTCTCTTCTTGTTACTCCGATCCTACTTCGCAGGAACTTCATTTCACCTGCCTGTATTCTGCTTATGTCTCTTTTCTTCATTGTCCACGTTTCTGAAGCATAGGTCAGTATCGGGATATAGTAGCTTTTGTATAACAATTCCTTGCTTTTTTGTGGGACATCTTTATTCCACACTAAGCTCCTAATGCTTCTCAGAAATGCTTCTGCCTGTCTGCCACGTTCCGTAATCTCTTTGTCATTTCTCCCATTTTCCTCCACTATACTTCCCAAGTACTTGAGACTTTCCACCTTCTTCAGCTGTCCACCTCCAACTGTTATCCCACTAATTGGTCTGTCCTTTTTCCTGGTCGTTAACAGGATCTCACATTTACTGATGTTGAACTTCAATCCGTACTCTCCCACTGTTTCTTCCCAAGCCTTCAGTTGCTCCTGGATTTCCTCCTCCTTGTTTCCCCAGACCATGAGATCATCTGCAAACACCATTGCCTTCATCTTATCTTCTCCTATCATTCCTGCTATCCGTGTCATTACCTCGTCCATAACCACAATAAAGAGAAGGGGTGACAGCGCACTACCCTGTTTCAGGCCACTTATTTGTCTGAACCAGTCTGTTCTTTCTCCTCCAACTTTCACACAACTCACACTTCCACAATACATCTCCTTCACTCTGCCTACAGTCTCTCTTTCCACTCCCATGTTTTCCATTGCTTTCCAAACCTTCTCCCTACACACACTATCATAGGCCTTTTCGATGTCCAGGAAGGCCATCAACAGATCCTTTCCAAATTCGTAGTGGTGTTCCTGGAGCTGTCTCACTGAAAATATGAGATCCACTGTTGATCTCCCAGGTCTGAATCCATACTGTTCCTCTCTCAATTTTCTCTCCACTTTGGCTCTACTTTGGTAAGCTTTCTTTTTACCTTAACAACCAGACTTCAGTATGTCATTCCACCACCGTCCTAAGATATGCCTTTGCTACTTCTAGTACTGCATCTCTGTATCCTGATCACTCCGTTTAAATGTCCTGCAATTCTTTACCATTTACTCTTTGGAATTTCTAGCTAGTCATTTCCATATATTTCTGCCAAAGTTCTTTATCCTGAAAATTGTCAACCCTAATCCATTTGCAAACAGACCTCACTTTCTGCACGGTGGTCTAACTTTGCTCAATTCACAAGCAAATCAGATTGTGGTCTGTTTCATCAAAAAGCCCTTCAATGCCCTACAATTCCTGATCAATTTCCTAAATTAAAAGTCAGTAAATTTTTGACCTGGTTCCTCTATCCTCCCATGAGTATCTGTGAATTTCCTTATGCTTCCAGAATGAGTTTGCAACAGCTAATCCCATGCTGGCACAGAAATCCAGTAAACATTTTCCATTGGTGTTCATTTCCCTATTCTCTCCCCACATACCCAATACCTTTACGTACCGCTCAGTTCTATTTCTTACCATAGCATTCAAATCCCCCATCAACACTACACTATCCTTATAGTTAACTCTCACTTCATATTACTCAATGCCTCATAAATCTGTCTACTTCACCCTGCACCAACCCTTTACACAGACTGTATACTGAACCAATCCTAACCTGAGTTCCTGAGATTTCCTAATGTATCCACATTAATCATTCATCTACATACCTAAGGGAACCTGTGTTATGTTCTGTGGTTTACTAACATACAGACAGCCCTACTCTCCACTTTACCCTGTACCTCATTTAACAACTGATAGGCACACCTTGTAATCTCCTACTTCCTCCTCTCTATCTATCTGAACTTCACTAATTCCTAAAATATCCATTCCCATCCTACTTGCTGATTCAGCTAGTTCCACTTTCTTCCTTTCAAAACCTCCCTCAATATCAATAGTACCCCATAAAATACCAGTTCTAGAGCCCCATGAATTTTACTTCTGACAGCTCTGAGAACAAACCAGTGAGTTGGGTAACTCTAGCCGCCTGAGTACACTGAGGTTCATGACTCAGAATATGTTCATAATGCCCACTCATATTCCACAGTAACTGGTATCCCAACTGTCAAGACCAATTATGGTACTAGGCCACTCAGTCACTGCGCATCGTTCACGGACTAGGCCATTACTACAGTTACCCACACCATGAAAAGAAATGAACAAACAAGCATACAAAGTACCGGTACCTGCAATTGCTCCACAAATTGCTTTATCTGCTGCAGAGAGATCTCCTTTCTTCCATTGCCCCATTCTGATCATTAGGAATTCCCAAATTGGAAACTGGATTATAGAGAAAGGGATTTCACGCAGTATAGTACTTGCTAAACCTCGATAAAAACCTCTCACACCATTCTCTGAATATATTCTTCTGCATGCCTTCAGAATATCAGAAGAATCAATCCCAACTTGTTGACGTTGCTTCAAGATCTCTGCAGGAACTTTCACCAAACATGATACCTAGCAACAAACAAAATGAAATATGTTGTATTTGAGTTGGACAACTTGTTATTTCTCCAAGTGAACAAGGAGCCTTTAGTGAAGAGCAAATTTAACACAAGACATAACCAGTAATTCTGTTACAAAATAAAGAGCCTACTTTTCTTAAAATTAAAATTCTATTCCTACTCCTCCAATTAGACCAATTTAGAATATTAACTTTATCCACGCAATTATGCTGGTATCATAAAATCTGCTCAAAAAATAACTGAAATATTGTGGCCTAATAGAGCAGTACAGTAGAATACTGTGTATGGAGTTACAAACTGTTTATATGAACAGACTCGACGATGTTAGGTCCAGGGTTCAAATGTTCTCAGAATGTTACTAAGCAGTTGGTAGTCCTGTGGACTTGGTAAATAGGCATACATTGCACACGTAAATCCATAAATTAATATGGCAGTTACATTGAACATGCATAGTGTTATACCCTCATCTATAAAACAACGAAAATAGAAGGAAATCAACACTAACTACAAGAACCAGCCAGCATGCAAGGGGCAAACGGAGAGAGCATTCAACAACAAACCCTAACACAGCGTGCAAGTAACACGCCAAGGAATCCAGAACAGAGTTGCGACAGCAACTTTACACAAGAATCACAAACACACAAAATCGAAGGACGAAATACCATAGGGAGACAGACAGGCCAGATCCAGGACACGAGAGTGTCAGCACACGATATGCGAGGGATAGCACAATTGCAAGTCACCCAGATGGGACTCGAACCCAGCACTTTAGAACTTCACGTCACCGACAGGACTCGAAGAGTAAGTGACAATAATGTTATTGGTTTTACGTCCCTTTTAACTACTGAGGGTTGTAGAGACGCCGCATGGAAAGCATTCGCAGAAGCAGTTCTGGCAAAAAATGATGAAAATGAGGCTTGAGTATAGTTAATTCACAAAGGCACCTATACATGCTGGAGTTGTACGTTTTACCTGAATCAAGTGTACCATACACCAGTTATCCCTATTACATTTCAAGATATTAATTTTTGTTTTGTTATACATGGGTTGTTTTTTTAGTTTTGGCACCTTAGTTATAACTGGATTAATAATTCACTTAGATGGTTCCAAGCTTCACAGGCCCTCGATGTAGTCCCCACCGTTGTGTACAACGTGTTCCCAGCGATGCGGAAGTCGTTGGATCCCGTTGGCACTGCCCAATCTATTGATGGTACGAAGAGAGCGCTCGGCAGCCTGCTTAACGTCTTCAATGGTACGGAAGTGCTCCCACGCATTGTCATCTTCATCTTCGGGATGAGATCATAGTCGCAGGGACTGATGTCGGGAGAATATGGGGGGTGATAGAGGACCTCCCAGCCCCAGCGATCCAACAATGCCGACACAACGCCTGCTGTGTGTGCCCTAGCATTGTCATGCAGAATGATGGGCGGTGTAACCATGTGGTGGCGCCGTTTCTTTCTCAGAGCTCCTCGGAGATGGTCTTGCAGAAACGAACAATAGTACACCGCATTAACGGTTTGCCCTCGGGGAACAGTACGGTGAATGATCACACCATCCCAATCATAGGCAAGAATCAACATTACCTTCACATTGGTGGGGGTTGGTCGAACTGTTTGTTTCCGTGGTGATCCGTGGTGCCGCCACTCGTTCGATTGGCATTTTAACTGTGGCTCATAAGATCTGGCCCACGTCTCGTCAATGGTTATGATACGCCGTAAGAAGGCCTCTCCTTCGCGCTCATAACACTGCAAGTGCATATGACAAGCGTCATATCGCAGCCATTTGTGCATGTCGGTTAAGTCATGCGGAACCCATTTGGACGCAATCTTCCTCATTTTCAGTAAGTCCTTCAGGATGTGGAGGACAGTTGAATGCGCCAGTCCGGTATCTTGCTCTAATTGACGAATCGTTACGTTCCGATCCACCTCTACTAACGCGGATACCATCTGTACATTGTCATCACTTACTAGTGGGTGACCAGATCGAGGCATGTGCTCCACACGTTCGCGCCCATCTCGAAGGCTGCAACCCATCTTGCTACCATTCTGAACGGTAACACAGCTGCACCGCACGCTTCCTGCAATCCTCGGTGACACTGTTTAGCACTGCGACTCCTAGCACACTGAATTTTTATCCACGTTCTCTGCTCCTGCTTGGAAAACATTGCGACTGTCTTTCGCGAGCACTGGTCTCACACTACTCATCTAACAGGCGCGACTGCGCACGAGTGGTGGTGAGGACGGGCGAGGTCATGTGCTCTGAGGGAGGGGATGCAGGGCAGCAACCGTCGGTAAAAGTGGCAGCGCCCAACATTGTTGCAACTTGGCACTGAAGCATTGGTGCCAAAACTAAAAAACCAACCCATGTACAAAGCCGGACACGCTGTATATACTGTCGAGATACAACATACAATATTCGTATGATATACACAATTGATTACAGGTGCAGGCCAATGCCATCATTTTACTGGTATCGGTGCTCTGCGAAGAATGGTCTGTGATTCCCCAGCAAACCTTCCGCCGCCCGATTGCAGAGTGCTCAGATACTTCTGTTCTCATATTCTATTTCAATAATTTTCTTGTTGAAGCCTACTCACAATTTAAAGTCAGCTCTACAATCCGACACTGTGATATCTTACTAGGAATAAGCAAACCAGTGTAATACTTATCATACATCCCATGTATTTTTCAACATGTTAACCTATGATAGACCACCAACTTTCATTTACAATAACCAGTTAATCACAATGCACATTGAAATCTACTACCCACTTTTATTGTTATTATTGCTGCTTTATTTTTAGAGATATGGGAAACCTTAGACATCAGTCCCATGTATCCTACGTAGTAGTGTAGAGAATTTTCTGATAGCCTATGCTTATCTGTTGACCGTAGAAGTATGCATAACTGTGCTTTCACGGTCAAGAATTTGGTAGGTGCTCAAGACTTGAAAATAGGTACCATCCCAGCTTTTGCCTGGAGTGCGTGGAAAAACCCTGGGGAAGGCCACACCCGAGATGGCAGTTGTTAGCACCAAGATTAATGATCTCTGAAATCACTCATTCCAGTCATGTCTTTAAGGTTCGTGATGATTAAAGAGAGAGCTATAAATATGGCTCTAAAGAAAGTAACTTACCACTTCACCAATTGATGCTGCAACCATGTGAACAGCTGGTTGGTATACATCATCAATCCTGGGATATAAATACCCTTTGACTGAATTGTAAGAACAGAAGAAAAGTGCGGCTGAAATGACAAAACTAATTAGTAAAATAGGCTTATAAACATGGAAATTTTTTCAGCAATAAACAATTACACACAACAGGTTTCTTGAACAGTAAAAAATAAACAAAATAACTGTACTAATCAATAATTCAACATGTAAGAATACAGTTCTACAATACAATAATACAGTATACTTAAATGCAGGTTTCAAACAAATACAAACAAGTCACAATGTACACAGGGCTATTTAAGACTTGTCCAATCAGTATTCAAGTCCTCACTAATAGAATGCCATGGCTCAAATACCAACCATTGAAAAAAGCCTTTCCTAAAAGTATTTAAAGGTATGGTAGTTTTTAAAAATTTTACCCAATTTTAGTATCAAGCTTTACTCTTAAGATAGCATAAAACTGCTGACTTTTAAGCTTCTTAATCTACACCTCGGTACATCAATGCGATATGAATGCGTAGTCCCAAGTGAGTGAACGTCACTCTGAGAGGACTGTAATATCTTACAGTAAAGCTTCATTTATATGTTTTTCAGCAGTCTGAAGAAAAAAATATTTGTGTGAAAAATACACAATGGAATAAAATTAAACTGTATATAGGGTATAAGAAACATGGACTACCTGTTGTGTTGAAAATTTTTAATACCGTTATTTGCAATAACATTCTAGAGAAGCATATATAAACATCAAACTAACGTAGCCAAACTAGAAAGACAAAGTAATCACTTTGAAAAAAATCTGTGATTTAAGACTCTGTGTTTTGTTCACTCCTAGAACACGTCACAAAATTTTTCAATAATGGCCTCATTAAAAGACCCAAGAATGTCCAATGGGTCGGCGTCTTCTTTTTATTCTTCTTCTTCTTCCAATTGCTGTTGAATGCCTTCAGTAATTTCAGAGATTGTCTTGACTTATGGGGTGACCACATTTTAATCAATATCCACGTATTCTTTTAATGAACCCCGATCCTGTAGTTTGTCCCATTCCTCTGCACGAGCAGGAGCATCACCACCATCTTCATTGTATGTGCCTTCAGTGAATACTGCTTTACGGAAACAATTGCGGATTGTGGATCGGGATACTCTCTGCCATGACAATGAGATGTAATGCATTGCCTATTACAAGAGAGTCAGGAGTTATCGTTCATTTGTGTGCAATTATTGTATAGCTTATTTTCAAACTGATGAACTTAATGCTGTATTAAGACTACCGTGTATGACCTACATAAATTTCTTTCATCCTATTTATGCTGGAATCTCTACCTATCATTCTTGGACCTATTGTTCTTCAGATCCTGGAATGTACAGTAATCAATTGTGGACTTCAATTAATTTAAAACACATGAGACTGGAAAACATCACCACTATAACGTGAAATTATCTAAAAGACCAAAGAGTGTAGCAATCATCATTTGTTACAAGATAAAAATTTTTTTTTTTTAATCTTACCTGCAAATTGTTGATCTTTGCTGTATGCCCCTTTCCAACCTCCAGGCAGCAAATAGCAAGTTGCACCAACATCTAACGATAGTGAAATTTGATAATGCAAATAATCCCAAGGTCCAGTGCTTGCAGTTCACTAGTGCATTGGCTGGGAAACTTTTCACTGCCACATTTCTCAAGTATGATATGTTCGGAGGATGTGCTGTGCATCTATTCACAAACATAAGGATCTTCCTACCTCTCACACCCATTTGCACATCTATGGCTCTCAACCAGTCTTCAAACAGTATCATTGTGATCATGACTTCATATTGTTAGCGCCTTAATATTTATAAGACACGCACCTTTGCAAACTTGCCGATAGTTAACATGTAACATGTTACATAATCTGAAAACTTCTCAGGAGATTGCTGCTTTTGTGAAGACTACTTGGGTTTGAGTATTTCAGAGTTATGGCTAATATCAAAAAGTGGTTGTCTGAGCGGCCTGTTGACGTTCTGCTGTTTCGGATGGGTATCCACGTCAGATCTTTCAACGCATTGGTAGTGGACAGACACCGTTTCGTTTGTTGTAGTTGTGGCTTTTTGCCATCATCACAGCGGAGTGCTTGTGGGTCATTCTGCATATTAGTTTGCAATTCTACAGTAGTTTTAGGGCTTGTTGCTTTCGGGTCCTTAATGCTTTAATATTTATCAGCAATAATTACCACACTTACTAAGTTTTCTGATGGATTTTTGTTTGTTTTTTGTTCTTGAAGGGCATAGACTGTCTGTGGATGTCATTATAGGTTTGTAGTGTTTTGTAGAGCTGTTTGTCTTATAGATTTGGATTTGATGATGCTTGCTTGACGAGCGAAACATGTCATCCCATAATTTACAGTAGTCCATAACATACGAAGTACGTCCAGAAAGTAAGTTCCGTTTGGTAATAACATTAAATTGTGTACAGATACAAAAAAATTATTTATTGCACAAAATTCTACAACCCTTAAACTACTTTTCCACATAACTGCCGAAATGTTGCAGGCATTTGTCGTAGCGTGGCACGAGTTTTTGTATACCTTCTTCATAGACGTGTGCCCCCTGTGTCTTCAACTAGTTGTACGTTCCGCTGCAGCGCAGTTCCGCATATGCACGGTAGACGCTCTGTATCAAGGAGAAGAAACGTGCGCCATTTGGAGAGCGCTGTCAGCCACGTACCCGTTGTTGTGCATGTTTACTCGTATAATGTTGGTGTTGATTGAAAATCCCGCCGCTTGTGAAATCAGATCAGTGATTCGTTTTCTGAATGCTAGGAAAGTGAAACCAATTGAAATTTATCGGCAAATTTGCAAAGTGTATGGACAAAATGCAATGAGTGATTCAATGGTGAGAAGATGGGTCCGACAGTTCAATGAAGGAGGTAGTGAAGTGCACGATGAAGAACGAAGTGGGCGTCCATCTTTGGTTACAGAAGAACTGGTTCACGCGACTGATGACAAGATCGGGGAAAACCGCAGGTTTACAATTAGTGCTCTCGCTATGGAATTTCCCCAAATCTCACGATCACTAATTCATGAAATTGTTACCGAAAAACTGAACTTTCGTAAACTTTTCCGATGTTGGGTACCAAAGATTCTTACGGAGCAACACAAAACAAAACGGATGGGTAGTGCACTTCAGCTTTTGACCCGTTACAATGAAGGCGGCGAAGAATTTCTGACACAGATAGTCACAGGAGATGAAACTTGGGTTTCTTACGACACCCCTGAAAGTAAGCGGCAATCAATGGAATGGAGGCACACTTCATCCCCAGCAAAGGTTAAGCCGAAACAAATCTTGACACCTCGGAAAATGATGTGCACAGTGTTCTGGGACTGGAAAGGCATCTTACTCATTGATTTCTTACCGGGTGGTCAAACAATCAACGCAGATGCTTACTGCGAGACACTTAGAAAATTGCGCCGCACAATACAGAATAAGCGCTGAGGGTTGCTGTCAAAAGGTGTTGTTTTTCTTCAAGACAACGCACAACCACACACTGCAAATGTGACGAAAAACCTCCTCCAGGGATTTGGCTGGGACGTGTTTGACCACCCTCCGTACAGCCCTGACCTCGCTCCTAGCGACTTTCATCTGTTCACACATCTCAAGTCTTTTCTTGGCGGTCAACACTTCAACAATGACGACGAGCTGAAAGAAGTTGTTTCCAACTGGTTGAAGACACAGGCGGCAAACTTCTATGAAGAAGGTATCCACAATATTGTGCCACGCTATGACAAAGGCCTGCAAAAGTTCGGCAGTTATGTGGAAAAATAGTTTAAGAGGTGTAGAATGTTGTGCAATAAATAATTTTTCTGTATCTGTACACAATTTAATTTTATTACCAAACGGAACTTACTTTCTGGACGTGCCTCGTAACACAATAGTCCAGGTTATATTTTATGGACTGAGTTTTTTGATTGACGAGCGCAAGACTATATGTGGCAACGTTGCATGTGCAAGAGCCAGGGATTACGTCATGCGAGCGGAGAGTTTCCAACATGTTTCAATACTGTGAAATTGTGTAACATTCGATATTAATGAAGAAGTAAGAATAGCTGATATTATAAAGGAAGGAAGCTTGTAGTTTAACGTGACCGTTAATCGCGCGATCATGAGCCACGGGACCTCCTTTCTACGTGGAATCCGAACCACAGGACATGGCATTTCACTTCAAAAATCTCACATGCATTGACCGGAATCGAACCCAGTCCGCCCTGGTGAGAGGCAGACAGCTTGACCGCTGAGCCACCACCCCTCTGTGCTGATATAATGATATACAGGCTGCACAGTGTATATAAATTTGGAATTGTACCCCAACGACGTATTATGTCTGCACATTTCATCTGCAACTTAAAGAAGGAAATTGAACTGGGAGCAGTGCGAGAAACCACGTGACCAAGGTAGTTAGAATATATTAGGTAGGTCATTCCCGCCCGCTGCGCTCTCATTGGCTCACCGCTCTTGACGCGGACGGGAGGGCTCCTCGGGCTAGCAGCAGCTAGGTGCCTGCAGTTCAACAGTAGCCCCAAGGATGGTAACTCAATAATTCACAATACCTCAATAAATTATTGGTCCAATGAAAGTAAATGATAATCGAAACTGTACATGTAATAAATTATAAATAAGGTACAGTATTAAGAGGAAAAACAACCAAGTATATTGTTAGAATTAACTACTCCCTACATATAAACACTGTAACAGCTGTTAGTATAAGTGTGTCTACAACTCACATTTTGCAGACTTATTACTTTTTTAAGGAGGCCGAAGCTACCCATATTCGTCTCTTCATCAACGAATACTTTTCCATGGCCTTTATTTTGCGTCTCTTGTTGAGGTGATGTACTGTATTTGGATTAAAGTCCACGTCCTGACGTAGGTTTTCTATCGTCTTCTTATGAAGTTCTGAGCCATCGTCTAACACGAAACCTTCATCTAGAAAGTGATTTCTTAACAATTTCAACAGATGGGGTACATCACAGAAAACCCACACATTTCTGTTACTGTCCACTGGATTGCCGAGAATACTTTTAGTACTGTTTACATTTAGTTCCTTCCAGACTTAAGAGTTTTTCGCTCCCATATCACTAGTTATTGCGATAATACGAATGCCACAATCCTCAAGCTGGCTAATAATGTTTTGTAACAACTCTGAAATCATTGTCACATCGAAGTTATAAAAAGCAGGCTGCTTCCATTTAGCAAACAGCCCTCGGACCCTAGCTACCAGGACGTTACTGTGGGGCCCTAATACGCGATCGTCTGATGAATCGTAGGTTATTAAGCCATCAATATTCTTTTCATCAAACGACAAAACTGCAATTTTTTCTGAGTCCTTCTTATTTGCCGCTCTGGCTTTCAACAGACAAAGCACCTCTCTCAGAATTTCAGGTCTGCACTTAAATTGCCGAATCCATTTATGTAGAGTTGAACGGCATGGTAGCGGAATGTTGCGTTTTCTCAAATATTCGTATGCTTCCTTCGAAAGTGATCTTAGTGCGAGGGCATTTGCTATGTCCTCTGAAGACCAATTCACCCTCTTCTTAACTCCTAATAAGCATCGAATCTGCCCTGCAGTAAAACAAGTGGAGAGAGCTTTTACCATCTCCCTTCTAAAAGTACTCATATGTACGTTCATTGATACTATATATCATGGGGTTTTGAGCTTTCTTAGAGCCGCTTCCCTTCGTCTTAAATCCACATTTATATTTTCCAAAACCTCGACCCGTTTTCGGAGTTGTATAATTTCATCATTTTGCAGTGATTCAGTGTTACTTCCTTGATCAAGTTTCCGTTTTTTGTTTTTTTTGTGACAAAGTCTCCAAAGTCGACAGTGCCCGTTTCCTCACGCTCCTAGCTTCATGACGCTTTTCTCTGCCCCTGGCGACCTGTAGAGTTTAAATTAGAGTTGTGTTTCATGATATGTACGCCACGTACGAGAATAAAATCTAAATTTTTAAATAAATACTAAGACTACCGTAATTACATTGAATTCTAGAGAATGGCACCTCTTTATGCTGCATCAACTCTAGGCTGACAAATAAGTACTGTAGCTTCCTTTGGGATAGTAGATTCCTCCAAATACTGATAAACATATTTATTGAACCAAATAAAATTACTCGTACGCTCAATAATTAAACAAATACCCGTTCTGCAATTTAGTCCGCGAAGGTGCTTGGGCTGTTGCTTGATAATGATGATGATAATATGTTTTAAGGGGCCTAACATCTGGGTTATCGGCCCCGCTGTTGCTTGAGCCGGGAACTGTAATAGACGGAACAGCATCTGCACGCAATATTTTTCTCTTTGGTAATCCCAAATGTTCATTTTTCAAATCTCGTTCATAGTCTTCTGGACAAAAATGTATAGAACACATTCGAGCGTTGTCGGGGTTGAATTTGTCACTTCGCTTACAGCGTAGCACCCACACTCGTCTGAGCTCCTCTCCTTTTGGAAACCTGTGATACATAACACCAATACCAACGGTGTTGGACCCCCACTGTGCCTAAGCACAATTAACTTTGCATTTACTGCTATTACTCATGGTTAACCACAAGCCACGATAAAACAAATCAAGTATGCAACGGTATTCTAGCTAGACGCGCGATTTTCAGCAAGTATGCATTCTTCTATTGCAAGCCAACTATCTTAAGGTGACAGCATGTTCCCTCCGTGTGACGTCACCAGCAAGCAAGATGTCACGTGATGAGAAGCGCGGGAGACGGGAGTAGGCCCCCCTGCCACGTGACTGTCTCCGAGCAGCGGTGATGTGTCGTCACTCATTTGTGGATCAGACAGAATTTTGTGTCCGAAAAGTAAACATCGTCGTCGCTCATTAGGTGCGGGAAAGCCTTGCAGGTGGCGAAGAGCAAGTGGCACGGTATTGTATAGGACCGGGAGTGTTAGAATCCGAATGTTGAACTCTGTGAATACCAAATTCACTGGCATTTTTTAGTTATGAGCTGTGTATGACTCGTTATATTGGCTCGAACTTTTATATCTGGCATAATGGGGACTTATTGCTCAAGTCGCTCGGCAGATGCTTGTAAAGAACTCGTGTACTCGAAGGTCGAGGCAAGCACTTAAGAACACGGCATAATTCAGCGGCCGCGTTGAGGCACTTACAAACTGTGCTACGTTGGTCGTAATTCTACTAATCCTTGAGGATTACAGAACATTATTGTAATTACAGTCGCGAAGGGCTCATCGCATTACACAGGATGGAATATCACCATTTCTCTTAGAAACCATGTGTCATATGAGGACTTGCAACATTAATCATGAAACCAGGACATGTCTTAACCTGTGCAATTATTTTGTCGACATGCTCCAACCCAAATTTATCCACGAATATCATGGGTAACTAAATAGTCATGAGGAGACTCGATGGGATGATATGCCCACCAAGGGAGAAATGGAGACGCCGTGGGGGGCCGGATTCAAGTTCGGGGGCCGAAAAGAAGATCTTTTTGGAATATGGAACAAGAAGAGAGAAGACTGGTAGGACGCTGGAAGATAACCACGTGGTATTCTTCGAGATCCAGATATAAACCAGGCTTGTTCCACAATTTGATTACCATTTCCTGCAAACGGTGGAGTAGTCGTTTGACAATTATGATTATGATTACGATCGCAGGAAATCGTAAATTTCTACGATGTTTTTCCATTGGAATTATATTTGCAAACTTCGATTATTTGTGCAATCAGATAGATGCACAGAGGCGGCTCTTATGGATTGAAAGCTGATTGATGGTGGAAGGCTCGAGTGTTTTTGATTTATTGATTCTTTTCTACGGTAAAGATCTGAGCCATGCTGGACTCTATTCTCAATTAAATTACATATTTCTAACTAATGGGAATTAGTATCCCAGTTCATTTTCTTGGATCGTTAACTATTTCCGTATGACTTTGAAATTTTAACACGCTCTGTCCGTTTGACTCTGTTACTAAACAAAAAATATATTTTTTTGTGCATTCTTGTGTGCACATGTACTTTATGTAATAACAGATAATAATGAAATAATGTAATCAAGCACACCAGGAATGGAATAGGCTGAATTGGTCGCATATTAAAATATATATATAAATATTTGAGTAATAGAAATTAAATTCACATATTCTGTGAAGAATTATTACGCGGTAGTCAGTTAAAAAATATGTAAAATGCGAAGAAAGAAAAACAGGATTAATAAGATAATAAGTCGACTACAGGCATTGGTGAATGAAATGAGAATCTGCTATTTGATTTTTTTTTGTGGTAACTAGTCAGTGCACTTTATGGTGGTGATGTGGAATTTCAATGTGCATTAATTATGATGGTTGAATAGGGCTCCTACTAGGAGGATCTTTCTTATCGAATAGACCACGTAATTATTTCTATCATGAATAATGAACGATGGCATGACTGATATACTCATTACCTGAAATAACATCATTTTTATTGAGCCTATGATTGATTTATGTCTATAACATAATAATTTCCGATAGGATGGTCTGATGTATAATTGAATGGATGAATTGGTGAACTTGTGAAACAAATAAATTATAGATAATTTATGAAACAATTAATTGATTGATAATTGAATGGCTGATTTGGTGAACTTATGAAATAATTAAATTATGGGTATTTAAATGGATCAAAAAGATAAATAAATTTGTGAAAAATAATTTTGTGAATAGTTAAAATACGAATTGGTGGATTCATGGAGGATTAATATAAGGACAATTAATAGATGAACGATTAATTCATGATTAATATGAAACATGAAAATTTAACTTATAATCAATTAATACCGTATATTTTTAAATTGATAGAAAATTCATTGATGGAATCTATGCAAATCTTTCATTAATGATTGATCACTTCACTAATTATTAGTGATTATTAGTGATTGAAATTAACGCACAAACCATCTGAAATAAATTGTGCACGGATGAAATGAGTTTATTGCAGATAACACAGAAGGAGACTATTGTAAATAGCAAAAGAGATAGTTGTAAAATAGATGAATGAATTAAATGTAAATTTATAATTATGAGAGGATGATTGAAAGTCAAGTAGACCTGGTGCAATTGTTTAAAACTTGATATTTAATTGTTTATGAATGAACTTTGCACTTAGGTTTTTGCAATTTAAGCAATTTAGATAGAATGGAGATCTACATGACTTATTTCCAAGCGATCTAATATATTTCCTTTTATTTATTTATTTATTTATTTTACTTAGATGTGATGAAATCTAGTCACATAATATTCACATTCATTAATTGAAGACACTCTGGGTGTATGATAGTTCGGCACAGTCAAGTTGGACATGAATTATTATTTTTTTTCCCCCTTCAGTGAGAAGTCATTTTTACAAATCTCCTAATTTCATTTATATCCAAGGCTAGGACCGAGGAGATTCATTGGCCCTATTAAATTAAATTTTCTTTTTCCTCTTGACATGAGTATTTTATTTTAGAGCAGACCACAGCAAGTAATAACTTAGGCTGAATCCCTGAGGTAGGACAGGAATGGGTATTTTACTTTATTGGTTGTTGCTTTATGGTTTATGAACTGCAAATAAATGGAACCTTTTTATTTTATGAACTTCTGCACTTCTGATTTTCGCTAATCTGTGTTTTCTTTTCAGTGTTAGGATTGATTTGGATCTAGGGGGAAGTTGGTTTTCCCAGGTACGCCTCTCCTTTTAACTACACCGAGATCACTAGAGATCTCATTACACCGGCGTTTTTTTTTTTTTTTTTTTTTTGTGTGATCAAATTGCACCTAAAACCCAATCAGGTTTTTTATGTATGCTAAGATCCCGGTTTTTCGGCATGTATCGCAATGTCTTTCGCCGGGCCATCCGATCCACTGTCGACGGACGGGGACAATATATATATATACAGGGTGATTCAGCTAAGAGGGCCATCTCAAATATCTAAGGAACCGTTTAAGTTATCGTTATTCTGTTTTCAAATTCTCAACTTGTATTACGGGGCTCATACAACACGGTCCATTTTGTCCCCAGCACATACTTATTTACTGGGAAACCGGTAGCAACTTTGGTTTTGTTTACATGGGACTATACTAATTTCACCCTCTGGAACAACTAAGAATCAAGTGACAAGTTCAGTGATGTGCTTATTTTGCAAACCCGACAAGTACTTTTTGAGATATCAAAGGATGTGTCGGCATTAAACAGAAAGCGATCCGCTAGCCGCTGGAATGCGGAGTGAATGCATGATTCTCTTACGTGATCCACTCCTTGTTGACAAACACACATACCGCATTTATTCCATTCTATGCATACTGTGATGTGTACATTTTCAAAACGTTTGATGATTAACCGGACTCGTAAGAATTAACATTAGGCGAGACGTTCGCAATGAACTAAATGGGCGAGTTCTGTTACATTTCTGATTTTAATATTTATGTACATTAAGTCATTGTCGCAGGTCCGCCAGCACTAAAAAAATCCGTACTTTATTTATCCTCTTCATTGAGGTGTTTTCAGATATTTCCGCAAGGATTCAGGACGAAGTGGAGGGAAAAAGGCACACGTATATAAGAGATTTGATTTTGATTATGTACACATTACAGTATGCTATGAATGGAATAAATTTGGTATGTGAGTTTGTCAACAAGGAGAGGGTCATGCAAGAGAATCATTCACTCAACATTCCAGAGGCTGGCGCATCGCTTTCTGTCTAATGTCGACACATATGGGAACCTTTAATATCTCAAAACATACTCGTCTGATTTGTCAAATAAGCACATAACTGAACTTGTCACTTGATTCTTAGTTGTTCCAGAAAGTGAAATTAGTATAGTTCCATTTAAGAAACCTAAGTTGCTGCCAGTTTCTCTGTAAATACGTATGTGCTGGGAGCAAAATGGACCATGTTGTATGAGCCCCTTAATACGATTTAAGAATTTGAAAACAGAATGACGATATCTTAAACGGTTCCGTAGATATTTGAGGTGGCCCTCTTAGCTGAATCATCCTGTATATATCACATGTAATTCATTTCCGGTTATTTTTTCACATATTCCAGTAATGGCTTCCAAGCTATCTTTACTTCAAACAAAGCCAGTAACAAAACTCACATAAACTTTGAAAATTCCAAAGGTAAATATTATTATCTTTATTTTATCAGCCATGACTTTTCCTATGAGATATTACTATTGCTCTTTAGTGCCTTCATCTGATCAAAACTAGAATATGCTTCAGTTGTATGGAATACATACATGATGAAACATAATAAGCTTATGAAGAACATGCAAATTAAATTCCTAAAATATGTATATTACCAGAGGCTATTATCCCTCTTACGAATCGTTCACATTTATATTGCAGACGTTCAATGTCAGAAAACTATCTTACAGACGAAATTGTCAAGGCCTGGTTTTCCTCTATAAAACCGTAAACAATAAAATTGACGACGCTAAATTTCCAGAGAGAATTACGTTATACAGAGAGTCCCAGCTATTACTGTGTATCAAGTAGATTTTGAAATATTATCTTCATTCCGAGAGTTCATACGGATGGCCATAAAAACTCACCGATCAATAGAATATTTATCTCGGTACATTAAAATTCATCATCTTGATTTAGATATTTTCAGTATGTCAGAAAACCAGTGTGCAGCATCCTGTGATAAACTGCAAGATGCCTTGTAATATAATATTCTACTGTATTTAACCCTTCTTTTCTTGATTATTTTTCGCGTGTATCTCTATTTGAGTCGCCTAGATGCAAAAGTGTCCATGTCCTCCATAAATGGTTTTGAGAAAAAGTGGAAAATGTGTTTTTACTGGGTGGATTGTTATAAGCCTACACTGTTTGTCATATAAATAAGTATGAATTAGTACAAATCTGACTGAGCTATTGACAAAAAACCAGGAACGCAATGCTTGCAAGATATAAGCAAAATAAAAATGGACAAGGACACTTTTGCATCTCATTTTGCCGATGGACACTTTTGCATGCAACTGTAATGGACATGGACAGTTTTGAAACAGACTAGAGACTATGTGAAGAGAAGACATGTGATGATCATAAATCTAAATTTTTGTATTCAATTTTTAATTTATGGAATGAACATATATCTAAATTTGTGCATTTTTTTATACTTACATGGTGTTATATCTTACAAACTGCCACGCACTTAGTACATCATACCTGGAACAATGTCTTGATCCTCTCCTGCTAGCCTAATAAGTTCATGTACTTTAACAGAGAGTTAATCTCCCTCCAGGACTCACCATAGTGTTTCTCGAGGAGATTTGAAACATTTTCCAGTTATTTTTCATTAATGGTCACGGGAGAGTTTGTTAAGCAGCCCGGGTTTACCTGTCTATAGTGTATTCCCCGTTTGCATACACCCATTGGTTCATTGATGTCAGACCTATAATTAGGCTCCCCTTGGATGTGAATTACATTCTGTGAATTACGGATGATGATGATGATGACTCTTTTTACTTTTGTTATCTGGAAGGGGAACGATGCTGAGGATTGGATGACGTTTTGAATGGCCCTTTCCAGTCAGCTATCTCCCAGTCTCTCCCTAGTTTGTGGAGGGTCCCATACTCTTCCAAGATGCTATGGATGAAGCTATCGTTTCTCGTTTCCGCAGTTGCCTTTTGATGAGCCCAATCATTCTATCGGAAGACATGAATGAATATCCAGTAATGGGATAATTCACTTCTATTTTGTTGACGCTTGTTGCGTGTTTGTACATCCAGTGACACAGCATCTAGACAACTATTGTGTTTTTATTTTGCCCAGGGCACCCATCAGCAATTAAGCCCAAAGTTTGTATGTTGCTCATGTCTGTATGGCATAAACAGTGGTAGAGAGCTGAGCATATTTCATTTGACCCTTTCTTACCTTCGCTCTCAAGCCATGTGTACATGAATACATTATTAGTGGTTAACCTTGATTTGAAGAGGAACATACAGTACTATAATGGCAAGATTGTATTGGTATAATTTCCTACTGTAATAGACACTCTGATCAGATATTTTAATTCCTTTGTCAGTCGAAAGACATGGGCAGAAATTGTCTCGCATTTCCTTCAGCAATGAATAGAAACAACTTGCTTCACTGATCTTTACGGCGTACTCGCTTCCTAGAAGGGTCAGATGTTGTTTCCGCAATGCCTTGATCAACATTACTGACATGTTTCATATTTATTGTGACGAAAACAGTGCGTATACCTTTCAGCATAAACTTTAAAACACACACAAAGGCTCAATGTTTACATACATAAGACGGCCATCTTGTATTAGTCATCTGACTTCAATCTTCATTGCGATTGGTAGAAAGGGAAAAGGCAAGTTTTGAGCCTCACTTACGTATGGACATGGACAGTTTTGAATCCAACCACACTTTTCGAGAGCTGGTATTCATATGACATGGACAGTTTTGAGCATAAATAGCATTTCAGGCATGTGTAATAAGTCTAGCTCTACACTCCAGTGTTACCAACTCATTTTTTTTGAAAAGTGGACATGGACAGTTTTGCATCTAGGCAACTCATTTATATCTTATGTATCTCTATTTACATGTTGCTGTATAACATCTATTTTAGCAGTGAGCATTGTAATTGGGGCTTCCAGTAATGTTCACAACAAAACAAAACAAAATAAATAAATAAATAAATAGCAAAATCAAGTTTGCATTATTAGGGTTTTAAACAATCTGTAAAATTGGTTGTGCTATTCTTAACTGAAATTATCAGTACATTTTCTTGACTAAAACACTTTCCCATGTAATAGTTATTTTTCTTCAGGGGTGGTGGTAATGAGTACCTTGACGGATTCTTATTTCATAACCACTTCTCTCCTTATAATCAATTCTCTTCCCTTTTTAAAACATAACACATTATTTATTTCCGACATCTTATTCTCCACAATCTAAAAATAAACCCCAATCATACATGACAATCATCTTAAGTTCCACTTATTTTCTTCTTTTACATCTCTCCGAAAACCAATACATTAGCTCATATTTCTTTCACATCACACATTCCCTCTAACCAAGAAACCCAATAATCACATCTCAAAGCCCATCCTTTTCCATCTAATAATCTCCATAATCAATCTACATGGAACTAACATTATAATAGACAAGAAGAAGAAAAAATAGTCAAAGATATATAACAAATCAAAACAGCATCAAAAAAGGAATATAAAATACAGATGTGTAACTATGGTTCATGGCCCTCTTCTCCTTTACTAGTGAACTATTGCAAGGAACTCGAAGCTCAGCGCTTAGGCCTTACAATAGCCACCAGCAAAGAGTAGCCATGATCCTAACCGACAAAATCTAAGTAAAATGTACTGTGACAATATGCACTCCTATATATGTAATTCTCGCGTGTGACACACGTGAGAATCACATATATAAAATAAAAACACTATACAAATGAAAATTATACATGTCACACATACACAGTAAGAATATATCACATACAAAATAAAATAACTTATCAACTATTATCCTCCTCAGAAGATCCATAAGCACACAGTATTAACAAACACTCTAACTAAACAGTGACCTTCACTCGAATATTGTCGTATTTGTCAACACTTATACCGGAACAAATACCTCCAGCAAACATAACACTATCATCTTCCGTTGACTCTGCAGAAATATAATATTCTACATTAAACCTCTCATATCCATCTTCATTCTCAGCAATACCATCTTCTTCCTCATTCTTCCACTTTTCGTATCTCCTATTCATCTGTTCCTCCTTCTTCTCCATTCTTCTTTCTTCCTCTGCCTTCCATCTTGTCTTTTTCTTCATCCGCCATGTCCTTCAGTACCTTGTACTCCTCATCTTCCATCTCCACCATTCCCATCTCCATCCCTTCCTCATTTTCTTCTTCTTCTTCTCCTTCACTCTCTTATCTTCCTTTACCTGACATCTCATCTTCTTCCTACTCCTTCTCTTTGCTTTCCAACTCATCCTTCTATCTATTCTCCACGTCCTCTTTGTCTTCATTCTCAACCACTTCTCTCTTCTTCCATTCTTCATTTTTCTCCTCTTCCTTCTTGTCTGTCTCATAATATTCAACAACTCCTTTTTCTTCATCGTGCATCTCATTTTTTTCTTCATCCACCGTATCACTCCATACCTTGTACTCATCTTCCATCTCCACCGTTCCTCCCTCCTTCCCTTTTCTCCTTTCTCTTGTACCTTGCCCTCAATCTCATCCTCTTCCTTGTCCTCAGTTTTATCCTCCTCGTCCATTTGACTATGTTATTCTTCACCTTGTTCTCTTTCTTGTCCATCTTCTTTATTACGCCCTCCAGATCTTTGATAATCTTCTTGCATCCCCACATCTTGTTGAACTTGATGGTCTTCCAACCCTTCTAATACAGTCACTCCAGCATAACATACATCACACATTTCGTCCACTTCTTCCTCCTCTCCAGCCACACTCACAGACTCTACGCTGTGATTCATTGCTTCCTTCACCGACTCTGCTTGTTTGTTCCATGATTCTGTTAGGGACTCTACTTTATTGTTCATAGATTCTATAGATTCTTTTACTGACTCTATTTTCTCTATGAATACTTCTTTCACTGATACTATCTGCTCTTCTATTTTCTTGTTCCACGATTCTGCTACCTTGTCTAATTTCTCCGTGAGTATTTGTAGGTTCATCTCCCCCATTCGTGCTCCACGTTGGTGCGTCATATGTAATAGTTATTTTTATTCAGGGGTGGTGGTAATGAGTACCTTGACGGATTCTTATTTCATAACCACTTCTCTTCTTATAATCAATTCTCTTTCCTTTTTAAAACATAACACATTATTTATTTCTAACCTCTCATCCTCCACAATCTAAAAATAAACCCCAATCATACATGACAATCATTTTAAGTTCCACTTATTTTCTTCTTTTACATCTCTCCCAAAACCAATACATTAGCTCATATTTCTTTCACATCACACATTCTCTCTAACCAAGAAACACAATAATCACATCTCAAAGCCCATCCTTTTCCATCTAATAATCTCAATAATCAATCTACATGGAACTAACATTATAATAGCCAAAAGTAAGAAAAAAATAGTCAAAGATATATAAAAAAAAAGATACGAGCCTTACAGTAGTCGCATATGATGTGTAACATCTGACATGTTATCCTACTCGTATACTGCACAGCTTGGACATTCTTAAAATGTTAATTTACACTCCATTTTCATACTGGTACTCTGATGAATGTATAGATAGAATTGGAGATATGCTACTGTCACATTTGTGGCGCAGCGGTCAAGCTGTTAGTCTCTCACCAAGGTAGACCGGGTTTGATTCCCGGTTAATACATGTGAGATTTTCGAATTGAAATGCCATGTCCTGTGGTTCGCATTCCACCTAAAAGGGAGGTACCGTGGATCATGATCGTGAGATTAACGAACACACAAAACTACAAGCTTCCTTCCTTTTACATTAATAATTCATAATAACAAAGTGACACACAACGTCGACAGTACTCTCAAATACTGTGAGCACATTCTTCAGTAACTATAACATTCATTATACTCAAGGCTCTCATACAGTTCGTCGTAAACAATCAAAACATGGCTTCCTACAATCATGAAATGACCTAGTCTCACATATGATAAAAACACAGCTTTTATTCCACTCATGTAAGAACATTCTGTTTTGCATTTAATATTTGACTACTCACCCATAGCTTGACAATAATGCCGCTTACTTGAATGTCATTTGTCGTCTTTGTCCTACCCCATGTGATATTCAACCTTGAACGTGAAGCTTCATAAACTGCTCAATGACAAATGAAAGTCGGTGAAACATTTGCCACTGTGCTCGTCAAACCAGTGCCTGCTAAATGCACTGCCTACTGTATTGCCATAACATTCTCGCGCTACAGAGCACACACTGCCTTGTTTCCAATACATACATTGACCGCATTTTTTTTTAAGCGAGAAATTGCAGCGCTGCATCAAGGGGAAGTATATCGCTACATCACAACTACCTGTAAATAAAAACGGTAAAGATGGCGGGAATTGGCGGTCGTTTAAAACGTGTTTCAGTCATTATTTCGAAATAAATTTAATGTAATTAAATTATTTATAATTTATTTTGAATTGCGCATATGTTCCCAGCGAGATGTATTTCCATTTTCATGAATTTATACACATTAATATAAATAACTTTCCTAGTTCGACTGTGTAAAGTTTCGGCACTCCCTAATTTAAAGCGAAACGGTGGCATTGCGGTACACTGAATATTATGCGTCTACTAGGAGACCAAAGTTATGATGAATGCATAGTTATATCGCTCAATAAACAATTTTGTTAATTACCGTACACTAGGATTTCACCTTGCTTGTAATTTTTAGGTTAGGCCTAGCCCATGTCATTCGAGTTGCCTTCCACGAAGTAATGCCCTTGGCTTAGCCATTAAAGTCGCATTCAAAATGATCGTTTTACGAATGAAGTAGCGTATAGATAAATATTTCAGAACTTAAGGTTACCATATCTATAATAATCAGCATAACTTTTATAATAATAATAATAATAATGTTATTGGTTTTACGTCCCTTTTAACAACTGCGGCTTTTAGAGACGCCGGGGTGCCGGAATTTTGCCCCGAAGGGGATCTTTAACGTGCCAGTAAATCTACGGACACGGCTCCCTCGCATTTGCGCACCCTCAAATGCCAGCTGACTGCGCCAGGATACGAACCTGCAACCTCGGGCCCAGCAAGCGAGAACGTTACCCCTGAGCCACGCAGCCAGCCAGCATAACTTTTATGTGGCAAGGTAACTTGGATTTAAAAATTGCAAAATGGGACGACCAAACTCTCGACTCCTTTTGCCTTCTTATAAATATTTCCTAACTAACCAACTGAGATGCTGCTAATGGAAATGTAGGCCTATCATTGTGCAATATTATATGCAACACCAATAGCCTGTGCATGTCACTAATGATTTCCCCAGGATAGTCACTTGTGGGGCAGTGTATAGCCTCTTCTGAATTATTATTAAAAGAAAAGCGCACAATGTGCAAATACATATTTGAACATATGATCAATTATGCTAATGCCAGTCTTATTATTGAGGTTGTCCTCATTTTGCAGTTTTGTGTGTGGTACCTTTCACAATGATCGTTGCACAGGTCACATACACAGTCTTCATTCGGTTGGTGCAAATTCTTGGTTTTGCAGAATCTATGGTGAAATCCATGGGTGGCGTAACGTGTTATTACGTGTCGTAGTTCGTAATTAGTTTGTTTCCACTCTTCCGTCATTATGGCATCTGTGGAGTAAAAGTTGGACCAAATGGCATTCCGTTTCTCATTTAAGGTTCGGCGTGCATTCTCATAGGCTTTGGTGTTTGGTAGGTAAAACTGTATTTTGATCTCGTCGATGAAGTAGTCCTCCTTAGTTTATACATATGTCAACCTTGAAGGGGCAGACTTTCCAATGCCTAAAATCTTCTGAATTATGCAGTATGGTACATCTACTTACTTGTGCCAGGCTCCTCTTCCATCTTCCTGGCGATCTCCTTGGGTCAATGGGGCAGAAGACCTCACTGTTCCACCCCTTTAAATAATAGGCCTAACTACAACTCCCTTGGTCATCTCTCATTTTCTTCAGACCTTCGAAGCCTAGGGAGTCTGTCATGGCCTTTCTCTTTACTCACTACCCCAATTTTTTTAAAGAGTCGAAATTCTTCCTTCTATAGCCTAACTCTACGCCAACTCCTTAAAACATTCATCCCCACCACCACCTGTCCAGCTACATAATTTTTAACATGAGCCCAAATCATTTCGATGGGATTCAAGTCGGGGTGATACGATGGTAGACGCAAGATCGTGTGTCCATAGGTAGCAAGCAGTGTATCGATTTGATACGTCTCATAACGTGGTTTATGGGATTTAATCAAAACGTACAGTTGAGGTTTTATCATCTCTGTAGAAAATGAAATACCCTTATCGGTCAACCAATCCTGCATAGCTGTTTTTCGGGAAGATGATGTGGGTACGCACTCACATTGGACATTATGGTACGAGGCATTGTCAATCATGACTACAGAATTTGTTGGCAAATTGGGAATTAATTTTTCTGTCAGATATTTTTCGTTATTTCTATAGTTCATCTCATCGTGATAGTCCCCTGTTCTTTTGTTGGATTTTGAAAACCAACAAAGCATTTGGAAAGAAACATGCATCAGAACCGGCATATACCGCTATTAATCTTTGTCCTTTCGAGATAGGCGACTGCAGTCCATGAAGAGAACCGCCACTCCAAGCACTTGGCTTAGTGTGCGAACTATGCAAATATGTCTCATCAGTGTAAACAATAGGCCTACCCTGTTGTCGGTACCGCTTTTATGCTCTGTAAGTACTGCATGCGTTATGTCAGGCTTCTCCATAAGTATTCTACGCATGTCTTCTGTCTTCCTCCATCTGAAGCCTAGGCCTCGAACTATCTTGCTTAATGTTCGTACGCCACCTTTAAAATTTATAACCTCAACCAGTTTCCTACGGATCTTTTCCAGCGTTGGCCTCTCACCTTTGCTATAGTGAAAATTATGAATGGTATGCCTTACCACGCATTTATCAAAATCGTCTAACTTACACTTCTTGGCAGATTTTGGTCTTCTCTTTCCAGGCGTTGAAAATGAATCCTCTTCACTACTTTCAATTCTTTTGGCGCCTTGTATTATATTCCGCACTGACCTTTCCGACACACCTGATGCTTCAGCCACTTTATTTTGAATTGCGCATATGTTCCCAGTGAGATGTGTTTCCTTTTTCATGAATTTATACACATTATAAATAACTTCACTAGTTCGACTGTGTAAAGTTTTGGCACTCCCTAATTTAAAGCGAAACGGTGGCATTGTGGTACACTGAATATTATACACAAATTTCAAGGCTTCAGGTATTCAACAAACACACTTTCAGCTACGTAATATACATAAAATAGTAATAATACACACGTGTGATGCCTCCTGCACTCTACGCTTGGTTTAAAGCTGTAGACCGGGTCTTGGAGCGAGCCGCATTGTTGAAGAATGGAGTGAGCAGTGAGCCCAGTAATCAGCATTCGGGGGACACACAGGAGCCCCGCAATGAGCATTGAAATACGCCAATTGATATTGGTCTCTGCTCATCGTTGAGTTTCGGCAAGCTCTTCTTGCGTCTGCTCTACTATTGTCATCGCACCAGGAGATGGAAGTTCAACACACTGTGATGGGGTGTGTGGGGGTCTTGCAGTACGTATGCGCGGCCCGCTTATTCTAAACCTAAATATATCGGCTTCCTGCATGCCAATGGTTATCACAGCAGATGACTCGCAGCCAGTGTAAAAGGAATGTGCTGAGTGAGTGAAGCAAGTAGTGGCCAACTTAATGTTTTTGGAATGTGCGATACGCAGTGAGCGGGAAGACATCTGCAGTTCAATCCCAACTGCCATCTCCTGGCACGATATCAATACCGTTCGCCTTGCGAATATAGTTTGCATGACTGTGCGGATAGCGGATAATATTTAGAGTAAATTTGCGGATAGATTTTAGAATACAATGTTGAACTGGATTTTTAGTTCTTACTAAGAACTGCGTCTTTCACGTTTCTTGTTATTTCCCTATTTGCTTTCGGTTGGGTTGTACGAGAATGAGAAATGAGAGAAGCCAGTCATGGAAATACCCTCAATTATTGTTGCCACAAAAAAAAAAAGCTTTATACCTGTGCTTGCCTGCGTGGGCATATCCGATGACTAAGTAAGAGCTATAATTAGCCACCCGCTGTTTCACTTACCATTGCTCAGAGGGACAAAACTCGGTCGAAGGTGGATGAGAAAGTGGGTTGTGCTTACGTTATTGATGGTGCAAATACCAAGATCTCTTTGCCAGAGGCCTGTAGTGTGTTTACTGTGGAGCTCGTTGCCATCTATGAAGCTCTGCAGTTTGCACTACAGGATGCATGAATCCACTTTCTCGTGTGCACCGACTCTTTGAGTTTGTTGCAGTCAATTGCTACTTGATTCCTGAAACACCCCCTAGTGCAGCGAATCCACGACCTACTAGCCGGGCTGTGTCACGCTGACACTCGAATCACCTTTCTGTGGCTTCCTAGCCACATGGGAATTGCGGGAAATGAGTTAGCGGATCAAGCTGCAAAAGAGGCGGGATCACTACCACATCGAACAATGGAGGTACCCGCTAGAGATATTCGCTCTCAGTTACACCTACAAGTTCTGGTATTTTGGGAGAGTCAGTGGATAGCTGACCCACTGCCCAGTAAACTGAGAACGATCAAGGGAACTACTAGCGTGTGGCAGAGCTCTTTCCGGTCACAGAGAGAGTCCGTCATTTTGTGTAGGCTAAGGATAGGTCAAACAAGATCCACCCACTCGTACCTAATGAGAAGGGAGACTCCCCACTTTGTACCTGTGGAGCCGTTTACATCGTGGCCCACATTTTAACCGAGTGTGTGGATCTTACTGACTTACGAAGAAACCTTGGTTTGCAGATGACACTCAAACTTATATTAGCCGATGAAGCGGTGGCTGTTGATCGCGTTATCCGCTTTATAAGCGAGAGTGGGTTAGGGCCAGCAGTCTAAATTTTCCAGTGAATATTGACTCAACGACTTGTTCGTTTTTGAATGATAATTTTTTGTTTTTTCATAATTTTTGTTTATTTTTATAATTATTATTTTTATTTAATATTTTGTTTTATTAAATTTAGGTCTTTTCAAATTTAGGTGTCCACCTCTAAATTTTAAATTCAATTCCAAATTTGTATTCTTTAATCTGTGTTAAGAGGGGCAGATGACCTGTAGTTCCACCCCTTAAAACACACGGGCAATTGAGTATTCCATAACCCAGGCCTCGCCAACTCAGGTGCTTAGCGAGCACTGGCCGGCAACTGGAAAAGCACGGTGCTCTGCTGTAAGAGAGGAACTTGTAGTAGCAGCGCTTAGCGAGGCGAGAGTCGTGTTGTTGTTTATTTGTAAATTGGGAGAATTGTCCCAATTTCCTTCTTGAAGCTGACTTTTAAAAAGCACAAGCTGCAATTTGAAACTTTCAATACGGTCACACATAGTACTGATTAATTTATTTTTGCTTTGCAACGAGTTATTTAAATACCCCGTGATGTATTTCATGAAAGCGAGGTCAGTGATGCATTGCTCATCATCCAAGTCTGACTGGAGAAAGAGGGGTGGGAAGGGAAAAGCACCGGGGCGCGCAAGCACCAAGTGCTCGGGTTGGCATGGCGCATGCAGAGTCGAGTATTTTATAGACTTTTAATATATTGGTTGTGCGTCGGCTCTGAGAAGCTTGAGTCCCACAAACTAAGTAGGCCTACACTCTGATTGTGACCTGACAAAAAATTCTGTATGCTTTTTTTTTAGTATTCTCACTAACATTTACACTCCATGCATGAATGAAATGTACAAAGTAGTCAGTAAAATCAAAATCCCCTTCCCTATGCCTTACAACTGTAGGCGCTACCATGGTACTCAAGAGTTTATCCAGGAATTATTTTCACTAACATAGATAGAGTCCCTTCTGTTTGAATTTCTTGCCATTGTTGTGGTCTAGAAGTATGTATTGAGATTGTTTGATTCCCAGCTCTGGAATATCATACAATGAGCTTCATAAGGACAACTGAGAAGAGGTTGGTATGATTCTTATTACAGTTAAGTACAGAAGTTAGTGGCAGTGTATTCTGAGTGGGTCATGGCATCCTTGTTCATATCGCATAATACCATAATTACAAGAACTTCAGCACATAACAGTCAGGGCCAAAATGAAAATGAAAATGAAAATCCACAGCCTGCTTCCAGTCTCCGACCGGGTCAGGAATGGAATGAATGAAGCCCCCATCTAGCGGCGAGGATATGAACTGTGCCGGCTGCCGAGGCCTGACGCACTCCTCAGGGGCAATGATTAAATGAATGACAGATGAAATGAAATGATAGTGGAGAGTGTTGCTGGAATGAAATTTTGACAGGGAAAACCGGAGTACCCGGAGAAAAACCTGTCTGCCTCCGTTTTGTCCAGCACAGATCCCACATGGAGTGACCGGGATTTGAACCACGGACTCAGCGGTGAGAGGCCGGCGTGCTGCCACCTAAGCCACGGAGGCTCTCCAGTCAGGGCCAAAATAAATATGTATAATTGGAGTGAATATGAATAGAGTACACACAGTGGGAGGAATGGAAGACAAATGAAACTATTTGTATACTTAGTTAAAATGCACCTTAGAGAAAGAAAATAGGCTAGTGTCCATATTATTTTTCATGAGAAACATAATAGAATTTGTTACCACCCGGCCAAGTACAGATATTAGTTACCATGCTGTGGTAGGGCCTATGTACACCAACAAAAAAAATGGGGGAAAATGTTTGTAGACCGAAGACATAACATGCAGTATTTTTTCGTAACGACGTACTGTAAGTAAGATGCATTCACAAATCTGCGACTTCTTATGGAGTATGGTATAATAGTAAGGGTTTTCCACCATAGTAGGCCTACATAACACAGAACATAACCAAATAAATTTAATCATCAATTCAATACTCGTGTGATTACGACTTTCAAAGCAATACTACGTCTTCGTAGGCTTGATCCTACTTTATCAAACTTGATATTCGGTCGTACACACATGTACAACAACACTTTAAAGAAAATCACACATTCCAGAAAATCTTGTAGGATAAGAACGTATTCAATTGGAGCCATTTTGATTATCGAAGCAACGCAGCAAAGCAGCAAAGTAAAACTACGCTGCACGAAGGGGTAAATCGCTGCCAGCAGCAGAGAGTGCAGCATGAATAAAAGAACGCGCTGTGCGCGACACTGCTGGATCGCTGCGCGTTCCGCTTTAAAAAAAAACGCACCCATTTTCAATTGTACATCCAGCCGGCAGTGCGTCTTCACTTCCGTCCGATCGACTTCCGCCCGATCCACTTCCGTCCCATTTTTCTGGCAGTGCGTCTTCACTTCCGTCCGATCCACTTCCGTTCGATCCACTTCCGCCCGATTCACTTCCGTCCCCAATTTTCAAAATCACTCCCACAAAACTATCCAGCAACCGAGCGGAAAGATGTTACACATCAAAAACAAAACAGCATCAAAAAAGGAATATAAAAATACAGATGTGTAACTATGGTTCATGGCCCTCTTCTCCTTTACTAGTGAACTATTGCAAGGAACTCTAAGCTCAGCGCTTAGGCCTTACAATAGCCACCAGCAAAGAGTAGCCATTATCCTAACCTACAAAATCTAAGTAAAATGTACTGTGACACCCATTCAACAAACATCAATCAGCATTGCACAACTGGTGTTGTTAATACATTTTTAGGAACTTGGGACATCTTGGGCATCAGCCCCATGTAGTTGGGTGTGTGTTGAACTTTTCTGATACTTTGTATTTATGTGACAACTGTAGTAGTGTGTCTAACTGTATTAGGGACAGGGATGAAGTAGGTGCCCCAGGACTTGAAGTAAGATACCGTAGAGTGGGGCGAAGTCGATCAAAAATACGTTTTTTGTAATATTACAGTATGAAGATGACATAATGCAATTTTGAAAACGCATATATATATATATGTAATGAAGAGTCATCAATCTAATGCTTGCATAACAACATGACAACTTCCGTAAATTACGAAACTATTACTGTTTGAAGTGTGATCGGCTTCACCCCACCTGGTGGGGTGAAGTCGATCACAGGTTTATTTCAGCCTAGAAACGACTTCACACATCTTATGGGGTGAAATCGATCATCGTTTTAGTTTTTAAAATATTTCAATCATGATTTAACATATAGAAATGGCAAAATTATTACATTTTACTAATATTTAACCCTAGCGAGCTTATTCTCTAAAGCATACAATATAATTCGTAAAACAAAGATTCCCTATCACTAAAATCTCGATTAATGTTATGTTCATTTCTGTGATAGTCTATGGAAGAGGTAGCGTACTCTTTTTAAACTCTTTGACAGCAATTTCATTATTATTTTCTTTGCAAAAACGCATTACATTCAGAGACAAATGGCTTGACAAATTGTATCCAATAATAGCCTTCTTTTCCTCTACATTTCATACATTAGTACGTTTCAGAGGAAACCCCCACTCTGAGCACTTAACTAAACCTTCAATCAAACAATTTTCATCAGTGGTAGTCAATGCAAGTTGTCCTCCAAACGTTCAGTGTGATTACCTTTGACCCAGTAGTATTGTGTTTACCTTTGACCCAATAATTTAGGATAGTATATCATTCAGAGGCTTTTCTGATGCTTATTCCCCCCTTTTACTCTTTGCACAGCATTGTTTAAATACTGAACACTATAATATCGTTTCCCAGCAGCGCCTGGCTTCTTCTGACATATTCGTACCATGATCGACTTCAACCTACCAAATGTAAACATTCAGTATAACACATTATTGCTTGCATGCGGCATAAATTAGGTGCGGTCTAAAGGGCAGCACAAGAGCACAACACATCAACTTATCAAATGAAGTCAGTGAAGAAGTTGGGTTACCGATTGAAACCGGTGGATGACTATTTGTTGACCAAAGTTTTGAAAAATATTAAAAATGGACATTGATTGAAAACTTAACCACACTTAGCGTGTTATGGTTATAACATACAAATAATATCATATAAATAGCACAGAGCTTCAACATTCCAAAGAAAGTTAAATCGTTACTTCTCCATTTACCCACCAGGTGGTAGCACTAAAATTATATCGAGACGTCACAATGATCGACTTCACACCACCTGATCGACTTCACCCCACTCTACGGTAATATCCCAGTATTTTCTCGGAGGGAGTGTGGAAAAACTAGGGGGAAAACCACACTCATTACTGACAATTCATTACATTCCACGACTTCATTGTCCATTAGCTATAGAGCCAAACTGTTTTCAGGAATGTGTAAACCACACAAAATTGACTCCCCACATGTGCAGATGTTCCCGTGAGAAACTTGCCTAACGAGTTCAAGGAAGATGGAATACTTTCAATGTTCTTCCCATATTATTTAATTAAATATACATACCTTCAAATGAACCTGCAAATCACATATCTGCAATGGAACAGATTTCACAGGGCAATGAAAAAACAAACCTTTCCTCAACTGTGATGATGATGATGATAATTGTTGTTTTAAGGGGCCTAACATCTAGGCTATCGGCCCTTTCCTCAACTGTATTTTCAAATTTAGGAATAAACTTCTAATCTTGTTCAACTTCATCTTATCACCCAAACAATCAATTTAGGTAGTTCTTGAAGTAATTGCATATTTTTCTAACTTTTATCAAATGCTGATTGGCATTTTTGACACATGCACAAATTTTGCAGTCTCTAATCACAAGAGGAAAATAAGAAGGAAAAGGGATTTTTAAAATTGGAGATGTAAATCTGGAAACAGTTGAGCACTTCAAATATTTAGGAAGTGAATTGATGGAAAATTCAAGATTGGATAAGGAGATCAACAAGAAAATACAATGTGGGAGTGATTTCAAACATCAGGTTCGGAGTTTAATTTGGGACAAAGACATACCAGTGAAGGCTAAAGAAGTGATGTACAAGACCTATTACTTACCAATAATGACTAGGAGAGATGAAAGTAGAATACAGGCAGCCAAAATTAAATTGCTGAGGAGTATGGTACAGAAGACTAGGAGAGATTGAGTGAGAAATGCAGATATTTGAAAGGAAGTGAATGTACAGAAGCTGAATGATAAGCTGGGGCAGAACAGATTGAAATGGTATGGATATGTTAGAAGGATGAATGAAACAAGTGATGGAAAGACGGATGACTGGAAAGAGATGACGAGGAAGACCTCGAGTACGGTGGATGGATTTGATGAAGGACAGTGTGAGAGAACGAAACTTAAAGTGGAGTAAAGTGGTTGAGGAAGGATGGTGGACAGAGTAAAGTGGAGGGGTATCGTATTTGCTCCAACCCGGCTAAGGCTGGAAAACGGAAATTCATGATGACACTGTACATAGATTTGTGGGTTTGCACAAGTGAATACATAACATAAGACATTGATTACAGAAAGGAACATAAAGCTGTCTGGCATAATATAATAAAATATGTTGGGGGACAGTGATAGTTAAGATGGATATCTACTGTAGTTGGACAGCTGAGGAAGGATGAAAAGAGGAAGGAGGGAAGGAGGAGGTAAGTATGTAGGTGAGGAGGACAAGAAAAAGGTATAGATGGTAAAAAGGGTAACAGAAGAGGGAGTGAATGAGCGAGAAAACAAAAGAAATCAGAATGGATAGTAGACTCTACTCCGTCTGCAGAAGGAGGAGGGGAAAAGAGCGCTGACAAGCGGAAGATTAACTTAAAGAGTAGTATAAAACATGAGCATGTGTGAATATGTAAAACAGCAGTTTTTCAGTCTGAAAGTCACTGTGATTTATAAGTGGTTCACATGTACTGATAATATAGATGAGAGAAATCAACAAAAACAAGTAGTTTCGTAAAGAACTAAATAACCCATTTTCATATATCCTACTGGTCTTACTTAGGACATGAGAAATGAAAACGAGATTTGAAAAAAATGCACAGCATCCATTCTCATAAAATTCCATTAAATTAGAAGTCAGTATATTAAAGCTTGTATGAAGATACCGTGCCAAGTTTCACAGCGCTCGGATGAAAAGTCGCGAGAAAATTCCATTTTAATATTAAAATTTCGTGTCACCGCCATGTTGGTTTTGTGCTCACCAGGTTGTTGAATGATCCATCGGTGAACCTAAGTTAATAGCCTCTATCAACATACAAAATTTCAGTTTGATTGCTGTAATAGATTCATAGATATTGAGAGCCGTCTAAATATTTTGGATGGTCGCCATGTAGGATTGTTATATGTGTAGGCCATAGATAGAGCCCTGCACGGATGCAGATCTAGTTTGCATGGCTGTGCGGATAGCGGATAATGTTTGGAGTGAATTTGCGGATAGTTTTTAGAATACAATCCGAACTTGTTGAATATCATTACTAAGACCCGGATGTTTATGACATAACATATTTTACCGTTATATTTGTCATGAAAAAAAAAAAAAAAAACATAAGTTGATGATTTAAGCTAATCTTATTCAAATTATGTCATTAAGCACAATTAACACTCAGAACTGAAAAGGGTTGCAATTCTGGCTGTATAACATTCATTTTAAACATAGCACATGACATACATAGCCTTCTTCCTCAAATGTCTAAATGTGTTGCTTCAATATTTTTTCCAATTGAAAATATTATTGTAATTCCTGTAGATTCGGATAAAAGTCGTGCGGATGAGGATAATATTTTGTTTATCCGCGCAGGGCTCTAGCCATTCAGTTATGTACCATTAGATGAAGATTATTGCGTATATTCATTATTCAAACGTTCACTTCGATCGCATGATTAGGACACAAGAAATAAAAACTTAATTTTAAAATTTCGCACGACCACCATCTTGGGGTTATCAAAACAATTGAGTTTAATTGGATGTCAGTAGATTAAACTCATAAGATAGTGGACCTCTATAAGCCTACTGAATCATCTGCTGAAAGCCTTTTTGAAAATTATACATGGCCGAATAAGGAAGAAAGCGTTATGGAACTCGCGAGGCTATCTTCGGACTAACAACTCTCCTTCAGGAATGCTGGGACCAACATAAGGATGTATACGCCTGTTTCATAGATTACCAAAACGCATTTGATAGAGTGAAACATGCTGAGCTAATCAAAATACTTCAACAAATTGGAATTGACGGTAAAGATATAAGAATCATTGAAAACCTATACTGGCATCACAAAGCTGTAGTGAAGATTGAAGATGAACATCAGATTCTATGGACATTGGAAGAGGACTTCGACAAGGATGTATTCTGTCTCCATTATTATTCACCATTTAAAAAAGTTTGCTGCTTTTGTTTACTAAGGAGATACTGAAAAATGGCTTCAAACCCCATAATATTCAACATTTATTCGGGAGCTGTATTTCGGGCAGTAGAAGATGCAGCAGTGGGAATCAAGGTCAATGGGGAACTAATACGTACACTTAGATATGCAGACGACACAGTTCTTCTGGACAATAGTATTGAACCCTACAGCTATACATTAACCTCTTAACTGGGTATTTTTGAGTGTTTGGGGTAACCGGCCATGTGCATTATTTCCAGCCAATTGTTATGACAGAATAGGCAGAAAGTTTAGTGAGAATATTAGGAATAACAATGTTGTGTTAAAGTATAATAAAGGAATTTTAATATATTAAGTATAATTTTAGAGACATTTTCTCGAATACATTCGCCATGCCTTGGAAACTCGTCACGCCCAGGAGACGTTAGCGGCAAAAGATAGAATACGTATATATTCGTCATGCCCATTAAATTATAACATTTAACATACAAATATATACGTCATACCCAGTTAAGAGGTTAATAAGCTTAATATAGTTCGAGAAGGAATGGGGCTATCGATCAACACAGAGAAATCAAAATTAACCTTCATCCGGTCGCGCCTGTGGTAGATTACCGTCCTATTGAAAAGAGCTACTCTGATCATTACAAAGTGCGCAAAAGACACATGTATTCTCAAGGTACGATATCCTTCGCTAGATGACAGAGGAGTAGCGGTTCTTGATGGCGACGTTTTCGCTCAGCTGTTCATCAAAGTGCTAAGGGCGCAGTCGAGCGGTAAACCGAATGTGCAATTTTTTGGCCGACCGCCCAAAACAAAATGTGAGTATTTCCTCATTTCTAACATATTTCATTCACTATTGATAGCCCAGTTGCTCATTCTCTCCCCAACATCCACATACAGGCATTCACACAACACTATCTTTAAAGCTGTCATACAGGGCTTTTTCATTTTTGCCACCACCGTTGTCGCTCCTATTATGGTAGTTTATTGAATAAACGTTTCTATATTTACACCTCTGTATGTCAATTACATGTTCGATCAACCTCAAAGCCAGTCATATTGCCATTGAAAGTGAAAAAGGAACTCACAATTGAAAAAAAACAAAAAAAAAACAACAGGAGGACGGGGTCATGCGACCGCGTGTGTTACATGAAGGGGCGTGACCGCAAGAAGGTTAATGGTTTTCAGTCATAGAAGGGTTGAAGTAATTTTGATGCTGAAAGGTCAACAAATCCAACAAGTTGACAAATTTAAGTACCTTGGTTGTTGGTTTTCAGAGAATTTGAATCCAGATCTTGAAATTAAGACCCGTATAGAAATATCAAGGTCAACTTTCAAAAAAATGAGAGCTTTATTGTGTGATGATGCCTTAAATTTGAAACTAAGACAGCATATTGTGAAATGTTATGTTTAGTCCACCTTGCTTTATGGAGTAGAAGCTTGGACATTAAAATTGCGCTCCATTAAAAGGTTTGAAGCTCTGGAAATGTGGTTCCATAGAATGATGCTGAAACTGCCTAGGATAGATCATATCTCTAATGAGAAGGTACTGCGGAGAGCAAACTCGAAGCGGGAGCTGATGATTACCATCAAATGCAGGAAAATTGCATACCTGGGTCATGAGTTTCGTGGAGCAAAATACGCAATATTACACTTCATTTTAAAGGGCGAAACTGACGGGCACCGAAGAGCAGGCGGGAGAAGGACGTCTTGTCTGCAGAATCTTCAGGACTGGACAGGCACAAAAACGATTGAACAACTGTACCGTGTTGCTGAGGATAGACGAACGCTATCCATATTGATCACCAACATCCGGGAGACTGGGCAGGGCATATAGAAGAAGAAGATTAAACTTTATATGAACATTTATTGAGCCAAGTTTCACAGCACTCGGATAAAGAGTCGCAGGAAAAATCCATCTAAAATTTGTGTCGCTGCCATGTTGGTTTTGTGCTCACTAGGTTATTGAATGACCCATAGGTGAATCTAAGTTACGGTAATAGCCTCTATCAACATACAAACTTTCAGTTTGATCACTGTAATAGATTCGTTGATATTGAGAGCCGTCTTAAGTATTTCCGATGGTCGCCATGTTGGATTGTTCTATATGTACACCATAGAGTTACGTACCATTAGATTTTGTTTATTTATCGTATGATGTTAACACAACACAATCACCTACATAAATACAGATTCATATAACACAGCAATAATACTAACAAATTATATAAATTATAAAGCAGATAAAAAAAATAATATATAAATCAACGTCCAACTCGTTGATCCATTTGACAGCCTCAGTTGTAGCGGAATGCAGGTCCTCCAGACTTCCTGGAAAAACTCGGAGAGGACATTCCAGTACTAAGTGCTCCATTGTCTGTGGAATGTCAGCGCAATCGCAATTCTGAGTCTTTCCAACCCCATTTGTGGAGAACAGAAGCACATCTTCCCAAGCCACATCTAATACGATTGAGTCTAGTCCAGGTATGTCTGGGCAGATTGAAGCCAGCAAGTTTTATGTGAGGATCCTCAACGTTCACGATGCCTGGTGGTGTAGATGTTGTTCACTCAACCCGCCAATTTTCATTAGGTTTAAAATTTCTGCTTGTTAAATCCAAGGCAGTTTTCCATGCAGGTTTACGGGATTTCAATCTAGATGGGCCAAGATGTTTCATGTCTTCATGTATTGGGAGGGCCTTGTTATTTTGCACTCTCGACCAAAGATGAACCAGATTTTTCTGCCTTCTGATATGAGGAGGTGCGATATTACTCAGCACTGGTAACCACTGGACTGGAGTAGGAAGTAGTGTTCCAGATACAATACGCATGCTCTGTCGGAGCTGAACATCCACCCGTTGAGTGTGGCAGCTAATTAAGCCATACCCCAGAACAAAACTCGGCTGAAGAATAGATTAGCGCAAGAGCAGTTGTTCTCAGAGTGTTGGCATCCGCTCCCCATGATGTTCCAGCCAGGCGCTGAAGGAGGTTATTGCGGCTCTTCAATTTCACAGCAGATTTACACAGATGGGTTTTGTAGGTCAGAGATCTATCCAAAGTCATTCCCAGATATTTAGGGGTGCTATTATACTGTAATTCTTTACCTCTAAAATTGACTCTAGGATGGTAATTTGCATGCCTGTTGTCCAGATGGAAAGCAGTTATCTCACTTTTCTGAGGATTTGGTTGTAAGCGCCATTTTGTGAAAAAGTCATCCAGGACTTTGAGGTCTTGGGTGAGAACGGCCACAGCTTCTGCGAAATTAGCATGTTGAACAGTGAGGTTGATATCGTCCGCATACATGAACTTGCGGGCTACTGTTTTCGGAAGATCATGGGTGTACAGATTAAAAAGAATGGGTGAGAGAACAGAACCCTGCGGCAGGCCATTATTCAGTTTACGGAATCGGCTTTTGTTCTGCTCAGAGTAGACTTGGAACAATCTGTTACATAGCATGTTGTCTAACAAGTTCATAATCTTTAAACAAGGAACAGCCTTGATCAATTTCAATAGCAATCCCTCCTTCCAAACAGTATCATATGCTGCTGTGAGATCCAAAAAGGCTGATACGCTCTTCAGTTTCTTCTCAAACCCAGCTTCCACAAAGGTGAAGATTATTCCGTAGATTCATTATTCAAACTTTCACTTTGATAAGGACACAAGAAATAAAAACTTAATTTTAAAATATCACATAGCCGTCATCTTGACGTTATGTTAACAATTGAACCAAATTAAATGTCAGTGCATTACAATGTGTATAAACATATGCTGTACCAAGTTTCACTGCACTCGGATGGTTAAATCGCGTGAAGTCTAGTTAAATGTTTCAACTTAGCTTGGCCGCCATGTTCGTTTTGTAATTAACAGGTTTATGAATGTCACATAAATGAACTTCTAGTAGTACCCTTTATCACCGTACAAAATTTCAGGGTGATATCTATTGGCGGGAAAACCATATCTTTTTGGGGTAAGGAGGAAATGCCTACCCACAGCCAGATAACACCTCGAGGCAATTATTTCGGACTAAAAATCCGTTCTTCAGCTGCTGCCTTGCAGTGAGGCAGGGGACTGCCAAAGGCTAAGGGAGTAAACCCCGAAAGAAAATCCTCTCTAGCGTTAGGCCTAGCAAGTCAGCAAAGAGAGAAATGTTGTAATTGCTTTCAAAACTAAAAAGAGCCTCGGATACCAAACAACCCCTAAAGTGACTTCGTCTTTGCATAACTCAGCCAGGAATGAAGGCCAACAACCTGATGTTAGGCAGAGATATACAAAGACAAAAACCAGAACGAGACAGAACAAAACAAGGATTGGAACATTGAATATCGTGACCCTGACTGCTAAAGGTGAAGAACTCGTTGACCTCATGGAAAGAAGAAAGATAGAGGTACTAGGCCTGAGTGAAACAAAGTGGAAAGGGAAAGGTGTAAAATCACTACGGAAAGGATACAAGCTCTACTGGCATGGAAATCCGGAAGAAGCCCGTAATGGTGTAGCGTTCCTCATCAGCAAGAATGTAGATGCAGTTTCAGACATAGAATACACCAATGAGAGGATAATTAAACTGCGTTGGAAAACAAACAAAAAGATTTTGACCATTGTACAAGTTTATGCTCCACAGTCTGGATGTTCTCAGGAGGAGAAAGATGCATTCCTTGAAGACCTAGAAGAACATGTAGAAGAGGATAATATAATTGTGATGGGGGATTTTAATGCACAAGTTGGGGTGGAAAGACAAAGGTATGAAAATGTGATTGGCCCCAATGGATTTGGAAACAGAAATGCAGAAGGAGAATACCTATTGGACTTCTGCCTCAGAAATAATCTCATGATTAAAAATACATTTTTCAAGAAACAACCCAGTCACATAATCACAAGGTACAGCTGGGATGGGAAAGTGAAATCCCTAATTGACTACATTATCTCTGACAAAGAAGCTGGACCCTAATCACGGATGTAAAAGTCCTCCCAGGAGAGTGCTTAGAGAGTGATCATAGACTACTAACTGCCACACTAAGAAATGTCCCAGGGGAAAAGATAAAACCTAGACGCATATCCAAGATAAAAGTTTGGAATTTAGAAGAGCCGGAGAAACAGAAAAAGTATCAGAAGAAAATCAGTGACCACATCCCAAAAGATGAAATAAGAACAGGTCAAGAAGAGTGGAAAAGATTTAAAGAAACAATGGTTGGTGCTGCAGTAGAAATTGTTGGAAAAACAAGCACCAAAGTAAGGGAGAAAGAGACCCCCTGGTGGAACGATGCTGTTCAGAAAGCTATAAAAGAAAGAAATATAGCTAGGAAAGAACGGGACAAAGAAAACCAGAAGGATACAAACAAAAATGAAATCAGACTGGAACATTTGAACCAGAAATACAGAGATCTTAAACTGAAAGCGAAGAGATTAATACAATTGGAAAAAGAAAATAGTTGGACAGAATTCACTAAGAAACTAGAAGAGGACAGCAGAAACAATAACAAGCTCTTGTACAGAATTTTGAAAAACAAAAGAAACCCGTATGTCCCAATAAAAGCATTAGAAATTGAAGATGGAAACATTGTATGGAAAGAGGAAGATGTAAGAAGGGAAATGAAGAAATATTTTCTCCAGCTATATAATGGTAAGGATGTAATGGAGGAGGAATGCAACACTCCAGAAAATCAGAGCAGCAGTACGGAATATGAGCCTCCTCTGACTTGGTCAGAGGTTGAAACCGCTTTGAACAGCATGAGTAGAGGCAAGTCACCTGGCATAGACCAAATGAGTGTAGAAATGATAAAGGCTGCAGGAATCCATGGACTACATTGGTTGTTCAGAGTTATGAATGCTATCTGGAAGGAAGAAAAAATTCCAGATGATTGGACAAAGGGTATTATAGTCCCTCTCTTCAAAAAGGGAAGTAGACGTCATTGTGCCAACTACAGGGGAATCACCCTTTTATCACATGGACTTAAGCTAATGGAGAAGATTATTGCTAAACGGATAAGGAACATCCTTGAACCCCAGTTAGAAGAAGAGCAATATGGATTTAGAGGCAACAGAGCAACCACCGACCTCATATTTGCAGTAAGGATGATCATGGAAAAATACTGGGAGAAAGGAAGGGATATCATCTTTGTCTTCTTAGATATAGAAAAAGCCTATGATAGCTTGCCTAGAGAAAAGATATGGGAATGTCTATCAAACAGAAATATCCCACAAACTCTTATCAGGAAAGTGAAAATGCTGTACAGTTATTGCCAGAGCTGTGTGCAAATAGGAGATGGGTATTCAGATTGGTTTGCCACAACTAAGGGAGTGCAACAAGGCAGTGCGTTGTCACCACTGCTATTTATCTCTGTGATGGATGAAATTATGAAAAGGGTGAAACAGAATTCTGGAAATGATTTCAAGGCATTTGCTTTTGCAGATGATGTAGTGGTATGGGGTTGCACAGAAAATGAAGTACAGCAGAATCTAAATGCTTGGAACCACCAATTTAAGGAGTTTGGCCTCAAAATCAGTCATACAAAGACAGTAGCAATGGCAGTCAGCAGACAGAGGTTGCATACAAGCATTGAGCTGGATGGAGCGAAATTAGAACAAGTCGATTATTTCAAATACCTCGGTAGCATTATGACTGAAGATAACAGATGTTCTGCTGAAGTCACCAACAGAATCCAAAAAGGAGCTCAGTTTTATCACCAGGTCAGGAACCTCCTTTGGGACCAACAAATTCCTTTAACATCCAAGAAAATGATGTATCAGGCCTACTTCTTACCTATAATGACGTATGGACTTGAAACTTGTACTATCAACAGAAGAGATAGTAGCAGACTTCAGGCTACAGAAATGAAGTTCCTGAGAACAATGCTTCAGAAGACTAGAAGAGACAAGATCCGAAATGTGAAGATTCGTGCAGAGATTCAAGTGAAACCACTTCATGAAGCAATAGCAACATCAAGGTTGAAATGGTTTGGTCATGTGAAGAGGATGAATCCAAGCAGAACGGCAAGAGTATGGCTTGAGCAAGATGTGGAGGGCAAGAGACCAAGAGGCAGACCACGGACACGCTGGATCTCCCAAATAAAAGAAGACCTGCAGGGAAGAGGTGTCGATTGGCACCAGGTAGAGGAGGAGGAAATATACCTGAATAGACAAACATGGAGAGCGCTCTTATACCGCACCCGGGAAGCTGGAGACGGTTAATGATAATGATAATGATCTATTACTGTTGCTGAGATATAGAATGCCCGTGAAATAATTTGCGTGGCTGTCATGTTAAATTGGTGAAATGTATTAAAACTTGAAAGGTACCGTCGAGATCGGACGAGGTAGTAGTATGCACTTACCAAGTTTCATTGAAATCTCTTTGGCCGTTTAGATTTTATTAGGGGGACACACGTGCACATATGCACACACAAACATACACACAGAGACAGAAGGTGATCTCATAGGCCTACTTTTTTCAGAAATGAAAATAGGCTAAAAAAACTGTAAATAGATTTTAAAAAAATAAAGCCCCCAGGAACAAGCCATCAGCACAATGACATACATTGAAACCACGAGACATTAGTGTGGTGGGGGGCGGCTGGAAAGGGAAGTTAGGTAATTGGGGGTGGAATAGTGGGAAAGGCGGGTGTTTGAGTAACGTCAAACAAGGCAGTGACAATGTACAGGGTCTTTATTTTTGCTTAGCAGTACCCGGCCAATAGCCAACTGTTACAGGTTGGCGCGAGAGGTCTCCGGCCGTATTCCCACGTTCTTCCTGCAGTAGACGAGTGAGCACCGAGCTAATTAGGTACCGTATTTTATAAAGCTACTGTCTACTGTACATCGTATTGTATAGTGTCTTATTGTGATTGTGTATAGTGCTGTAATACCTTATGTGAAATATTGTTATGCTAACGTGTATATCTGCACAATACGTACATAAAGTGCAGGAAATCGTGTGCTAGAACAAGACAAAAGTTTCCAGTGAAATTTCCAGGTAGACCCATTCCTATAAATTGGACAATAAAACAATTGGCTAAGAGATTCAAACGTACAAGTTCAGAAAACAATGAAAATTGACGTAAAGGTCGTTATTTCCTTACCGGAAACTTCAGAAGGAGATGCCGATTATGTTTGGCAGCAGATGGGGATCATTTACAGCATCTACTGTAAACATGGTGAGTAAAAATGCATGATACTGATTTTAAGCACCGTATTCTGCCGTACATACGCACGCACGGTAGCCGGCAAGTGAGCCGTCACTGGAGGAGCACGTGGGCGAGAATGTCCTTGCCAAGCAAATATAAAGACCCTGTACTATGAGAGCTATGCTCCCTTTATTCTGAAATTAGCCCACCAAGGTTATTCATATTGGAATAACTGTTTTCCGAAGGATCCAGGATAATTTTTACTACGAATGAGCATAACACTTCATCAAATTTCAAATATTTTGAAAAATTTATCCAGTAAACACAATTCAGTAGCCTATTGTCATCAAAATATTTGAAATTTGATTATGTGTTATTACGCTCTTTCGGAGCAAAAGATATCCTGTATACTCCAGGAAACAGTTATTCACAAAGAAATCGTGTATTGGCATAGTATATCGAGAAAAACTGGTATTGGACCCATCCCCAGTTTACTAAAATTTTAATGTTTAGTTTTTCCTTTCATTGCATTTGAAAAGAACATGGTCTCATATTAAAGACTTTATAACCCAATTATATGTGGTACAAATGAAAAATACATCATACAATTGTATTTTTGAGACATTGTATTTCTGCCAAAATTCCATGTACTGTATTAACTTTCACAAACAAAGGAGAAAAAATACATATTGCTTTTCCAAAAATTGTTTCATTGATATACTGTTCAAAACCACTAATTCAAATATCCCATTCCATGATCTACATGGAGTCTACACAACAACCATTCAATAAATTAAATCTAAAGCTAATAAAATTTTCCGACTGGTTGTGTGGCTCAGTGGTACAACATTCTCACCTGCTGTGTCCAAGGTTGCAAGATCGAATCCTGACAGTCAGTAGGCATTTGAGGGTGCACAAATGCAAGGGAACCATGCCCTTCAGGGCAAAATTCCGGCACCCCAGAGTCTCTAAAAGCCGCAGTAGTTAAAAGGGACATAAACCCAATAACATTATTATCATTAATAAAATATTATAAACAACTCATTTTCAAAATATAATAAATACAATACTTACAGTAATAGCTTCATAACAAGTAGTTCCGTGAAGAACTAAATAGCCTATTTTCATATATCTTACTGGTCTTACTTAGGACACGAAAAATGAAACTGAGATTTTTAAAAAATTCACAGCCAACATTTAAAGTTCTCATTAATTTACATTAAATTATATGTCAGTATCTTAAGGCTTGTATGAAGATATACCGTGCCAAGCTTCACAGCGCTCGGATGAAAATTCGCGATAAAAATCAATTTTCATACATAAATTTCACGCTGCCGCCATGTTGGTCTTGTGCTCACCAGGTTATTGAATAATCCATGGGAAAACTTATGTTAATAGCCTCTATCAACATACAAAATTTCAGTTGATTGCTGTAATAGATTCGTAGATATTGAGAGCCGTCAAAATATTTTGGATGGTCGCCATGTTGGATTGTTATATATGTAGGCTACAGAGTTATGTACCATTAGATGAAGATTATTGCATAGGTTCATTTTACAAACTTTCACTTTGATTGCATGATTAGGACACAAGAAATAAAAACTTAATTTTACAATTCCACACAGCCATCTCATATGTAAACAATTTAATTAAAATATACGTCAGTGCATTACAACGTGCATATACATTTGCTATACCAAGTTTCCGTGCACTCGGATGGTTAAATCGCGAGAAAAGTCTATCTAAATGTTTCAACTTCGCTTCGCCGCCATGTTCGCTACTGAATAAGTCTATGGAAGTTGCATAAATGAACGTCTGGTAGTACCCTTTGTAACGTTAATTAATGCCCCTTGTTGGTAGCGACAAATGTAATGGTTTTCACTTTGCTCCACGTTGAGCGTACAAGTGTAGCAGTCTTGATGCCCCTAACTGTTGGGTGATAAATGTAACTGTTTTCCTTTGCCTAAGCTATGTTGTTTTAATGGGCGCCAAGACCTCAACGCAATGTTGAAATCTAAATTTGTATTTAACAACGTCTAGCTCTGGTAGAACACCTTCAAGAATCTATTCACTCAGATCGTGGTATGATTTGATCATTAACCCAACAAACAATTGTATCAGGAGAAGGAATGGTCTATATCTAATGCTACCTACTGAAAGCAAAGATTGCATTGTAAAAGAAATGAATTTATTATATAAAACAAGTATAGCAAAATTAATAATAAAAATAATAAGTTTAAAATTTAAATTGGAGCGTTGCGATTTTAATATTACCGATAGAAAATTACTTGAAAACGGAGTCTGATAAATTATTGATTTTACTCTTATTCCCAAGCTATGAAGTTACTGAAATATGAAATATAAAACAAAGAGAAACGAGAGATTGCGTATTTCTGCGTCATTCGCGCTTACCGCTGGAAATGGCCGAAGCCTTTCCCTCGTACTGGATGATGCTGTGAGCTTCCCACAGTCTCCTGGATGTCGTCATCTTCGTCGATGTTTGATGATATACTGGTAGATTTGAAGATTTATGGTCCGAACCTCGGAACCAACACGTACAACCACACTGGTTAAGTTTTACAAAAGTTAGTCCTCCACTCCACGGAACATCGGGGCGACTCCCGCGTGCAACCGTACTCGTTAAGTTCTACACAGATTGTCCCCCACTCCACGGAACATCGGACGATATATGCCCCTGTCGGCTCCCCACCTCGGTACCGACTTCCAGCTTACGTGGTCTCCACTGATTGGCTCTGCCACCCCGCTACTTCCCCTTCTCTGGCTCATTACACACGGCGCGCGGATGATGAAGTCGATTTCCGTTCCAACTATCCGCCTTTTCTTGACGCTGCAACCCAAGCTTGCGTAATACTTCTTGACAAGAATCAGCCCGTATCTGAATTTCCAGTGAGTCATGTCTCTCATAATATCCTAACTGACGAAACTCCGTAAAATTCCGTAATCACATAATTTTCTATGATATTGTCGTTCGTAATAATTTGCTTGATAGCGTTTTCTAAGACATAGAAAACCTATCTGTATGCTTATAATTTTTATAAAATGCTCCGAAAAATATCTTGATAATAATAATAATAAATTAATAATAATAATAAATTAACATGAAAAATTCTATGGCTGAACAATTTGCCGCGTAAATAAATATAGACTGGCTTCCTACTGACTTATGCCAGTGGCATAAAAACTCCTCGAAAAACACGTTACACCTTTTCAACGTACAAAATTTCAGGGTGATATCTGTTGCTGTTGCGGAGATATAGAATGCCAGTCAAACATTTTGTGCGGCCGCCATTTTGGATTGGTGAAGCGTATTAAAATTCGTAAGGCACAGTCAAGGTCAGACGAGGTAGTAGTATGCACTTACCGAGTTTCATTAAAATGGCTTCTGCCGTTTAGATTTTATTAGGGGGCACACACACACGAACCAAGGTGATCTCATAAGCCTTTTTTTTTTTTTTTTTTCATAAATGAAAATAGGCTATAAATGAGATGATGCATACAGACGCTTACTTATAGATTATATAAATGTTACGGGACTAGCATCCCATTTAAATGCTGAGGCTTTCGAGATGCAGCTATTCTAATAAAGTCTCGCGAATATTGGTGGTTCAGAGAATTATGATACATTCCCACACTCTTTCGTCTCTCCCTGATTCTCTGATTTATAACAAATATTAACATAATATTACTGACCTGTTGGTGCTGAACCTAGTAACGCTGGTCCAATTCCTTTATATAATCCTCGAAAACCACCAGATTTTAAAACCCCTCGAGAACTTTGAAGTCTAGTTTTGAGTGTATCAAGTGGAAACAATGTAGTATCAACTATTACACCAGCCACCCCACCAGCCTGCAAACAATACATAAAATTAAAAAAAGAAAAAAGAAGAATACAATGAAAGGAGTAGGGAGAATGGTTTCAGGAGATTGAATTGAAAATGTACATGTAGCCAGTTAACAGAGCAAAAACCAGATAGGCTATTAACTAGTGTCATATTGAGGAAGGCTTCAGAGTCACAAGACAACCTTCATATTTGGTCTGCTAGAGCAGGGTTATAGTCAAGATAAACAGACCATAGGATTTTGTACTTATGCATTTTTCTCGCTAACATGCTGTTGATGATTTGTGGACGTGAATTTTTTTATTTAATACTCGTACACGAAACATTACCAGAATTGCTAATAAAATTGCAGCTTCCTCCTCCTCGAAATGCACCATTCTCCATAGTTATTTACTATACAGAAACAAGCTAACAATACAACAATACAGTGGTGAGGTTATGACATTATGCCGATAAGACTTCACACAAATGCAGTGCATGGCTGCCCAAAAAGTCATAGGGTGTTTCCAGCGCTGACTATGCCCCCCCCCCCGAGGCCCCCTTGCGAGATTTCAGGGAAATAATCTGAATAAAATCAGTTGAAGATACATCATTTCTACTAACCGAAAATACTTTATCGTGGGATCAGGTTCATTATTATTTCTATAAGACTCCACCTTCTTTCACTCGTTACCAATCCCGGTATTACACATGGTGGCGACAGACTTTGCCCGACAAATTTCCCTGATATTTCCCTGATTTTTCCCTGATGTTGCCACAAAATTCCCTGATATTAATTTAGTGGATAATGTATTAACTAGTATATAATCTTCCTTATATGGTACCTCCCCTCCTGCCTAACGATTCAATTAGAGATTATCTAGTCAGCAAGGGGAATCACGCTAAGTTTTTCGCCGTGCCAGGTTACGGCTGCAAAATAATTCTCACACGCTCGACGCAAATTTTGTTGTATTTTAGAATATTTTTTTTTAAGTTTCTTCAAATTCCCCCGATTTTTTTCTACACCTATGCAAAATTCCCTGATATTTCCAGAGAGACAAATTTCACCGATATTTCCCTGATTTCCCGGTTCTGTCGCCACCATGTTACACTATCAAAGAAATTTTATGAAATATTTTATAAAACTCAACTTTTATAAAAGTTAGTCATCACGCCATTTAACTACATACATTCTATCATAGTTCAGCAAAAATGGATGAAATGGCAATGGCAATTCCGGTTTGTCAAAGAAATGGAAAGATAAAAGTGCATGTCTATGGGTTAAACCATGGGTTGCTCATGTGACAAGAAAGGTATTTATAAAATCTTGGTGAACGAACTGGAATACAAGGGTTTGAAAAATAACATTAGGTTATTAATATCGAGGATGAAAGGAATGACGTTCCAAACACCCAGTCCCTGAGCCAAGAAAATGAAACATACAAAGTAAAAAAGTTGACTGAAGGTGGGATTCGATCCATAGCCCCCTTGGACCAGAGTCCAGGGCCAGTACACATACCTGAAGAGCAGGAACAAGGGGACAGCAAGTCATAGAAAGGAAGGACAACAACAAGAGATCTAAGGGCAGAGTGCCAATCACATGGGGTATCAGCTGCATACACTGGTATAATGTAAAAATGTCATTGGTTTTACGTCCATTTTAACTACTCTGGCTTTTTGCCTACACAGGTGGGGAAATCTTTTCACAAGGTAGTTCCTGAGGCAGAAGCCTGACAGACTTCGAAGAACCAAATTAGATATGCTACATCAGAGTAATGAGATGTCACCAAGCCTTGTCAAAAGCCAGGATGAAGATGAAGTTCATTTGTTCCAGCTTAAGTTCTCAAGTATCTCTCATTGTCTGAAATTGTAGTATTGTGAGGAAAGAGTTGGTCATTTTCATTTTCAGGATTAAAATATGTTTGGCTATTATTATTTTTTTCATTTATTCATTTACTTTATTTGCAAATGGGGGTAATTCCCCAGTGGCAAATCGTACAATTACAGAAAATTACCAACAATAATATCAAACACACTTCATGAACAAAAGTCGCGATTTTGAAACTATAGTACCGTAATTACATCGGAGTATTTCAGTCTTCTCTTACACATGTTTGGGAAAAAGCTCTAAGACTGTGGTAGGTAATGAGTTCCAAATTACAAAGCCTTTATAGTGAATATCCATTCAATCGCCATATTATTTTCTGGCATAAACAATAAACAGAATTTTAAGGCTAACCTGGACAGTTAAAAATATAATTCTCATATTCAGGCATATGACAATGTCCTGTACCTCATGGCTTTTCAAATTTCCTCACAATCATATTCCTCTCTCAGGCCATAAAGGAATTGACTTGTTAACATACCAGGTGTTGCTACAGACATAGAGCGAGTGCCTCCCTACTGTCTGTCAGGTAGATTTCATGGGGAAAGCTACCAAGAAAGCTACCTATTGCAATGGGTACCATCTTTCGACTTCCGGAAAATTGACATATCTTTGCGTTTTACATCCCCCAGACCCCAAAACCACCGTCAGTTCAAAGGTTTATATATAATTTATATATGTATATCACTTTTTTTGTGGACACGGAACTACCGCCATTTTCCACCAATCACTTTCAAATTTATACATAAATTATTACCATATAAAATTTCGGCCGAGTTCGTTAAAGGGACAAATCGGACCAAAGGGGGCAAAATGGAGGCCCTTTTCGAAAACGAGAAATATTGGTATAACTATCTTAGTATGTGAAAAAACAGATCCATTCAAAGTTCGTACTATTCTTCGGATAAGGGCCAAAACCTTATCTCAGTTAAGTTTTTTGATAGCACCAACCATTGAGCAAAAGGGTGGGAAAAATGGAGTTTTTTGAGAAAGAAAATCATACCTCCCTTAACCCGGCAGTGGTTGCGCACATAGTGCATCTTAAAGAGGTTGCGGTGAGTCACCGTGAACCACATATTATTATTTAATTAATTTCGTCAGGACTTGCACTTTTTTGAAACTCTGTTTGTACATCAATTAATAGTATTATCTTGGACATAAAAACAACTGTACTGTAACATGTTGGTTACGGAGAGATCGAACAAGCATACTTCAGCTTCCATTATATTATTTGTAATCCCATTTAATGTTCAGTTATTTTCATCCATTTCATATTTGTGTTCATTCATTCCATAATTTAGACTTTAGAGTGTATTTCAATATGTTAATTATAATGCACGGTTTGTGTCAAGGAAGTACGTTACAACAGAAAAGGCTTTCAAATTGTAAACTTATAATCCCCCAACATATATTTCTTGAGTTCACGCCGCGAGCCGACAAGTGACAATAGACTCTGCTAGAAAAATCTGCACCGCAATAAACCGCCTAAAAAGATATCGGAAGAAGACACAAGGGACCAGCAATAATTATATACCCTCGGTAGGGAGGAGAGGAATTCTAAAAAATATATGGCAACAATGAAGTCCACAACTTTTTAAGGGATAGGCCTATACCGCTACATGACACAAAAAAGAAGTGTGTCACTAGGAGAGACCTTCACCCAAAAAATCACCAGCTGGTTCTGGATAAAGGAAATTACTGCAGCCAATGAGGAAGAAGCATCATATTAGAACAATATGGAGACATTGAAGTTGGAGGATCCCATAGTATTCCGGCATTGATCTTTTTCACCTTTTCATTCGTCCATTACTCAATGATGATGATGATTGTTGTTTTAAGGGGCCTAACATCGAGGTTATCGGCCCCTAATGAAATGAAATGGCGTGAAATGAAAGGATGTAGATAAAAACAATTCACTGCCATGGATGAAACGAAAATGGTGTTTATAAAACAGACAGTGAGCCCCAGAAATTATGCCTTATTTGAATAAAAAGAATAAAAGGCGGATGGTAAAAAAGGATAAAACAAATAAGGCATAGTGAACAATAAAATAGATGAACACAATAAAAAACATAAAACAGATTTAACCTGAATTAAAAGTCGTAACTACACATTAAAACTTAAAAAAGTAACCACTCTCCCTCATGAACCAGATGACGAGGTCAGCTGATGGCCCGTCATCACGGAGAATAAGGGAGAGGGTATTAGGCAGTTTAAGAGTCCTGCGCAGATCGGCCAGATCCACACACTCCAAGAGAAGGTGTGCCACAGTTAGGTGGCGTCCATTACTCAAAAGTGTGATTCATTAGATGGAATATTGCTCAGAAGTCAGACATCTGCTTAAAGCTAAAAAAACTTATCTGTAATCAGCAGATGATAAGAATTAACGAATAAACTCAGTGGAGACTTAGACAGGATATTTCCAGCAATGTGCTGAATATCAAAGAAAGGTGAAACAATTCAATTTCACTCCGCTAGGTGACAGCATCCGTTCAATTAGTGATCAGATAGCTCTGATACTTAGGAATGGAACAGCATCTATGGAAGAACCCGCCACAAGCCAATGGAAGGAACGTGTCGACTTCGCACATACCATCCAAGAAGATCAACAAGGCGGTGAGCTCAATTACAATGTCACAGTAGCTATTAACCAGTCACAGATTAGGGCAGTAGTACTGTATATATGGCACAAACCTTTCATCAGTATCATGAGTCAATAGAATATATTAAGATTTATACCAGTTTATCATGTGCTTTTATTTAAGGGTGCACATCGACCTATAGGTAAAGTCCAATCACTGCTAAGTGTTTTATATAGTGTTTATCTAAACATCCCATGACCTCACCAATGCTTATAGAGCTGAACGTCATCCAACTGTGGGACGACTCGTATATGAGAGTTAGTAAGGTTACAACATGATGCCATAATGTGGGACTCGAAATATAGAATATTTAAGATTGATTGGATCAAGGTAGGCACAGTCACATGCGTACAGTGAGAGAACAGGTAGATTTCAGGGTATTTTTTGTACTAAGGTATGTCAGGAGAGGAAAATCTGAATTTAAGATCTAGAATAATTGTCAAGTCAAGTAGTAAGATGGATGAAGGAAACGAAAACTTGAGCATGGAGCAGTGTGGTTCGGCAGAGCAGGATGAGGAACAGACTAGGGAAATGTCGGAGAAACTAGTCACTCCAGAGCTAGACGGCGTTACCAACAGTAATAGTAGCAGTAACGATAGTAACGGGGGGAATTGAACTTGACCTCATTCCAAATGCTTCTTAGTAAAATGACAGCGCTCAGAAAGAATCAGAGTAAGAAAATGATTGATTCAGTCAATAAGCAGGTAGAAGCACTTAAAATTGAAGTCAGCAGGTAGACAGTGTCAATAAGCAGGTAGAAAATGTCAGTAAACAAGTAGAATCAGTGAAGACAGATATTCAGGAGGAAATAAAAGAGCAGAACAGGAAGATAGTTTAAATAAGGAATTGAAAGACTACTATGAATAATAGATTAGAAAATATTAGTATACGAGTAAACGAGAAAATTGTAAATCAGGGAAGTGACAGAGATGAATTCAATAGTAGACAGATGGAAGTGGAAAATAAAATTTAGTCCATAGAAAAACACCCGAGTAACCAGATGTAGAAATAAAGATGATTAGAAAGGAAATAGAAGTAGGAAATGAGAGGGGGAACCAACCGAAAATAAATGTGATCTGTGAGATTGTAGGGAGTAATAAAAGGGAATGCACAGATAGGATAGAAGTTATTGAAGATAAAATGGGCGAAATTGGTGAAATACAGAGTGAGCAAAGCGAGATAAAAGAAACCAACAGAAAACTAGATGAAGAAGTAAAAAGGATAAGGCAGGAAGTGAAAGAGAAGCTGATAAGCTCTAGAGGAATCATAGCGCAAAGTTCACTTTTTAGAGATCCAGATTTACCTCAATTTAGCTCGAGGCAGTATAACCCGATGTTATTCTTAAGAACTGTTGAAAAGAAATTTAGAGGAAGAAACCATTGAATGGTAGACAGTGAAGTTATTTATTTCACAATCTTTCCAGGGTGACGTAAGATCTTGGTTTGAGATTTATAGATCCAGTATGAATGATCTAGAAGATTTCAAATCTATATTTATAAATAAGTTCTGGAATCAGACAATACAAGGAAGAGAGAGAGACTGATGATGGGAAGATACAAGGAGAAGGAAGGGGTGTCTTTAACCGAGTACTTCCTAGCTCATGTGCTGGTCTGGAAGAACTTAGAAGGGGTTACGGCAGATTGTGACATAGTCTTATGACGAGGCATTCCCCAAATAGAATACAGGAAGCCGCCACCATGCAGCGGATTCGAACGATCAAACAAATGGAAGTATTACTAACTAGTTTCGATGCGCTAGGCACATTTCAGAATAGTAGATCAGAAGCGAGATTTGAGAATAGACAGGTGGAAGGTAATCAGAATTTTAGAGCGAGATAGAATTACCAAGGTCAGAGGAACATGCAGAGTGATAGGGGGCAGAGAGCGCCTGCTGAGCAAGTGAGACAGTGACGGAAGAAATGTGGAAAGGGGAGACAGACCTTTAAACTCCACGGGGACCGTCTAAGTAGGTCAGTCCAGTGGTGACGTTATCAAAACATGTGTTATTGTGTCTGTCGAGAAAGATTACATGCCAATAACAAAGGAAGAATTATTATTTGACCTACCTGAGTCTGGTGTAAAAGAAATTGAGCTTACCTCATCTATAATTGAAGTTGATTTTCTGGGAAGGGAGCTAAGGTACTTGTTGACACGGGCAGTGAGCAAACTTGCGTGGGCCAGTCGCTAATAGAGGAATTCCAGAAGTTAGGTCATGCATTTGAGGAAATTCCTGTGAAATCAACTTTATTGTTACGGCAGTGGGAAGCAAGTCTCAGAAAATTAGTAGACATGTGATTTTACCTATTAAAATTCAGGAGAGCATAGAATATCTGAGCTGTTTAGTAATTCCTAATTTGCTTCACGAGGTGATTTTGGGACAAGACTGGCTGAATATGAATCATGTTATTATCAACTACGATTGGGGCACAGTCAGTGTTTTAAGGGAGAAAGAGAGGCAGGAAATTAGAATGTGGTATGATAATTCTGAGAGCTGGGTTAGAACATGTGGAATTGTGGATAAAATTGTGGATTCAAGGGAGGAATCCGAGGAGGTGGCAAGGTGTAACGAGGGTGTTGAGGTATGTGTGACAGGATGTCATGAGGCTCTGAAGGGTGATATAAGAGATCAACTTCAGGAGGCCGGAAATAGGGGTAAGTGATGTCATGAGGACACGAGTAAATTGATGAGAGTTTTGAGAGAAAACTCTGGAGTGTTCAGCGATCGGCCAGGATTGACACATGTGTACGAACATAAATTTGAGGTTCTTGACCATTCACCATTCTGTGGAATAAAATATCCAATTCCAAATAAATACGCCGTAGCCACTGATAAAGAAATTAATAATATGCTTAATTCAGGTATTATTGAGCCATCTTGCAGTCCATTTCTAAATCCTCTCGTTGTCGTAGGTAAGAGTGACAGAACAGCAAGGTTATGTCTCGATGCTCGGTCGTTAAATATGAGAATCAGAGGAGATATGCCAAGACCTGAGTGTGTTGAAGAGCTGATACAGAAATTTCATGGAAAAAAGTGGGCTTCTATGCTGGACCTGAGCGCTAGTTTTTGGCAGATTCTGCTTCGTGAGGAAGACCGGAAGTACACAGCTTTTCAGTATAAGAGTGGTTTGCTGCAGTATCATGTCGTGCCTTTTGGGGTGAAAACAAGCAGTTCTGCTTTGATTAGAGCATTAAATATAGTATTAGGGCGGGACACACACGAGTTTGTTACCATGTATATTCATGACTTGATAATCGTTTCACAGACATTTGAGGAACACTTGTTACATATAGACATTGGGGAAGTTAAGGGAAGGGGGGTTCACAGTAAAACTAAGTAAATCCGTATTCTGCCCACAACAGATTACATTTTTAGGTCACACCATATCACACCATATCTACAGAAGGAGTCTTTCCCGAACACTCGAGGTTAGATAAAACCACCAACACACCTAGACCACGTAACTGCAAACAACTTAAATCTATTTTAGGGGTGTTTATTATTTCCAACGTTTTGTCATTAAATATTCCTGTCTTGTGGAACCGTTTCGAGAGCTTCTGAAGCAAGGTACCAGGTGGAGTTAGCGTTCGAGAAGTTAAAATCAGGTTTTAAGGAAGCTGTAATGCTCAGGTACCCCAGGTTAGATCGGCCGTTTGAACTCATGACAGACGCAAGCATCTTAGGTATTTCAGGGATTTTATGTCAGGAGGACAATGACGGAAATCTAGGAAATATGTCATTGCTGAGTCGAGGACTCAATATGGCCGAGAAACGGTATACAATTTCGGAATTAGAGATGCTTGGAATTGTATTTTCATTCGGCAAATTTAGGAGTTATGTGCTTGGCAGCGAATTGAAAATTCTGACTGACCATCATGCACTAGTATTTATAAATTCAGGTACGCTAACTTCTAGTCTCATGTCCAGGTGGATATTCACAATTAGCAAGCACAATTTCAAAATTACGCACATATCAGGTAAGGAAAACATAGTGGCGGATTTCCTATCCAGGAATATAATAGGAAACCCGGGTGATCAGATACTGCAGGTACAGGAAGGAGTGGTAATCTGTCGCGCCAAGGTAAATGATTGTGAGGAAGAGGTATGTCTGTATCGTAACCTACTTGCCGAAAAAGAGAAAGACGCAGAAATGGCTGGCATTTTAAATCAGCTCCGAGAAAGTGACGCTGGTAGTACGGTGCAAACTGGGAAGTTCACGTACAAGTTGGAGTGTGGTTTTCTCGCCAAGTTGTGTGAATGAAATGTTTGGAGGATTTGTGGAGGATTTGTGTTCCTGATTCACTGAGGGATGTGATGATTTGGTACCATCACAAGTCATTAGGGCACTTTGGGGCAAGTAAGGTTCTATTTGCCATTCAGGCACACTTTATTTGGAGAAACATGGATAGAAATGTTAGAAAGGTTCTTGCATCGTTTGATTCTTGTCAGCGCAACAAATGTACTACGAGATATTTAAAAGGATCTCAACAGATGGTAATCTCAGAAAAACCAGGGGATTTGTTGTGTCTGGATTTGTATGACCCACTAGTCAAAGCTCAGAACGGATATCAGTATGTACGAGTCGTTGATGCATTTAGTAAATTCGTCAAGCTGTATCCCCTGAGAAAAGCGACAGGGAAGGGTTGCGCCTTACAAATCACTGTTAAGTATGTTCTGGAATTTGGTATGCGATCCAGAATCCTATCAGGCCATGGTACTCAGTTCACTTCAAAAATCTGGACTACCAAGATGAATGAACTAGGTATTAGACATATTTTCTCATCTATACGATACACTCAAGGAAATTTGTTGGAAAGAATTATGCGAGATTTAGGATGTATGTTACACACCTATGTAAGCGATGGACACAATCCATGGTTTTCCCTTCTAGGAAATATTGAACGGTGGTTCAATACTACGATCCACGAGAGTGTGAAATGTACGCCCTATGAGATACAATACAGTAGGAAGCCTACCAACGGTATCGCAAGACTATTAGGCTTGGCTACGGGAGAGGAAATTTGTGAGGATCTTTGTATCCAGCTGGTTAGGGAAAATTTAATTAAATCAGGAGAGAAATGTTCGCACCAGCAACGTATGCAAGTTGGTGATAGCTTGCAAGTTGGTGACAAAGTTTTACTACGGATTCCATATCCTTCATCTGCTCAGAACAGTGATATGCACAAGTTTTTTAGTCTGTATAGTGGTGCTTTTACTGTAAACAAACGTGTCGGAGAGTGTGCCTATCATTTAACAAACCAGGAAGGTGTGAGCAATGGTACGCATAATATCAGAAATTTAAGATGACATGTAACATGATATTAGCCAAGGTTGTGCAATAGTTTAGTCTACGATACTTGACTGGTTAGGCAGTGTAATTACATGGCGAAGAGATCTATCAAGTCAAGTCATGTGAACAACAATCGGGCATGAGAAGTAAAGAGTGATGCATGAAGTGGCTAGCAAGTACCACGGAATACACTGTGAAAGCATAAAGTGATGCCTACAGGTAGAAAATAAAATTAAGGACACAAAAAACATTTTCTTAAGAGTGAAATTTGTGAATTATAGACAGCGGAAACGCTAAGTTGTTTTTTTGAGTGCATTTATGATGTTGTAATCCAGTGTAATTATGATGTGATGTAGGGTATGATGAGTATGGATCAAGTAAGAGCTCTAAGCTACACTGCATTCCGCTTAGAACTCAGGGGGGCAATTGTAACATGTTGGTTATGGAGAGATCGAACCCGCATACTTCAGCTTACATAATATTATTTTCATCCATTTCATATATGTGTTCATTCATTCCATAATTTAGACTTTTAGAGTGCATTTCAATATGTTAATTATAATGCAAGGTTTGTGTCAAGGATGTACATTACAACAGAAAGGGCTTTCAAATGGTAAACTTATAATCTCCCAATATATATTTCTTGAGTTCACGCCGCGAGCCGACAAGTGACAATAGACTCTGCTAGAAAAATCTGCACCGCAATAAACCGCCTAAGAAGATACCGGAAGAAGACCCAAGGGAGCAGCAATTATTATAAACCCTCGGTAGGGAGGAGAGGAATTCTAAAAAATATATAGCAACAATTAAGACTACAACTTTTTAAGGGATAGGCCTATACCGCTACATGACACAAAAAAGAAGTGTGTCACTAGGAGAGACCTTCACCCAAAAAATCTCCATCTGGTTCTGGATAAAGGAAATTACTGCAGCCAATGAGGAAGAAGCATCATTTTAGAACAATACGGAGGCATTGAAGTTGGCGGATCCCATACTGCTGGTGGGAGGTATAATTGCCTTATATAAGACGGGACAGACCAGTATTCCGGCATTGATATTATTCATCTTTTCGTTCGTCCTTTACTCAAAAGTATGATTCTTTAAAAGGAATCTTGCTCAGAAGTCCGACATCGGCTTAAAGTTAAAAACTTATCTGTAACCAGCAGATGTAACAGGATATTTCCAGCAATGTGCTGAATATCAAAGAAGAGTGAAACAATTCAGTTTCACTCCGTTAGGTGACAGCATCCATTCAATTAGTGATCAGATAGCTCTGATAGGTAGGAATGGAACAGCATCTATGGCAGAACCCTCCACATGCCAATGGAAGGAACATGACTTCCCACATACCAACCAAGAAGATCAACAAGGCAGTGAGCTCTATTACAATGTCACTGTAGCTATTAACCAGTCAAGGATTAGGGCAGTGGTATATATGGCACAAAACTTTCGTCAGTATCATGAGTCAATAGAATATATTAAGATTTATACCAGTTTATCATGTGTTTTCATTTAAGGGTGCGCATCGACCTGTAGTTAAAGTTCAATCAATGTTAAGTGTTTTATATAGTGTTTATCTAAACATCCCACGACCTCACCGATGTTTATAAAGCTGAACGGCATCCAATTATGGGACGACTCGTATATGAGAGTTGGTAAGGTTACAGTACCTTTATTTATTTTTAAATAGTTAATACAAAACTTCCACTTAGTTGCATGTGATACAAAGTTGGTATTCTTTTCTGGAATATTTGTAAAAGTCAGAAATAATTTTACACTAATGTCTTCTAAGGCCATGAAGAAAGACTAAGTTCATTTTTGAACATGCACCACATTGAATTTAACAAAGATTTTCACACTTAAACTTTTGGTACGAGTAAACATTAAAAAAAATAACAGAAACTAATAAATGTCAAAACCAAGTGATACATTCAGTATCTCGGGCTAGGATTAAAATGGCATTTACAAATCCAGCTTTTCAAACTTCTCAACCTCTGTTTCAGGCATTTTCCCGACAGTCTAGGCAAGTCAGTTTGCCATGGTTTCCACATACAAACTTCTTACATATCGCACACATCCGATACGTTATGTTGCCAGTCCTGGAGCACAGTGCACATCTTTTTCATTTTCTGGTACCGTCATCTTCTTGAGGCTCCTCAGGTAGTGGATCCTTTTCGTTCAGAGTGTGCAGTATGTCTGTCCTTAGCTTACGGCTAAGATTTCCAGCCAGCAAACGGGTCCTCACGTAAGGACTAACCAATTCCTTGGCGAGTTCTTTCAAGAAATGCCTCCTCATCTGATGCTTGTCTTTATTGTTCCAGGCATAATTAACTAGTGCGCTGATAGCTGTCACGTCCATAATGTGAAAAAATCCAGTACGGGGCCAGCTGTTTGTTTTCGTACCCACAGAGTATGTTTCCGACATTTCATCGAATACGTCAACCCCACCTTTCGTTAAATTGTAGAACGTAGTGATCTCCAGTTTCTTTGCTTCACCTGTGCTAGGATTAAATGTGGTGCATTGTTAAAAGTACGTAGGATACCAGGGTTGTAAGGTTCTTGCCAAATCCAAACATGGAAGAATGTACTTTATGCTGCGTACGTTTCACAAAGCAAACGGGAAGCTGTGTCTTATTTTTTTTAACGGTACCAACAGTTGTTAGGTTATGCTGCAGCAACATGTTCTGAGTTAGCGGAATGCTTGTGAACCAGTTATCCTGGGTGACATTACGTCCACTTCTTGAAATAGGTGCTACAAGCCTCATTACAACTTCAGCAGGAGTTTGTGGGATTTGATGGTACTGACCTTGTGGTCGTTTCCCCAAGTACACTTCCATGTTCAGGACATAGAAAGAGCGAGCGTCAACAAGGGAAAACACCTTTATGCCGTACTTAGCGGGTTTATTTCACATAAATTGGCGAAAGGGACACCTGTCACGAAATCCCCACAGCATTTCATCGATTGTGGTATATTCCGATACACTGAAGTTTGCTTGATACTTCGCTACGGCATATTCAAAAACCTTCCGCAATGGTGCGAGTTTATCACCATCAATTCTAACGTGATGATCCCCTTGACCGTCGAAACAGAGCTCTGAGAAGAAACAGGAAGAGATGCTGGGACATTTCAGAACGAAAAATAGGTACTCCAGTCCCATAGTCACTCCACATTTTATCTGTCGTCAAGCGTGACGATTTCAATACTCCTGCATAAAATAGAAGTCCTAGTAGTGCCTTTATTTCCTCTAAATTTGTGTTATGTGAGTCTCTCTCATGTTCGTAATTCTATTTTATTATATTATATTGATGTAGATATTGGTATAATCAACGATCTTCTGTAGAATATCGTCTTGAAGAAACACTGCCACGCTTTCATCGGTTTGTTAGTCTCCTTCACTGCTCCTTTGCAGCCTGGAAAATGAGTGACAATATTCTGGTGTCTTGTACGGACTGATTGTGTGGGTTCAGCCAATTTCCATGTAGTGCCTTCTTTACTGGTATATTTGCCTCTATAAAGCAGTGGGATGTCATCATCTGAAGTGGAGATCAGCCTCAGTAGCTACTTCGTCATCATTGTCATCACTTTGTTCCGTATCTGTGTTCCGGACTTGGTCGTCTTGTATCTCTTCCTGTGGATCGACATCAGTCCCTACATGACTTTCATCACCACCCAGTTCATTGTCTGTTTCTGCCGAGAATGATTCATTCAGCATAAAATGAATACGGTCTGCTTCTCTCTCCTCCATTTCACCAAAACAATTAAAACTTACTCAAATGTAAAATTTAACTAAGAATTTTTATGTGAACACAAAAGGTCGCGGTGGGTCGTGGTGACCCGTAAACTACTTTCCCTGAAAACTGCTACGCTCAAACTAAATGCTGCCTGCTGTGCTGTGTAGAGGGGATAGACTTAAGAAGGTACTGGGAGGGGGGTTGCTGTGTCACCGTTGGTGGAGGGGGATGAACGGAAATGTTAGCGTGCGGGTAATGATGACCCACAGCAACCGTTCTCAGGTTAATAGGCACAATATCAAAACCATTTAAAATGGTCAATAGTCCTCTAAAATTACCTACAACTTTTGTCTGAAAGTTTTTTGATATGACCCACCCTTATGCCAAGGGATGAGCATAATGTTCTCGGAATTATAAGATGCCAAATTGATGAAGGAATAGCCAAGCCAAAGGAGAAACCTTTCTAAATGGGTAGAGTTTGTGGTTTTTAGCATACACAAATCAAAAATTTTGCACTTTGAATTCTGAATTTAAAGTTTTATAGCATCTATGATTTTTGGATTTAGCGTCTTGTAGCAAATTTGTTACAAATAAGGATTTTGTGCAATATCTTACATGGCTGTCAAGCCTAAAATAATGAGAGTTTAATAATATAAAATCGTGATTTATATTATTTACAAAATATTACAGAAAACTATGACAGAAGAACCTAACTTACAAATATTAAAAATATGTATTTACACCCTAATTATACATAAAAATATTCAGTTTAATAGATGTGTTGTATTTTGATCATTGACTGTGAAAAACTGTTGAAACATTCTGAACACAGTGCACCCAAAATAAAGTTAATTTAGATAACAAATAAATATTTCCATAGTTTTTACTGTTCACACTGAGGAATACACCACTATTTCATTTTGAACTTGTTGTTTTAGAAAATCAAAAGTATTGCTTTTATTTTGCAGAAAATGAAAAATTTCACCTTTTAAGCCGATTTTCCATTTCATTGTCTGTTTCTGCCGAGAATGATTCATTCAGCTAATTCGCTAATAATTTACCTCTAAACCCCACTTGCAGAGGTCATAGGACATGAATAGAAAAGATGTGATGAGCTTTGAACAAATTTTGCATCTACTTCAAATGCCAAAATCAGAATGCAAATTCTCATTCCATAGGTAATCAATCCCCTTCAAAATGCTGGTACAGGCTCGGAAACAAGGAGCTCGTGCAGTTCATGAAGTTTTTAATGGCAGTGAAGACATGTTACTTGTTGGGTTTAAACTTTTTATTATTTTAGGCTCAACAATTCAATATGACTGGTTTTCATTTAATGAACTTAAAAGGAATAAACAAAATTGGAAAGGGCAAAAGCAATAAAAAATGATTATGAACTATAGACAAAGTCATCAGAATGCAACAATATTAATGCAGAGATGTGGATTCTTCATTGCTCTATCTATTAGACCCATGACTTTTTATGTTTGTATTTTGGGCAGAAGTTTTGGTGCCCTACATTGTCAATTGTTATCTTTATCTTTATATACGAATACACTTTATATTCGTATCAGAATAATGATAAAGGGGGGAAAAAAACTACAATACCAGTACTCTTAATATTTTAATTAGCCTGAAAATAGAAATGTTTCTTACTACTTGAACTAAAAGAAACGAATCTCCTCCTTAGAAACAGCAAATATTAAGATAGTTTCAGATCCAATTAGAGGATTTAAACATGAGTTGGCCTGAGGCACTCTTTAAGTGATGGATCGTGACTTACACTAGATCATTCCTTGAGGCTTTGGTGGAATATTTGGGGACCTAAGCGACACACTAGTTTCACCTCATCTCCGACCCTGTAGAAATAAGAATAAAAAGGGCTGGAAGTATAATTAGAAAATCATTCAAAACAGTCTCTTGAACATATATATATATATATACATATATATATATATGGGTGATTCAGCTAAGATGACCACCTCAAATATCTACAGAACCGTTTAAGATATCGTCATTCTGTTTTCAAATTCTTAAATCTTACTACGGGGCTCATACAACACGGTCCATTTCGCTCCCAGCACATACGTATTTACCGAGAAACTGGTAGCAACTTTCGTTTTTTAAATGGGACTATACAAGAGTGGGTCGCGCAAGAGAATCATGCAACCCACATTCCAGCAGCTGGCGCATCGCTTTCTGTCTAATGCCGACACTTAAGGAAATCTTTAATATCTCAAAGAGTACTCGTCGAATTTGCAAAATAAGCACATCACTGAATTTGTCACTTGATTCTTAGTTGTACCAGTGGGTGAAATCCTCACACATTGGTGGAACTGAAAGGAAACATTACACATGCAATCAGAAACATTTGGCAGAACTCACTTGCATCAGCCAGAATGTGGTTACCAGATACAATGCCTGTATAACCCAGAAAGGACGACACTTCCAGTATCTTTTATAAGGTAAGATTTCATACAGGATTGTACACACTCTTAAGATTGCTACACACGTAACTGCAAGATTGACAAGCATGCATGATCAATCTTTTTGTACAGGAATGCAAAATTTCCCTACGACACCACACGGTAGAAGTATGCTTGAACAAGCGCCACTTGGCGCTTGCACTATGACGAGCTTGGACGACGATGCTCTCGCTTTGGCTGCTGTTTGCCTTGTCCACAACAGGAAAATGCGAAAGAAGAAGCATGATATGTGGTGCAAAGAGTGGTTATTGAATAGAAATACCTATTCCCACGTTAATTTGCTGAGTGAATTGAAGATATATCCACGTGATTGGCATAATTATATCAGAATGAATGAGAAACTTGTCTGAACCTTTTGTCGCTCATAACACCTTTAATTAAAAAGAAGAATACGATCACTGGTGGATATGTTTACATTCCATGTCTACAGGAAGCCAAGGCTTTCCTAGCTAGTGGCACAGTGTTGCCAACTTTACACCATAGCCGCTGAGAGCAAGCAGTGAGACTGGACAGAACTGTGTGCAACACTGGACAACTGATACCCGAGTGATACGCGAGCTGGCTGCCAGGGCGGGACATTAGAGTTCATGTGGAGTGATAGAGGAAGTATGGTATTGGTTAAGAACCGTCAGCTATTGGTCAGTAGTGAAAAATGGTTATTGACGGTTGAACTTCTTCTGATCACTAGACATGGTCCAAATGATGTCATCACCTGTAGAGCTCACTCACGACTGACATTTGCTTGTACAAGCTGGCACATCCATGGTACTTACTCTCAGTTTCGCTTGGGCAAACACGGCTTGTACAAGCTTGCATGATTTCAATTCAATCCATCTTCAAGCTGCTTGTACAATTAAAATGCTTGCACAGAACTATCCTACAAACGCTAAAGCCTGCTTGCACAACAAGATTGATCATGCATGCTGCCGCTTGCCATTCTTACGTTATATGAAAGAACCTGTACATTCAATGATTAGGAGAATACCACCAAAATAGGGTTCAACTGAAGATATTTCAAGTCAAGTGACTAATGCCACAGCATTTAAGCTTAATTAGTAGCCTACTACCATATTTCATGCTTTATTAAAAATAGAATTATTTCTTGTTGTTAAGCAACCTATTAAGTTACTGGCACCTAATTATAATAGATGAAGTCAACTGAATTGTTTATACAGTAGAACTTGGATAATTCGAACCCCAAGGGACCAGTAAGAAATTCGAATTATCCAAAAATTCGAATTAAGAAAGTTCTTTGATAAGGGTAGAGAAAATATATTGTATTACATTTACATAATGATTTTGTTCAACAAAGCAGATTAACAGACAACGGCACTGTATAATAACTGTATCGTGAATAACCTCAAAAGTTTCAAATGATAAAATAAAACCAAAATGTACTATTCACCTTTTGAACGACAATAGCAATCCAGCAATCTAGTTAAGTCTTAGAGGAATGGACTGTTTTTCAAAAAAGTTTGAGATTTTTACCTATTTCCTACAATTAAGTCTCTCGGCCACCACAAAAGAATTTAACAAATTTAAGAAACTGAAAAAAGAATCACGTCATTTCTACATTAAAAAAAGACGCGTAAATTCTGTGATGTGGTTTGTTGCTTGGGCTGCACTCGGAACAGTTTTTTCGGGAACCATCTTGTTTTTCGGAGTTTTTACACGTAAAAACTTCGAATTATCCAAAATATAATTCGAATTAACCACGATTTTTTAGCATTGATTGTATATAAAATGCTAGGGACCAAGTGAAAATTTCGAATTAATGAAGATTTCGAATTATAGAAGTTCGAATTAGCCACGTTCCACTGTACTTCTCACATCAGGGTAAGAAAAACAGGTTCTTTGGAGAAAAACAATGACCGGTATTTTGTTTTAATCAGGTTTAGTTTCAAATATTTAGTTTAATTTAAACCAGTTGTGGCTTATTAACTATTTACGCACATTTTCACCTCAAAGAGAAGGAAATAATAAGTTATGCTCAAAATTAAATTTTAATTACAGTAAATGCTTAATTACAAATTACTTTATAGAAATACATTTTGAGAACTCCACTCACCAATGTACCCTACTGATCTCATAAGATCTCCATTATTACAATACCAATAAACAAAATAATTAGCGACACATAAAACTACAGGCTAAACTAACACAACTGAATACCTTACTGTACTATTGCTAAACACCTACACCCACAGAGCATACATAATAATAATGATAACAGTGTGAGTGGCCTACAGAGAGGCCTGGTGCAGGTCTTTCGAGTTGACATCCATGGACAATCTGCACGTCGTGATGAGGATGATATGATGAAGATGTTACGAGAAGCTAGTCACCAAGCCAGGGGAATTAACCAAAGGAGGTTCTATTGTGACAAAAAATTATCTTAAAAAAAACAGTAAAAATCATACAGTATTTTTAGTTGTCAATGTTCGGGATACTTCCCTGTGTAACATGGTGCATTGGAAGAAATAAGCCATTCAGGTTTGAGGGGATTTTGCTTGGGAAACAGAACTTGTAACAATGCACTATTATCCTAACTGACAAAAAGAGCAGCAAGTTGGTTGACCTTCTGTACAATTCATAGATCTGATATTTGAATCTCGGTCCTACCTAAGGTCATTCTAAATGTTGAAATCCCTGGGTTTTTCGACACTAATGGGTGTCTATTCCTATTCTAAGGCACCCTTGGTACAACTTCTGTTAACAGATGCAGCCACCACAAAAATTGAAAACTTTCACTCTAAGATTGGATATTCTCGCCAAAGGGAGTACACGGACACCAAGAGGCCACTGATGAGCCAGTTCGGTGTTCCTACAGGCCTACTCTGTGAGCTGCCAGAATGGGATTGACATTTGGCCGGAAATTCCACGTCAGTCATCACCTCTCTGCCTCTTGACCAATCCATGTTCGCATAGTTGATGCCATAATACTCTGCGTTGCAATATCACAGCCCACGTGCGTCAGTGCCTGGTTGTCTCTGGCTTGTACAGTGTGATTGCTTGTGATTGTAACTGTGTATTGGTGCTTTAGTGATAGTAAGTGCTTTAATAATTGTCTGTATAGTACTGTAGAGTAGAACAGCAGTAGTTAAAAGTAATTAGTAACTTATATTTGTGACTTTATTCAGTTTTCATTGACATTAACTGTCTATTTTCATATTATATTTTGTTATGTCGGAGGCAGGTACCGTGGCTAAGGGAAAGGGTGAATTGAAAAACGCAGGGCGAAGAAATGGGAATATTTCGAGAAGGAGAGAGATAATGGCGATCCTTTTTCAAGTGATAGTTCCGAGAGTGACAGTGACAATGGCGGAGATGTGACACTGACAGTGATATCAGTGGTGTGGAACCTCCCTTACCTTAATCTTCAGGGGCAGATGGCCTCGCTGTTCCGTCCCTTAGAACTTCAATAACTAACTACCTGAACCTTCGTTTAAAATGACTAGATGGAAATAAATCTCTGGATACACTTGCAACAAGAACTTCCAGTAATATCAGTCTTAGTGGGTCACCCGTCATCTAGCTACCAGTGTGAAGGTCCTTGATCCTATCCTTCAAATGGTAAGTTCCTTTTCTTATCTCTGAACTGACAGTTCACATTTATTTTTTGTGTGTTTTCTTAAACATGATTTTGCTTTGAGTAACAACTTGCTCTCTCCAAAGTTAAGACAAGGATTGAGACGTTAAGCAAAGTAGCTGACTTGAGGAATGTTAATGATGCCACAATGAAAACTAACAAGCTTATTGATAGCGTTATGACTGGTGCGTTTAACACTGATGAAATGCCGAGACCTTCTACTCAAACATACGGTACTTCTAATATGCTGTAAAAAAAAAAGTTGAAAGCATGTGAGTAAATATTTCTCGGGTTTAAGTGCAAACCTTGCCTGAATATTTCATATGCAATATAGGAGCAAAATCCTCTTTTAAGCCTAAAGCAGTAGATTATCATAGAAAAAATGTAAGCTAACATTATTGTAAGTTATCCAACTCAGGGTTTTCTTGAAGCCATTCCTATTATCACAAAGAATAAGGAGATATTGTAGGCCTACATTCTACATCTGTAGCAACTATTCTAGATTCTAAATAATTCTGTAGTTTATCACTGAAATAATTATTAACTTAAATACAGGGTGAACAAAAAATGCCGCACTTGGAGGTCGGCATGTGGATTCCTCATCCAATTGCAAGACAAAAGTTTCAATAGCAAATTCGGATTGGGTGCTGTTTGAAAACACAAGTATGAAAACGAGGAGCTGGCAACACTGTCACATCCCGCAGTGCATCGGAATGTACAGAGAAAGCTCCGGCATAGCGCCAAGTTCCTGCAACCTGCTTTTGGCCACGCTGCATGCAGTTACAGCTTTGCCAGAGCCTCGTCTCTTAACACGCATTTCTGTTAAACCTATTGGCGGGACTAGGTTTTGCAACATAAACTTTTGTCGTAAATTTCGACGAGGAACCGCATGCCGACTTCCAGGTGTGGCATTTTTTGTTCACCCTGTATATTATAGCGAATTGAATGAACTAACTCATTTGCCCACGTGCGCGTGATAAGAGCGAGCAGTTTGGCAACCTCGTTCCCTGACCACATGGCGAGGCGAGAACTGTCAATCCCATTCTGGCAGCTCACAGAGTATGGGCGAAACCCCACACAAGACACGGCATAAACCTAGAAAAATTGCCGAGTTGAAAAGCCACGTTCTGGTCTCATTCAGAATTAATATTTTCTGCAAATGGAAAGTACAGAAGTCATTGGAGCAACATTTGCTACTTTAGGTATCCAAAAAATCATGGTTATTTTTGTTTTCTCAGGAACTGCCCATGAACTAATAGTGCCCAATTAGCCGCCTAATGCCAATCCTAGACCACATCCAATGCAAAAAGGACCAATCGATTTGGTCATTTTGCCTAGGCTGGAGGAAGTGTGTAATGTTTAAACTGTCACCGTGTACCGTAAGATAGCTACAGTAATCCGATTGTTTCAATGAGTATACAAATGGTTGCTGACCCAAGTACTATCCAAAACACTTGACCCCCTTTTTTTTACAGCCAATAGAATCCAAGATGCCCCTGAAAAATCGGCATTTGCTAATCAGGCTTTTGGAACATATTGGGTAACTGCACTGCCATGCACGTACCAATATATGGTACAAGGTGACCTCTCCTTTTTTTATATCTCCCGAAAATATATTCCATGTCCACACCTGCAGCTCAATGACTTCCCCTCCTACATGTGCCTGGGTGTGCAGTGACATACACTGACCAGCAAAAAAAGTGGAACACTTTAATTTTTTATGCAATTTCTTAATTTATTCCACTAAAATGTATCGGTTTTCCAATATTTGCATTATTCATGTAAATTTAAATGGTTGGCAACAGAAAATACCGAATCATGTTTTACAACACGCTTTAACTCACAAATTTCGTTACATTTTGCAAATCTTACAATTTTCTATTTTTTAGTAATGCTCTTTTGGGCTGGTGTTTATCAAACGTATTGCCAAACAAAACAGTATTAATGTTTGCACTGAACTGAAAGAGAACACTGGTCACTAAAAACGGGTGTTTCCACCTTTAGCGTCTATGACAGCTTGTAAACGCTCAGGCATACTGTTCACAACTCGTCGAATGGCATCTGCCGGGATGCGATCCCATTCCTCCAGCAGCAATGTTCTCAGCTGTGCCAAGGTGGTGTGGTCATGTTGTCTGACGTTCCTTCCAAGCGTATCCCATACATGTTCGATGGGGTTCAAGTCAGGACTACGAGCTGGTCAGTCCAGGGTTTGAATCTCAACTTCCTGCAGATATTGTACAACACAGCGAGCAGTATGAGGGCGGGCATTATCCTGCATCAGCATGAAATTCTGACCAATGAAAGGCGCAAAGGGCATCACATGGTTCATCAGGATCTCTTCGATGTACCTTTGGGAATTGAGCGCCCCGTGATCGATGCACACCAACTCAGTGCGGGCCATAACGTTGATGCCACCCCACACCATAACCGAGCCACCTCCAAATGGAGTCCTGGAGGAGAAAGCAACAGGGCTGTACCTCTCCCCGCGCCTTCTCCACACTCTTTCTCTTCCATCAGGAGATCTAAGGTTAAAGCGACTCTCGTCAGTGAAGAGAACAGAGGCCCACTGCTCGTGGGTCCATCCCAGATGCTGCCTTGCGAAGCGAAGACGCGCCTCTCTGTGATGCCGTTCGAGTGCGGGTCCACGTGCAGGTCTCCTGGACGAAAGATGAGCTTCTTCAAACCTTCTTCTTACTGTTCGCTCACTCACTCTCACATTTCTGACATTTTCCAGTTGATTTCGTGCCTGAACTGCTGTGGTATGCCGATCACGCAGAACTTGGAGGGTGAGAAATCTGTCATCCCTGGCACTTGTGCTTCTTCTACGGCCTGACCCTCGTCTCCTATCGTATGTTCGGAGCTCTCTGTAACGTTGCACTGCACGATGTATGCTACCGAGAGATGATCCAATGACCTCAGCAACATAACGGAAGCTGCGGCCATCCTCCACCAATGCAACTGCCTGTGCAGCTTCTTCACGGCTAAGAGGCATGTTTTAGTGTGAACTGCAAATGGATAACTTGCTAAAACATGTGACAATGGTTCACACGTGTTCAACAAGTGCCAGTTGTTATCCCTAGAACAACAATAAGCGAGCGGCAACACTCATAAACCTTAAACGCTCCCAGTCCGCTTCCCGCCATAAAACCATTAAGATAGGCTCATCGAGGATTGGGGGTAATTGGTGGGAATAAACCACCCTAAGAAATGTCATATTATCAATTTCTATTCACGGATGTTTCAGATGTTTGTTCTAATGCATGAAAAGCTTTTAAAACGTGATTAAATCTTTTTCAAGGCTAGATTTATACTATTTATATTACTTTTTTTAACTGTTCCACTTTTTTTGCCGGTCTGTATAGATACTAGTTTGGTTCTAAAAAGCATCCTTCCCCTACTTTTGCTCCAACCTGGGAAGAGAGCAGCTCTCCTGTGCAAGCCAGACACAGATTTCTATCATCACTAAATACCCAAATATGTGGTTAGAATTTCTTATTACAAAAATGTTATTTATTCAGTTTAGGGGCTTGGGACATCTTGATCATCAGCCCCCATCAGACCCAACTCATGACATATCTTTTTGCATATCCCTGTGAGGGAAGAGACTCATCTTAATCTCCTCATCCCTTGGGACTATGTTAATACGAAGCTTTAAATGAAAATTCAAAACATCCAGAAAGAACACCTACCAATACTTAATTTAGAGATTTTTATTTATATTCTCTTCTGCCTTGTCTCAAAGAGGTAAACAGCCTACCTAACGCACCCTTTGTTGTTGTTTGAGTCTCCAATCTTTTGACTGGATTCATGCAGACCTCCATGCTTTCCTGTCCAGAGCTAATCGTTTCATCCCTACATAGCTACCACACCCTACATCTGAGGCTATCTGCTTAACATATTCTAGTCTTGGTCTACCCCTACAGTTCATATCGACCCTTCCTTCCATAACTAAGTTTGATATTCCTGGGTGTATTCCTATCTCTTCTCTTCATTAGCCGATAACCTAGATGTTAGGCCCCTTAAAACAACAATTATCATCAACATCATCTCTCCCAGTCTTCTTAATACCTCCTCATTTGTAACCCTATCTAGGCCTACCCTTCTGATCTTCTCATTCTCCTAACGTACCCTAAGGACATCACATGAATTACATTTTTTTTCAGCACTACTACTCCTGTTCAAATAAACTCAGGTCACACTATCATCGACCAAAATATCTTACAACGTGGTCCTGAGAACATTGATGTCAGCAAGAGGTTAGAAAGTGAATCCTGCAACTGTAAATTATGATAGGGTGAATAATGTATGATCAGCTCGCATGAAAGGAACACCTGTCGATATATTTTAAGTTGGAGAATTACTTCCTTCATTCAGTAAGTTACTGAAGGAAGTATAATAACTTAAAACGCCACGCAAATAAAGCAGGAAATAAGAGGTATTGTATATTTCGAAACGACAACCACTGTATCCAATGACATGCACGACTAGCCATCATCAAGCGCATGCAATATTCTACAAGTTATAAACCTTACAATCAATGACACTATTACAGATGGGTTGTTTTCGCTTCCCATTTTCTCCCATAAATTGCAGAAGAGTTGAATACACCGCCCTGTTAAACGAGGAATAACAAAAGCTAATCATCCCACCAGCAAGGAGCATGTAAACCAGGCCGAAGAAAGTCCATACTACTTTCTCCGTCCGTTAAATAATTATTCTTTAGTTTGGGCCCGAACTCGGTAACAGTTTTGTAACCAACCACAGATTACCTACTACCAACCTTGTTTGCTTGTTTGTCACTAGATTTTAGGGGCTTTCCGTTCATTTTGTTGGTCCTTGGGAAAATTATATTTCCATGGCAACGTGAACATGGACGGTGAATGGATACATGTGATGAGGAGTTCGCAAATCAAGATAATTATTACGTCTCCACATTTGGTGATTTACAGAAAGGTAATGGTAGTTTCAGTCGATAAAATGGCAGTATATTGTTGGTTGATTGTGTGTGAATTAAGTTCAGTTTTAGGTCGTGCTAAGTTTATAATAATAGAGACATAATGAGATCCTGTATAGGTTAACTGATCTTAAGCTCTTCAATATTTGAGAAGTAATGATGGATGTTATGTGTGTTGCTCGTAATCCAGCCATCGGCTAGAAGTTTAGAAAATCTGCCCGCGTATGAATGAGAAATTGTTATAGGCTATGTATTGGAAATGTGTTAACACATACAGTACCAGTAAACTTTTTCTATTGGGATTAATGGTGTACATTATATTTAGGGGAAGGATGAACATCCTCTTTATTCTCTACATGTAGCCTACATTCTCATCATTTCTCAAACTTTTGTTTCACTTGTTCATGATGAATAGTCTTGTCACTTTACTGCAGAATTACCATGCTGGCAAGAAGGTCGTGTACTGCTCTGAATTGTGATGGCGACATCTAACCAGCAAATCCTTTGTATAAACCAGGTACAGTATTGTCCATTTTAGTCACCTTTATCTGTGATGTAGATTTGTGTCTGTTCATCCCTGTAGTTAGGCTATTATCAGTCAGGTAGTTGAGGTTTTAAGGGGCAGAACTACGAGGTCATCTGCCCCTATCAGTAGATAGCATAAGCTTCACCCAGATGTTCTCCATGAGGAAGTTTTGTTTCTGGTTTGACAAATCATGATCATTATGTCTATGGTGACACATTGAAAGAATTATAGGTTACATGTAATTGCAAGTTTCCACGGTTAACATAGAGCCAAAAAATTAGGCTTGTGACTGTTTGGAGTGTGATAAGTTATCAGCAGGGCCCGGATAATCGTGTACTTAACTCCCTCCTCCCAAATGCCTTGCTGTTTGGTGGGTTGTAATATCTGGACGTGTAGCGATGAATTCATAGACTTGCTATTATTACGAAATGCCTCTGGAGCTTTTTCCCTTCAGAGGTAGAAAAGTCTTAATTGGAACAACTGTGAATGTGGATGCCATTGCTATTGTAAACCGGATACCAATTGCCTGATCAGGTATACTGTACTGCGACTTGTCGCACATCAACTATGCACAGTGACCATATACATAACTTCTTTTGTGCCTCATTGTGTAGTGGCTAGTACTCTTGGCTGTCACTGCGGAGGCCCGGGTTCGATTCCCAGCTCTGCCGAGAAGTTTAATTCTGGCCTGAGGGTTGCGCAAAAACTGAGAAGAGGCAAGTTCCAATCACACCTCAGCCATCCTGGAAGTGGCTTTCTGTGGTTTCCCCACTTCTATTCCAGGCGTATGCTTAATTAAGACCACAGCCGCCTCCTTCTTAATCCTCATCTGAGTTACAACTACACACACTAATACAGCCTTCACAATAACACCGGTTATCAGACAAATTCCACACACACCTAAGTACACGGGGCCACATGACCACAATGTCGCAAAGCCCCGAAATGAATCAACAACACAATATAGCCTAATTTCTTTAGGTGGCTTCAACACTGCAGCCCCCTGTGGGTGGGGGTTTAGACTACACCCATGGTATCCTCTGGCTATCGTACAAGGCGACTAAAAGGAGCAACCTTGGCTATTCTTTGAGGCTTCCTACTTGCCTTATGAATTGCCCCCCTCAAGAGTGGGAGGGATGGAATACACCCACAGGCAGAGTTGGACGTTTGGCACACGTGCTGTGAAAATATTCTGGAAATATATATAATCTGTTGTAACAATATGTTAATGTTGCAGTAATTTCTAAACATTGCACTTCGTCAGTACATGTGTGTGTACTGTATATAGTTTAATGTAAAGTTTTTACATATTTGGTAGCTGCAATCATGTAAGTGCAGTGCTAGGCCATGGGGTCTATCTATCTGGTGACTGGTTTTGGATTTTTTCTGGTCAGGTTTACCATTTTCAACATCCCCCAATGGCCTGGACGGTAGCTCGCTTCATTCCAACTGCTTGGTCATATTCATTTATTTCATCCTTTTATCAGCTCCTTGTGATGTTGCCATCTATTACGACATCCGGCTGTAAACATTGGCTAGGTGGAACCGTATCGACTTGAATTAATGCAATATTTCAATGGTGGTATTGTATTGGATGGCGGTTCACTGATATCTTGTTTCAATTTTTATAGCAATTCATTGTATCTCATCTCCGATCCCTCTGAAAGGATAATAATTAGGTGTAGGTATGCCAGCAGCTAAAGCGCAGCGTTCGGCCATGGGCCCAAGCTCTCTGCTGACTCGGTGGACGTGGGTTCGAACCCCACCGTCGCCATCCTTGAAATGGTTTTCCGTGGTTTCCCAATTTCAACTCCAGGCAAATGCTGCGACGGTACCTCTGACAGGCCACGGCTGCTTCCTTCCACATCCGTGCCCAGTTTCATTAAATCATCTCTCATTCCGGTGCGCAGGTCGCCCACGGGCGTTGACTAGAAAGACCTGTGTTCGGCCTCTCAGGAGGCCACTCGACAAAAAAGATGACAGGGGGTAGATATACGTGCACATGTTTTGAACTTCACCAGTCCTCTTCAACAAAGCAACGTCATCATTGCCTAACTTTAAAACGATAGATTTTAGCATTTAATGTGCACATTTCAAAATACACACGTTGTGAGATAATGGGTGAATGGATAATGGTGAAGTCCAATGTAAATTTATATTTAAAGGGCATAGAGTATTTTCAAGAATATTGACAACTTGTCTGTAGGACACACTCTTTCCCGGCGGCTTCGGTGGCGTAGTTGGTAGCATTCTGAGCTTCTATGCCCACGATAGCGGGTTCAAACCCGGCCGAAGCCGTCTGATTTTTAAGACCGTTAAAAATCCCTCAGTATGCCTTCCTTCGGAGGGGAAGTAATGCCGGCGGTCCCATGTCATAGATTTATGGCATGTTAAAGAACTTTCCAGTAGTTACACCTGTGTGAAGCTAAATTGGATAGGTTAAGAATGTAAACAACGCTCTTAGGTTTCTACGTTCGTTGCCAAGAGCCGACTGCGGTGGCGTCTAGTAGCTAAGTTCTGAACTAGCCCTAGTAGTCGTTGACGGTGCGTTTGGCGGCAGAAGTAAGAACTATTTGAAAAATTCTAATTTGCAGTCTGTACTTAAATTAAAAAACAGATACACACACTAATACAGCCATCACAATCAACACCGGTTATCAGACAGATTCTACACACACCCAAAGTACACAGGGCTACATGACCGCGTTGCCGCAGCCCCTAAACTGAGGAATTGGGAGAATTTTCCATTTTTGGTCCGTATTGACAATTGTAATTTGTTTTATTCAAATTAGCAGGTTCCGCCAATCAATACCTTAATGCTTTTACATAAACCCTAGGTGTAGTACATGTTTCGAACCTTTATCGGTCCTTTATCAGCTAACTTAATGTCTTATCAACAGCATAAACCATAAAAACACTGAGCACTGACACAAAGATATGCATACACGTTAAAATATTCACAATCATTCATTAAAATGCATTAAAAGATATTCAAGCTTTAAAAAAGTTTAAAAAACACTGCAAGTTCTATTGTTCCTGTTAAATGATGCTAATTCACTTGATTAGCATCTTGTCAGTCCATTTAGTATTCCTGTTCTCTTCACACGTGAGCGGCGAAGTCGTACAAATTGTTGGGTTAAATATTGCCATGTATAGGGAGCGGACAAATGGATAAAACTTTTCTAAAGCTTGAATATCTTTTAATGAATTTTAATGAATGATTGTGAATATTTTAACGTGTATGCATATCTTTGTGTCAGTGCTCAGTGTTTTTATGGTTTATGCTGTTGATAAGACATTAAGTCAGCTGAAGGACCGATAATGGTTCGAAACATGTACTGCACCTAGGGTTTATGTAAAAGCATTAAGGTATTGATTGGCGGAACCTGCTAATTTGAATAAAACAAACTAAACTGAGGAACCAACCAACACTCTTTCCCCTCTCCCTTTTAAATCAATGGGCACAATAACCCTGTGATGCAGATTTTTTTCTGTGTATTTAACAGTAATATGATGTGGCTTCGTACATTTGGCCTGCAGGGGTCCTTTTAACATGCCCGAAACAGGAGGTTTTAATTGCCATTAAACTGAGGTGGGGGCTATTAAATGTAATTGGTAATGTGTTGCAGCATTACGTTCAACCACATCTTCCAAATGTCCCCTCCCTCTTATTTCTTGCAAGAAATGTTGTGTTAACTGGAATTGTGTTGCTTTACAGGCTGAAAATTCATGTTCACCAAAAATAATCCCCTTTGAGTTTACAGCTTCTTCAGCCTGAGGATTGATCGAAGCTAGCCAAGAGGGTTTCCTGCGTTGGAATGTAATTGGCTGTGGGTGATCAGTTGTTTTCCACCGTCCTGCAGCATAGCCGATCATCTGAGTGCAGCCCGGCATGGTCTTCTTCAATCCTGTCTCCAGTCGACTAAGCCATTGACGTTCACACATCAGAAGTTATGACTCACATGTGAAAGAATGTACAATGTGTACCGTGATTGAACATAAATTAATAAATCAATTGAAACTGTCTGGAAAAACAACAAGATGGCGACAAGTAACAAATCAACCAAGTGCGGTCAGTGTGAAAAATGTATAACTGATAATGAAGATTACATAAATTGTGATGGGGAATGTGGTAAATCATACCACAGAACCTGTGTTAACATAAAGAAGAAAGTTTTTAACCGACTTTTGTCCGACAAGGCCAAGCAATGGTATTGTGTCGTGTGCAGTGCAATGAGTAATAAGTCAACTACGGATGAGGTTTCTAAAATCGCCTCGCCAGACGAGAATGTAAGTAAATCAGATTTACACGATCTTGTTTGTGAAATCAACCTCCGACTGACAAAACTCGAAAACATTGAAAAGACTCAGAATGACATGCTTAAGTCCGTGACATACTTTTCTGATTGTTTTGATGGTATGAAAAGTGACATTTCAACTGCCGCACAAACTCTGAAGCAAGCCTTGTCAGAAATAACAAAGCTCAGCCAAAGAGTTTGTGAGTTAGAGAAGGATAAGAATATCGTCTGCAGTGAGGTCAAATTGTTAAAGCAAGAGAATCTCGAGCTTCAACAGTACGTTCGGCGAAACAACTTAGAGATTCATGGCGTGCCGCACACTTCAAACGAAAACCCCGTTCAAATTGTCAAGACTATCGCTGATCAATTGGGTGTCACAGTTGTTGAGTCCGATATTGACGCCTGCCATCGGCTACCACACAGCAGAGAAGGTCTTCCACCTCCTTTACTAGTAAAATTCTGCAGCCGGCTAAAAAAAAGACGCAATTCTAAAAGGCAAAAGATCCAAACCCAACCTGAACTCAAGTGATGCAGGAATCAATGGAAGGGCTAGGCCTATCTACATTAACGAGCATTTGACGCCAGCAAATAAAGTACTTCACAAACAGGCAAGAGACCTCCGTAATTTAGGTTTTAAATACGTCTGGACCCGGGACTGCAAAATATTCGTCCGTAGATCAGATGGTGACAAGGCTGTCAGGATCAGCTCAGCAGAAGACATTGAAAGGCTAGTAAGAGACTCTTCCAACAACAAAGCTCAGCCATCCCATTCACAGTAATAAGAATGAATCAAGACATGGACCTACTAGTTGATGTTGACTTACACTCATCAATTGATGAGCGTAAATATGACTGTATCCACGACTACATAGCAGACACTAAAAATGAGGTTAGCCAAATCAAGTGTCTTTGCGTGAATAGCAGAAGCCTAAAAAATAAACTAGAAGATATCGAGATACTAATACATATTGTGGAAAATCTAGATGTCATAGTGGTAACCGAGACTTGGGTAAAAAGAAATGAAGCTAAATACTTCAACCTAAACAACTATTCTGTTGCATTTGTACACAGAGACAATCAGGATGGTGGAGGTGTGGGAGTTTATGTCCACAAAAAATGGAATACAAAAGTTCTTAACCTAGTTGAGAGTAACCATAGCTTGATCCAGTTAGAGCTCATAAGAAATGATACTGTTCGTTTCAATAACCTGCATACTATTAATATAATTGCAGTATATAATCCAAACATAAATAACGCAACAAAATTCATGCAATCTTTAGAGCACATTCTCTCGAAAAACAATGCCAATCTTTCCTTATGCATTGGTGATACAAATATTAACTTATTAAACAAAAATAATGTAACCAAATCATACCTCAATCTACTATCAAGCTATGGTTTCACACAAGGCAATACTCGCTATCCAACAAGAATAAGTGAATCAACAAGTACACTCCTTGATCAGGTGGCCACTAATAACTGTAAATATGCCTATAGAATAAGCAATATAAATAGTGATATTAGTGATCATAATATTCTTGTAACTGAGATTTTCTGGTCAAACTACTATCCAGGCAAAAGCCCAATCTCGAACATGACATTTAAATACGCCCCCAACAAGCAAAGGTCTAGTTCAAAAAACGTGAATAAAAATTACCGGTACATGAACAAAAACAAAAACAAATTCTCTAATGATCTCAATCAAATAGACTGCTTAGATGATCTAAACGAAACTTACATCGCCATGAAACACAAAATCTTGACACAGACACCCAACAAAGAAAACACTGACTTACCTTTGAGGGAAATACACCAGAACCACAAAAACCCATGGATAACAACAGAATTAATTCAACTAATAAAACAAAGGGACCTACTACATGCTAAACTTAAAACTAGCATTCACAGAAACAATAACCTCTTAAAGGAAGAGCACATAATATGTAGGAACAAAGTGACAGCTTTAAAACGGAAACTGAAATCCTCAACTATGAACACAAATTAACATTGAATGCCAATAGCATAAAAGATACTTGGAAAGTAATCAATGAAATGATCTACAACCGCACAACTGAAAACAAAGATGGTCCCAGTGAGATAATAATTGACGGTAAATCTTTCACAGGAAAAGAAAATATTTGCAATGCTCTAAACACTCACTTTATAAACATAGCACACAAATTAGCCATAAACATCCCCCCAGGGAAGAACGTTAATGAAATTAATGTCAACATAGATTCCATATTTATGACCCCGACTAATGAGATGGAAATTCGCAATATTATATTAAGCCTTAAAATGAAAAGTAGCCAAGACAAAGATGGTATGTCAGTGAAATTGTTAAAAAACTCCATTGACATGCTAAGTAGCCCACTAACTACTTTAATAAATGTATCGTTAGAGACTGGTCTGGTGCCTGATGATCTAAAAATAGCACGAGTCATACCAGTCTATAAAGGAGGTGACAAAAGCAATCCGGACAATTACAGGCCCATTTCCATCCTCCCACCCATATCCAAGGTACTCGAAACAGTAGTAAAAAACAGAATTGTTAATTTCTTAAATAAAAATGATTACTTCTACAAAGGGCAATATGGATTCCGAAAAAACTCAAGCACAGAAATAGCCACAATTGATATTATCTCTAACTTGCAGGATGTCTTAGACAATAAGATGACAGCGAGTGGCCTTTTCATAGACCTGAGAAAGGCGTTTGATACTGTTGACCATGAAATTCTCTTAGGGAAACTTGATAAAGCAGGTATCCGAGGAGTAGCTTGGACATGGTTTAAAAATTACCTATCTAATCGTAAGCAGTATATTGAAATAAATGGCTACAGAAGTGAGGAAGTTAATATTACCCACGGTGTGCCCCAAGGATCAATACTGGGTCCTTCCCTCTTCTTAGTATATATTAATGACATAGCAACACTCCGTTTTCATGGTAATATAACGTTGTTTGCAGATGACTTAAGCATCTTTTACAATGCGTACACCACCAACACGCTGATTACACACATGCAGGAGGACACGAATACCATACTTGGCTGGACCCAGTCAAATAAATAAACAATAAATGAAGATAAAACAAATTATTTAATAATATCAAAGTGTAGAACAAAGTTAGACATCACTCAGAATATAATGCTGAATGGAAAAGCAGTTAAAAGGGTCTCATCTGTCAAATACCTAGGCTTAATAATAGATGAAAATCTCTCCTGGCAAAAGCACATTGATGCATTAGTAAAAAAAATATCACCTGCCGCTGGGATGATAAAAAAATTGAGCTACTATATCCCAAAATATCTACTCAGGAAAGTGTATTTTTCCTTAATCCATAGCCACTTACAATATTTGAATACAATTTGGATAAAATGCTCAAATTACTTAAAAAAGGAAATTGAGGTAATTCAGAATAGAGCCATAAGAAATATTTATAACTACCATTTTTTAACACCAACCAAACACCTTTATATTACGAGTAAAATTCAACCAGTAGCCCTAAATGCATAAATCAAATCAAATGTCCTAATATACCAAATCCTACACAACAGAATACACACAAATTTAAACTTCACTAAACAATCTGATTTACACGCTTACAAAACTAGACATGCAGATGACATAACACTTTTCCATATCAATTCCAAACAATATGGCAGTAATAGCATTAAGTATAGTGCCTTTGTAAAATTCAATGGACTACCAGAAAATATAAAAATTGCACCTAGCCTACCAATCTTTAAAAGGAGGCTAAAACAGTTTATGTGGAATGATTATAAAATGTCAGTTTGAAGAAATTTCATAATCTGAGAAGACAAAAGAAGAACATATTGTGTACAAAAACTTATGAAAGCTACAAAATGTTGTAGGTATTTTCATACTGAAAACTTTGTAAACTAAACATTGTATTGTAATTTGTCGCCAACAAGATAAAACTGTACAATTCCTTTGTATGAGTCCTTGACTCGTTAAGGGATTAATAAAATGCATTATTATTATTATTATTATAATCCTCAACCCTGCCTATATTTTTTCTGTAGATACAGTTGAAAATCATTTAATCATTGAGGCCAAGTTAATTGTAATGAAATGACATTATTGGGCATATCCAATTTATTTAGAGAAGGAGGTATAGCAGACAAGAAATCGGCCATAGTAGCGTACTGGGTCGGAATAGGGGTATGATATCCTAATATTGCAAACTTGCATGAAACTTCATGATTTATTTATTTTTATCGTTGAAACTTCAAAAAGACTATTCGCTTGTACTTGAACGTCTTAAAAGGGCGAAGCGACTGAAAAAGTAGGAAATAAAACAACGACCGTCCTTTTTTTTCTTCTCATCGTACCAACGTTATAGACCACAACGGACGTATGAAATTCAAGTTTACGGTGTCCGTTGCCTCTTAATATTCAATCTAAGTAATGTATTTGCGTTCAAAAATAAAACGTAGTTGCTTTAAAGCAACAATAACGATGTGTATCCAGATTAATCAAACTCGATTTGATTTCCTCTCATTTCGTAAGTTGGGTAACGTTCTCGGCGAAAGCAACCTAGATCCTTCGGTCACTTATATTTCTTGCACAATATACAGCCAGTTATTGCATCTCAGTGGCGTTGGAATTCGCCACGTGGTGCGCACCATGTGCCGTTTTTAGTAGCTTTGCGCACCATGTGCGTTTGAGTTGGAGCCCAAACAATGACGCAATCGCTGAATTTAACGGAACGCAGAAATAGCAGAGAGTTCCTACTCTGTTATTATATGCTCCTTGATGTAAACTATAAGAGATTCGTCACTTTTGGTTATAGAATTTCCGACAGAGAGCAACGCCTGAGGCTATGTACTGCTCGGGCAAGTCTGGCAACATAAAAAGTAAAACGCCATATGAAAGTAGCCTTTATTACACGTAATTGAACAGTATGTTCTGCGATGAGTTATTGATTATTCATGAAAATAACACAAACATAACTGCGCCTTTCGCTAGGCGCTGAAATATACGTCCAGATAGGAAAATAATACATTTTGATATATATCAATGTTGGCAATATATTTGTCACGAAGGACACAGTTATGCCGTTCGAGAGCATAATTCACCTTTAGGCTAATTAAACATTACTCTCCTACTCTATAGAATTGTTGGGATATTCGATGAATATAAAGAAAACTGTCCAAATGCACACTGGTGTATTCTTGGAATACACGGTACGAGAGAATATAAATTTTAATGCTCTTTTCTTGTTCATTTCTTCCTTTTTTATCAAACACCAACAGTGATCTTCTATTTTCTCTTTGTTGGTCATGTCTCTTATGTTCTTTGTGAGTCTGTTCTAGATATATATCTTCCATGACCCACCTAGCGTCATCTAGCAGCGAATCTCAGAAGCTCCTCAATTCTTCCTGGTGCAAGAGGACTTCCTTATCCATCTGGCCACCAGTTCTCGTTGCCATCGCCAGCTATTATCTCCGTGATCAAGAGAACTTCGTCTACTCTTTCACCCACCAGGCTGTGCTAGTATCGCCTGCTATCAACTCTTTGAAGACCATTTCCTCAAGAGAATTTAAGTTTACAATATTGGTCATGCTTATATGTATTCCTTTTGTCTCCTACCCCCACTCTTTTCCCTTCCTTGGAACCTCCGCGCTTCGCTGAGTGGGTCTCACTTGTAAGTCGGCAGTTGACTTGGTCAGTCAAGGCTCAACCAGAGCCAGTCTCCTCAAACCAAGAGGCACTCTCTACATTCTACGCCATGTTGGCACATTAGGTATCCGTCGAAGGGAACTTCATCTTCGCCATGCAACAAAGATAAGTACAGACTTAAGGTTTTAACCTCATCTTCATCGGTTTTAATTCTACATACTTCAATGATCATTTTATAGGCAGTGTGAGATTACTTATTTGGGGCAAAAATCATCCTTCGCGGGATTTGCTATGTTGGGCTTTTGTCTGTCTAAGCCAACCTTAATAAAAAGTAGCTTTTCTTAAGCTATTTAAATGAGAAATCTTCTCACCACGTGGGATATTATCTAAATACCCGCTGTCTATAAAATACCAAGCTAGTTCCTCCGCTGGATTAACTTTGGCTCCATTCTTCCATTAGGATCGTTCTGGAACCTTCCAGATCCTGTACTTTATCTACAAGTCTTGCCGTCATGTATTTTTCACTCACTTGTGAGAATACTATTGAAAATTGAAGAATCTTCCTTCTGAATTAAAGCTCAATAGCTAATTTTCTTCCACCGTTGGAATGTTCTATGGCGCATTTAATTGTAATCCACAACTTTCTCAAGCAATAGACTTTCGCCTATCTAGTGCTACCAGTCCTTTTTCATCATTGCAATAACTTTCTTTGCCATTAACTTTCGTGTTACTACAGTGAACTTTTCATCCATTTAACAGACTATAGTGATAACTAGTGCTTGTTCAACTTTTCTACCGCGTCGCGATCGTCCGTTTACTTTAAATAAGGCCATGAACATTGATCCTAAATCCCAATTGATCTTTCCTAAACCTTCTACTAACAAACCATATTAATAAAATTGTTACTCTAGATCATTTTCAACGAGGTGTCACTCTAACGAAGTGCCTTTCCATCTTGCTTGTTTATCATCAATTAATTTCTGCATAACCACGTGTTTTATACACGGTTCAAGTTTACATTGTTTCTCCCTTATAATCAGGGAAAATAATTCTTTCAACTCATGAGTGAGTTATTTCTAGGTCTAACGAATGGGAAACTGCCCCATTTGTCTCGTGATTCCTACTTGAACATAGGAAGTCTAGAACCTTCCTTTTGACTTTCTCTTCAGGTTTCACAGTAAGTGACCTGCTCTATTTTGCATAGCTATCATAAAAGTAATTCTGCATAAATATAAGAAGTTATAGGCACTTCTCTTTCATTCTACCTGTTCTCTTTTTTTTGTTATTTATGAAGTTGTAACTTTTTCTAAGATAGGTACGCAGAAATTTCTTATAGTACACACCTTGTACTCTATTTATTGTTAAACTTTAATCACCTTAATTGTCTTTAAATTTTTATCTTCGCTATTTTAAATTCTTGCTAGGATTTTATAAAGGTTTGAAACCTAATAAATTGTTAATTGCCTGGCGCAAACGTTTAATGTTTTCTGAGGTCTGTGACCCCAAAGTTGTTAACCAAATTAAAAATATATATTTGTTAAAATTATCAACTTCTTTTGCCTTGTTAAATAAATTAAACATTTGTTTTTGGATTTATCATTTCGCAAATACTACAGTTAGGCAAGATCCTGGCTTTCCTAACTCTTCCTAGGTTCATGCCCTCGTTAATACGCAATAAATCTGTTACTATTTGTCTTGTCAGACCATCACCCTTCCCCATACTAGGCATATGCATGCTTGAGAGGGAATACACTAAAGCCACTCTCTGGCAAACCGCCCAAGTCCTAGCTGCGGTTCCCGTTAGCTTCGACCAGGTCCTTACCCACTTTAGGTATCAGAGAACGGATTTGCAGTGGCAACCGCCTCTGAGTGCATTTAAAGTTAAATTCATAACTTTTGTGGGACTCTCCTCCTATTTTTCTATCCTTTTTCTCCAGTCCGAAACCCACCTCCTTTTCTTTATCATCTTCCCTTGGTGGTTAGGTTATTTCTCAGCCAATAATCTACCCACACACTACATTGCCATAACCTCACTTTTTGCCTAGCATGCCGGCTGCCACCCACCCCTCCCCGTAGCCCTAAACCACAAATTTTATTGCAATGCAAAGGAGAATGGGTAAGAAAATAAACAAGAGATGAAAGGCACACATTTATTCTCTATATATTTTTATTCGAGAGTAGTCCATATTGCCCACTAGTTGTACAGATGGTCAACACCAGATAGATGAAAATTGCCGTATTGTTCTCACTATCATTACAATTCTTACATCCCGGTGCTTGGCAATTTTTCCTCCCTTGCAGTGGCATGATTGACTCCCAATTCGATTCAAATAAAGAATCAAAATACCGAACAAAAGAACCCACAACACCACGAGGAAAATCAATCAAAACAGACTATTCCCGCTTCCACCAGTCGGTTTGATGTCAGCGTTCATGAGTGCCAACTAGGGAACCTTAGTGCTAAAATTAATTCTTCATTGGTTGGCAGAACATCCAGAGCAGAGCTTTACCGCGACCCACGAGCTCCCTATGAACTGTTATCCCCCTGCCCACCAGGATGCACCAAGATATGTCCATCCCACGCAGCGAGTTTCCGCTGCCCAAATAGGTTTTCATAGTTACGCCTTGATTCGCTAGGTACAGGCACCAAATCATCGCCGACCATAATTCTCAAGCCGGACTGTTGGTAGAATTGGCAACGTTTAGTAGAGTCCGTAAGTTCTATAAACACATAAGACCAAATGCTAAGTTTTATTCATAAACATCGTTTCTTTTGATAAGACAGAATCAAAAACCAGTTCGTACTAACTATTTCAACACCCGTGAAATTCCTCGTGATAAATCAGACCTGCTGAAAGTTGTAGAAGAGAGTATTTCCCGTATTAAGTTGCATGTGTAACGAATACCTAATAATGAATTTAAACAACAAATTCTTCACGTATATTTCATTAAACTATTTCAGATGCATGCCGGCCCCGTGGTGTTGGGGTAGCGCGTCTGCCTCTCACCCGGAAGCACCGAGTTCGATTCCCGGCTGCGTCAGGTGCACTCAGCCTCGTGAGGACAATTGAGTAGCTGTCTGACAGTGAGGCAGCGCCCCAATCACGAAAACCAAGATTAACGACCGAGGGGACCCGTGTCACGTGTCACCCCAATATCTGCAGGCCAATTGGCTGGGCAGCGGTCGCTTGGTAGGCCTATGCCCTTCATGGGCTGTAGTGCCAGGGGTTGTTATTTCAGATGCCTAGGAAGTGTTGTGTGCCTGATTGTAAGTCAAATTATACTATTAAAATGATTGGTTATATCACTACGTTTTGATCACTACAAGTGAGGTGGACTTTCAATGCCTAGTAATTTAGTTTTGGTATATATCTTCATGTGGACAGGGGTGTATTGTGCCCGTCATAGGAGGTTATCTGGTTACCACCAACCGTATGTGGCCTTCCAGACAATCCCATCCTTCAAACACACCACCTGAGAGGATCAGATGCACTTCTTATGGGGCAAGCCGGCACGAGATTCAGCATCCCGCAAGGATCGGGTCCAAACGGAAGTAATGTCAATGACACCCAAAGAAGTATACCCCAAAACACAAATCTAGTAAATGAAAACATCCAGGCTTAAGTAAAATTCGAAGAAATTATTTATTTAGGAGTCAAACCCCTATCCTACTATCGGAGGGTTTGAATCGGCTAATAAGTAAAGATAAAATAAAAAACAAAAACAACCCCTAACTGAATTAAATTATCCCTCTTAACAAGTCCTAATAATATAAAAGAAAGCAAAATCAACGCTTGGGATGTGGTACGAAAAGCAACCCTGATTGAAGATACAAGCAAGGATGATGAGTCCAGATAGAAACATCATACAGCAATAAAGTCAAACATGACAGCAAATCTAAATTATACTGGTACCACTCCCGTATTTACATTTAACGTTAGCTTACCTATTCTAGCTAACCCTAACTGCCAATAAACTACGGCGAGAAGCGTCCGTGTAGAAGAAAGACTATTTCAAAGCTAGGATGACAGTCATTGTGTTACAACAATTCACCAATACAAAAACTGTACAATAATAAAAAGAAATACATGACAGTTGGGACAATAAGGTAACACATAAATAAGTAATACACTCAATAATGTTGTTATTAATAACCTGCCTACCCCAAATTAGAAAACTCTTTGCTTCTAATCGTCATATAACGTGTGAGGCTAGGTTAGTGAACGAGCAGTAAAGCCAGTGTCTAACATCACATGAGGTCCCAGCGGCCCCCGAATTACAAACTATTGGGTTGCCAGTGATCTCAGTCAGTCAAAAATAATGTTAGCTTTCGACATTTCCATGAGAAAATACTCATAAGCACAATGCGTCAGCTGTAGGTAAATTAGGTCAAGAATTAACCCATAATAATTTAATAAGCATATTAGCCTCGAAGATTTACGGCAGTGAGATTCATGATTTAAGAGTTGTTTTATATCGTTGGTTTAGTTCATTATTTATGACGAATGACCAAAAAACACAAGGCTTCAAAAAAGCGACTTGAATGGTACTTACAAAAATAGTGCGTGACAAAAACCGTCACCACAAATACACGAGCTACAAAAGGCTCGGACAACAACAACAGCAATCTTTGCGGCTCTCAGCTCGGAAGAATACATCGGTCCAGTGGCGTAGCCAGGGGGGGGCAACCCCCCCCCCCCCCAAAAAAAAAAACAGAAATCGGGGTGGGCATGAGCCTTTATATTTTCCAACGGCTCGAACAAATTTAGAACCTACAACGAAATGTTAAATACCGTACAGTAAATGCAATGACAAAGAATGTACCGGTATTAACACTTTCAGCATGGCCAGATATCATTTCCCGTGCCTGCACTGCTTGAAAGAGCTGAAATAACAGGGTAGCAATTAGGATTGTGACGTGAGGGGATTTTCCAAGTAGGCCTGCAGTACGAGCCTTAGAACTGGGGTTACAACCAGGTGATTGAGACAAAAGTCTGCCAAGAGATTAGGATTGCCAATTAGCAAAAGACCTCTCTACAGGGTGCCAGTTATAGCTTGTCTGCTTACACTCTTTTGTCAGCTCTTAATTACCATTTCCTAGAAATAAGTGTTCAATAATGGCTACAATACTGACGCTGCGTGGTTGATTGTCCACATTGTCTGGATTTACGGCGGTTTTGTGTCTATGCGAGAGGCGATATACAGTCTGTTAGTGGTAGTGTTGAGAAAGAGTCGCAAGTTCTTTGATAGTTGCTCTTTTCTTTTTGTCACATTAGCGAGTGTTTAAAAATGGACCGCTTTGTCATAAAGAAGCCAAAACTGAATAAATCTTTGGTAAGCTAATGCAAGTTTTTATTGTTATGTGTAGCAAACTGAGGCCCGCATTTCATTATATAGGTACAGCTTTTACAAATAATTTTCTCTGCACGAGAAAGACGCATCGCTCACTGATAGAATGTAAAGTTATTCGATTTGTTTTAAAAGGTTCGTATTAAATTATTATTATTATTATTTAAAGTGTATTAGAGCCTCCGTGGCTTAGGCGGCAGCACGCCGGCCTCCCACCGCTGGGTCCGTGTTTCAAATCCCGGTCACTCCATGTGAGATTTGTATTGGACAAAGCTGAGGCAGACAGGTTTTTCTCCGGGTGCTCTGGTTTTCCCGGTCACAATTTCATTCCAGCAACACTCTCCACTATCATTTTATTTAATCTGTCATTCATTTAATCATTGTCCAGGGGAGTGCGACAGGCTTCGGCATCCGGCACAGATCCTATCCTCGCCGCTAGATGGGGAGCTTCATTCATTCCATTCCCTGAACCGGGCGGTCGACTGCGGGTCGACTGGAAGCAGGCTGTGGATTTTCATTTCATTTAAAGTGTATTGCAGTTTCCTCTGAATAATAATAATAAACAAGAATGAGGTCCACAGCGACCGTTAGGCTTACCTTAAAACAGCGTGTTTAAATTAGACTAGTAATAATTGACTTAAAGTGTTGCAACATACTTTCTTTATGGGTGTATTCTCTGTTCTGCAACTATTGATGACATAATTCTTTATCGTGCATTCTACCTGTTATTTACTCCTGATGTTTTTTTTTTTGGGGGGGGGGGGACAGATTTATTCAACTGACTAAAATCATTTCTGGTAAGTAAACTATTTAAAAACACCAAGACATAGTAGGCTACGTTATTAATGTAACGAACATTTTGAACTGAAACGTGTGAATTTGCCATAATAGCAGTATTCTGATAACTGATAATTGAAAATCTGAGCGACAGAGACAAATGTAAATACTGATACAGCTGTGAGCTACTTCAAAACAGAAAGCAACAAAGGGCGGAATTCAGACAGTGATGAATAGACTAAAGAGTTTTGCCTAAGCTAAAAATGAACCCTAAAGAACTTCGTAACAATCGCAATTGAGACACGTGTTCTTTCAACTTTGTCATACCACGCCGTCGAGAGACATGGCCAGATTAGAATGTTGCCGATGCCGACAACAATGATGCCGCCTTGCTTCAATTGCTTTTGCAACGACAGCAGCTGTTATTTCTTCTTTGTACCCACTTCGGGTTAAACATCTCGGTATTAGCATTTCTGCCCCCACTGTCTTACCAACATTCCTCACCTTCTTTAGGCGCGCCCCACAGGCCCAGCGCCCCGACACTTGACCCCTCCCCCCCCCCCCCCCCCCCTCACTCAAGTTGTGGCCTTGCTTAAAACGGTAGGTAGTGTTAGGGTAGCGCGGCTGTCTCTCACCCGGAGGCTCTGGGTTCTATTCCCGGCTCCATCTGGGATTTTAGAAACTGACGTGAGGACTGGAAGGGGTTCACTCAGCCTCGTGAGGGCAATTGAGTAGCTGCCTGATCAAAGAGGCAGCGGCCAGGTGACGAAAACCAAGATTAACGGCCGAGGGATCAGACGCGCAGACCCTGTTGCCCCATAATCTGCAAGCCAAATGGCTGAGCAGTGGTCGCTTGGTAGGCTTAGGCCCTTCAGGGCTTTAGTGCCAAGGGTTATTTTTTATTTTTATTTTCCTTAACTGTAGGTTTTATGACTTATGATCACAAGATCTGCAATCACTTTAAACACCAAGTTTGCTTCCTAGCTTTTTTTAGTAATTTTGAACCAAAATCACATAGTTTATACTACAATACTGTAGTTCCAAGATTACGTTAACAGTTCACCCTTGCATTGTTGTTGTTGTTTGAGTCTTCAGTCTTTTGACTGGTTTGATGCAGCTCTCCATGCCTCCCTGTCCTGAGCTAATCGTTTCATCTCTACATAACTACCACACCCTACATCTGAGGCAATCTGTTTAACATATTCTAACCTTGGTCTACCCCTACAGTTCTTGTCCTCGACCCTTCCTTCCATAACTAAGCTTGCTATTCCTGGGTGTCTTAGTATGTGTCCTACCAACCTATCTCTTCTCTTCATTAGCAGTCGCCAGAAACATCTCTCCTCTCCCACTCGTCTTAATACCTCTATGTTTGTAACCCTATCTACCCATCTGATCTTCATCATTCTCCTGTAACACCACATTTCAAATGCTTCTATTCTCCTCTTTTCTGCTGCACCAATAGTCCAAGTTTCACTTCCATTGATTGATTTAACTTATAATCAGAAAAATATATGAACTTCTGCAGTAATAGATGAGGACCTAATCCCCCCCAACTAAAATCCTGGCTACGCTACTGCCTCGGTCAGTTTGGCACAAATCTCTGTACTGCCGGCATCCCTAATATAAGAGTATATCACTCCTCGTGTCTAAACACGGACATAACAATAACAATAAAATATTAACTAGCCTGATACAAAGTCTGGTTCATCAAATTAGAACCTCTAATCATATGTAAATCATGGAATTAATAAACATTAATCACTCACAACATTAGCGAAATATCAAAACATGTGACTCATTAGTCACCCTGTACCAATGCAGCGCAATCAGCTGCTTCTTGACCTAGTTATGCTCGAGCGTCTACCAAACATGGTTCGATAAGAAATACCTACAAAAATGTGTATAAAACAAGTCGATCAATAGTCATGGTCTCACTATGAAAAAACAATGGGCTTGTGGGTATTATTTTATATAACGAGTTTGTTTGGCCTTGAGCGCACGTGTCTCCACCGTGGCTCAATGAGTTTTCCTCACTGCATGTGATTTCTTTGCACTGGGCAAAGTCTTTAATGTTTTATAAAATCGGGTTCACATTGTTGTTAACTAATATTCATTTCAGAGGAAATAACGAGAGTTTGTTAACGAAATAGCAGAGAGTATATTTACACGTCCATTATTCTTCAAGGTACAAACAACACAAGTAATACTAAAATATAAATCAATGCTGCCAACTTAAATTGTCGACTACCAACTCCAACACTTCCCCTGGTAGTTAACCTCAGACAATGACAATCATTTTCATTCATTCATTCATTTATTTGCAATGGGGGGAGTGTCCCCCGGTGGAAAATTGGATATACATAACAAATAAATAATTATACATAACAATTCAATAACAATTATACAACAATTAAACTGGAGTATTTACACAAATAGTCAGTCTTTTCTTAAACACACCTATATGTTTGGGAAAAGGCTCTAAGACTGCGGCAGGTAGAGAGTTCCAGTTATCAATGGCACGGTTTACAAAAGAATATTTACCATAATTTGTTCGCTGTGGTCGGCCCTTAACTTTGAAGGGATGATCGCTCCTACCCATGCAAGTGGGCTTTCCCAATCGTTTGCTAAGCTCACCCCATGCTGGTTGATTTGTATACGTGTTGTACATAGCGCAGAGTCTAGATTTCATCCTCCTAGCCTCCAGTGATTCCCACCCAAGTTTCTTTAACATACGACTCACACTGCTCCTGGGATTAAAGTCACTGAGCACAAATCTAGCGGCCTTTCTTTGTACCATTTCCAACTCATTGATGAGCCCTACTTGATATGGATCCCAAACCGCCGAGGCATATTCCAGAATAGGTCTTACAAGTGACTAATAGCCTAATTCTTTAGCAGAGGTACTACTTCCTTTTAATACCCTCATTACAAAGTGCAGGGATTTGTAAGCTTTTGAAACTACACATCCTACATGACTACTCCTTTTCATATCATTCCTTACGTGAACGCCCAAATATTTGCAAGAATCTTCTTCTATAAGTATTTCCGAGCCAATGTTATATTGAAAATCCTGCCTTCGCACTTTCCCTATTTTTAAGAGACTACATTTTCTTGTGTTTATTTCCATTTTATTTTCATTCGCCCACATATAGACCAGGTTCAGGTCCTCTTGAAGCACTGCTTTGTCTTGTGAGTCATGTATCTTTCGATATATTACACAATCGTCCGCAAACAATCGACAGTCACTGCGAATCCCATTTGGTAAGTCATTTATAAACGCCAAAAATAACAAAGTTCCGATTACGCTGCCCTGAGGGATACCCGACGTTACGGTAATTTCATCCGAGAATATGCCTTCGACTTTCACTTTCTGTGAACGACCCGTCAAAAATTCTTGGATCCATAAAATTACTCTTCTATCAATCTTCGTCGAAGCTAATTTATGGAGTAGCATGTCATGCGGCACGACATCAAATGCCTTCGCAAAATCTATAACCTCGGCGTCGACTGAAACTCCATGGTCTAACGATTCGCTAATGTCTTGTAAAAGTGATAGCATCTGACTCTCGCATGAGTACCCTTTCCGAAATCCATGTTGCCTATCATTAAACCATGATAATGTTTCCCACTGTTCCCTCAAGTAGTCGCAAATGAGATGGTCCATCTGTTGACAAACGATGGACGTAAGGCGAACCGGCCTGTAGTTGCCCAATTCAAGTCTGCTCCCTCCCTTAAATATTGGGACTACCGTAGCTCTTTTCCAGTCATCTGGGATTTGCGCATTGTTTATGGACACATTAAACATCACCTCCAAGTATCGTACCACGGCCCTACCCCCTAGTTTAAGTACTTCACTAACAATATTATCAGGACCCTTTGATACATTGAAACGTAGTTTTTGTATTAGCTTTACAATTGCTGACTGGTTTATTTGGAACATGGGAGCCCCTGATTCGTCGTTAAGGTCCAACACACAGCTATTGGATTTATTGAACACACTACCGTAAAAGACATTTAATTCATTAGCAATGGCCTGTTTCTCAGTAATTAATTTACCGCCACCGGACATTATCATCGACAAATTATTTGGATTTCCCTTTCTTCTCCTAACATAACTGTAATTTTTTTTCCACCCATCACCTCCCGAACCAAGTAAACCGTGCATATAACTGTCATGAGCAGCCCTCTTTTTTAAGACGAGCTCTCTTGATAAGGACTTAAATTTCAACATACTCTTGTCACTATCATGTCTTTTATTGTATAATTTCCTAATTTTCCGTTTTAGACTCCTAATTTCTCGTGTGTAATACTCAGGATCTGGGTTTAGTTTCAGCAATTTAAATGGGACAAATTTATCAACAGCGCTATTTAAAATTTTCAAAAAGTTAGTCCTCAGGATATTAATGTGATTTCCTTCCGATGCCCATTCTACAAATAGCTCATTCAAATACCCCTGAAACTTGCCCTGATCCGCCCTGCGATACTTGAATATGATCTTTTTTGCTACATCAGAGTCTAATTGTGTAATGTCACCATATCTAATATTTAATTCAACCCCAGAATGGTCACTAATTCCTGGTACTTTCAGTCAGTTAATATACAGCTCTACAGGCCTTGCGAGATAAACATCTAAGGTATTATTGTCTCTAGTTGGGAAGTCAACTACTTGGGAAAATCCCCCCTCCCTTAAGAATTTATTTGTTGCGCTCTGAGCTTGACTACAGCTAGTTGACTCACCAGACCAGTCTACTTTGGGGAGGTTTAAATCTCCAGCAATTATTATGCTCTTTTTCATAGCATTACCCGTACAAGTTTTATCATACAGTGTTTCGAGGAGAGAAAAGTTATCTTTCGGTGCTCTATACGCCCCTATCACCAGAAGAGGGAATTTATTTCCTTTATCCGAAATTTGTACACATAACATTTCGTGATACTTATCAGCCCACTTTAAGAAACTACCTATATTTTTGCGCACACAAATAAATAGTCCACCACCTCGCTTCCCCCGATCCCTTCTGTACATTTCGTAGGTCCCTTGAATTATTTCGCTACTATTTATGTCCTCATATAACCAAGATTCAGTTGCAATGACAATGTCCGGAGAATACGTCTCTACAAGATTCCAAAATTCAATTAATTTATTTCCTAAACTCTGACAATTAACCTGCAGTAATCTTAGAGTCTTACCTCCGCAGCAAATATCTCGAAATAGCTCCTTCTCTTCCCATCGGCTGGCAACCTCTGGACCTGCTCCTCCTCACAAAAGCCGGCACGAACCGATGACCCTGTCATGTAGGCTCCCTAGGTTAAAAGCACCCCGTCGATTTAGATGCAGCCCGTCTCGGGCGAAGTCACGGCCACCAATCCAGCAGTCAGCTTCTACGTACACTAATCCCAGTTGTGCACACACCCAGTCCATGCGGTCATTTACAGTCTTAACTCGCCTTAACGGAACATCTCCCCGCCGAACAATGCCACTCATTATAATTTTTGCATTTCTAAACTTGCTTTTAGCTTTTCTGCCTAGTTCGTAGAGCTCCCCCATGATGTAATCAGCTGTAGCCCTCTTCTTCAAATCGTTCGTCCCAACATGTAGCAACAACACTTTAACTTTGTCACAGTCCTCTACATTTAATTGTTCCACTTGTTGGGCAAGCTGGTCAATTTTAATCCCCGGATAACACAGCACTTTCGCACCTGATTTCCTCGAGATATTCGCACTCCATCGTATCATAGAATCACCCATTATGATGACGTCATCCTCAGTTTGCTCCTGCACGCCCTCTTCCACACTGATCCCAGTAGAAAGCCGTTCAGTCACATCCTTCACCGTTTCTTCTGATTCACGAGGCTTTGCTCTAAGTTCCTGTATTATTTGATCCCTTGCTTTGATTTGCACCCTCACACAGTCCGGCGTATCACATACTTTACAAAACCAATTTCCGACATCACAATCCTCCTTCTTGACCTACATTCAACAATAATACAAAAAAGTTCCTGTTACAAAGTAAACCATGTTGAGGATCTTTATGAAACTCTGGGTCTTTGGCCCATTCAAAGACTTCGTAAACAAGTCTGCAACATTCTTGTTACTTGGAACATATTCGAAAATAATGTTCCTCTTACTTATATGGTCCCTACAAAACTGATACTTAATATCACAGTGCTTTGAAAATTCAGAATCACCACTGTTTCTGGTGAGCTTAATAGCACTTTGATTGTCACCTCTGATGACAAGTAGTTTAGGCAAAACCGCTTCCTGACCCAACTCGTTTATTATCTCTCCTAGCCATAAAGCCTCCTTAGCAGCATGGAACATGGAATCATACTCTGACTCGGTTGTAGATGTGGCAATCGTGTCACATTTCTTTGGCAACCTCGTGTTCCAGCTAATTGGTGCATTTGCTAAGATTGTAACATATCCACTCACAGATTTCCTCTCTTTGGCATTAGCAAAATCTACACCACAATACATTCGGACATGTACTGTGCCCGTTTAGACCGGAGTCCGCACGACCACATATGCATTTTACCAATAATCAGTCAGCACGAGAGTCAAAATATCCCGGAGCGCCAGATGGGTTAAAGCAAATCGCAAAAACGACATCAAATTAAAAAAATGCATTACTGATTTTTGGCTCAATGCAACAATAAGGATAGAAGGAGATTTAATTGGGAGTAACACATCCTGTAAAATTATCTCAGTTTATTTTGAAGTTAAAATTGACTGCAAAGATGCTCAAAGCATCATCATCCACGTGTGGCGATCCACACACTTATTTACACACAATATACAGAAATTTTCCAAACACATTTGACAATCTTTTTGGAAACACAAGTCCGATTAATAGTCCTGTAGACTGTGTTCCAAAATTATTAATATTTAATTCCAGTTCAAAGTTAATTGTCTCTACTGGAAATATCGTAGATCACTGTTTGAATATTTACATGATATTAACACTCGTAGAATAAATGTTCATAGAATTTTAACTTTCACTTATTTTTCCAGTATCAAAAATACATCGTCGAAAAATATTATCATCATCGAAGCAACACAAATCATTTACACATATTAATAACATCTGAAAAGTATTTGACCTTGAGCATAGCATCGAAGAACTGTGCGAAGCACAACAACAATTAATTGTTCTTCTGACATTTAACATTCGAGAAGTGACTCGATTATGAACTTCAAGTTCCTAACAAAATATATGATTTCTGAATCATCAACTTGATCAATAAATGGTTGAACCATTCAACTATTCAATTATCCACTTGGAATCATTATTAGGAAAAATATTTATGTTCATGGCCATTTTTAGCAACTTTCACAACTTGCAATTCTTCGACAGAATGTGGAAATTAGAATTGTAGTTTTAAAATAAATTCATTTAGTTCATGGCACTAGGATTGAAAATATCCTTCAAATTATTCGTGGTTAAAGAATTATTTTTTAATTGGCAGTGGCCCATTCTATTATTTGTGTAAGAACACAATATTACAACAACAACGGCAAAGGTCTTCCTCTGAAGAAGAATAAACTACTATCATGACAAATCCGGGTTCTAGCAAAATCAAAGTCTAAATGGAATTCGTAAACAAGGTTGAAATAAGAACTGATGGTTTCAAGAAATAACCTTCGGGTCATTCATCCGACGAAATGTGTAGTTCCAATACTCCTACTATAAACCTGAGCCATCGAACCTGCTATTTGATTGATGCTCGAAAAAACCTCTTCATTCCTGCGACTTAAACATGCGCACCTGGGAATGGCATTTCAACTACTCCACACATAAATTTTCTTCCCAAAATTTATACAATAAATCAAGCCTCTGCTTGTTATCAACACTGGAAGATTAATAAACTTACAAGTTTATTTCATTTTACCATTCAGTTCAACCCGTGAATTTACCATACTTATGAAAATCTTTATTTCACTTTCGAGTGTATTTACGTCATGATTTTATATAAATACAAAAATATCCTATTTGATACAAATATCATTTGCTTCCCGTTTCATGCCTCTCCATGTTATCTGAAAAATATACTTTGCTCATTGCAAATATCAACTGTTCAACCAGAACTGAAATGTTGGTTGAATGCGGGCTTGCGCTAACCACTATCCTTCGGAAAATCTCCTGTTCCAAACTAGAAATGATTAAACTACTTCATAGGCTCTTTCTCAATACATATGCTTATTAGAAAATATAATATCCAAGAATTATTTAGAAAAATTATAAAAATTATTATTATTATTGTTAGTGGATTATTATTATTATTATTATTTATATCAATTTAAATATGTTTAATTATCATCTCATTATGTGAGAATCCACATGTTCGAATCTTCGAATATGGAAAAAATATCCATTCCTCAACAAAAATAAATTATTAACTTTTACAGTTACATCGGCTGATTACCGTGATTTCCCAAAAATATGAAATATTCAAATAAATGCTCGAAATGCTCGGTCATCGATCCTAAACTGTTCTGAGTGCTGAAAATACTCAGAATAACTCTAACAAGTCTTGCGTAAATCATTGCAAGATTTAAATACGAAGAAAAAAAAATGTGTTGGTCATCTGCAGAAAAATAGTTTGTTCCAATTAGCTAGGCATAATATAATTCAAATGTGGCTTACATTTCTTGATGGTCTTGAAGCGTAGTAAACCTGGTCTGTACCAGATTTATCCATAGATATGCCCTATTGGACAAGCACGTATAATCCTTGTATCGGCCGCCATTTTATACCCACAATCCGTCTAGTAAGACATAGTGGTAGTATCTCTTGACGTTTGAATTAACTGTTGTTCCATTTTAATATGGGCTTCTATCAAAGCCATAACAGTTTGTTTAAATAGGGTCAGATCTAAGTGATCTCTTCTTAGATACGGTATGTCAGTTGTAACATAACTCACTGTAATCTTATCAGTACAAGAAAAACACTGACAGTCTAAGCAATTAACGGCTGTTCTGAAGATCGTTCCCTGGGCATGGTTTATTATATCACCATCTACCATGCGCTAAGCAACTTGTAGTTTCCCTTGCGTAGACTAATGAACGCCACCGTTATAGACTAGTCTTCAGTGTACTGACAGATCGAAGTGGTTAACTAGTTACAAAAAATGAAAACTGACTGGAATGGATTTAAACATCCAAGTATTAAGTTATTACTGGACTGTGACAAAATACTAATTTCTAGACAAAGTCTAGCATATGTCCTTGTAGAAATATAAATATTTCCACCAATGTCTGTAGAAATATCAATCACCTCAGTGATTCTCCTCACCAGAAACTTACTAAGTTCCAACTCGTAGCGCAGCACTTTTCGTGACTATCACGACTTTAAAAAGAACTTCTGCGTAGATCCGGCAACCATGTGCCTTGGCTCAGCGTCGTAGCAACTTGCTAGGCAACTGCTTGTGTTAGAATGAGCTGACCATGCCTCGGCCAGCTGGGTTTTATTCAAAACTGCCAGGGTCACGCGTCATCACCTGATATCTAGAAATCCTCATATCTCTCGTATCCCTGGTCCGATTTACTTGATACTAATTGCATTCTCTTTCTTTTGGCCTTGCCAGTAATCTGATCCAAGTCTCAAGTCTCTACTCCATGTTTAACTATTTAATCAATAAATAGCCTCGACCTCTGCTATTACTCGCTACGTCACTTGACATCCAAGTATCGGTAAATTATTTCCAAATGCTTCGAGAAGCAATGTAGCGCGATATTCAAATATCTCAACTTTCAAAAGCGGCTACAGCCTTTCCCTCGATATCTAGGTGTCTGAAACTTGGAATACCCATTCCTAGAGTTGGGCACAGTACTGCCCCCGAAAATTGAATTATTCTGGGACAAAATGAGAGTATTTTCCGCCCCCATGATAAAATTTAACCAGCAAATATAAATTCTGGAAGTGTGACACAGGAGGGTCGTGATACAAGCTCGAGGCCGTGGGAGAGCCCGATCACGTGACATAATGCACAATAGACGCTTCTAGAAAGCTGAAATTAGCATTGCAACAGTGAATTTGGAAATTAATATTATAAAAATTGTTATAAATTATGCTAGTGGATCCCAGCCCAGAGCCAATGAGAAGAGGTCTTATTGAAGACGGGATCAACTTCAACTACATAATTTGGTGAAATTATGCATTTAGGCCCTTGAAGAAGATTTTTTATTTGGTAATGAAGAGAATATTAAAAGAAATTATGTCTGATACTTTAAAAACCTCAGATCGGTTAATCTACGCAGTAATAAGCATTAGTAATCTACGCGCTAAAATTATGGTGGGAGATTGATATGGCCGCTAAAATTTCGACTTGGAGGGGGAGATCCAAGGATCGAGGTTCTTATTCCAGCAGTCTTTGAAGAGTGAGGAAGTGTTTTTATTGGGTTAACGGAGATCACAAAGCTTTGTCTGAGTGCGACGACTGTCAACTCGTGGAGACGCTAAGTTAGCAGTGTAGAACGTTGGAGATTACCGCACTTCCATTGTAAGCGAAGTTGTGAGGAACATTGAAAATAGTATATCTCTTATATAATTGAGATTAGAGTTCAACTAAGTGAATATAGATAAAGAACAGGTCGAATACTACATTCTGTTGAAAGTCGAGCGTTCTAAGATTTGCCATTTCGACAATATAAGCCTGTTAGAACAGATTTTCAAAAGTGTTGGAAGTAAAGCTGAATATCATTTTAGTTGCAACGTGAATTTGGCGAACGCAGTTGAAGAGAACAGTAGCGAAGAACTTGTAACATTGGCGCAGCAAATAAACATTATCATAATGACCATCATTATTCTTCAAGTGGTTTCATTCAACATAATTAGCATTGTTGATATGATGAACTAAATAGTTATGCGCCAGAGACATATTCGATAACAGAAGATAAGATACAACGATGGAATTTCGTTAAACGACGTATTCATGAATACAGACGTAGTGTACGGTCCATCTTGTACATTTTCGTCAGTCTGCGAACACTAATGTAACATCAATTAGCAATAGAAATATTTCATTCACCATCTATATGAAAATTTCTATAAATTATTTTCCAATGATGAGGCTGATATATATTTGCGACGGAGAATGAAGATTCTGCAGAAGAGATTTGTCAAGATGCTAGGGTAGCCCAGCAACAACAGAAGAATTTTGCCGGAAGGATGCCGTTCGAGCCCAGGCGAATGTTGGTGAATTCCGGAGAGGGAACGTTTTCCTATCTCTGAGGTCGCAGATCCGAGGTTCGAATGCAGATCCATCTCAGTATCTTGAACTGAGGAAACATCTAAAGTATTGTGTGAATACTTACAGAGATCTTCATGATATCGTCCAAAATAAGGTAGCAATGTCTCTTAATTATAGTATAGAGCTTGATTAGTGGCATTCCGAGCCGACGTTCTTACTCCATATTTTTCACATTTCATGTATTTCAGTGTTTTCTTGTATTTTACACTTCAGATGTGTGCTAAGATTTTTATGCTTCAAGATTATTATTCTAGTTTTCAATTTTATCCTACGGATCAGTTGTTGAACTGACATTAAAAATTTTGTTTGAGGAATCAGATTTCCGTATAGAAGACTAGTCGTTTCGACTATCGAATTTTACTAAATTTATTTAAGCCAAGTATTCAGACATTGTGTCATAGTTTCAAATTAAATTCTTTAAAATTTAATTTGATCACTTTAATGTAACAACATCAAACTTCAAGAACAGAAGAAACATCGAATAATATTGCCATATCATTATTGTACATAAACTTTCGACGATCTAGGAAATACTAGTCGTTTTATAAGACCGACGTCTTAATCCCTATTGAACCCTTATTAATCAGTCGATGAATAAATCTTCATGATTTTATTATTATTATTATTACTGATGCCCAGGCAGTACATGTTGAAATTGACAAAGGGGGAGCCAAGGTAGTGTGTTGCAATGATTACGACAGAAGCAAGCTTGGTAGTTATTCCTGAAGACGACCGGTTAAGCCGAGTTCAAGGACAAATTCTGTACCAACGCGCACCTAAATTGGAGTCATTATGAGAGTGTCATGAGTAAAGTTTCAAACGATCCAGGATTGAATCAGCCAATCAGAAGAGACCACGCCAAAGCCACGCGGTGAATTGCGTACCCTGAAAAAAGGCGCGGAAACGCATATCTAAAGAACCGCCGATCCGAATTAATTCCGCATAAGTGCATTGAGACGTTTGGATAAAATGAAGAAGATTGATACTAGTCCCAAGTTTTTACAAATTCTCCCCACTCTACCTCATTCTGTCAGTTTCCAATAAATTGATCGGTGATGAGCTGTTTAGGACACAAGTATATTGGGCTCTGGTGAGCAACGTTCACGTCAGTCTGCGTCACGGTTTTCAAGCTCTAATGAGCATACTTTACTAACATTTCACTTTGTGCTCAAGGGAGCAGTGTTCACGTTTAGCAGTGGAGATCTCTAGGCCAGATAAGAGCTGTACGATAGACATGTTTAAGACTTGTTTTCAAGCCAGTTGCGATGAGTTTGAAGTGTGTAATTTTATGTACATTTTGTATTATATTTTTGAGTGATATTTGTGCGTGTGTTAAGCAAATGCTGAGATAGGGCAAGTCGACGATCAGTAATCGCATAGGACAATAGTGAGTGAAAGTAGTAGCTCACAGCGATTATAGCTAGGCATATTATTAACATTGAACATTTCTGTGCAAGAAAGTACGCCAAGATGTCTGATGCATGGTCGTTTGACGGAATGATGTGCATCGCCTCTACAACTACGTCGACGATGGAGGGCTAGATTTCCCGTAGGGAAATGCACCGGGATGGAGGTTAATGTTCTGCAAGCTGAAACGGTGATGTACAAACATTGATTTACTCAATATGTAGTTAGATAAGACGCGGGAACGTTGTAAATAGTTCATTCTTGTTTTCCTTGTGTTGAGATTTTTTTTTGTGTGCCGACACTATTATCTGTAAATGTACGTTGGCGCGTGGCCAAATTTGTTTGTTGTATATTTTTCTTTGGAATCATATTTAGTGTACACGGCGTGTGTATTTGATTTTATCCATGCGAATGCGAAACTCGTTACATTCGATAAGTGGTGCTTTATTAAAGTTCATTTTTTTTATAGGAAAGGGAGGTAAATATTGTAAGATGTTTGTTGAACAGGTTATTATTCATTCTAGGTTTGCCGAGCGCAACAAATTAAGATGTAATTGTAGAACACCTTAGTTCTAAATATTTTTAGCCTTTTTTTGAGTCCTTTTCAGGTTCTTTAGTCACGGACTAGATTGGAAGCGCAAGCTGGTGGAAAATATTCTATGTCATTTATTTCAGGTTTCTATCAAACCCATACGTGTGATTCTGTGTGTATTCTTGTGTCAGGTGTGTGTATTGATTCTTCGTGATGAGGGGTAGGTGGTGCTACCACCCTCATATTTTGTTGTTGTATTTTTGATGGAAAGGCAGAGCGCTCTTGGAGGCTACTGTACATTGTCCAGTGCTGATTCTTGGATTTCCTAGGGGAAATGCTGAGATATTTTGTTCTGACACACACACGTATATATTGTGCTTTGGGAGCACGCTTCTTCGAGACTCGAACCCATGCCACGGCAGGTCGAGGTTATTGACACGTGGGTTGACAGATGTGCAGATTTCCACTTAGCGCCCGTCTAGGTCTCGTGACTCATCTGTTAGGCAGTCCAGCTGACCGACTGACCCATATAAGCTATCATTAGCAAACCTGTTCTTTTGTGATGGTCATTGGACCATAATTAATTGGGGAGTTCGCCATGTCTGTTACGAATTATCGCATGTCGTATGAATGGAATATTGTTTTAATGATGTAAATGTTGGCTCTGAGCCTAGTGATTTTCTATTACTCATTTCATGTTAGTTTGTCTGTTGTGACACCTTGTGGTGTAGTTGCATTTACTTGTAAAAATGGCAAGCGGTCATATTGTGTTTTCTTTTGTTGGTCACGTGTTAATTTACTTGTGTTGATTTTTGAAAAGTCCTAATTTTTAGGCAGTAATGTTTTTGCTACGGCAGTTCTTGATTCCAATTTCATGCGGAAATTATTTGTTGTTTTATTTAGTGTAGGAAGTGTCGGATTAATTTAAGTAGTGTTTAGTTGGTTCCCCGCGTCTGTCTAGCTCTAGACAATGCAGATTCGTCCTCTGAAGGTTTACCAGATGGAGACGAATCTCGCATTTATTTGTACTCATCGTTAAGCATGTAGAACAGCCGCACACGTACACAATGTCATTGAAGTGTTTGGGACATTTGGTCCAGTTTACAATCTCTCCTGAGATTAAGCCTAGTTATGGCAAGTAATTAATTCAAGTGGGAGTCATTTGGGAGATCTTGTTTGTTTATTGTTATTTGTAAATAGTTGATCTGTTATTAAATTCATTTGTTTTAACCCTGGTATTCACTTCTTCCTGCATGTTATTTTGTTATGTGTTACCCTGCATGTTATAGAAGCGCTTTAACAACAACTTACGAAATGGACTGTTACACCCCCCGAAACTGAGTCTCATAAGCTTCTTTGCAAGGGTTCATATATCAAAAATGGCTGCCCAAGTGGGGATTGTTGTTGTTGCTTTGCTGACCTCATACTTATTTCGCTGAGAAATGATGCCAGGTCAAGCGGCCAAGAGTAAATTCAGTAAATTGAGGCGAAGTTGTGCCGCCATGTGCATTAGTAAAATCACTGGGTTCTTAAAGTTAGAAATATTGAACAAGGTTAGAAGTTGATATTGTATTTGTTGTTAACTTGTTCAGGCGCCCGGCATAAAATTAGAAAATTTGCATATTAGTGAACTCAGTCAAAGCAGGAAGGTGTTGCCTTATTTTTTACATTTTATTAACTTCGGTTAATTGGTGTGTTCGTAAATTCTGTTGGTTAGGAATTTTAAAAGCAGATCACAAGGGAGTTATTTGTTGTTTGGAAATAAGAGTCTTTATTCAGTAAAATTTGATTACTGATTTTTTTATTAAATTAGAATCAGTAATATTTAAATATCAAGACATGTGTGCGTGTGTATGACTGAAATTCCAGTGCATGACCCTGTTTTTCTCTGAGTATATATTTGTGTGTTGTGCGATGGCTACCATCGAAGAGATCAAAGTGTTGATGGAGCAAATGTATATGCAAATGTCTCCAAAAACGGAAGAACAGTTAAAGAACATGAGTGAACAGAGTGATAAACAATTAAATGACATAACGACACAATTACAGGATGTGAATAGTAACATTATGGTCCAATTGCAGATCCAGAAATTGGATACCGACAAACAATTACACGAGTTGCGTGAAAATACCGACAAACAATTACACGAGTTGCGAGAGCATAATGATAAACAATTAAATGAATTAAACCTTAAATTATCAGAGGAGGCAACAGTACAAACAGTGCAGTTAGAAAAGATCACCCAGGAAATAAACCAAAGTACTAGGGTAGAATTAGAGAAACTGGCAGGAGAGGTAGCGGAAAATAACTCGAAGCAATTAGGAGAAATTAAAAAGCTAGAATCTAAATTCGACAATAAACTTGTACAATTAGATGAAATGGTAGCCGCCAAATTGGAACAGATTGAGACAGCATGCGTAAACAACACGGCTGGAATAAAAAGGACGCAGGATGAATTACAAGGGCAATTCGACAGGATAGAGGCAAAGAACGAAAACATACAGGAGCAGATTAATTCAGTCGATAATAATGTACTAGAATTAATAAAGGAACTCAACAAGCTTGAAATAAAGACGGAGAAAGAACGGATGCACTTGCGCGAAAACCTGGAAGACCAGTTAACTAAAAATCAGGAAGAGATGGGAGAACAATTGTTTAAAACTCAGCAGCAGATACAAGAAATAGGGCAGCAGCTGGAGAAAAATCAGGAAAGAAGCGAAGAAAAATAGTAGTTTGAAGAACAGGATCCGGAAAGATTGGGAACAGCAGGTGGATGAAAATAAAGGAGATAGGCTGACGATATTAAAGCGGCTAGGCGAGTACAATTCTAGAGTGCAGGCTTTGGAGGAGAATATGAAATCCAAACTCCAAGAACACGCAGACCTCATAGTTAAGAACGAGATAAGGTCCTTAGAAAATGCTACTTTATTCTCTGCAGAAAACACAGTAGGCAAACAGGGAAGTATTGGAAGTCCGGGGGGCTCGAAGCTGGCTGAGGATACGAGCCGAGGTCAGAGACCAAAGATAACGTGCGACACATTCCAACACTACAGAGGGGAGACATCAACTCCACAACCCGGCTTGGCACCTGCCCAAGTGATACAAGTAATTAGGGGGAACGACTTTAAACCCGACAAATTCAGGGAGAACTCAGGATCTACTCCTAAAGCATTTTTGCGTCAGCTGGACGATTACTTTAATGACCAACACGTCAGTCCCCCAAAACAGTTGCGATTGGTTGAAAAATTTTTAGAGGGCCCAAGCTTAATTTGGTTCCAGAGTTTCAAGTACACATTTAATGACATGGCCCAGTTTAAAGAGGCATTCTTGAGAAAGTTCTGGAGTCCGTCATTGCAGCAGGGGTGGAGGATGGATTTATACACCAGGAAATATCACAGCACACATCCCACAAGGTTTTCCGAGTTCTTTAGCCAACAGCTGGTTAAATTCCGGGATTTTGACGATCCCCCATCAGTGGAAAACATGGTTTTAACCATTGGTAAGCAGCTTCCAATGAATAGTGGCTGGTAATATCAAATCCGCAGTTCAGGCCGAGGAGGTACTCCGCAATTTGGATGAGACGAGTATGGTCAGTCCGCAGACAGGGAGACGGAACATGGAGTGTGTAAACACGGCTGAAGTTGTTCAAGGGCATCAAAATAATCACAACCAGAGTAATCAAACGAAGACACAGTCTACCGGAACACAATTTACGCCCAGACGGCAGGAGTTCGATGGCCGAAACCAATTCAATAACAACAATAGGAACTTCCAGAATCGCCGTGATAATTATAATAATAATAATATTCAGAACAATTACAATCAGAGGATGAACCAGCGAGAAAATAATAACTGGAGAGGAAACCAGAACCAGGGCAGGCCATACCGAAGGAACGGGGAAGGAAGATGGAATGACCAGAGCAATTATCGGCAGGATAACCAGGGAGATTATCGCGATGAATGGAACAAGCGCTACATTGAGACACAGAAGTACTTAGACGAATTAAAAGCTGAAGAAACAGAGAAAGAGAAGTGGGGACGAGCCATGAAAAACAGAAAAAGTCCAGATAATCACCAGGATGCAGAAAGGGTGACAAGACAGGAGGACACGCGGAAAAATAACAGAGGAAATTCGCGGGACGAAGTTTCGGGCAAGGGCCTGGAAATATGGTAGCGGAAGAAGAAGAAGACGGTAGAAGAAGAAGGTGGGAGAAGAAGATGAAGATGGGAGAAGAAGAAGATGGGAGAAGAAGAAGAAGGGAACCATTTGATGAGTAATCAGGACTATGAGAGCAGAATCATTATTGCAAATTTTAATTTGAGAACCTACACTCAAATGTACGTGGCCATGTAGTACCTGGGGAGAGCGAGTTTGTTTGTAAACAAGACAGCTGGTCCGGCAGAAGTTGTAATCGTGTGGGTGAGAGGGGAGGTCTGGCGAGACGTGTGAATGACATTGCAGCGTGGAGCGCGCACACAAATTGGGTCAGTGGAATGTAATTCAGGCAGACGAGTGAGGTACTTAAGAGATGTTATCTATACTTTTTGTATATTGTTTTTAAAATCCAAATCAATCACTTGCTTCGAATTTCAAAACCTTGCTGTGGATAAATGAACCCTTATTAATCAGTCGATGAATAAGTCTTCATGATTTTATTATTATTATTACTGATGCCCAGGCAGTACATGTTGAAATTGACAAAGGGGGAGCCAAGGTAGTGTGTTGCAATGATTACGACAGAAGCAAGCTTGGTAGTTATTCCTGAAGACGACCGGTTAAGCCGAGTTCAAGGACAATTTCTGTACCAACGCGCACCTAAATTGGAGTCATTATGGGAGTGTCATGAGTAAAGTTTCAACCGATCCAGGATTGAATCAGCCAATCAGAAGAGACCACGCCAAAGCCACGCGGTGAATTGCGTACCCTGGAAAAAGGCGCGGAAACGCATATCTAAAGAACCGCCGATCCGAATTAATTCCGCATAAGTGCATTGAGACGTTTGGATAAAATGAAGAAGATTGATACTAGTCCCAAGTTTGTGAGGTGAAAACTCCAGATTATTTTTACAAATTCTCCCCACTCTACCTCATTCTGTCAGTTTCCAATAAATTGATCGGTGATGAGCTGTTTACGACACAACTTTATTGAGCTCTGGTGAGCAACGTTCACGTCAGTCTGCGTCACGATTTTCAAGCTCTAATGAGCATACTTTACTAACATTTCACTTTGTGCTCAAGGGAGCAGTGTTCACGTTTAGCAGTGGAGATCTCTAGGCGAGATAAGAGCTGTACGATGGACATGTTTAAGATTTGTTTTCAAGCCAGTTGCGATGAGTTTGAAGTGTGTAATTTTATGTAAATTTTGTATTATATTTTTGAGTAATATTTGTGCGTGTGTTAAGCAAATTCTGAGATAGGGCAAGTCTACGATCAGTAATCGCATAGGACAATAGTGAGTGAAAGTAGTAGCTCACAGCGATTATAGCTAGGCATATTATTAACATTGAACATTTCTGTCCAAGAAACTACGCCAAGATGTCTGATGTATGGTCGTGTGACGGAATGATGTGCATCGCCTCTACAACTACGTCGACGATGGAGGGCTAGATTTCCCGTAGGGAAATGCACCGGGATGGAGGTTAATGTTCTGCAAGCTGAAACGGTGATGTACAAATATTGATTTACTCAATATGTAGTTGGATAAGACGCGGGAACGTTGTAAATAGTTCATTCTTGTTTTTCTTGTGTTGAGATTTTTTTGTGTGCCGACACTATTATCTGTAAATGTACGTTGGCGCGTGGCCAAATTTGTTTGTTGTATATTTTTCTTCGGAGTCATATTTAGTGAACACGGTGGGTAGATTATTGGCTGAGGAATAACCTAACCACCAAGGGAAGGTGATAAAGAAAAGGAGGTGGGTTTCGGACTGGAGAAAAAGGATGGAGAAATAGGAGGAGAGTCCCACAAAAGTTATAAATTTAACTTTAAATGCATTCAGAGGCGGTTGCCACCGCAAATCCGCTCTCTGATACCTAAAGTGGGTAAGGACCTGGTCGAAGCTGACGAGGAACGCAGCTAGGGCTTGGGCGGTTTGCAAGAGAGTGGCTTTAGTGTATTCCCTCTCAAGCATGCATATGCCTACTATGTGGAAGGGTGATGGTCTGGCAAGACAGAGAGGAACAGATTTATTGTATGTCTGTTCAAAGAAATTCGTTTTTGCAAAGTAATTCGAAGAATGTCAATAATTTGAATCAGGTTTAGTATTTCCAGTTTTCGAAGTTATAGAGTTCCTGAAAAAGCGACCAAGTGCTTCCAAGAAGGATAGTGATAAAAAAAATTATACCTTGGGGAGTAATTTTGGTAAGTGAACCAATAGTTGCATTTGGAAATGGCTAAGCTTTTACTCAGCAAGGAGCCGACTAAAAGTTTAGGCAAAGAGAGACACTTATCTTTTGGAAAACCAACCATAAGTTTTCGGAGAGGATCTCCACAAGCAGGTAGCTGGCGTAGCGAGCTGTACTTGCCTTACTGGCCAGTTAGAATTAGCTATTAAAGCTAAGAGAAACTTTAACGAGATTACCACTAAGAGTTCTTGCTCAAATGCAACGAGTGGTGAAAGCCCTATCAATAGATTTAATGGCATTGAGTAGGAAGAGCCAAGGAAGACAGGATATTGCCTAACCGTTGTACTAGAAAAATGAAAATGCGAAAAGAAACTCTTAATTTATTTAAAAATTCTAAAGAAGTTGATAACTTTAACAAATATATATTTTCAATTTGGTTAATAACTTTGGGGTCGCAGACCTCAGAAAACATTTAACATATGCGCCAGGCAATTAACAATTTATTAGGTTTCAAACCTTTATAAAATCCTCGCAAGGATTTAAAATAGCGAAGATAAAAATTCAAAATTTTAAAGACAATTAAAGTGATTAAAGTTTAACAACAACTAGAGTACAAGGTGTGTACTTTGAGAAATTCCTGAGAGAATGTTCTAGAGAGAGTAACAACTTAGAAAATAACAAAAACAAAAACAGGAAGAATAAGATAGAAGTTCCTAGAACTTCTTGTATTGAAGCAGCATTACTTTTAGTAGTTACACAAATAGGACAGGTCACTTACTGTGAAACCTGAAGAGAAAGTCAAAAGGAAGGTTCTAGACCTCCTATGTTTAGATAGGAATCACGAGACAAATGGGGCAAGTTTCCCTTTCGTGAAACCTAGAAATAACTCACTTATAAGTTGAAAGAATTGTATCCCCTAAATTAGAAGGGAAAAACAAGATAATTTGAACCGTGTACAAGACACGTAGTTATGCAGAAGTTAATTAATTACACATAAGAAAAAATGGGAGGGCACATCTTTAGATTGACACCTCGTTGAAACAGACCTAAATTAACAATTTATTATTGGTTGTTGGTAAGAGGTTTAGGAAAGAGCAATTGGGATCAAAGGTAAATGTTCATGGCTGTGTTTATAATAATCGGACGAGCGCGACGCGGAAGAAATACTGAAAGAACACTGTTTATCACTATAGTTCGTTGAAATGGATGAAAAGTTCACTGTAGTAGCGCAAAAGTTTATGGCAAAGAAAGTTATTGCAATCGTGGAAAATGACTGGTTGCACTAGATGGGCGAAAGTCTATTACTTGAGAAAGTTGTGGATTACAATTAAATGCGCCAGAAAAAAATCCCAACGGTGGAAGAAAATTTAGCTATTGAGCATTAATTTATAAGGTAGATTCCTTAGTTTGAAATGGCATTCCCACAAGTGAGTGAAAGATACATGACGGCGTGACTTGTAGATAAAGTGCAGATTCTGGAAAGTTCCAGAACGATCCTAATGGAAGAATAGGGCCAAAGTTACTCCAGCGGTGGAACAAGCTTAACAACTCGAATTAATTCAATTCCCAGGGTTTATACAAGCTAGTAAATACTCTAGATCTAATATTAGCCATGGTGGTACTTGCATCTTCTTAAGAAATAATTTAGATCATGAACAGATAACAGCTTATGATTATCTAATTATGGAACAGGATTTTGAATTCTCTGCCGTAAAAATTCAGCAGTTTAAGTTAATAATTGTATGCGTATACCGTTCTCCGTCAGGAAAGTTTCCTCTATTTATAGATAAACTAGAATTGTTACTCAATAACATGAGCAAAGTAAATTTCGATATAATAATTTGTGGGGATGTAAATGTGGATTTCTTAAAACTTGATAGAAATTGTGAATTATTAAACCAGTTACTAATTTCCTATGGACTGAAACCTACAGTAAATACACCAACAAGAATAACAAAATTTAGTAAAACCACTCCTGATCAAATTTTTATAAATACAGATAAATATCACCATTCAATAGAAGTCTATTGTCCGGGTTTTAGTGACCACCATGGACAAATACTGAGTTTTGAAGTATCCGAAGTAATCAATAATAATGATAATGGAGTAAAATCAAAGTGCAGGTCATTCACTGAATCAAATGTTACATATTTCAATGACTTATTAAATAAGGAAACATGGTCAGAAATTTATGAACTAGAAAATGTAAATGATAAATTTAATGCATTTAACAGTACCCTAAAACACTATTTTGAAATAGCATTCCCCTTTAAACGAAGAACTGTTCAAAATAACAAAACTAGCAATTGGATAACAACAGGGATTATAAATTCATGTCAAAGAAAGAAATTTCTACACAAATTATATAAACAATACCACACAACACCTGAATTCAATTTATACTACAAAAAATACACTAGCATATTAAATAAGGTAATAAGACTAGCAAAGAAAATGCATAATGATAATTTTATTTCCCAATCATCTAATAAAAACAGGGCTATGTGGTCTGTAATAAAGAAAGAAACTGGAAAATCTGCTAAAATACAAAGGAACATTACACTGACCAGAAATAATAAAGTGATTAATAATCCAGAGGAAATAGCAAACACTTTTAATGACTATTTTCTGGAAATTCCGCAAAAATTATTAAATAAATCACAGGTAAATACACTAAATTCTAATAATAAAATAAATATATGCAGTGATTCTTTATTTATAAATCATGTCACAAGTGAAGAGGTAAGAATAGTTATAAAAGAGCTAAAAAATAAATTCTGTGCTGGCATTGATGGCATCCCTGATGCAATTTTAAAGAAATGTGCAGAAAATATAATAAATCCACTTACGCACTTAATAAACAGTTCAATTCTCTCAGGAACTTACCCGGATATTTTGAAGTTATCAAAAGTAATTCCAGTGCACAAAAATGGTTCAAAAGATGAATTAGATAACTATCGTCCTATTACCTTACCAACTGGTATTGCAAAAATTGTGGAAAAAATTATGTATAAGAGACTGATAAGTTTCATAGAAAAAATAAAATATTATCAAACTCACAACATGGATTTAGAACGGAAAAATCTACACAGACAGCAATTTACGAATGTAGTAATAGTATACTGAAATTAATTGACAATAAGGAACATGTAACTGGCCTATTCTTGGATTTATCGAAAGCATTTGATGTAGTTGACCATAAAATCCTCCTTACCAAACTAAATCAATATGGTGTTAGAGGTCTAGCTAATAAATGGATAGAGTCTTACTTAACAAGGCGTAAACAAATAGTAAGCTTGAGACACAAGGATGATGGAACCAAATTACTTAATGAAACATTGTCCAATGAGGGAATTATTGAATTTGGAGTACCCCAGGGATCGGTTTTGGGCCCACTACTCTTTCTTCTATATATCAATGATATAACACAGAACGTTCATTCACATAAGGAAATTTTGTTTGCGGACGATACAACACTCGTAATAAAAGGTGAAACTAAACAGGTCATACAGCAGTCTGCTGACTCCGTTACAGGAGAGTTAACCAAATGGTCACAAGATAATCGCCTCATAATAAACTATAAAAAGACAGTATGTCTAAATTTCCACACTATACAGAATAGGAATCCTGCGATGCTCAATATAACATTAAATGGTCATCAAATAGAAAATAAATCAGAAACAAAGTTTTTAGGACTATGGATACAACAAGACTTGAAATGGAATAAACATATACAATATCTGAATACTAAACTGAACTCGATGTGCTTTGCGTTACGTATTTTGAAAACCTGCACTAGCATGCACACATTAAGAAATACTTATTTTGCTTATTTCCATTCATACTTAAGATATGGGATCATATTTTGGGGTATGTCGCCAGATGTACTAAGCACGTTTAGGATACAAAAGAGAGCGATTAGAATTATGGCAAATGTACACTCTAGAGAATCATGTAGACCTCTGTTTAAAGATTTAAACATTCTCCCACTGCCCTGCATATATATCTTTGAAAGTATTATGTTTTTTAAAAAGAATTTAATGAATAAAGATGTTTTTCTTAAAACAAACAATGATGTTCATAGGCATAACACAAGACAAAATCAAAACATTCATATTTCACACACACACACAAGCATATATCAAAAAGGAACTTTTCACACTGGAGTTAAATTATACAATAAACTACCCCAGTATATAAAACTGGCCCCAAAAATAAAAACCTTTGATAGAATGTTGAAAGCTTATCTGCAGTGCCATTGTTTTTACTCAGTAGTTGAATATTTTAGCGTATAGGAGTGATGGAATCTATAACTATATTTTACTTTTTTAATTTAATTTTAATACCTAGCTGTATGTTGTTGTATTTATAGAATTAAGTTTTCATATTATGATAATAGAGTGAGGTGTAAATAGTTGTGCAATAAGATTGTATCTATTAAGATTTGCTATTATAATAAGTTATAAATAGTTTTAATCTTAGTAATATATACCTGTTAGTTCTTTTATTTTATGCATGTAAATTCTGACGTGTCCTATATCAAAAATGTATTGAATGCATGTATTTGATCAAATGGAATTAATAAAAATCTATCTATCTATCTATCTATCTATTTATAGACAGTGGGTATTCTATAATATCCCCCGTTGTGAGAAGATCTCTCATTTAATAAGCATAAGAAATGCTGCTTTTTACGAAGGTTGGCTTAATTGGACAGAAGCCCAACATGGAAAATCCCACGAAGAATGATTATTGCCACAAATAAATATCTCACACTGCCTATAAAATAATCGTTAAAAGCATGAAGACAGTAAAACCGATGAAGATGAGGTCAAAACCTGAAGTATGTACTTATCTTTGTTGCATGGCGAAGGTGAAGTTCCCTTTGACGTATAAACTTAATGTGCCAACATGGCGTAGAATGTAGAGAGTGCCTCTTGGTTTGAGGAGACTGGCTCTAGTTGAGCCTTGACTGACTAAGTCAACTGCCGACGTACAAGTGATACATGCTCAGCGAAGCGCGGAGGGACCAAGGAAGGAAAAAAGTGGGGGTAGGAGACAAAAGGAGAACATAACAGAATAGACAACTTTATAAAACTAAAAGTTCTTCTTGATGAATGGTCTTCAAAGAGTTGATAGCAGGCGATACTAGCACAGCATGGTGGGTGAAAAGGTAGACGAAGTTCTCTTGATCACAGAGATGATAGCTGGCGATGGCGACGAGATCTGATGGCCAAATTGATAAGTAAGTCCTCTTGTACAGGGAAGAATTGAGGAACTTCTGAGATTCGCTGCTAGATGACGCTAGGTGGGTCATGGAAGATATATATCTAGAACAGACTCACAAAGAACATAAGAGACATGACCACCAAAGAGAAACTAGAAGATCGCTGTTGGTGTTTGATAAAAAGGAAAAAATGAACATGCAAAGAGCATTAAAAATTATATTCTCTCTTACCGTGTATTCCAAGAATACACCACACGGCGTGTGTATTTGATTTTATCTATGCGAATGCGAAACTCGTTACATTCGATAAGTGGTGCTTTATTAAAGTTCATTTTTTTATAGGAAAGGGAGGTAAATATTGTAATATGTTTGTTGAACAGGTTATTATTCATGCTAGGGTTGCCCAGCGCAACAAATTAAGATGTAATTGTAGAACACCTTAGTTCTAAATTTTTTACCCTTTTTTTGAGTCCTTTTCAGGTTCTTTAGTCACGGACTAGAATGGAAGCGCAAGCTGGTGGAAAATATTTTATGTCGTTTATTTCAGGTTTCTGTCAAACCCATACGTGTGATTCTGTGTGTGTTCTTGTGTCAGGTGTGTGTATTGATTCTTCGTGATGAGGGGTAGGTGGTGCTACCGCCCTCATATTTTGTTGTTGTATTTTTGATGGAAAGGCAGAGCGCTCTTGGAGGCTACTGTACCTTGTCCAGTGCTTATTCTTTGATTTCCTAGGCAGGTCGAGGTTATTGACACGTGGGTTGACAGATGTGCAGATTTCCACTTAGCGCCCGTCTAGGTCTCGTGACTCATCTGTTAGGCAGTCCAGCTGACCGACCGACCCCTATAAGCTATCATTAGCAAACCTGTTCTTTTGTGATGGTCATTGGACCATAATTAATTGGGGAGTTCGCCATGTCTGTTACGAATTATCGCATGTCGTATGAATGGAATATTGTTTTAATGATGTAAATGTTGGCTCTGAGCCTAGTGATTTTCTATTACTCATTTCATGTTAGTTTGTCTGTTGTGACACCTTGTGGTGTAGTTGCGTTTACTTGTAAAAATGGCAAGCGGTCATATTGTTCTTTGTTTTGTTGGTCACGTGTTAATTTACTTGTGTTGATTTTAGAAAAGTCCTAATTTTTAGGCAGTAATGTTTTTGCTACGGCAGTTCTTGATTCCAATTTCATGCGGAAATTATTTGTTGTTTTATTTAGTGTAGGAAGTGTCGGATTAATTTAAGTAGTGTTTAGTTCGTTCCCCGCGTCTGTCTAGCTCTAGACAATGCAGATTCGTCCTCTGAAGGTTTACCGGATGGAGACGAATCTCGCATTTATTTGTACTCATCGTTAGGCATGTAGAACAGCCGCACACGTACACAATGTCATTGAAGTGTTTGGGACATTTGGTCCAGTTTACAATCTCTCCTGAGATTAAGCCTAGTTATGGCAAGTAATTAATTCAAGTGGGAGTCATTTGGGAGATCTTGTTTGTTTATTGTTATTTGTAAATAGTTGATCTGTTATTAAATTCATTTGTTTTAACACTGGTATTCACTTCTTCCTGCATGTTATTTTGTTATGTGTTACCCTGCATGTTATAGAAGCGCTTTAACAACAACTTACGAAATGGACTGTTACACCCCCCGAAACTGAGTCTCATAAGCTTCTTTGCAAGGGTTCACTATATACATTCTTTGTGTAGTGTGGAAAAATATTACGACGTTGAAAAAACCTTTTTATTATTTGTATAGCTGAGAGCTTTGTTCATTTAATATGTAAGAGGAGATATCTTTTGATAGAAGATTATTCAAATCTTTGGCTAGGAATTCAAAGCTGGTTTATCCCGGTCAAGATTGAATTCTATTTGACCCTATAAATAACATGTGTGTTATTTTACACTATTTGTGTAATATCTCGTCATTATGTAGACCTGATATTACAACGATATACAATTTAAAGTTTGATAAGTGAGGTGAGACAGAAGTATCATTTTTATTACATGTATTTGCGACAGACGAGTTAACAGTTAATTATCTTTTTGTGTAGTAAACTTTAGGAGGTCAATCAAAACAGTCTAATATCGTTCATTACGATTGGAAGTTTCTTTTGAAGAACTTAAGGATGTATAATCGTAGATCAGTAGTCATTTGAAACGATACTGAGGGTCATGCCGCTATTTGAGAAAAGTTCCTACAGAAGAAATGTTAATAACAATTAATCTGTTTTTGGTTATTGTTTAACATAGTGGATGATAATTGTTTATGCCATATATATTGTTATATGAGGATTTATAGAGCTATGGAGCGCTCGTGCGAAGGGAAGTCAATTAAATTATTGTTCTTTGATAAGAAAGGCATGGATCATGATAAAAGTCGTTGTATACAAATAGTCCAGTTCATGTGAAGTAACGTTTTAGCTGTGTTGACAGAAGGGTTTTAGTGGAATGCAATTAGAGAACGATTGTCTACTCATGTCAATGATACCATTATTATATTTTATTAAACCCGAAGTTATGTAATTACGTACAGTTAACCTTTGTCAGTCGACTCTATTAGACCGACAATGTAATGAAACCTATATAAGACGATGTGTGAGCAGTATATGAAAACTACAGAGTGTTAGAAAATGTTTATGTGGAAAAACAGTGTAAATAGTTAATTGAGATTTGTATTGTAACTGAGAATCCAGAATCTCGAAAGTAACGTGTTAGCAACGTTAAATATTGTCTCTTATTATGAACAAATTACATGTAAATATTTTTCGGAAATGATTTAATTAGTTAAATAATTTTAATAGGATTTATTCATCGAATGTTTTGGAATAGCGTGTGTTTTGTGAGCGGATGTTTTTGTAAAGATGATTGCCCACTGTTAAGAGTGAATGTTGAACCGAATTGGTCTAGAACAATTTCGGGGTATGAATGAAAGATTGTATGAAGATTCCAGAATGATTGTTAAAGGAATGTAGAAGTTATGAGCATTTTTGTGAGATTTGAATGTTAATTTTATACGTGTATTTTAAACGCACACAAGGCAGTCTTAATAGAAGCCAGACAGAATGATTCACCGTTAGGAGTGGAGAGCTTGGTGTGACATAATGTGAACATGTGGCGACACACAGCCTTCTATAAAATGTAAATAGTTCTGAGCACAACGCTGTGCTAGCGCTCATTGATGAAGCCAGCCAATGCACGTGCGGTTTCCAGACGCGTGCCAATGAAGGTAACCAGTTGTCAGGAAAGCCATGAATGTAAGAGCCTCTGTTAAACGTTTTTCTTTACGTAGTGTAGGCCTAGTTATGCCAAGGCTTTAATGCTGATATTTTTACACAGCAATGTAGTAAGATGTGTTGTAGAAGAGAAGTGTGTGTGTTTGTTTGGTTTTATTTAGTTTTGTTGTTAGATTACTTTATTGTTATTTTGTTTATATTAGATTAGTTTACCCTTGTTAATAAATTTATTCAGTTCGTTAACTGTCGTCGTTGACGTGTGATTAATTTAAATATAAGGTTTAGAATATTGTGGATGTATTGTAGGCCAAGCTGAGTTCCCAGTCGCCGAGACACGTACGTAAAGGTAAGTGTGCCCCGTGTAGTTTGTTGTTTATCCACAATATTCTTGTAACTGCTGTATGTAAATCCCTAAAGACCATGTTGGAGCGATTTCTAATGTAGTAATTTGCCAGTGATGTTAGAAATAGGCGATCCAGCTGGGGCAATGGATATTCCAACAGGCTACTTTCCGGATTTACGGGTACAGTAGGGATGGCGTCCTAAACTTAGGGGCTACGAAATTAGCTTCGTAGTGCCTCTAAAGGAAGTTGGTTTGAACATTTCTAGTGAAAGAAATAATTACCAGACTTGTGGGATGTCTTGTCCAATTTCGTATGGATGAGAGTGTAATTATATAGAATTATTTTAAATTGATATTAGGAAGGTTACACTCAGATAAAGATCAGATCTTAGAAACCCGAGAGAGGTGTAGTAGGTAGACAGCTTCGAAAAACGACCTATGATTTGGATATTTATTTTATTTCACCGGTACATGGTGATTGCTAAGGTCATGTTCAAAATAAAGCTAACTTGTTTTAATGATTGTAATGGTAGAATTTTCTTTGTGGTAGTATATTTAAAGTGAGTCACAGGAGAACGAACATTTTGAGTAAGTTTGTTTAACATAGGGTGTACTATAAGTTAATGCTAAGGTAATTTTAAGTTACTTTTAGACATTAAGGTGCTCAAAAATTATATTGAGGAAGACGTTGCTCAGATGTTGTTATCTTGCTCTGTTGTTGAATATGGCCATATAGCAGTATATAAAGGGTTATTGCAATGGCAACCGAGGATGAAAAGACATTGTTGGAGGAGATGCAGCAGAATTTGAAGGAGCAACTGCAGAGCAGTTCGAATGCTGTCGAAGGTAAGATAAGGGAAAATTTATCTTTGAATATGGTAGATATGCAAGGTAAATTCCAGGAGGCGAAGCAGGACCTAGAACAACTGAAGCGTGAACGAAAGGAGGACCTTGACACAGTGATTGTTAAAGTTGTTGATTCTATTACAGACAAAGTTGCAGAAAGTGTCAAAGAGAGTTTCAAAAATGAAATTCAAGAAGTTCAGACTTCTTTAGAGGGTTTACAAACTAGTGCCTCTAAAATGGTTGTAAATGTAACGCGTTTACAGGCCATTTCAAAGCAGATACAGGATGATGTAAGTGGTGTACGGACAGATGTCGGAGATGTCCGAACTGATGTTAGTAATGTTAGGTCAGATGTATCCACTGTCCAAAGTAAAGTCGATACAGTCCAAAGTAAAGTAGATACAGTCCAAGTAGATGTATCCGCAGTCCAATCCAAAGTAGATTCAGTCCAAGCCGATGTCACTAATGTTCAGATTGACATAAACAATATGCAATCAGATGTCACTGATGTACAGTCTGACATAGGAAAAATACAAACAGAAGTCAGTACGGTATTTGTGGATGTAGCAAAAGTCCAAGTGGACATTAACAAAACTAGGCAAGAGGTAGAAGCTTCTAAAACATTGTGTACTCAGAATATAACTGCTTTAACGACACGTTTTGTAAACGATGCGTTAAAAACCACAGCTTCTCTGGCCGAAGTAAAAGGTAATGTAGAAACTTTACGAACGCAGGTTATTGATCACAATAGAATTCTTAAAGCAGATATTCAGGAAGACATATCTGAAATCTTAAAAGCTAATGTAGTTGTCTGGAAAGACGAGTGGAACAAATCCAGTGGGGAACATGTTAAGCAAATCCAAGATAACATAGAAAAGAAATTAGCCAGTACTCAAGTAGAAATTAATCGAGAGGTTATTGAAGTAAGAAAGGATTTAAGTAAAAGGATTGATACGCTTACTGAAAAGCAAGTAGAAGATAGAACTCAATCTAGTCAGGATGTGTAAGCTTTGAAAGAATCGTTAGAGAGTAAGACTAAAACCATAGAGGAACGGTTAAACAAGGTTGTCACTAAGGAGGTAAGAAGATTAAAGAAGAAATGTAGATTAGAAACAATAAGATTAGGAAGGGGATAGGCCACCGAATAGAATTAAATAGGTTGAGGAGGGAACTGGTTAGGGCTAAGATAGTAGCAAAGAAACATTTTAAGGGTAGGCTAGTTGGTGGGGGGACGACTTTCAAGGAACGATGGAGGAATATGTATGTCTATTTCAGGAGAGTAAGAGGGGTTCAAGGCCGCATACCTGATATCGAGGGAGAAGATGTGTAACGTTATTAAGTTAGTGGCCCATGTTGGTAGCGACAAGTGTAACGGTTTGGCTGCCCCTAACTGTTGGGTGATAAATGTAACTGTTTACCTTTGCCTAAGCTATGTTGTTTTAATGGGCGCCAAGACCTCAACGCAATGCTGAAATCTAAATTTGTATTTAATAACGTCTAACTCTGGTAGAACACCTTCATGAATCTATTCACTCAGATCGTGGTATGATTTGATCATTAACCCAACAAACAATTGTATCAGGAGAAGGAATTGGTCTATATCTAATGCTACCTACTGAAAGCAAAGATTGCATTGTAAAAGAAATGAATTTATTATATAAAACAAGTATAGCAAAATTAATAATAATAATAATAAGTTTAAAATTTAAATTGGAGCGTTGCGATTTTAATATTACCGATAGAAAATTACGTGAAAACGGAGTCTGATAAATTATTGATTTTACTCTTATTCCCAAGCTATGAAGTTACTGAAATATGAAATATAAAACAAAGAGAAATGAGAGATTGCGTATTTCTGCGTCATTCGCGCTTACCACTGGAAATTGCCAAAGCATTTCCCTCGTACTGGATGATGCTGTGTGCTTCCCACAGTCTCCTGGACGTCGTCATCTCCGTCGATATTTGATGATATACTTGTAGATTTGGTGACTTTATGGTCCTAACAACGGAGCCATACCCTCGTACAACCAAACTGGTTAAGTTTTAAACAGATAGTTCTCCACTCCACGGAACATCGGAGCGACACACACTTGCAACCGAACTAGTCAAGTCTTTCACAGATTGTCCCCGTTCCACGGCGTGCCGAACGATATATGCCCCTGTCGGCTCCCCACCTCGGTACCGACTTCCAGCTTACGTGGTCTCCACTGATTGGCTGCCCCCTACGCGCTAGTTCCCCTTCTCTGGCTCATTACACACGGCGCGCGGATGATGAAGTCGATTTCCGTTCCAACTATCCGTCTTTTCTTGACGCTGCGACCCAAGCTTGCGTAATACTTCTTGACAAGAATCAGCCCGTATCTGAATTTCTAGTGAGTCATGTCTCTCATAATATCCTAACTGACGAAACTCCGTAAAATTCCGTAATCATATAATTTTCTATAATATTGTCGTTCGTAATAATTTGCTTGATAGCGTTTTCTAAGACATAGAAAACCTATCTGTATGCTTATAATTTTTATAAAATGCTCCGAAAAATATCTTAATAATAATAATAATAAATTAAAAATAATAATAAATTAACATGAAAAATTCTCTTGGCTGAACAATTTGCCGCGTAAATAAATATAGACTGGCTTCCTACTGACTTATGCCAGTGGCATAAAAACCCCTCGAAAACACGTTACATATTCGCCTGGGATCATCGGATGACTTACCGTGACGACGGTCCATTATCCGATTATCCCAGACACGTTAATAAACCCCATCCAAAATACATATTACATAAATGAAATCACCCTAAATTACAAATATATACACTCATAATTTTTCTTCACGCTCTTTGCGTCAAAGTTTGTTGTCACTATGGATTGTACTTTGCAACCAGTCCAATGTTTTACATATAGAATAGTGTTCCACGGATATTTCCGCCTCTCAAATTTCTCTATGTTGGAAAAATAGACATAATGAATGTGTGAGCACTGTCATTCATTTAATCATTGCCCCAGGGGAGTGCGTCAGGCCTCGGCAGCCGGCACAGTTCATTTCCTTGCCGCTAGATGGGGGCTTCATTCATTCCGTTCCTGACCCGGTCGGAGACTGGAAGCAGGCTGTGGATTTTCATTTTCAATGTGTGAGCACTATGTATTTATGATGTCATATCACACGCATTGAAGGTGTTGTGATATATTTATATCACCATAGAACTTCCTAATTTCACTGGAGGTCCCTTCCTTATGGTGAAATTTAATCTCACTTATCACTGAGCACACGATCACACTATTGTGGCAGCGCCTCGTGACCATAATACGTGATCTCTCTTTATAAAAGATGAAATTAATATTGACTTCTGAAAAAAAAACAGTAAATGCGCATTATATATAACACCAAATATTTCTGTGCCGTAATCGCCCTGTCTTGTTAAGTTCCCGTAGACCATATTCTACTTAATACTAGTTCTCAACACAGACCAGTTCTCCTCACACAAATGAAACCATTGTACAAATTACCTTAAATTACTCACTTAAAAATCTTACATGGCGAGACCGTAAACAGAAATCACGTGTGCCGTTATGTATGAGTTTCATGAAGGACTGTCTCGCATTCTGATGGCCCATCTTTTGTCCCGTGGACGCCTTAAGCAAAAATACCCTGTCCAAGCGCTCATCCATCTCTTGGGGACAAATGGGAATTCACCAGCGCTACCAAATTCTGGCCTTGGTGTATCGAGACATTTTAGTGCTCAAGAGCATCCGACAATCTCGTCATATTTCCCTGTACCTTAAAAACTCTCATTTACTTACATACTACCCCCCTGTGTGACTTCTGATACGCCTGCCTGGAAGACCATTTCCTCCCACGCACCAAATACCACACTTACTCATTTGATAGGCTGGCTCGCCAGCTAAACATCCTCACTTTATGACATACTTTCGGAGACTATGTATATTAAACCTCCCGTATAATCTGTTTCCCTCACTATTCTCCAGCACATATGCCGTTTTGCCAATATATTTGGAGACTATAAATGTTACTGCGTCACCTGCTTCCAACCTTGCAAGTGGCTCCCTTAAATGAACGTCATCACGTTACTCTACCTACCTATTTCTCAGTGTCTGTAACGATGCCCTGTTGCTAATGTCCACACATGCACATATTAAAATACCGTCCTCTGCTTTAACCACAGGATAATCCCTACATAAATTAGTGTCCCTTGATAGCATGTCTACAAGAATGTTATCTTTACCTTTAATATATTTTACTGTGAATTCGTATTCCTGCAGAGCAAGAATCCACCTACTAACTCTGTTAGAACTGAGTTTACAAGTTCTCATATACAGTAATGCATGGTGATCTGTGTGGATCTCAAATTTCTCCCCTACTAAATACATTCTAAATTTCCCTAAACTGAAAACAATACCTAAAAGCTCTAACTCAGTAATCGTGTATCTTTTCTCTGCTGCTGTCAGTCCTCGCGAGGCTAAAGATACAATGCACAGATTACCCTCATCATCTCTCTGACATAATACTCCAGCAATACCTATATGTGAAGCATCTGTCATAACCACATATTCCTTATCTTTTAACGGATATTTCAGCACTACAGCTTTCTCAAAACCTTCCTTCAGCGCTCTAAAAGCCTGATCATGCTTGGACTCCCATCTCCACCGAGTCCCACTTTTAAGCAATTCCCTGAATGGTTCTACCAACCCTGAGTATTTAAGAACGAACCTCCTGAAAAGTTGCAAATTCCCAGGTAAGTTTTTAACTGTTTAACATTCTGTGGCACCTCTGCGTTAAGTATCTTATTAACCCTACTTTCTTCTGGTGTTACACCTCTACTCGACACTCTATGACCTAAAAATGTCACTTTTGACTGACAGAATGACGACTTAGACAGCTTCAAAGTGAACCCTGCCTGATCTAACTTCTGAAAAACTATATCTAAATGACGTAGATGCTCCTCAAAACTGCGTGAACTAATTACCATATCATCTATGTAAATGGTTACAAACTCTCCTGTGTCATCCCCTAATGCGATGTTTAAAGCCCTAATTAAAGCTGCTGAACTACTCTTTAACCCATAAGGTGTTCTACAAAATTGATAAAGGTTATATTTATGATAAAAAGCTGTAAATGGTCTATCTTCGTACATAAGTGGCACTTGCCAAAAACTGGAACTCAAGTCTACACAAGTGAAATACTTCTTCCCCTCAAATGTTTGCATTCATTCCTCTATTGACATAGATTTCAGCTGATCTGAACTAATTCTACTGTTAACCAAACGAGCGTCTAAACAAATACGAACTGTGCCGTCGGTTTTGGGTACCGTGATCAAAGAATTAACATACGGACTGTTAGAGTGCTCAATAATCCCATCTTCAAGCATCTGGTTAATTTGTGCCTCAACTGCACTCTGATAAGCGAAAGGTACAGGATATCTATGTCCTGTGAATACTGACCTATCAATAACGTTCAATGAATGTGTATAGCAATTGGCCATACCAATGCGATCCTCAAAAACTCTCCTATTACACAATAACACATCATAGAGCCGAACACATTGTTCCACCTCTATATTTCCCTGAAATGCAGCATCACGTAACGAGTCCTCTAGACTTCCGTTCGTAATCACACTGCCCACAAAACATGGAGAACCCCGCTCTACGGCTGGCGATATCTCATTTAAGGTACAAATCACACCTACAATACTACTCCTCTGAATATGGTCATTGAACGCTACTTCTACTTCAGAATCTCCCCATTTAAATTTCAAACTCCCTACATCATAACATAAGTTACCAGACACTCTACTTAGCCACTCTGAACCCAAGATAACACTGAATACTAAATTTGGAATTACAAGGCAAATCTGCTTCTCTACATGATTATTAATTTTAATGTCTACTAAAACTTGCTTAGAAATTACTTTAGACCTCTTCCCAACAGCTGTGATAACAAAAGTGCTTTTAATTGGCATCTCCTCAAAATTTACTCCAGTTCCTTTCATTTTATCATAAAATGCACTACTTATGCAACTCTTCATACAACCACTATCAATTAAAACATATGTGTACGCCTCGGACACGTTAAATTTAACTATGGGGCTCTTACTAGCCACTTCCTGAATAATACCTTCATCATTTAGTTCACGTAATAATTCATTTCTTACATTTAGGTCATAGGGTTCCTGTATAAGTGTATGGACAGGGCATGCTACAGACTGAGATTCTGACCTTACTTCGCAGCCTGGTTCGCGTTTAAAGAACCGCTACAGCTGGCCGTAGTACTACTAACTACTGAACTGGTCTGGTTGTTCTGGGCTGTGTTGTCATTGTTTGGCTGTAGATTAGTACCACTAGGCTGTCCTCTTCCTTGACCCCTATTCTGGTTGTAATTATTGTCATTATAATTTCTCCCTTGATTTCCCCTGAAATCATTGTTTCTCCCTTGATTTCCCCTGTAATCATTGTTCCTCCCTTGATTTCCCCTGAAATCATTGTTCCTCTCTTGATACTGATTGCCATAGCCATTTCCTCTGTTCTGATTTAGCTGATTATTATTATTTCTATTTTGAGCGTTGGCCCCTTCGCCACCGTTCCCTTGAACTTCTTGATGCCTGGCTTCATTAGGTCTATTATTATTATTACCCTGGTTCCGATTGAAATTGTCCTCATAACCCCCTCTCCCTAGTGCATCAAATGTGCTTAACAAATTTTCTACTTGTGATATTGTCTTTACATTCTGGATACAAGCAGCCTCCTTGATCCTATAGGGAAAGTGCCTAAGTAGCAACCTCACCACATCACTTTCCTCCTTCAAGCCATCAGGATATTTACACACTAATACCTGCCCTAAAAAGTATTCGGTCATGGTGGAGCTTCCTTTAGGGTTATATTTACCACACACTACTCCCTCACGATGCTGCGACTGAATAACCTCATTCCAGAACTTTTCACAGAATTTCATTTTAAAATCATTGATATCAGTAAACTTGTCTCTGTAGACAGCAAACGAATTCCTCGTTTCCCCCACAAACACTTGTTCTAAAATTTCAACTACCTGGCACCACTCAATACTACCATTTTCCAACCTCTCCCCGAATTTATTTTCTATAGTGTTCATGAACTCCATTGGGCACCCCTGTCGATTGCTGAACTTGCCGAGTTCTACCTCCCTGTGTGTGCTATTCACAAAAACTGGCCTATTCTGACTATTTTCTTGCCTGATCCTAGCTTTTAAATTTTAACTCTAATTCTGCGATTTTCTCCTCAGCCTTCCTCTCAATACTGTTTACTGTTAATTTAATGTTTCCTTCTGATTCTTCTACTTTATCATATAGCTTTGCTTGTTTCTCCTCAATCTTGATAATGCTCTCTCTATTACTCTCTCTTAAATCATTTACTTCTGCAACTATTTGTGAGTGGACTTTCTCAATTCTACCCCCCAGCTGTTCCTTAACCTCTAGTAGCTACCTGAATTTTGTCAATTTCTCCCCCAATTGCTTTTTGACCTGCTGTGTTTCCAGTTGCACTAGTTCTTTTAAATTTTCAGCCTGTGTACTGATTCTAATTTCCAACTCCTCCTGTACTTTTCCTAATTTTCTGTCTACATCTGCAATAATCTCTTTTGCCTTTTCTTCCATCACCCCCCTGATCTCACCTCTAATCAGTTCGAATTTGTCACTCATTTCCCTACTGTTTTGTTCTAATTTAGCATTTAAAGTTTCAGTACTCTCTCTATTTTCCTTACTGTTTTGTTCTAATCTGGCGTTTAAAGTTTCATTACTCTCTCTATTTTCCCTACTGTTTTGTTCTAATTTAGCATTTAAGGCATCTGTACTTTCTTTATTTTCCCTACTGTTTTGTTCTAATCTGGCGTTTAAAGTTTCATTACTCTCTCTATTTTCCCTACTGTTTTGTTCTAATTTAGCATTTAAGGCATCACTACTAACTTTGTTCTGATACATAAACTCGAGAAGTAAAGTTTTTAATTCTGGTTGGCCGCCTACACTCCCTGTTTCAGTATCGGGATTTACCTCCGCTACCCTGGTACTACCATCACTCGACATACTGCTCGTATCATCACTCTCCCGTTGATGACCACTACGTAACCTCATCTGTCTTTCTTTCTCATCCCCCATAATGATATACACTGATACAGACAAATAACCCCCAAAATACAGGCACAGAAATATATACCCTTCTCCTTCCACAAATGTTATTAGGTTTTCAGCCCCAAGTTGTCGGTGACAAGTGTAATGGTTTCCACTTTGCTCCACGTTGAGCGTACAAATGTAATGGTTTTTCTATCCCCACGTTGGGCGCCAAGTGTAACGTTATTAAGTTAGTGGCCCATGTTGGTAGCGACAAGTGTAACGGTTTGGCTGCCCCTAACTGTTGGGTGATAAATGTAACTGTTTACCTTTGCCTAAGCTATGTTGTTTTAATGGGCGCCAAGACCTCAACGCAATGCTGAAGTCTAAATTTGTATTTAATAACGTCTAGCTCTGGTAGAACACCTTCATGAATCTATTCACTCAGATCGTGATATGATTTGATCATTAACCCAACAAGCAATTGTATCAGGAGAAGGAATTGGTCTATATCTAATGCTACCTACTGAAAGCAAAGATTGCATTGTAAAAGAAATGAATTTATTATATAAAACAAGTATAGCAAAATTAATAATAATAATAAGTTTGAAATTTAAATTGGAGCGTTGCGATTTTAATATTACCGATAGAAAATTACGTGAAAACGGAGTCTGATAAATTATTGATTTTACTCTTATTCCCAAGCTATGAAGTTACTGAAATATGAAATATAAAACAAAGAGAAATGAGAGATTGCGTATTTCTGCGTCATTCGCGCTTACCACTGGAAATTGCCAAAGCATTTCCCTCGTACTGGATGATGCTGTGTGCTTCCCACAGTCTCCTGGACGTCGTCATCTCCGTCGATATTTGATGATATACTTGTAGATTTGGTGACTTTATGGTCCTAACAACGGAGCCATACCCTCGTACAACCAAACTGGTTAAGTTTTAAACAGATAGTTCTCCACTCCACGGAACATCGGAGCGACACACACTTGCAACCGAACTAGTCAAGTCTTTCACCGATTGTCCCCGTTCCACGGCGCGCCGAACGATATATGCCCCTGTCGGCTCCCCACCTCGGTACCGACTTCCAGCTTACGTGGTCTCCACTGATTGGCTGCCCCCTACGCGCTAGTTCCCCTTTTCTGGCTCATTACACACGGCGCGCGGATGATGAAGTCGATTTCCGTTCCAACTATCCGTCTTTTCTTGACGCTGCGACCCAAGCTTGCGTAATACTTCTTGACAAGAATCAGCCCGTATCTGAATTTCCAGTGAGTCATGTCTCTCATAATATCCTAACTGACGAAACTCCGTAAAATTCCGTAATCATATAATTTTCTATGATATTGTCGTTCGTAATAATTTGCTTGATAGCGTTTTCTAAGACATAGAAAACCTATCTGTATGCTTATAATTTTTATAAAATGCTCCGAAAAATATCTTAATAATAATAATAATAATAAATTAATAATAAATTAACATGAAAAATTCTCTTGGCTGAACAATTTGCCGCGTAAATAAATGTAGACTGGCTTCCTACTGACTTATGCCAGTGGCATAAAAAACCCTCGAAAAACACGTTACAGATGGAACGCTGCTGGTGGAAGATGGGGAGAAGGCTGAGGCATTTAATAAGGTATATGGTATGGTGGTAGGAATTGCAGGGGAGGGAAATGTGGATCAGGGAGGAGAGCAGGGTATTGAGGAGGGTAAGAAATTAACTTATGTAAAAAAGGATATCTATAATGCAATACGGGGATTAGGGTCAAGAATATCAGCCGGGGTAGATGGGATAAATGGGGAATTGTTAAAGGCTATGGGATGGATCATTGTGCCTTATTTAAGATTTCTGTTTGACTTTTGTCTAAATAATGGGGTAGTGCCTGAGGACTGGAAACAGGCTCTGGTAGTTCCAGTATATAAAGGGAGAGGGGGAAGGGGGGATAGTGATAGCTACAGACCTGTCAGTCTAACATGTATTATATGCAAAATTTTTGAGGGAATTATGAATGAATACATAAGGGAATGCTTAGGGAGTAGTAGGTGGTTGGGAAATAAACAGCATGGTTTCAGAGAGGGATTTTCGTGTGAATCGCAGCTAGCAGGCTTTCAGCAGGATATCAGTGAGGCCTTGGATAACAGAGGTCAAGTTGACTGCATTGCAGTTGACCTATCAAAGTCTTTTGATAGGGTCAATCATGGTATTCTGTTAAGGAAAATGGAGGCTATAGGATTGGACAGGAGAGTAGTTCAATGGGTGAGATCATTTTTGTAGGGGAGAAGTCAGAGGGTAAGGGTTGGTGGGTCAGTGTCAGAACAGTCTAGGGTGGGGAGGGGGGGAGTACCTCAGGGGAGAAAATTGGGTCCTTTACTATTTCTCATTTACATAAACGACATAGGAGTTAAAATATCATCCCAGATAAGATTATTTGCTGATGATATAGTAGTATACAGGAGGATAAATCACCCGGACGACTGCGGCATATTGGAGAGGGACTTGACGGACATACAAACCTGGGCGGATAAAAGTGATATGATGATAAATTCAAAGAAATGTCAGGCAGTGAGATTTGTTAACAAAAGGAATCATATTGTTTTTGAATATTCAGCGGGGGAAAATAAAGTTGTATTTGGGGACGAATGTAGGTATTTAGGTGTAACTGTGGGGGTGGGAATTTTCACTGGGGTAAGCACATAAGGGAAAAAGTAAAGAAAGCATACAAGTCACTACATATGGTTATGCGAGTCTTTAAAGGCGCTGGCAGAGAGATTAGGGAAAGGGCATACATGTCCCTAGTCCGTCCTCTGCTGGAATATGCTGGGGGAGTGTGGGATCCATACCAAATGTATTTAATAAAGGAATTGGAAGGAGTGCAAAGGAAGGCTGCCAGGTATGTATTGGAGGACCACAGATCGACGAGTAGTGTGAGTAGGATGATACAGGATTTGGGATGGGAAAGTCTGGCTGATAGACGTTCAAGAGCAAGACTAGGGGGTATTTTCTTAGCTTACAAGGGGGGAATTGCATGGGAAGATATTCATGAGAGATTGGGAAAGGAAAATTCATATATGGGCAGATACAGTCATTGTTGTAAATTGAAATTAAGTCAGTGGAAAAGTAACTGGGGCAAATATTCGTTCATTGGGAGGGGGAAATAGAATGGAACAGTTTGCCAGGGGGCATTTTCGGCCCTTTGCCTTCTGATGTTGGTAAATTTAAGGAGTTGGTGAAAAAGCACCAGATCAAGAGGCAGTGATGAACCGTGCATAAGTTGAAGCAAAGAAAGAAAGTGTAAATGTTTAGTATTTTATGTTTATTTCTGTTATTAGAATGATTATTTTTACGATTACCGGTTTCTTCTCTTAGCAACTAATACTTATTTTCTAATTAGTCCTAATTTTCTAAAATTTTTGTGGTTGTGAATTGTTTTGTGTATTTATTGTAATTTGCCACCATGGACAGTGTCCACATTTGCAAATAAACCATGTATGTATGTATGTATGTTAATGCCATGAGTGAGGAGAAAACTAATGAACTAGAAGAATACGTAACCAAAAAATTACAAAGTCTTAATCTAGGAGATGTTGCCAGTCTTGAGACTTATAAGCAAGATTAAAAGACCGATGTAGGCCAACAGCTGAAGAAGATGATCACTGAGATAGAAGAAAAGGAAAGGGAGAAGATAGATTTCGAAGATTCGAGGAATCATACCAGAAGAAGTAGCCTAGAAGTGGATGTAAGGGAAATCAGGCCGGAAGAAAGATTACGCAGGTTTACAGAAGGTTTAGAGGAGAGGAGCAAAGAGCCCGAAAGTTACAATAGAGATTTTCGACCAAACCTTTAGGATTCGTATCCGAGAAACGTGACGGTCATAAGAAACTTTGAGGACAAACCGCGTGAGTTCAGCAACCTAGATAGTTTCACACCGATAGAGTACATCAGAAATCTCAAAGGTTACTTTATCGAAGGGCATATTCCAAGAGAGAGAGAAATGAAGATTGTAGAGCGCTATCTTTCTGATGGGCCCCTTGAATGGTTTTGCGCCTTTAGATATACCTTCATGAACTTCGATGAATTCGCAGAAGCACTGATAAAGCGTTTCTGGAGCATTGAAGCTCAACATTCCCTACGAGCAGAAGTATACTCACAAAATTATTCAGGTACTCTTCCCACACGATACGCAGACTTTTCCACAAGTCAGCTCGCCCGACTTAGATTTCTTCAACCCCCGTTATCCACAGCTCAATTGATAGACGCGATAGCCAGGATGCTACCTGTTGAAGTCTGACGTCTAATTATCTCTTCAGGGATCAATGATCTAGCGAGCATGGATGAACTGCGCCGAAAACTCGATTACACGAGCCCGATGCCGAACGTTGTTGCGAAGAACCAAAGGCAAGAGTACAAAGATATTAATACAGTATATCTTGACCAAACACAACAGTCAGACAAACCGAAAGAACCAGAAAAGGGAAATATAGGTCCTGAAAGGAATACCTATTTCCGTGATCGCAGACCAGAACCCAGATACAGGAGATTCCGTGGAGGTCGTCCATATCAGCAACAGCAAGGACGTAGTAACGATAATAGTAATGGCAACCGTAGAAGTGGTTATTATCACAATAATAATAACTACAGATACAACAATAATAGTTATTATAATAGGAATAACAACAGGAATAACCAAAATTATAATCGTAACAGAAACTCCCAAGATGAAATAATGACGAAGGAGAAGTATGATGAACGTCATAAGGAAGGAAAAGAATATCTCAGGGATTTAAGAGATAAGGAAAATGGGAATGAAGATAAAAAGGATTTGAGTATCGATTCCAAACCAAGTGCCAGTAAAGGAGAAGGTAATGGAAACGGTTCTCATAGACGATATGGAGGAACCATAAGCATTGAACGAAAGAAGTAGAAGAGAGAAGAGGATATACTGCAGCACAGAACCAAGAAAAGAAGAAGAAGACGTTGAAGAACCAAGAAAAGAAGAAGAAGTTGAAGAAAAGAAGAATTGAAGAGGAACGGGCCAGATGAAGATAACTGGAATGAAACGAGAAGAAAGAGCGTTCCGTATAACTAATGCTTATGAGAATACCTGTTATGAGTTGTTTGACGAAGAAAATAACGTTATTCTAGGAAAATTCAACGCTAAGAATTTAAAAAAGTATCATAAGAAAATAGGCTAAAATAATTCAATATTCGAGTTCAAGTGACATATCAAAAGTCTGGATTAGAATAATTAAAAACAATTTGCAACTGTTTTTAACTTGAGATGAAGGAGGAATGCCCCCGAAAATTGAATTATTCTGGGACAAAATGAGAGTATTTTCCGTCCCCATGATAAAATTTAACCAGCAAATATAAATTCTGGAAGTTTGACACAGGAGGGTCGTGTTACAAGCTCGAGGCCGTGCGAGAGCCCGATCACGTGACATATTGCACAATAGACGCTTCTAGAAGGCTGAAATTGGCATAGCAACAGTGTGTTTGGAAATTAATATTATAAAAATTGTTATAAATTATGCTATTGGATCCCAGCCCAGAGCCAATGAGAAGAGGTCTTATTGAAGACGGGATCAACTTCAACTACATAATTTGGTGAAATTATGCATTTAGGCCCATAGAAGAAGATTTTCTTATTTGGTAAAGAAGAGAATATTAAAAGAAATTATGTCCGATACTTTAAAAACCGCAGATCGGATAATCTACGCAGTAATAAGCATTAGTAATTTACGCGCTAAAATTATGGTGGGAGATTGATATGGCCGCCAAAATTTCGACTTGGAAGGGGAGATCCAAGGATCGAGGTTCTTATTCCAGCAGTCTTTGAAGATTGAGGAAGTGTTTTTTATTGGGTTAACGGAGATCACAAAGCTTTGTCCGAGTGCGACGACTGTCAAATCGTGGAGACGCTAGGTTAGCAGTGTAGAACGTTGGAGATTACCGCACTTCCATTTTAAGCGAAGTTGTGAGGAACATTGAAAATAGTATATCTCTTATATAATTGAGATTAGAGTTCAACTAAGTGAATATAGAGAAAGAACAGGTCGAATACTACATTCTGTTGAACGTCGAGAGTTCTAAGATTTGCCATTTCGACAATATAAGCCTGTTAGGACAGATTTTCAAAAGTGTTGGAAATAAAGCTGAATATCATTTTAGTTGCAACGTGAATTTGGCGAACGCAGTTGAAGAGAACAGTAGCGAAGAACCTTTAACATTGGCGCAGAAAATAAATATTATCATAATGACCATCATTATTCTTCAAGTGGTTTCATTCAACATAATTAGCATTGTTGATATGATGAACTAAATAGTTATGCGCCAGAGACATATTCGATAACAGAAGATAAGATACAACGATGGAATTTCGTTAAACGACGTATTCATGAATACAGACGTAGTGTACGGTCCATCTTGTACATTTTCGTCAGTCTTCGAACACTAATGTAACATCAATTAACAATAGAAATATTTCATTCACCATCTATATGAAAATTTCTATAAATTATTTTCCAATGATGAGGCTGATATATATTTGCGACGGAGAATGAAGATTCTACAGAAGAGATTTGTCAAGATGCTAGGGCAGCCCAGCATCAACAGAAGAATTTGCCAGAAGGATGTCGTTCGAGCCCAGGCGAATGTTGGTGAATTCCGGAGAGATAACTTTTTCCTATCTCTGAGGTCGTAGTTCCAAGGTTCGAATGCAGATCCATCTCAGTATCTTGAACTGAGGAAACATCTAAAGTATTGTGTGAATACTTACATAGATCTTCATGATATCGTCCAAAATAAGGTAGCAGTGTCTCTTATTTATAGTATAGAGCTTGATTAGCATTCCGAGCCGACGTTCTTACTCCATATTTTTCACATTTCATGTATTTCAGTGTTTTCTGGTATTTTACACTAAAGATGTGAGCTAAGATTTGAATGCTTCAAGATTATTATTCTAGTTTTCAATTTTATCCTACGGATCAGTTGTTGAACTGACATTAAAAATTTTGTTTGAGGAATCAGATTTTCTTATAGAAGACGAGTCGTTTCGACTATCGAATTTTACTAATTTTATTTAAACCAAGTATTAAGACATTGTGTCATAGTTTCAAATTAAATTATTTTAAATTTAATTTGAGCACTTTAATGTAACAGCATCAAACTTCAAGAACAGAAGAAACATCGAATGATATTGTCATATCATTATTGTACATAAACATTCGATGATCTAGGAAATACTAGTCGTTTGACAAGATCGAAGTCTTAATCCCTATAGACATTCTTTGTGTAGAGTGGAAAAACATTACGACGTTGACAAACCTTTTTATTACCAAGTACGTCCAGAAAGTAAATTCCGTCTGGTAATAACATTAAATTGTGTACAGATACAGAATAAGTATTTATTGCACAAAATTTTACAACCCTTAAACTACTTTTCCACATAACTGCCGAAATGTTGCAGGCATTTGTCGTAGAGTGGCACGAGTTTTTGTATACCTTATTCATAGACGTGTGCCACCTGTGTCTTCAACTAGTTGTACGTTCCGCTGCAGCGCAGCTCGGCATATGCGCAGTAGACGCTCTGTATCAAGGAGAAGAAACGTGCGCCATTTGGAGAGCCCTGTCAGCCACTTACGCGTTGTTGTGCATGTTTACTCGTACAATGTCGGTGTTGATTGAAAATCCTGCCGCTTGTGAAATCAGATCTGTGATTCGTTCTCTGATTGCTAGGAAAGTGAAACCAATTGAAATTTATCGGCAAATTTGCGAAGTGTATGGACAAAATGCGATGAGTGATTCAATGGTGAGAAAATGGGTCCGACAGTTCAATGAAAGACGTAGTGAAGTGCACGATGATGAACGAAGTGGGCGTCCATGTTTGGTTACAGAAGAACTGGTTCACGCGATTGATGACAAGATCCGGGAAAACCGCAGGTTTATAATTAGTGCTCTCGCTATGGATTTTCCCCAAATCTCATGATCACTAATTCATGAAATTGTTACCGAAAAACTGAACTTTCGTAAGCTTTGCCGACGTTGGGTACCAAAGATTCTTACGGAGCAACACAAAACAAAACGGATGGGTAGTGCACTTCAGCTTTTGACCCGTTACAATGAAGGCGGCGAAGAATTTCTGACACAGATAGTCACAGGAGATGAAACTTGGGTTTCTTACGACACCCCTGAAAGTAAACGGCAATCCATGGAATGGAGGCTCACTTCATCCCCAGCAAAGGTTAAGCCGAAACAAATCTTGACACCTCGGAAAATGATGTGCACAGTGTTCTGGGACTGGAAAGGCATCTTACTCATTGATTTCTTACCGCGTGGTCAAACAATCAACGCAGATGCTTACTGCGAGACACTTAGGAAATTGCACCGCGCAATACAGAATAAGCGCCGAGGGTTGCTGTCAAAAGGTGTTGTTTTTCTTCACGACAACGCATGACCACACACTGCAAATGTGACGAAAAATCTCCTACAGGGATTTGGCAGTGACGTGTATGACCACCCTCCGTACAGCCCTGACCTCGGTCCTAGCGACTTTCATCTGTTCACACATCTCAAGTCTTTCCTTGGCGGTCAACACTTCAACAATGACGACGAGCTGAAAGAAGATGTTTCCAACTGGTTGAAGACACAGGCGGCAAACTTCTATGAAACGTGTGCCACGCTATGACAATTGCCTGCAAAAGTTCGGCAGTTATGTGGAAAAGTACTTTAAGAGGTGTAGAATGTTGTGCAATAAATAATTTTTCTGTATCTGTACACAATTTAATTTTATTACCAAACGGAACTTACTTTCTGGACGTGCCTCGTATTTGTAAAGTTGAGAGCTTTGTTCATTTAATATGTTAGAGGAGATATCTTTTGGTAGAAGATTATTCAAATCTTTGGCTAGGAATTCAAAGCTAGTTTATCCCGGTCAAGATTGAATTCTATTTGACCCTATAAATAACATGTGTGTTAATTTACACTATTTGTGTAATATCTCGTCATTATGTAGACCTGATATTAAAACGATATAAAATTTTAAGCTTGATAAGTGAGGTGAGACAGAAGTTTCATTTTTATTACATGTATTTGCGACAGAAAAGTTAACAGTTAATTATCTTTTTGTGTAGTAAACTTTAGGAGGTCAATCTCGACATCTAATATCGTTCATTACGATTGGAAGTTTCGTTTGAAGAACTTAAGGATGTATAATCGTAGATCAGCAGTCATGTTAAACGATACTGAGGGTCATGCCGCTATTTGAGAAAAGTTCCTACAGAAGAAATGTTAATAACAATTAATTTGTTTTTGGTTATTGTTTAACATAGTGGATGATAATTGTTTATGCCATATATATTGTTATATGAGGATTTATAGAGCTATGGAGCGCTCGTGCGAAGGGAAGTCAATTAAATTATTGTTCTTAGATAAGAAAGGCATGGATCATGTTAAGAGTCATTGTATACAAGTAGTCCAGTTCATGTGAAGTAACGTTTTAGCTGTGTTGACAGAAGGGTTTTAGCGGAATGCAATTAGAGAACGATTGTCTACTCATGTCAATGATACCATTATTATATTTTATTAAACCCGAAGTTATGTAATTACGTACAGTTAACCTTTGTCAGTCGACTCTATTAGACCGACAATGTAATGAAACCTATATAAGACGATGTGTGAGCAGTATATGAAAACTACAGAGTTTTAGAAAATGTTTATGTGGAAAAACAGTGTAAATAGTTAATTGAGATTTGTATTGTAACTGAGAATCCATAATCTCGAAAGTAATGTGTTAGCAACGTTAAATATTGTCTCTTATTATGAACAAATTACATGTAAATATTTTTCGGAAATGATTTAATTAGTTAAATAATTTTTAATAGGATTTATTAATCGAATATTTTGGAAGAGCGTGTGTTTTGTGAGCGGATGTTTTTGTATGGATGATTGCCCACTGTTAATAGTGAATGTGGAACCGAATTGGTCTAGAACAATTTCGGGGTATAAATGAAATATTGTATGAAGATTTCAGAATGATTATTAAAGGAATGTAGAAGTTGTGAGCATTTTTGTGAGATTTGAATGTTAATTTTATACGTGTACTTTAAACGCACACAAGGCAGTCTTAATACAAGCCAGACAGAATGATTCACCGTTAGGAGTGGAGAGCTTGGTGTGACATAATGTGAACATGTGGCGACTCACAGCCTCGTATAAAATGTAAATAGTTCTGAGCGCAACGCTGTGCTAGCGCTCATTGATGAAGCAAGCCAATGCACGTGCGGTTTCCAGACGCGTGCCAATGAAGGTAACCAGTTGTCAGGAAAGCCATGAATGTAAGAGCCTCTGTTAAACGTTTTTCTTTACGTAGTGTAGGCCTAGTTATGCCAAGGCTTTTATGCTGATATTTTTACACTACAATGTAGTAAGATCTGTTGTAGAAGAGAAGTGTGTATGGTTGTATGGTTTTATTTTGTTGTTGTTAGATTAGTTTATTGTTATTTTGTTTATATTAGATTAGTTTACCCTTGTTAATAAATTTATTCAGTTCGTTATCTGTCGTCGTTGACGTGTGATTAGTTTATTGTTATTTTGTTTATATTAGATTAGTTTACCCTTGTTAATAAATTTATTCAGTTCGTTATCTGTCGTCGTTGACGTGTGATTCATTTTAAATATAAGGATTAGAGTATTGTGGATGTATTGTAGGCGAGCTGAGTTTACAGTCTCCAAGACACGTAAGTAAAGGTAAGTGTGCCCCGTGTAGTTTGTTGTTTATCCACAATATTCTTGTAAATGCTGTATGTAAATCACTAAAGACCATGTTGGAGCGATTTCTAATGTAGTAATTTGCCGGTGCTGTTAGAAATAGGCGATCCAGCTGGGGCAATGGAAATTCCAACAGGCTACTCTCCGGATTTACGGGTCCAGTAGATCATATTTTTCAAAAAACAATTTTACATTACATGTTTTCTTCAAGTACAACATAATGTGCTTTACATCTTGCCAATCTCTCTTTGTAGGTGAACAATTATTCTTGCTCACTTTACACACTGCAAAATTTATGTATGGCCTAGTCGATGTAGCCAGATATAGTAACATACCTACTGATTTTCTGTACTCGTAGGTACTCATCATGTTTCTCATCACCTGACAAATTTCAGTCATCTCTATTTATTTCTAAAGGAGCTGACCTACCCTTCCCATCTTCAAGTTTGAATTCTTCCAATACCCTTTTAATGTAGTCAGTTTGATGAACAGACATTACTCCTTCCCTGTACTCCACATTCATAGAAAGAAAGTTGGTCATATTTCCTAAATTCTTAATCTCCAATCTAATTTCCAACTCTTCCTTGAACCATTCAACCCGTTCTCTTTTTCCCAAGCATGCCAAGTCATCAACATAAACACAAATGAACAGATCTTTATCTTTGTTAACAAACACATATGGATCCTTCACTAGAGGTTTCAAACATAATTCTGACAAATTCATATACAAGGCCGAGTGCCATTCCATAGCACTTTGTTTAAGCCCATACAAGCTTTTGAGCAATTTCCACACTTTATATTTATCCACCTCAAAGTATTTAGGTTGTTCCATGAAAACTTCCTCATTCAACTCTATGTGCAAATATGCTGTGAGTGTTAGAAATATGTAACCCAACAGGTGATCTATGGTTTAAATTCAGCGCCAGGAAGCGCAACGCCATTGGTGGCGGTTCTATTTACGAGAATGTTCTCGTTGATTCTTCTGTCTGTTTTTGTATATACAATATACGCCTGTATGTAACCTTGTCGTTCCGTTCGTATTAAACATGTATACTGCATATACGCCCAGACGTCTTTCTCCTGCCATATACTCCTACAGGTTATGGGCTCCAGCAGGATCATTGACGAGTGTATAGTTTTCTGACCAGTGTGATTCTATTTGAATTAACAAAACTGTGATCGCGTGCAATAAGTGTGTGCATCATGGCGGTATCCAGCACCGGTTCTCTTTATAAATTTGAGAAACTGAAGGGGAGAGAAAACTACATTGACTGGCGTTTCCAGATGAAGAATTATCTTATGCACGATGATCTTTGGAAGTGCATATCTGGTTATGCAGGAGATGATAAAACGGGCGCAGAGGTTAAGGTACGGCGCGACGAACGTGCTTTGTGCAAGATTAACCTTATGGTGGGAAAGAGTGTTTTTCCGTACGTCATGGAAGCAAAAACTGCGATAACAGCATGGAATTCGCACGAGATGGCATATGAAGACAAAGGCGTCAACAGGCACACAAGAATTCTTCGCCAACTGTGTTCCACCAAGCTTGAACAATTCAAGACTATGGAAGAATATGTCACCAAGTTGCTCTCTGTGAACAGTATTGTTAAAAAGGGTCATGTAATTGTTTTTGATGAAGAAGGTTGTAAATTGTTTCAAGACAGTAATTGTCAAGTTACAGGTGATGTGCAATTATTGATTGAAGAGTCAAATGGACTTAATATCTTAAATAACTCAGGTTCTGTAAGTGCAAATGCATCAGCAGTGTCTTGTTTAAGTGATGCTAAAAGGGTTTGTTCAAAAAGTTCTAAATCTAGAGAATTGTGGCACAAAAGGTTAGGCCATCTCAATCACGTGGGGATGGACTTGTTACAAAATGGTTTGGCTACCGGTATTGATTTTCCGGGTGAAAGGCAGCTCTCTGTTCCATGTATAGAAGGGAAACAAACTCGACAGCCCTTCAAGACCACCAAGCATCGTGCCAAGAACCAACTGGACCTGTTGCACATTGAGCTGTGTGGACCGATGCCTGAGGAATCCTGGGGTGGAGCCAGATATTTTCTCACCTTCATCGATGACCATACGAGGAAGGTTTTTGTCTTTTTTTTCTAAAAAAGAAAAGTGAGTTAAGAGAAATCTTTGAGCAATTTGCTAATAGGAATGTAGCGGGAGATAGTTCGCGCCAGATAGCGTGCGTGTAGTACTGGGTAAGCGCATGGCGATCGCCTTATGTTTCTTCCAGTCAGCTGCGAGGAATGTATAGATTGTGACCGATTTTTCTGAGCTAAAGTAAATTATATCTTCTCTAATTTTACTCCAAGACTATACTAATTAATTATATAGACATTTCCCCTAGTATATTATGGACGATTTTCAGCGTTTGAGCGTTAAACATCTCCAAAATGAGCTACGGACCAGAGGCGCTAAAACTAGCGGAAGGAAGGAAGAATTAATACAGCGGTAATTACAAAATTCTAACACGCTTTATTATCCAAATAATGAATAGGAGTCAGCATGCTAACTCCTAAAGATTACAATTGCTTGAGTATTGTACATTGATAAATATACCTCCATAAGACTTAAATCATGAATAGTGTTTTAAATATTCACTTGCTCCCCTTGCTTATAGACTTCGATTTATGTTATTTTTTAGGTTGATGGCTTACATGAAACTGCAGATGCAGCCTTGCCAACCACCAAAGGCATGTGAGTTTCTTGAGTTTCCCTGTGCCAGTTCATTCGAAGATTTGACCATCAGCCACAAGGCGAAGATCAGTATCACGAATGTGCATTTGATGGATTATTTTGAATTTCGAAAATCGGTAATAGATGGAGCACCTGTTTCCAACTACAAATCGTTGTGTGATGCTGGATACAGACTTTTCAATGAAAATTTTGTTTTGTTTATAAAATGTTTATTTCAATCGGGTGAAATTCTGATATGCAGTGCTGTGAAATCCGAGTACACAAAACATAAGACCTATAATGTAAAGCTTATTTTAGGAGTACCTGGTGACATTATAGGAGGGGAATGTGAATGTGTTGCTGGAGCAGACCCCAAGGCATGTTGTAAGCATATTGCAGCTGTAAGCTGTGCATTAGAGCACTTCTCCAAGACTGGTATTATACAGTGTTCAGAAACATGCACCCACAATTTACAAACTTTTCACCATCCCCCTACCAAACGGTCGAGGCCAGTTAGCCCTATGAAAGTGGAATGTTTGCCCTTGGAACAAGTTTTCCAGGAACCCTGCCATGATGTTAGGCCATTGTCAGGAATTAATCAGCCTGGATATCAGCAATATGTTGAAGGTATTGTGAAAAGTTCCCAACATAAGCTTGCTTTTTCTTTCGCTTTAAAAAGCACTGGCCAGCTGCTTTGATGTCATTCATGACCACCATTTTGGTGTGGATCCTTGTGCGACTCAAGCTGAAAATCTTGTAAGAGTCAATGATGAGGAAAGGAAGAAAATTGAGGAAAATACTAGACAACAATCCCAGCAAAGTCTATGGTTCAAAGAGAGGAAATATCGTTTGACAGCAAGTAATTTTGGGAAAATCTGTCACTCAAAAGCTCCAAAAGCCATAGCAAAAGCGTTATTCAAGGGAAGTTTGTTTATCTCCAGGCATATGAATTGAGGACTTCGAATGGAAGACTCAGCAAGGGGCATGTAATCTGAGCTAACAGGCCATGTAGTCCAAGAATATGGCCTCATTATTCATCCTACCAGACATTACCTGGCAGCATTTTGTGATGGACTAATTGGACAGGATAGGTCTTTGAGCTTAAAGGGTTGTCAAGTCATGAAAATGAAGCAATTTCAATTAAATGTGTTCCATACTTGGGAGAGAGCAGTGGTGCGATGACACTCAAGAAAAATCACAACCATTACTTTCAAGTGCAAGGTCAGCTGTTTGTTACAGGCAGACATTTTTGTAGTTTTGTTGTGTACACTGCTGTTGACATGCTAGTGTTGGAGATCGAGAGAGATGACATTTTCATTCGTTAAATGGTGGCAAAATTAGACACGTTTTACCATGAATATTTTGTTCCAGTCATCCTAACCTGACATAATCGTTTTCCTGAAATTGCATAACATAAAACATACAAATATTATCCTCCCTGAAAGACAAATTTCACTGACATGCAATTTTGAATGCAGTATTTTGTATGTTTTAGCAAGTTCTATAGCCCGTTCTATGTGTATTCTTTTAGAGGCTATCCTCCTTGTTTCAATGTTTTCAGATGGAGAAAACTGCCTTTTGCTTTTCAGAAATGGTGGGATATTTAATGTTACAACTTTAGTGCATAACAGATCCTGAATGTTGAACCCCCTATCTGCCATAACTGAATCTCCTTCTTCCAATAGATCCAACATTCCTGATCTGATAAATAACTGCCTGTCTGATATTGCCCCACCATATGCTTCAGATAAGAAACATATAAAACCAGATGGATTTATACCTATTAACACCTTAGTTGTGTTTGCATTTTTGTATGTAGAAAATGTAGCTTGCTGTGCTGTAGGGTTCTTGGGTGTTACCATTATAATCTCAGTTGCATCAACTCTAGTTGAGGGGTATTTCTGCCTAAAGGAAGGGGGCTGTTTTCAAGGACAGTTTCTCGATCAGGCCAAATGTTCAACTCTTTAAATTGGCAGTACAAGAAATTAATCCAAACATTAAATATTCTCCCAACAGTAGTTTAATGGATTCCAAAGTTAAGGCCTGGTTCCTGATCAGATTTGTTGGTCCTTGGCTTCATAACTGACAAGAGAAAACACAGTCTGGGTTCAAGAGGGAATACCTGTAAATTGTATCTGTTTTCTCCCAGAACAGCAAACACCAAATTAAAATGTTCGACGTCTACAAACCCTGTATAAAGCAATAGGGTATCAGGGTTATTCATTATTTGCTCAACAATCAAATTACCTGTAGCATTTGTCTGAGTACTGATGTCTTTGAAAATTGGAGTCACAAATGTTTCATTCACTTCTTCGGGTATATTGACGATTTCTTCCCGTAGGCCTAGGCCTACATCAATGGAGATGGTTTCTGCAGATTCCAATATTGTAGGCTCATCGTGGTAATCCGGAAATTTCCTTGTGTATGTCCTCTTCCTTCTTTTTATGTGTTCGTGGTCCACGAAAAAAGCGAAGGAACAGCGCCCGGTTATAATCTTGTTCTCTCACTATCAAATACAAACGCATAAATTCAATGGTTGTTATCGAAATGTGTAATCAGATTATAGGTACAAAATAAGGATTATTTCCCTTTGTAAATCACACTTACCCAACACAATTTTCGTGAAGTCATCGGGTTGAAAATGATTTGAACACACTTTAATATTTTCGGTCAGATTTTTTTCACTGAAATTTTTCCTCCTAATGGCATGTAACCATTTCTTCCGCATTTCTATATTTTGTGGAAATTGGTGAAACGAAAACGGGCTTCCCTGGTTTTTGCAAAGAGGGACACTGCAATAGCTCGGCATAGTCACAAAAATAACAATTTAAACAACTTAAATTTGTGGATATTAGCGGCATGAGAACACAGGAGACAAATGAAGAGCGCCTTGCGCTTACCCAGTACAACAGCAGTGCACTCTATCGGTGCTAGTTCTATACATCCCTATTCTGTTGAAATTGAGTGTGAAAGGGAAATCAAGGTCATACGCTCTGACAATGATGGGGAGTATTGTAATGAAGCTATGGATGAGTTTCTCAAACAGCGTGGCATCAAGCATCAGCTAACAGTACGGTCCACACCAGAGCAAAATGGAACTGTAGAACGCATGAACAGGATTCTGACTGAGAGAGCACTCGCTATGATGCAAGGTGCAGCTTGTGACAAACGCATGTGGGCAGAAGCTGTCAATACAGCTGCATATCTTGTCAACATGTCTCCTGCACGGAAAACACCAATTCAACACCAGAACAAATGTGGACCGGAGAGAAAGTAGACCTAACGCACTTAAAAGTGTTTGGATGTAATGCCTACGTGCATATTCCAGATCAGCTGAGAAGAAAACTTGATCCCAAGACTGAGAGAATGGTATTTGTTGGGTACTCGGATGAGAAAAAGGCGTACCGGCTGCTGCATCCAGTAACCCGTGAATTAATCACAGCGAGAGATATGATTTTTGATGAGATGTCTTTCTCTGCTCTAACAGATCCTCCAGTGGTACCAGGGAATACAATAATACCCCTAACCACTGAAGTCAGTAAACCACTATTGACTGCATGTGATAGGGATGTTCCAGATCCAGTTCCACAGCATAATGAAGGAGTGGAAGTTGAGCCTGATCATCAAGATAATCCATCACAGCACAATGAAGAAGCGCGTCGCTACCCCCAGCGAGAAACAAGAGCAAGACAATATCCTGATTACATTCTGCATTACACTCATTGTTCTGTTTGAAATGAACCATGTACAGTAAGTGAAGCCTTGTCATCACCCTACTCTAATGAATGGCATAAAGCCATGAAGTGCGAAATGGGATTCCATGATGGTTAGTTCCTAAGCCAGATGGTAAAAACATTGTACAGAATAAGTGGGTGTTTAAAGCTAAGCGTAATACAAAGGGTGATGTTGTAAAATATAAAGCAAGTTTGGTTGCAAAGGGCTTTACACAGCAATTTGGCATTGACTTTGTTGAGACATTCTCACCAGTTGTGAGGCATGGCACACTCAGAATGTTGTTTGCTTTAACGGTAGAATTAAATTTACAGATTGATCATCTAGACATTGAGACTGCTTTTCTCAATGGAGAGTTACAGGAGGAAATATTTATGTGTCAGCCAGAGGGCTTCCAGGTGAAGGGAAAGGAAGACCAGGTTTGTTTGCTCAAAAATGTCATTTATGGACTAAAGCAGGCTGCACATATGTGGCACAGAAAGGCTCATACAGTTCTGTCTCCTTCGGGCTACACAAACAGTCTTAATGAGGCATGTTTTTACAGAAAGAGTATCGGCAATACTGTAATTCTTGTTGCATTGTACGTTGATGATTTATTTGTGTTCCACAATAATCCACAGGAAGTTAGTAAACTAAAAGATGTCTTAAAACAAAATTTCATGATGAAAGATATTGGACCTGCTGCTCAGGTTCTTGGAATGCAAATAGAAAGGGACACAGATAACAATATACTCAAAATTTCTCAGACGCAGTTCATAAAGAATCTGCTCAATAAGTTTGAGATGACTGATGTTAATCCCATCGGTACTCCTATGGAAGACAATATGAAATTTTCTAAAGCCAAAAACGTGGATGATAAACCTTATTAGTAGCTGATAGGTTCACTTATGTATTTGAGTGTGTGTACTAGACCAGATATTGCCTATGCATTGTCATTCTTAAGTCAGTTTAATTCTTGCCACAGTGAGGAGCATTGGCTTGCAGCCAAAAGGGTAGTTCGGTATCTTAAAGGTACGATAAACCAAGGACTCTGGTTTAGATTTGGTAGGGTTTACAGATGCCAGTTTTTCCACAGATAGTGATAGTAAGTCCTATACTGGTTATCTTTTCAAGCTTGCTAATGCTGCCATATCATGGGAAGCTTGCAAGCAGAGCTCATTTGCTGCCTCATCGACAGAGGCTGAGTATGTAGCTTTGTCAGAGGCTGCGAAGGAAGCAATTTATCTTAAGAATCTTATGTTTGATTTGATTAGTTCTAATCAAGGTCCAATAAAAATTGAATTTGTTAAAGGTGAATGTGATTTGCAGAGTGTGTTGTATAATGACAGTCGAAGTACACAGAAAATTGCAAAAAATCCTGTTTTTCATAGGCGCACTAAACACATCAACACCAAACTTCATTTCATTAGGGAAAAGGTACAAGAGAGAATCATTTCATTGCACTATTTGTCCACACAAGAAATGATTGCAGATATTCTCACCAAACTTTATCTATTCCAAAACATGTGTATTGTACCCAAGCAATGGGATTGAATTGTTAATTAGTATTTTAAGTATATATTGTGTTCAAAAAATGTTTTCAGGAATAGCATTATGTTTATGTAGGGTACTCTATGATTGAAGTCTGGTTGACAAATGTCTATTACATTCTAGATCAGCTATTGGTTTAAGTGGGTGTGTTAGAAATATGTAACCCAACAGGTGATCTATGGTTTAAATTCAGCGCCAGGAAACGCATCGCCATTGGTGGCGGTTCTAGCTACGAGAATGTTCTCGTTGATTTTTTGTCTGTTTTTGTATATATACGCCTGTATGTATCCTTGTCGTTCAGTCCGTATTAAACATGTATACTGCATATACGCCCAGACGTCATTCTCCTGCCATATACTCCTACAGTGAGCATATCAATATGTTCCTGAACCCACCCATTAATGACAGTTAAAGCCATCATCAGTCGAATTGTTTTTCTTTTAATTACTGAGGCATAAGTTTCATTGAAGTCTACCCCTGGCACTTGGGAAAAACCTTGTGCTACCAATCTTGCCTTAAATCTGTTAACAGTACCATCTGGATTTCTCTTAAGTTTCAAAACTCACTTACAATCCAACACATTTCTACCAGAAGGCCTGTCAACCAAAATAAATGTCCCTTTACGTTGGATACTAACTCGCTTTTCATTGCATCTCTCCATTCATCACAGAACTCCCCATTCAATGTCTCACTCACATTCTTCGATATAATCAGCAACATACACCGACAAATTACAGCGAGAACATACTTTATGCTTCCTTAACCTTCCACTCCTTCTCAAAACGTTCTCATTATTTTCAGCCTCATTCACATTTTTATAATTCTCTTGGACATTGATCTCAATCTCAATCTCTGACTCTTCACCACAATAACTTCTTATCATAACATCAGTTTGAACATGCTTAATAGTAGGCCTAACCTGTTCTACCATGGGAAATATACTTTCATCAAATTTTACATGATATCCAATCACATATGATTTAGTTTCAAGATTAAACAATGTATACCCTTTCACATTGTTTTCATAACCTATGAATACACATCTCACTGCTCGGGGCTGAAATTTACCCTTTCTGAAATAACCAAGCTTTACAACCAAATGCACGTAACCTTGGATATTCTTTTTCAGCACTCTCTCCCTTCTACATTTCATATGGGATCTGATTCCCAATAACCCTAGATGGACATAGATTCCTAATAAGGCAAGCAGTATTGGCTGCTTCAGCCCAAAACGAATCTGACAAACCTGACTGCACTAACAATCACCTTATCTTATCTTCTGCAATCCTATTAAACCTCTCAGCTATACCATTTTGTTCTGGAGTACAAGCTACCGTATTTCTATGACCTATCCCGTTCTCTTTCAAATAGGTCTCGAATTTATTACCACAATATTCGCCACCTCCATCTGTTTGAACGCATTTAAGTTTCAAGTCATGCAATTTCTCTACTTCAGATTGATACTCCAAAAACTTTGAGAATGCTTCACCTTTAGTTTTCTAGAATTTAACGACTGTAAATCTGGAATAATCATTCACAAAACTCATCATGTATTTATGACCACCATTTAATTTAACAGGAGATGTTAACAAATCACTATGTACCAATTCCAGTGGTTTACTGCATTGGCGTTCACTCTTCTGCGGGAAACTACATTTAGTCATTTTCCCAGAACACGCACATCACAACTCTTATTCTCACTCTTCAAACCTGACAAATATGGAATTTTCTGCATAGCAGCTTCATGTGGGTGCCCTAACCTTACAAGCCACAAATCTGAACTCTCTGCTCGCCAGGTTACAGCTTTAATTTCATCACTCATCTCATCTTCACTGACATCTGCATTCGATATACAAGCTACACTGTGATTAGGTTCCAACAAATACAACCCATTTGAATCTAGACTTGTAAACACGCACTCATCATTATACATACTGTACCCATATGACGTCATGTGGAGAACATGTGTTCACATTCCGACTGGCTCTGTCCTTTCAGGGTGTGGTGCGTCTCCCCACAGTGCAAACACATATTCAGGACCCGAAGGCTACCAGGTACTACTCTACAAGAAAGGGTAAACCACTTCCTAAGAATACTATTTAATTTTAAATCATGGCTTATCATACAACAATTACAACATCCAATTACATTTAAATTACCCCACAAACAACAAAATACACTTTGGATCGCACAGATGATCATGGCTGTTACGTGCAAGAGCCCGTCCCAACGTTTCAAACATGTATCTACCCCTGGAGGGAATCCATGACATTTTGAATCGACCGCCTGGTGACTTGATCCCGTTTGTGTACACGAGATGGCACCTGCTGTCGGACTTCGGGCTTCCTTCAAGTGGTTCCTTCTTCGCCGCTAGAATACGTTAGTTGTGCCTTATTAAACTCTTCCTTTTCGTGGCATAATTGATTATGGCAATTAAATTCTACGTCATAAACAAAAGAATATATATACTTCATGATACCGCCAAATTTGTTACTTAATTATGACATTGTTGATTGATGTGTCAAGCCTTGATTGGACGTTGAATATTTACATGAATGCAGTTCGGCATCTGACGCGGAATTCTCCGCCATGTTGTGTGTTCATTAGCGGTCGCCTAGAAAAAACAACAAGCCAGTTGGTCGTGAAGGAGTATCTCTACGTATGCTGGGGGCTTGTCCCCCAGCTTTTACAAATATGAATGTCAATTCTACTGGGAAGTCGCCTGTGCTACATAAGGTTTTAATTTCATCGTTTCGCCGTGAAGAGGGGGTATGCAGGGTGAATCGCATCTGGATGCAACTGGAGTGCTTGTGACATCAAAACGGCGCATGGGCGTGTTAGCCATTTTAAAGGCAATCAAGTGCCAAATAATATTTTTTTTAAAATGGTGTGTTAATTAATTTGTTTTTATTGTGTCTCCACTGAGACCCTTTAAGGTATGTACGTTTTAAATTAGTTTATGTATTTTCTATTGGCAATCCTTGGATTGGAATTTTATTAATCTGACCTAAGTTCACATACTCCAACCTCATGTTAATAATATTTAGAAGTAATTGTTTTATCCTTTCCTTCTGGTGATTTTAACAATTAATTTTAATGCTAATTGTTTGCCATAATTTCGATTTGACATGTGGTCGTCTGCTCTTGTGGCCATGTTTGTTCTTTGTTTTGCCCGACTGCATTATGGTCTCGAGGTCAGTCTCTTTGCGTCGACCGCGAAACTCAAACGTGTTGTGTTAACTTAATATGTTTTTTTATTAATCTTGTTGGTTTATCCTTATGTTTTTGGTGAATGTTCTTGTGTTTTTCTTAGTCAAGAATATCGGGAATTTCTTAATTGATCTTATTTTATTTTATTAATTTAATTTTAAACCTTTCGTTTTTTTGGCGTGGCCTGGACCTCTGCATGTCGGATCGGTATTGCATTCCCTTGTAAATTACCAAGCCCGTTCTCATTTAATTATGCCTGTAATTTTATTTTAATCTTTGGGCTTTAACATTTTAATTTTAATTTAATTCTTTTCTTTTGTTGGCTTTGCAAGCAAGCATGTTAAGCGGTCTCTTGCCTTCTTGTAAATTATGGTAGTTGATGCATGTTCTGTTTTCTGGTGGAGGTGTTTTTGTTAGATTTTAACATTAAATTTCTTATTTTCATTTTTTAGCAACTGTTGTGGCATTATTTCATCGACAGCAGTTCTGTCGGTTATTGGGGGGTGTCTGTAGAATAGCCTGTGCGTTCCCCTTCTCCATTTTCCTTCCACCCCTTTTGGAGCTCTTCTGTTGGAACATGTCATCTGGAGGTGATTTTGTTGCTGAAGCGAGGCGGACCTCTGAATAAACGGTAAGTCCACGCTGGCCGTCCAGGCGGTGGCATTCTGGTAGCAGACCGCGCTCGAGTTCGCTTCCATAACTATCCTCTCCCCAGTACCCACAGGCTTGTTTTATGGACCCTTCTAGTGCTGATGGGGCGGTTGTTGGTGGGATCTTGTCATGACAGTGCACTTGATATTATGTAAAGCTAATCCTTGTCGTTTGTTTTATTTCATGTTTGCCTCTGAATATCCATGTGGTACGCTGTAAGTGACCTGTTTAGAAGCGAGGCGTTTGCTGCTGTATTTTACCCTGTTTGTATGCAGCATCCCCACTGAAAAAGAAGCTTGGTGAGTGACTGACATGTTTTCTTGGCATGGGAAATGGGGATTTCTTAATATTCTGATAGCCTACATGCTACGAGTGAAGGCATCCTGGAGTCCTATCGGAAGCTGTTCGCCATGTGTTTTGTGCCAATTTTTGTATTTTAGCTTCCTGTTCTCGAGCCAAGCAGGCGGTGACGTATGCAGTTCTGGACCGCATTGTGCATGATCTTGTATTATAGGTGGTGGCTGTGTTCGAGTGTCAACCTAATCTATGGTGGTGGTAATTGGTAGTTTTGGTTTTGTTGTGAAAGTGTAAACTGTCCTTGTAATTCCTAAAATTTGTTTCCTTCTATATTGGGTGTCTGCATTCTGTGTTTTCCAAAATGGCCGACAACAATAGTGTTTTCGATTTAATTGACTTAAGAGATAACCTTGTGAATTTGGAGAGTTCTTCTGGGGTTGAACGTGAATCACCTCTGTTTACTAGGTCTGAGGTTTTGGGATCGATTTCTAGTAGTGGTTTGCCTGCCCCTCTTTTGTCTAGTTCTGGCTCGCCCAGACCTCTTAACCCTGCTTACGGTCATTCTTCTCATGTTGGGTCACCTAATGATTTCCTGGGTCCTGCCGACCCATTGCATCCTGGTTCCTTCTCTAGAAATGTAAATGTTTTGTCTCCTGTAGAGGGTGTGCGAGCGAGCTACCCTGGTAACAATGTCCCTTTTACAAATGGTACATTCTTGCCTACCGTTAATTATGGGTCGATTCCTCATCCTATTTCTGGTTTCTTAACTAAGTTAAAGCATTTCAACCTAGATGACGTTACCCAAGTGGTCCAATTTTTAAAGCAAGTGGTCGAATTGGGTAACCATGCCTCGATTTTTGGGATGTCGGAAAATCAGATTTTCCAACTGTTATATCCTGTTGCTTCCGGTATGCTGCGCGATAAGCTAATTGAAGCTATCCACCTCCGCATGTCCTTAGCCATGTTTATTAGGGAAGTGTTGTGGTTTTTTGTCCCTGCGAATGCCCTTAGTGCTCTCTAGCAAAAGTTTTTATATCGTGTCCAAAGGTTGGACGAGTCACTTAACGACTATGTCAGTGACATTAAGGTGTATGCCCAGGTATTTGCATCCCCTTTAACTGAACGACAGTTGGTGTCATCTATTGTAAATGGGTTTTCGCCTCAATATAGGTCATACATGACTATGTGTACCAGGCCTTCTTCTTTTGTTGAGCTGAAACAGGTCGTTATAGAGGCTATGGCTGTGAAACATGCAGATTCCCTTCGGGTAGCTAATGTTCCTCCTCCTTCCTTGATGTCTCGTCCCCCTCCTTCCTTGATGTCTCGTCCCCCGCCTAAGGTTATGTTGCACCCAAGACCCAATATTAAGTGCCACACGTGCGGTGGCGTGGGACATGTCAAGAAGGTGTGTCCGAGTAACCAGGTTGTGTATTGCCAATGACGGGATATTGTGGAGACCAACTCGGGTGTTACTTCTAAGGATATTTCTGTGCATGTGAATTTGGGAAAACCCTGTGAAGTTCTGGTCGCCCTACCAATGAAAGTCTTGATAACTCGTTGAAAACTAAATCTTCATGTGCTAATTCTGCTTATGTCGCTGACCTACCTAACCTGTCGGTGAGCAATGTCGTGGCAAGTCAGCCTAATTCTAAACATAATGTGAAACCTGTGGTGCGGGTGTCCTCGTCATCTACTTGTAATCGTTTTAGAGTGAGTAATGATTTTGGAATTTCTCCTGTGGCTAAAGGAATATCCCCGTTTATTGAAATTTGTGTTAATGACGAGCCCGTTTCTGCATTGCTTGATTCTGGTAGTGTCGCATCCTTTATAAGCGAGGACTGGTTTTTATCTATGAAGAGTGTTTGCAAATTTCCTGAGTTAGAGCCTAACAATGAATCTTTTATTTCGGCAAATTGTTCAAGTTTAAATATTTTGGGTAGTATGACAGTCAAAATTCATATTCTAAATTTTTCTTGGAAATTTAAATTTTTTTGTTGCCAGAAATCTTTCTTGTTCTGTGGTCATTGGCGCTAATTTCATGTCACACGTTGGTATGCTTCTTGAATTTGGTGCTCGCAACTTATGGTTTAAGTTTAATCCGCAGAGTAAATTATCATTTAACCCGGTTTTATCTTCTCCTGCTGTCAATTCTGTTAGTGAACCTGTGACTATTGAGGATCTCGATCTGGAAAATTTAACGAGTCTTCAAAAGGATGCCATTAAGAGGTTATGTCAGGAGTATAGTGATGTATTTAAGGACAAGTTGGGTGTAACCCATTTGATGGAGTACAAGATTGAGCTAACCGATTCTGTGCCGGTGCGTTCCAGCCCGTATCGTCTTGCCCCGCCCAAGATGGCTGAACTTCGGAAGATTATCGATAAGATGTTAGAAGAAGGTGTAATCCAACCCTCTATCTCTGCCTACTCATCCCCTGTATTTCTTGTGCCAAAACCTAACGGTGGTTTTCGGCCGGTGGTCGACTATAGGGCTCTTAATCAAAAAGTTGTTTTGCAATCCACTCCTTTGCCGGACCTTCATACATGCTTTAGTTGGTTTCTCAACGCGAAGGTGTTCACGATCCTCGATTTAAATTCTTCTTACTTCCAAATTCCCCTCTCTCCGGAATCCAGGCATGTTACTGCTTTTTACACTGACTGGAACCTGTTTGAGTATGCCCGTGTCCCGTTTGTCCTATCCACCGGAGCCGCTGTGTTGAGCAGACTTCTGGACAAGGTGTTTTCCGAAATTAAATTCAAGTTTGTGTACCACTACCTTGACGATGTGGTGATCTATTCTGAGTCCTTCGAGGAACACGTTGATCATCTGAAAGTTGTACTTGATCGGTTGCGTGACGCTGGCCTTACCGTCAAATTGTCCAAGGTTTCCTTTGCCAAGCCCAAAATTTCCTTCTTGGGACATATTGTTTCCGAATCTGGTATCTCCGTGGACCAGTCTCGTACGCAGGCCATCAGAGATTTTAAACCACCCAAGAACGCCAAGGGTGTTGCTCGTTACATTGGTATGGTGAACTTCTTCCGTAAGTTTATCAGTAACTTTGCCGACCGTGCTGCTCCTCAAAATCAATTACGCAAAAAGGCTGTGATGTTTGAGTGGGGTCCCTCTCAGCAGGCAGCCTTCGAAGATCTTAAGCTTGCGCTCTCTAACGCCCCTGTGTTAGCCATTCCGGATTTTGGGAAGCAGTTCATTGTGCAGACTGATGCGTCTGGTCGTGGTGTTGGTTGTGTCCTACTGAAGGAATCTGATCTGGGTAGGCAACCCATTGCATACGCTTCTCGTACCTTAACGGACGCAGAGAGGAAGTATTCCATATACGAACTTGAGGGTTTAGCAGTGTTGTTCGGTCTAGAAAAATTCCGTATGTATCTTGAGCACACTAAGTTTCTCCTTGAGACCGATAACCAAGCCTTGAGCTGGGTCTTAGGGAAACCCCGTAAAACTGGTAGGATTGCCAGATGGGCAACTAGGATTCTGCCATTCCAGTTCTCAGTCCAACATATTCGTGGGTCCGAAAATGCGGTAGCTGATTCATTAAGCCGCATGTACGAGGAAACAGCTGAAGAGGATATTCAAGAACGTGAACCCGTAAACCTTGTATCTGCTGTAAATTGTGTCAATGTCGTTCTTAGCAATTCCCCTGTGCTTTTTGAGGATGTGAGACGATTCCAGAAAGAAGATCCCTCCTTATTTAGCCTTATTGACCGAATCAATTCTGGTGAAGTGATCAAGCCCTACTCTCTGAAGGACGGTGTATTGTGTTGTTCGTCTCGTCATGACCGTCTACCTAAAATTGTGCTCCCGTCAGTCCTCATTCCGGAAATCTTTCGTTACTATCACGAATCTCCTATTGGTGGCCACCTAGGAGTATTCAAGACCCGAGCTAAAATCAGACAGTTTTTCATTTGGCAAGGTATGGATGGCGACATCAGGAGGCTCATTAGGAATTGTGCTGCATGTAGTATTAGCAAACCTCCGGTTTCTACTAAGGTTGGCCTGTTGTCATCTGAACCGGCATCTAGACCCATGGAGAGGCTGTTTATCGACCATGTTGGGCCGTTCCCTTGCTCTGGTCGGGGAAACCAATTTGCGCTTGTTTGCACTGACGGTTTCACCCGGTTTAGTTGGACTTTCCCCACCAGACAGGCTACGACCAGTTCCGTCATAAAGTGTCTTAATTCCATCTTTTCATCTTTTGGGCCATGTCAGTTCCTGGTATCAGATAATGCCAAGTGCTTTGTATCTCATCAGTTCCGTCAATTCTTATTTGATATTGCTATTTCGCATGTAACCACCACTCCCTATTTTCCTAACCCGTCTCTCGCTGAGCGAGTCAATCGTAATCTCCGTTCTGCTCTGATTGCTTTCCACCACGACGACCATTCCAAGTGGGATTCTAATTTGCATTGGCTCAATTTTGCTTTCAACACCGCCGTGCATGAGAGCACGCAAGCCACCCCTTTTTCGTTAATGTTTTCCTTTATGGCCAATTCACCGTTGTCTAATCTGTGGAACCTGCACGATCTCCTTCCAGACAGTTTCACACCCGAGGATATGAGGGTGAAATTCGACAAGGCTAGAGAGAATATTAAGGTATCACATGACCAACTTGCCAAGCGACACAATGCCTGTAGCAAGCCAACGGATTAGGAAATTGGTGATGTTGTGTACGTTCGCAATTTCGAGCCCAAGGGCGTCAGTAATCTAGTTTCAAGCAAGTTGACCCCTCGTTTCAAGGGCCCATGTTATGTAGAGGCATTCCTGACTCCCGTTACTCTGCTTATTAGAAAACCCAAAGCAAAGAAAATTTCCAGAGTGCATCTGTCGCACATTAAACGAGGTGGAGAGGTTTCTAATGAGGAAATGCTACCATAAATTTTGTAAACTGATTTTGTAAAATGTAGAGTATCCCTAACCTTCATTGAAGCCTTCATGCATCTGTTCCTTCTGGAATTTTGAACTGGATTTGCAAACTCTACTGGGATACAACTTGTAACTGTAGGGTAATTCCCATTTTTGTGGTAAATTGTAAAATTTGAAACTAAATTTTGTTGTTTTCATAAAAGATGCTAACATGTAAGTTGAACTCGGTGGGAGACCTAACTCATGATATCTTGTATACATGTTCCCTTGGGAATTTGAGTGGTCATTCCTCTACCGTACTTCCTTCTAAATGTATAGTCGTTGAACTCATGTCATCTTGAAAGGTACTTCTAGTCTGTAAAAGGTAAATTTGTAAATGAAATTTTGTAAACACGGATCTAGGTCATGGTCAGAAATATTTTATTCATATAAATTCAACTTTGTTTCTCTTTTGAAAATGTAGTAAGAAATTGTAGTTCTGTGAACCTTTATTTTTGAAATTAGATTAACTTCTATTTTGTAAATGGCTGGCCACGCGTCGCATGATATATGGCACATTGCTTCCACCTACGTCGTTTAAAGCGAACTAAATTGGACTTATAAAAAAAAATTACCTAACGTGTCTCGGACTATGAAAGCACTGCTGGTGCTGGTGTTCTGCGTTTCTGAAGACTGATGGACACAGTGATGCTGTTGACTAAGTGGTTTGCGAGGTGATCAATTATCCCATCACTGATAATCTGACCCTGCACTCTTCCTAACCAAAACGATGCGGTTTCATCCATCAATTGGAGTTAACTGGTGAACATTATCTTCTGGAAACATGCTTGGTGAATCGACTAGTTAAGGAGTTCTGCCTATGCCTAGGCATATTCGTGAACGGTGTTGACGCTTAAGGGAGGGAGACTGTTACGTGCAAGAGCCCGTCCCAACGTTTCAAACATGTATCTACCCCTGGAGGGAATCCATGACATTTTGAATCGACCGCCCGGTGACTTGATCCCGTTTGTGTACACGAGATGGCACCTGCTGTCGGACTTCGGGCTTCCTTCAAGTGGTTCCTTCTTCGCCGCTAGAATGCGTTAGTTGTGCCTTATTAAACTCTTCCTTTTCGTGGCATAATTGATTATGGCAATTAAATTCTACGTCATAAACAAAAGAATATATATACTTCATGATACCGCCAAATTTGTTACTTAATTATTACATTGTTGATTGATGTGTCAAGCCTTGATTGGACGTTGAATATTTACATGAATGCAGTTCGGCATCTGACGCGGAATTCTCCGCCATGTTGTGTGTTCATTAGCGGTCGCCTAGAAAAAACAACAAGCCAGTTGGTCGTGAAGGAGTATCTCTACGTATGCTGGGGGCTTGTCCCCCAGCTTTTACAAATATGAATGTCAATTCTACTGGGAAGTCGCCTGTGCTACATAAGGTTTTAATTTCATCGTTTCGCCGTGAAGAGGGGGTATGCAGGGTGAATCGCATCTGGATGCAACTGGAGTGCTTGTGACATCAAAACGGCGCATGGGCGTGTTAGCCATTTTAAAGGCAATCAAGTGCCAAATAATATTTTTTTTAAAATGGTGTGTTAATTAATTTGTTTTTATTGTGTCTCCACTGAGACCCTTTAAGGTATGTAAGTTTTAAATTAGTTTATGTATTTTCTTTTGGCAATCCTTGGATTGGAATTTTATTAATCTGACCTAAGTTCACATACTCCAACCTCATGTTAATAATATTTAGAAGTAATTGTTTTATCCTTTCCTTCTGGTGATTTTAACAATTAATTTTAATGCTAATTGTTTGCCATAATTTCGATTTGACATGTGGTCGTCTGCTCTTGTGGCCATGTTTGTTTTTTGTTTTGCCCGACTGCATTATGGTCTCGAGGTCAGTCTCTTGGCGTCGACCGCGAAACTCAAACGTGTTGTGTTAACTTAATATGTTTTTTTATTAATCTTGTTGGTTTATCCTTATGTCTTTGGTGAATGTTCTTGTGTTTTTCTTAGTCAAAAATATCGGGAATTTCTTAATTGATCTTATTTTATTTTATTAATTTAATTTTAAACCTTTCGTTTTTTTGGCGTGGCCTGGACCTCTGCATGTCGGATCGGTATTGCATTCCCTTGTAAATTATCAAGCCCGTTCTCATTTAATTATGCCTGTAATTTTATTTTAATCTTTGGGCTTTAACATTTTAATTTTAATTTAATTCTTTTCTTTTGTTGGCTTTGCAAGCAAGCATGTTAAGCGGTCTCTTGCCTTCTTGTAAATTATGCTAGTTGATGCATGTTCTGTTTTCTGGTGGATGTGTTTTTGTTAGATTTTAACATTAAATTTCTTATTTTCATTTTTAGCAACTGTTGTGGCATTATTTCATCGACAGCAGTTCTGTCGGTTATTGGGGGGTGTCTGTAGAATAGCCTGTGCGTTCCCCATCTCCATTTTCCTTCCACCCTTTTTGGAGCTCTTCTGTTGGAACATGTCATCTGGAGGTGATTTTTTTGCTGAAGCGAGGCGGACCTCTGAATAAACGGTAAGTAGGCCCATCCACGCTGGCCGTCCAGGCGGTGGCAATGGCAAAAGGGACAATGAATGTATTCTACATCACCTTTGGTCCGTAGCTGAGTTCAAGAACCGATCTCACCAGGCATACTGCCACATCTCTTCATGTGAGTCTATGAGTCTATCACTGGTGTCTCAATACACCCTACTCTGAACTTCACTAAATCTATTCCTTTCTGGGAATGCACTTTCTTGTCATCTGACAAATGTTCATATTTTATGCACACTCTTAAACAATAAAATAATAATCAAAATGAATCAAATAAACATGACATCAATATTTTACATAAATAGCACTTCCATATTAGTTACGTTACAGTAATTATTTGCTTGACTATCGATAGTGCATATGGAATATTTACTTTATTTCATGTGTCAACAATGCGTTAGCCATTGTTGCAATAAGTTATTTGTACAACAATGTACTTTCATTTCTGTGTATTGTGTCCTTCGTCCACTTTCCCCATAAACGCTAACAACAGTTCATTCCTAGTCTACACAATCAATGCTAGTTCGCTGTAACGATACAGTACGTCTCTAAGTCGTTTAAGATATAAGTCGATTTATAGTTAGTTTGCATCAAATCCACATTCACGGTACCCGTGTGCAAATATGCATCTCAAAACTGGGTCTTAACTTCAGATAATGTGTCAGTCATTCTTAGCGCAGTTAGTGTCCAGAACAGCTAACTTCGCTAAATATCACTTGATTTCAACAATTAAAAGACGGATATGACATCCTTATAATGCTACGAATTCATTTCTGTAGCCAAAATAAACAATTTCTTACTAATTAATATGCCAGACCATGATATCGCAGTCTCCAGTATACTTTTATTATAGGGTCGGCCATAAATCTACCACTCTTCAGTGAATAGAATAGCTCAATATCTCGGGTTGCCAGAGACCCCCTGCTGTGGCTCGGCCCTCGCCGTCCAGTCCCTTTACCAGCTGTCTCATTACTATTCATACACACCAACCATACTTCACAATTCTCACTCTGATTCTGTTTAGATTAAGGCGAAACTATTCATCATATGAACTGGATGTCCAAATATTTACTTCCTATCGATAGGGTAACATTAATTGGCTTCAATAGCTCAATAACTTAGTATAGCAAAGGAATGGTTATACTAGGCACAAAAGTCCTGGAGAACTGCATACGGCTTTTTATGGCGTGGTTTATAGGACTTACTGCTCGCCACTGTCACACATGAAGTCCCGGTAAGGCGTTCTCGACCCTTCCGTACAAGTAGATTCTTGCATCACAGTGCGGATTCAATACAATGGAGTAGCTAATTGAGTTGGCACACATTAATCCTCAATTGCCCCCATGAAGCTGGTATGGTAGCCCAGACACCTGTCTGTCTCCACCCGCTATCATAATACAATGGTAGGCCCTATGGCGATACAACAATACAAACCTTCGTAGAATAGCCTGTATGATCCTGACAATTGTCCTAGAAACGTTCCTTGCATTAATTAACTTAATCATCTTGATTTTACTCTTAAACTGCTCGCATATCCGCAGTACAAATGCTAGTTCTGTTGGCACACCACAGATCATATGGCATTTTTAGTTTCCCTTTTATACGGCGTGTTTACTGATTTCCTCTCATTACTTATCCTTACTGGTATTTGGTTTTACTGGCATTACATTACAATAGGTTCACTTATTATCTCTATCATGTATAACTTTAATTGCTGACACATTATGATATCATTCTTACATATAATTTTTACTTTTGTAATTATCTGGGATCTGATGCAACTTTTATCACTTCATGCAAACATGTTGGATATTTATTACTTTCGACTTTCTTGCTTCTAAAGTTATTGTTTACCTTTAATATTAGACTTACTTTGGTCTTACGCGCAACAGCTGTAAGCCAACTCATTCTCAAATGGCAATTACTTCTACATAAAATACGAGGAATGCTAGCTCGTATAAATATTACTTCACAATACCTATTTTTACTTGACTTTTGACTTAAACGTATCGTATTGCTAGCTTCTACATGATATTAAGGGAACTTGTACAGTACTTACATTGCTCTGGTGGTCGACTCTTATGATACCACCTTATGCCCATCATCGTGTTGCTTACAGACGCATCATGATGGATATGACGTATTCCTTTATTTGACACAATACACTTTTCACTCCGGTAAGACACATTTTCAATTTACCGTGTTTACACATCTTCCTGCTACAATTTCATCACACAATACATTATCTTTAACACTGACATACACTTATTTATATTACAAACACTTTTCACACGATATGTTTCATACACTTCACAATTTCGCAATAGCAGAGCTGCAGGTGACGCGATTTCTGACATCAAACTCCAATGGAAGTCTTCATCAACCGCGATCCTGGCTAATCCTCGTTCCAAAGGCTGCTAGTGTGCGTTCCCCCTTCTACTCAGTGTCTTTTTCTGTAGTGGCATTATATCACAATAACTGTGACCTGGTTCCATTCCTATGACCTATATTAATGAATATAGTGTGACCATGTTGATTACTAGATCATGACTTGCGCGCTTTATCATACTACCATCTTGACGGTGTAATTTACTGTTCAATACCACTTTATTCTATACTGCGCGGCTTGATAAGTCTCAGCTTTACTTGGCGTTTATTGTTACGGCGTCTACGCACTCGTAATCTCGTCCAATCAGTCCAGTACTGACGAACATTTTCCTAACTGAAATACTTCTATAAACCTTACACATAAAATGTTCCTGTACGCACTTGTACATTACTCATAACTGCGCGGTCTAATTCCTTCATGTTAACTTTGTATAACATTCTACACTTGTAGTTACGCGGGCTTTGTTTATATTTCTGAGCAGACGGATAGCATTTCCCCCATATGAGTGCTCCGAGTCAACTGACTTCTTCATGGCTCCATGCTCTATATAAGGCTTTCTTCTCGCAACATAGTTCACTCAACTTCACGGACCGACCCTTCCTTTAAAACCGCAGCTTGGAGAGCTATAACTGCATCCATTTGGTCCAATTTCTCACGTAGATTCCATTTCCAGTCTCGTGCCTGTGATTTGATCGTACAATTAATAAATATTAATTGATCTTGGTGACGGCGTGGGCACGCTCCCCCGGGGATTCCCCTGCGGCGTATTACTCCAATGGTCAAGCATCCGCATTCATAGGTTCTCCGTCTGTGAAATGCTTAATCTGCTCCAATAAGCATATTTCTTGGGCTTATAATTATTCTCTTCGGATTATATTCGTGTTGGTGTTGATCTCACCTCTCTGGGATGCCTGGTTTTGATGTAATCAATTAACATCATGCGGCTTCTTTCCCCTTCCATTCCTTCTTCCTTATGTCTTGGTGAATCCCAGAGCAATTAGTCTCTGTCCTGGCTCCCCCTTGCAGACATAAATAGTCCGTAGGCGCCATCTGACACGCCTTATTTGACTTGACTAATTTGTCAAATGTCAACCTTGCTTCGAAACTGTGCTTTCTAGTTCCAATACTGTATCTTACAGTGGTATGGAGATCTTTTACTTTACAAAATTGCTTATAATTCCTGTACACAATCTGGATTTTAACTGATATTTCATGAAGAATATTATATCATGATGGTGGTCACTTCGTGATGATCCTTTCTCGGATTGCGAAAGCTTGAATTTGACGCATTGGACGTATAGTCAAGTTGCCGGAGCAAATTGTCAATTTCTTGCAAACTGGATATTCTAGACGCTGTTATGTTCCTTCTAACATCGGCCGGAAATTGTCGCGATATTGTTTGGATCATTTCTATGGCTGACGGTGGAGGTTGTAAATATTGGAGCCGGGCTAATTGCGTTGCGAAGTAGCTAGCATAGCGAGTGGGATGCGAACTAGCATACTTCCGCGAGTATGCCTCTGCCTTTAAGTTATGTTGTTAGTCCATCGACCAAAATCGTTTTATGCGGGCATCCGCGAAGTCCTCAAAAGACCTAAATGTCCATCTGAAAGCACGATACCACTGAAGCGCAGTAGAAATTAAATAACGCTCTACTAGTCTTAACTTTCTTTCTTCAGGGACGTTATTTTCAATAAAATACTCAGAAACGTCATTCACGAATTCTATTGGAGTTATACCGTCATTTCCTGGGAAAGTACGTGGTTTCTGGTCTATATTGCGGATTATCATGACATTTGGAATAATTGATACCGAATTTCCTGGTGGCATGTTCTCATTAGGCGTCGAGAATCGCACCTGACTATCTGTGACTGGTGGTAAATTTAGCCTCCTCACTTGAAATAATTCCTCTTTCAATCTATCTACTCGTTCTTGCTATCTTTCTCGCTCTTCTTTAGTACTACTTTCTTCAACTCTGTCTGGCATCGATCCATTGTCATTATTAAGTTCGATAGTCTGACCTTTATTTGTATCCTCCTAATTGTGAGAATCGCTTACATTAACTTCATGTAACTTACTTTTGATTAACTCAATTTCGACACTTAAATTAGAGATTTTACTATCTATTTCTGAATTAACGTGTTCTTTAATCTTACTGCCCAGATCTGGTCTAAATTTACAAGTTGTTGTGACTGTAAATTTTGTATTTTTGAACAAAATCATTTCTAACATCTACGATATCTTTATTGAGACGATACTCGGCCACAATAAGTTTCTTAGAAAAATCTTCGTCTAAACGTTTCACAGTAATGCCTGAGGCTTCAATCAATTCATTCTTAAGTTTAACAACACTTTCATTAACAATACCCTTCATATCAATTTCAATATCAGTCCTTACAAGATCAGCCTTTTGATTCACCTGTATTTGTAGCTTAGCCACAGTTGTTTTCAACTCATCCAGGTTGGAGTTGATACCTAGACTTTCAGATTGGAGCTTGCCTATTTGGAGGGTTATATCATTTTGAAAATCTGTTAGCTTTTTACTATTGTCTTCAGACTGGATTTCTAAAGCTCTCAAGGAAGTTTGAGTCCTATCTAAAGTGTTCTGTGTATCCGTATCCCTGGTATCTAGTGTAGTTAGAGGTGCTTGGACTTCATTGGATTTAGTTTGCAATGTCGCTAATGTTGTTTGGGTTTCAGCTAACCTTCTTTGGGTCTCAGTTGCATTATTCTGGCATTCCCTAGCTAATCTATCTGCGTCAGCTTTAGCCTCTCTCCTAATTTCTTCTGCATTTTTCTTAATTTCTCGTTCTACTTTTTTCTGATTCTCGTGTGTGGCTTGATGTAGGGCTTCCAAGTGTTTGTCTAACTTGCCCTGCATTTCCTGTAATGTGGCAAACATTGCTCTAATAGCTTCCAGGTCTCCTGGCAACTTCTTATCTTGAGAAAAAGGGAACAATCACTACGACAACAATCGAGAATATCCTAAATAACTACCATTTATACCATTACAATAATAATAAAGGAGATTATATCGTTTACCAGTTAACATACAATAATTTACGAATACCTGACTTCCATAAACTACAGATTCAAAATCCTTAGTCCCTATATGACACATTATCATTTGTAGCTAACGGTCTACTAAAATAAAAATCCAACAGCAATCCTAATTTACAAAATTAACTTTACATTACTTATGACGTCAAAATAGCCATACAACCGGTAAATCAAATAAATAAGATCTAGTCATTACCTTCCTGAGGCTAATCCTTGGACTAGTCTTTCTTTAACAGCGATACATAGTTAACCGTTCAGGTTAGATTTTTTTTTCATCAATCCATTCTCACCTCGATAAACGTTGGTTGACTATTTGTTACCAAATTACCGATTATCTAACACTCTCGTGTAACAATTAAATATGTTTTCTAAGGCGATCACATCATGTCAAGGTTCCACAGTGCGTCTACCTTCAACAGGGGCGTATATAAGGGGGAGAGGGGCCGGGGGCCCGCCCCCCCCCCGAAATTTTTGTCACATATATTATTTGTTTATGAATTCAAACATTAAAAATCAATATAATTATGTACCATTGTTACTAAGTGACGTATGGCAACGTTGCAAAGCAAGGCGAAGGTAGAGCGATATAAACAGCGTGACAATCATTTTGCTCTCATCTTATGAGTAACAACATATCCTCTCATTACTCTCCAGTGCCTTCGCTCGTATGGACGAACCGAGAACAGCAACAAGTGCCCTTGAAGCGTGTAACAAAAGTTCTTTCCCTAACTTTTATACCCTTATCAAACTTTTGGCAAATTTGCCTCTCTCTGTAGCTACTGGTACTGCCGAATGGAGTTTGAGTTGGTTGAAAACATACTTAAGGAATTCTACTTCTGAAAACAGACTCAACGGTCTAGTATTGTTATCTATTCACAGAGCATAAATCTCACTGACGATGAAGTTATGAACCGATTTGGCAATGCTTCAAGAAGCCTTGACTTTATATTATAGTGTGAGTTGTAAATCAAAACAGTAATATTAATTCTTTCGATGTAAATACTATCAAATGAGCAAGATGATTGTATTAATAAAAAGTATCATAAAATGGTCTTAGTTGTGTTTGACATTAACCAAACATAAAACATCACAACAAATTGGTTTTAAAAGTGATGCCAGATAGCCTTAAAACTCATCAATTTGCCCCGAATTATACAACAGTTTCCCGGGGAGAACCCCGGACCCCTATTCCTTGGGCCTTTACCATGCCCCCTAAACCCGGGTTGGGCACCCCCCGAAATAAAATTCTATATACGCCCCTGACCTTCAACCTAAATTCCTCCCTTCGCACTAACTAAGATCTCTAGTTAATCACCTCGGAATTGCTAATTAAATCACTGCAATATCAACCATGATGACTATAATCTATAGTCCCAACCCGTTGATATACACCATAAAATCCCTAGACACTCAACTGTGGGGCCAAAATCACTAGCACTCACGTTAGGATCTTAATAAAATCGCTAGGCTTTCAATTGTGGGACGCAAAATCACGAGCACTCACGTTGGGTTAACCAGTACCCTTACTTTTGGATGATCCACCAAAATCTGACGCTGGAAAAATAAAGGATTGTAGCATCTTGAAGTCCCGGCTAAAAAAAACACAGTGCTACTTGGCGAATACACTCAGAATAAGGAACAGGGATTTTCAAACTGAATGTGCTATAGAAACAAACTACAGAACAATAGGGTCCTCAAACTACTCAGGAAAGAAGAGAATCCATGAAAATCTCGAGCGTAAGGATGGGAATTTGGTTCCTCGGAAACTTCCACCCCATAGCACATTCCACTACCATTTAACTACAAAGACAATGCCAGATTTCTATAAAAGATCAGGGAATCGTAAAAACGTGCCTATCATATTTATTGACATAAAATACACGCCTCCTATCACTTGCATTTATTATATGCACAACTAACATTTAAACTGAGTCAAAAATGACCAAATGTCATTTCTTCTGTTACAGTACACTTATTTGTTTCTTCTAGAAACCAATAAAAATATTTACAGTGGCTTTCATAAGCTCAAATAAGAATTACGAATGGTAATTGACTGGTCTATCATCAAAAATAAAGATACTTAATAAAAATATAATCTTCCAATTCATTGAATAATTACCGCAAATTCAATCTCTGATTAGAACTATTTAAATAGAACTCAGCCTATGAATCTATTTCAATAAACTCCAATATTAATAAACACCAACAATACTGCTTCTTCATAACACATCCTATTTTCAACATCAAAATCATGCGCAAATCTGTCACTACAGACATTCTTTCAACAATTGACCAATGGCTTCACAATGCTCATTGTCATACTTCCAACAAATACCTCCGTCAACACGGGAATAATAAAAATCTCTCTCTTAGAGATACTTCGCAATTCCTTTTCAAATAACATAGTATTCTCAAGTAACTTCACGTTAACAAATTCTTCTATCAGTTTCAACATCATTAATAAAAATATCTAATAAAAATACTGGTTCTATCGATGAATTAATTTAACGGGTAATACGATAAAATACTAGTCTTCTAATAACGATTATATTATTTTATATAAATCACATTTCAATAAAGCTTCCTATTAGCTATGATATTTCACTTAAATATTTCTTCAATATCTTATTGTTTCAATAATACGTTGCAATTCGTATTTACTAACATCACATTACATTCTCATATACATTCTTTCTTTAATATATTTCTTATGAACTTCCATACTCTCATGTTTGTGAATTATGTCACCAAATATTTATAACCAGATCTGTCTATTAAGTTATCAGATCGTGACTTTAAATGGATCTCCAAATAAGATCTTTAAGAATCGCATTCTCTATAATATACCTCGGTATGACATTCTTGGAACAAATTTCCAATACTTCCATCGTTATCAAAGAACGATATAATACAATTCATAAACCAATAAAATGTGATCGAAACACACTTAAACTTGACCAATAAAAATATTCTGAGCTAAACGGTAAAATATCCGATATTCAAATCCGAAAGTCGCAAAATTCAAAATTCCAAATTCCAATTCTACAATATCAAAATCGACGAAAGTCGAGAATAAACATCTACATGACGTAGCTATGAAAATATAAAATCGAAAACTATAATGATATTACGAAAATGTAGAAAAATGGAATTAATATAGAAAGTTGTCGGATATTCTCAAAATATTCTACAATTCTACAAAATGGGATACATCGTTGGTCATGAGACTACCTTGTGCTGCGTTATAGTTGACTAGAAGTGGGCTTTCCTCGTTGTTCCTCAGAAACGGATTTTTTCTGATAGCTTGAAGCTTCATGATGTCTGATGGGCCTCTCCTCGATCTCCTTCAGAAGTTTCCAGGCTGTCAGGAACGGGATTCAAACTCCAACATCTTCGCGTGGCCGTCCTTTCTGCTGGGTAATCTTCTTGCATGAGATGAGAAAACCCTTTCGCTCTTGATGGCGCTGGGATCCACCCGAGCCGCCCTCGTTCGTGAAATTCTTCTGTCTTCTTCGCCAAAGTTCCGATGTATTAGTATTCGTCATTGTAGTTGGTGAAATTTTTTAGACGTAGAATAACTTTATATGGGAGAGACGAGATGTTTATCTCCCCCACGATATTGATATTATGTCATTTCTAATACTCTCGCTGCCATCATGGTTATGTTCCCATTAACATTTTAGTTGGTCAATACGATCTCTGTAGATTCAGTTGTATTCACCTCCCTCAACTTCAGAATTTTCGGCATGATAGAAATACGTAGAATAATTTCTTAATATGTTTCAAATGTAGTTGTATGTCGACTTAATATTCTTGCACAGAACTAAGTGCCGTCATTCTCGTTGCTATTTGCTTGCAGTAGTCATCTTCTTCAAAGGTATAATAATATATATCATATTTGTTCACTTGTAGAGTATTTGGTTAAGACGTCCACTGCTGACGAAGTCGTAATTATTAAGAGCCCCGATTCCTCTCTCTTCTTTCCTTCACCAACAATAAAGTTAGCGTCACCTTTCAGAACATGGATCTTATTGGTTCCTTATTAGCGATGATGATGATAATCCTTAATTAAACATTTAATTAGCCACAATGTTAATAAATACTTCTTATTTATTATTTAACACCCTCTATGATGTTATGAAGTGTTAAAATCATGCTGGTAATTATCTAAGCTAATTGCACTATCTGCTCTTATCTAAGTAGGGCCGCTTCTTTTTGGTTGCGTTCGACACGTGCCAGGCTCGAGTCCCACTCCTCCTAGACTGGGGTCACGATTAACTCGCGTGCACCTGTCGGGTCGTCGGAAGTCTTCGGGTATCTCCGTGCATTCGTTGTGCCATAGTTTCTTTGTGCCACGCTCCCTTTGTGCCTTGTCGATCACGTGGCTGCTAATAATTTCCTCATTGGTCGGCTTCATTAACCGGCTAACTGTGCGAGATGTATAAACCCATTTCGTTGCTTGTTTGCAGTGTCGACTTTATTTAGCATTGGCAAGTTAGAAAACTTTAAGGACATGAATATTTCCTAACTCATACATACGCGTACAGTACTGCCCCCGTAAATTGAATTATTCTGGGACCGAAACGTCAGTAGTTTCCCGAACCCATGTCAGATTATGGACGTCATAGAAAAATCATGAAAGTATGACGTAAGCAAGGCATGCTTCAAACTCAAGCCAGAGGGAGGATCCCATCACGTGAAAGATGACGTAATAGAAATTTCTAGAAAGGCCTGGATCATTATTGCGACATCGAGAGGGACTTGAAATATTATAATTCTTGGTAGAAATTATGCTATTGGTTGACAGCTCAGAGCCAATGAGCAGAGATCTTAGTAAAGACGGGAGTTTATTGCAACTCCGAATTATGGTGAAAACTTGCATTTAGACTTTCAGAAGAATATTTTCTTAGTGAGGAATGGAAAGAAGAGAAAAAGACATTATATCTGATACTTTAAAAACCTCAAACCGGTTCATATATGCCATAATTAGCCATGTTAATCTACGTATGGAAGTGTGGAGGGAGTGCGTATCCGCCCCCTAATTTTACTACTTGAAGGAAGGAAGCCAAGCTTCGAGACTCTTGTTCTGAAAGTCGTCACAGCGTTAGGAAGTTGCCAGTGGGTTAACTTAGGTCCCGCAGCTTTGAAGCCGAGTGCAGTGTTCAGACACTCGAGCGGACGCGACATTGGTAGGCTGGAACAGTGCTTATTCCAGCAAGTGAAATCTAGGCGAAGTCAAACGAGTTTTATAACAAGGATAACTCATAGTTACTTGAGTTAATATTTCGGCCGAGTTCCTATATCAGTAGAGCAGGACGATAAGGTCCTTATGTTAAAGGCTGAGCATTCTAACATTTACCATTTCGGTAATATTAGCCGAGAAAATGGAAACACAAAAGTGTTTATCTCAGAAGCCAGTAATCACTTTTAGTGAGACGCGCATTGAACATTCACCAAGCAGACGAACTGCAGTCCATTACTCGAACATTTTCATAGTGGCGCAACAAACATTCATTATTATTATTATGGCAGTTAACACACATACAGCATTTCTTTTCGACTTTATAACTGTAGTCGTTATGATGTGTTAAAAACCTATGCGTAACTGACATATTTAAGGCAGTGCAACGAGCAACTATGGAACTGCGTTAGATTATATTCTCTGAATACAGGACATAGTGTACGTATAATCTTGTTCACTATAGTCAATCTACGATAATCTAACATCCATACAGCAGTGGGAATTATTTCATTCACTACACATATGAATATTTCTGCCGTAATTAATTATCATCCATATCACTGCTACTTTTATTTTACAACGAATAACTCTGGTTTTATACTGAAGATTTTCAAGATACGCTAAGGCATATCCCAGCAAACAAAAAAGAAGTTTCCAGAAGGATGTCGTTCGTTCACAGGGTTGTGATATTCCGGAGAAGGTACGTTTTTCTTTTCTCTGAGGTCGCAGGTCTGAGAATTGAATACAGTTCCCAATGTGTATTCTGGAAAATGGAAACAACTAAAGTATTCCGCGAATACTCTTCAGGATCTTCAAATCAACATCTTAAGGTAGTAGTGCTATTTATTTTAATAATTTTAGCCTGTATAGTGAATTTTGAGCAACCACCTTACTCCATGTTTTGTATTTATATGTTCTTATGTAGTATTCAGTTGAGATGTGTTTGAGTATTTTCATTAGAGTCTAGAGATGATAGTCGTATATCTATTCATTTAAAATTAATTTTGAGGATCAGTTGAACTGACATTAAAATTTTCTTCAGGAATTAGATTTCCGTATAGCAGTCACGGTTTGACTTTAAAAGTATTAAGTATCTATTTTGAGCTTGTTTTCAGACAGCGTGTCTTTATTTCAAATTATCTTCATTTTTAACTTGATTTGAGCACTTTTCTGTTCAAACATCAAGAGAAGAAGAAAACCAGCGAACGCTAACTGTATAGCGTATTTGAATTGTATAACTTATGACGATCTTAGAAATACTAGTCGTGCAAGAAGATTATGATCTTATACTCAAAGACTATTTCGATAGAAAGTGGAATAACATTGCGACACTGACAATCTTTATGAAATTTGAAAAGCTGAGAGCTTTATTCAGTTCATGTTTATAGGAAAACCTTTTTGGTAGAAGTTTTTACATCTTAAACTAGGGAATCAAAGCTTATGTATCCCAGTTAAGAGTGATTTCTATTTGACAATTTAAATCATTTTGCAATTATTAAAATTACTTTGAGTGTAGTATTATGCTGTATTGCAGACATAATATTACAAGGATATTTTTTTAACGATAGACCAGTGCTGAGATTCAGAATTAATATTTCTATTTACTTTTATTTGTGCCTGGCGAATTTTGTTTCATATCGTTTTTGTGAAGTAAACTCACGGAGGTTAATTATGACAGTATAAAGATGTGTGGATGATTTGAAAGATTTTCGTGAGAACCATTGGATGTATTAACGTAGCACAGCAAACGTGTTGGACGTTTCTGTTTGAGAGTTTTCCCCTGTTTAAAGGAGGTTTCCACACAAGAAATGTTAAAAACAATTGAATCGATGTTGGTTATTGGGTAACATAGTGGAGGATTTATTTATGCCATATATGTTGATATATGAGGTTGTTTTGTGCTTGTGTGAGCTATTGCAATGATGTATTGCCGCAAAGTTTAAGGGATGTTTATCTCTACTAAATATGTAATCCACGTAAAGAAACGTCTTAGCTGCTTTAACAAAGAGAGGTGTGCGGAAAAGCAATTGGATAATCGAATGAAATTCCTTGTCACAAATTATCTTATTAAAATTTTATGAAACCACGGAAAAGTCACATCGTGCAACTAACCTTTGTCGGTCGATTGCATTAAACCAATTATGTAATGAAAACCCAATATGACAGTGCGTGCAGCGTTTTGAGAAAAGTATAGAAACGTTTTGAAAAATGTATAGAAACGTATAGAAGCGTATAGAAATGTATAGAATTTTATAGAAGTGTATAAACATGTGTATAAAATTTTGAATAATTTGTCGATAGACAGCATATATATCCACTTAAAATTTATTTAAAGCTGATCGTATTGTCTACGTTAGGCAACGCTGTATATAACAGAGCTTATGTAATTGAAATTTGTAATGAGGGTAATAATTTAATAATGTTGAATAGGGTTAACTTGAAACGAGTTTAAAATAAGATTTTGTGAGTGGAAGTTGAGAAAATGATTGAATTTTGTTAAGAATGGATGATGAAACTAATCGCTTATAAACGATGTAGGGAATGAAAGGAAGTGTACGTTTAAATTTTGTTAAATTTGATATAGTTTAAGATTTATAAGCATTTCTGTGTGGAATGAATGATATACTTTTACGAGACAATTCTCTGTAACAGCCAGCAAGCCGCTTGGCTCATTCAACGCTGTATGTGTGTCACAGGTGATGATACTAGATGCGCATTTGTTTTATTGTAGTTCATACGCAAGGCGAAGGTCTTCCTAGCGGGGTCGATCAACTCTGTAGGTTAGTGTGTCAATGAAAGCCAGGAGCATTGTCAGACGTCAGATTTGTCAGCTGCGCGATTCTGAACTGCTACCGGTTTATTGTAACTTCAATCTATGTTTTTCATCACTTACAGAACCGACAGTAGTGGCTACGCGGGCTAAAGCGCTGCGTTAGGTCAAGGGGCCAAGCTCTCTGCTGACTCGGTAGACGCGTGGGTTCGAGCCCCACCGTCGGCTGTCCTTGAAATGGTTTTCCGTGGTTTCCCATTTTCAACACCAGGCAAATGCTGGGACAGTACCTTCTGACAGGCCTCGGCCGCTTCCTTCCACATCCTTGCCCAGTTTCATTCATCTTCATCCATTCCATCTCTCATCCCGACGCGCAGGTCGCCCACGGGCGCCGCCTAGAAAGACCTGCACTCGGCCTCTCAGGAGGCTACACGAAAAAAAAAAACACTTACAGAGGACCTATAAATCCCAAAATTTTTATGTTTGATGTTACTAGCCCAGTGAAGGCTGAAGAGAGTTTGTGAAGGATTTCACAACGTTAAGAATGAATGAGTGATTTGTTTTGTGTGTGAGAGATTTAATTATTGTTTGTTAGTTTAATTCCTTTTGTGAAATAAATTTATACCGTTCAGTTTTCTTGGTCGTCGACTTGTGTGTTCATTTTAAATGTTAAGAGCGGAATATTGTGTGGATTAACTTTTAACGATGCTGATAAACCCAACGCCCTGGGATGAGTAAGTATAAGGTAGCTGATCCCCGTATATTTTAGTGTGTTCCACAATATTCTCGTAACTGCTGTCTTATAATCCTTAAAGACTTGTCAGAGCAATTTCTATTGAAGTATTTGACCGGTGCAAGTAGAAATAGGCGACCCGATGGGGGTACGGTTTTTCTGACAGGCCACTTAATGGATTATCGGGTACAGTACCAAACATCAGAACTGCTCATTGACACCATTGCGAACACACTGATACAAGGTATATAGTCTTCCCCGTTTTATTGGAATTTCCAATGTCGTCCCTTTTCCCATTATTTGATTTGTTTTGGTACAATCTGATGTCCAATGGCCATACTCGTGACAGTTAAAACATTTAACTTCTGGACAAAACTTGCTAATATGCCGTAACCTCTGACATTTGTAACATTTAACACTATTACTATCACCAATGTTTCCACTCTGCACGATATTCTTCTTACTAGGTTTGTACACTAACTTGTCATTCTTGCCTTTCTTGGAGATGGGGGCACTTGATGCAGAAGTCTTCTGCGCGGCTTCTAACTGGGTCTGTCGTCACTCCTCGTCTAGATGTCGTCCTTGAATCTTCCGTGTTGTAAGATCCGGCTCCCACAGTAGATTTTGAACGAAGGTCTCGTACTCCTCCATCGGTAGCCCGACTAGCAGGAAGTTGGCCATCATCTCGTCGTCGAATATTATGCCACCCCTGGCAATTTTCTTGTTCAATCTCTGGAAACTGGCCGCATTCTCTTGCATCGACATATTTGGGGTCTTCGTAATATTTGCCATTTATTTTTCAAGGACTGAAGTGCATTAAACTTGGTAGAAGGGACGTGAATTTCTTCAAGAATTTCCCAAGCATGCTTCGCTCTAATACAATCTTCCACATCTAACAAGATATCATCCCCAACGGACTTGTATAATACCGACAAAGCTTGCCTATTTAAGCGTGCCTGATGCACATTCAACTCGTTATCATCGAAGCCTGGTTCAGTTCTTATCGATCATATGCTCCTTCACTCTCAGTTTCCAGGCGAAGTAGTTTCCATTTGCTAGCTTAGGAATGGAAACGAGGTCTTTGTCATCTCCGTCAGCCATCTTGGTGCTGTCGTTGTAACGTTCGCCGGTTCAGTCACAAACACTCACAGTCTTTTAAAATTCTGATTTCATCTCAGTCTCAACAATCCGTCATTCACGCTCTGATCTACTTACTTCGCACTGCTCTGGGCTCATAACCTGTTGTTAACTAATATTTATTTCAGTTGAAATAACGATAGTTTGTTAACGAAATAGCAGATCGTATATTTACACGTCCATTATTCTTCAAGTTACAAACAACACAAGGAATACTAAAATAAAAATCAATGCTGCCAACTTAAATTGTTAGCTACCAACTCCAACACACATGTCATTGTCCACTTATAACCCCACAAATACACATGAGTATAAAGAGAATAGTTCGTAGTATAAGATTGTTGGCTATGAATAAACATGTACAAAGGTATAACTGCTTTTGTAGTTCAAAGAGTACGGAAACACAGATGCTCCGCTCGTCCTAACTGCTTTGAAAGATATCCCACCACTGCGGTTGAGTTTAAATAATGTCAGTGCTCACACAAGGTACAAAAATAAACGTATAATTTACAACACCTTAACCTCCTGGCGTTTTTTAAAACGATAAAATAGATTAGTGTAATCGGGGATTTGAGTAGGCTATAACTGCTCTGCGCATTACACTCGTATAAGATTCTACTCGAATATGGTGGTATACTGAACCACATAGAAAAATGCAAAACATAACCCATTGAAAAAATTGAATGAGTGATTCTTCCTCATTAACTGATACGCCCATCAGTGGCGTGAGAATAATTACATGAATAAAGAGCCAAGTAAAGTAAACATGGGATTACAAACCTCCCATGAAATGCAGCATGAGCTGTCTAGAAAATTATTGCTCTCAGCTACACACAAAAATAAGGACTCCTAATATTGGAATATACAACAATTCACAGGATGCACCAGTGTGTAAACACACCATGGGTGTCTCAGCAACGGGCTTCGAAAGAACTGATGCAGAAGCTGGTAAAGCAAAAATACACTACAACGGTGACTACAAAAGACAAACCTACCTATATGACTGCCATCATTATGGTTGCTACAGAACTACTCCACCATGACCGATAACCTGTTTAGCAAGGTATTTAATGCAAGACTCACGGCGAATCGTGGTTCACCTCATATCCAACAAGGAAATTTGAGGCGTCAATCAATTCCTCGTGGCATAAGGGAAATTTCATTATTCCCAGCCATATTTTTCCCTCTTCTTCCAGTCCATAATGCGGTTAGTTCCTCGACATCTCCTCCGTATGAATGGCTTAAGCCATAATCAGCATCATGGTAAAGTGGAAACAAGTTACCTCCACGTGGTTGAGTAGCAGCATTTCGTATGCTGATGAAATATTACTAATCACTGAATTGAAGCGTATGTTTGGTATGAGTTACACTGAATCTACACTTTGCAGACTTTATCAAAAGAATGGCCAGTTGTATGCTCACAGAATTTACTGATACGTCCGATATCTATCACACACATTCTAATACCTGTTAAATTGCCATTGCCGAGGATCACAATGATCGTTGGGCGGAAAATTCTGGCTTTTACACAGCATGGTTTTATATGATATGATTTGCGTAATCACGCTATACATCACTATATTACACTGTTATGCATTTTATTAATCCCTTAACGAGTCAAGGACTCATATACAAAGGAATTGTACAGTTTTATCTTGTTGGCGACAAATTACAATACAATGTTTAGTTTACAAAGTTTTCAGTATGAAAATATATACAACATTTTGTAGCTTTCATAAGTTTTTGTACACAATATGTTCTTCTTTTGTCTTCTCAGATTATGAAATTTCTTCAAACTGACATTTTATAATCATTCCACATAAACTGTTTTAGCCTCCTTTTAAAGATTGGTAGGCTAGGTGCAATTTTTATATTTTCTGGTAGTCCATTGAATTTTACAAAGGCACTATACTTAATGCTATTACTGCCATATTGTTTGGAATTGATATGGAAAAGTGTTATGTCATCTGCATGTCTAGTTTTGTAAGCGTGTAAATCAGATTGTTTAGTGAAGTTTAAATTTGTGTGTATTCTGTTGTGTAGGATTTGGTATATTAGGACATTTGATTTGATTTCTGCATTTAGGGCTACTGGTTGAATTTTACTCGTAATATAAAGGTGTTTGGTTGGTGTTAAAAAGGGTAGTTATAAATATTTCTTATGGCTCTATTCTGAATTACCTCAATTTCCTTTTTTTAGGTAATTTGAGCATTTTATCCAAATTGTATTCAAATATTGTAAGTGGCTATGGATTAAGGAAAAATACACTTTCCTGAGTAGATATTTTGGGATATAGTAGCTCAATTTTTTTTATCATCCCAGCGGCAGGTGATATTTTTTTACTAATGCATCAATGTGCTTTTGCCAGGAGAGATTTTCATCTATTATTAAGCCTAGGTATTTGACAGATGAGACCCTTTTAACTGCTTTTCCATTCAGCATTATATTCTGAGTGATGTCTAACTTTGTTCTACGCTTTGATATTATTAAATAATTTGTTTTATCTTCATTTATTGTTAATTTATTTGACTGGGTCCAGCCAAGTATGGTATTCATGTCCTCCTGCATGTGTGTAATCAGCGTGTTGGTGGTGTACGCATTGTAAAAGATGCTTAAGTCATCTGCAAACAACGTATTATTACCATGAAAACGGAGTGTTGCTATGTCATTAATATATACTAAGAAGAGGGAAGGACCCAGTATTGATCCTTGGGGCACACCGTGGGTAATATTAACTTCCTCACTTCTGTAGCCATTTATTTCAATATACTGCTTACGATTAGATAGGTAATTTTTAAACCATGTCCAAGCTACTCCTCGGATACCTGCTTTATCAAGTTTCCCTAAGAGAATTTCATGGTCAACAGTATCAAACGCCTTTCTCAGGTCTATGAAAAGGCCACTCGCTGTCATCTTATTGTCTAAGACATCCTGCAAGTTAGAGATAATATCAATTGTGGCTATTTCTGTGCTTGAGTTTTCTCGGAATCCATATTGCCCTTTGTAGAAGTAATCATTTTTATTTAAGAAATTAACAATTCTGTTTTTTACTACTGTTTCGAGTACCTTGGATATGGGTGGGAGGATGGAAATGGGCCTGTAATTGTCCGGATTGCTTTTGTCACCTCCTTTATAGACTGGTATGACTCGTGCTATTTTTAGATCATCAGGCACCAGACCAGTCTCTAACGATACATTTATTAAAGTAGTTAGTGGGCTACCTAGCATGTCAATTCACGACTTACATACAAATAAGCATCTGCCACGTGACATGAGTGCTCACCACGTGCAGATCCATAAAGATCGTAGTTTCACAAATTTGGCGAGAATTTTACATTGACGTTGTCAATATTCACAGAATTGATCATTCACAAGCATATTGCGTGCAAAAATAACTCGATGAAATCGGATTCACTTGACAAAGATGTGGACAACTGTCGTCCTAAACCCTGGTCTACTTAGACCTTCACAAAATCACGTTTGTGCATGACCAACACACAATAGGATTTGTTTTCTCTCGGAAGCTGATGTTCCGGGGTCGACACTTCCAAAGTCGTGCAGCGACTAACTATGTCCAGTTCGCATCTCTGCGATGATATACCTTTATCTTTATGAAAATAATCAATTATTAAATCACCACACCGTGGTAAATGATGCTGAATGACGTGTTATGATTTATTCAAGTGTGCATAATTAAATTTCCATCTTTAATTCATCAGGGAAAATATTCACAGGATCTTGGCAGAGACAAAAGTATGTCTGAAGCTCAAGCATGCTTCCTGGGTACGTTCAGCATATCAGGTTGTGAAAAATCCAGAGAAATCATCACCAGGATGAGCGAATATGGGCTCAGTATATTTTTTTTGGGGTGGGGGTTGTGCTGACTATCTTGGAAAATTGTGAGTATTCCCAGAAATATCAACCAATATCTTAGAGCATATAACTTTGTGTAATTATTTTAGATAAGATTCAAAGTTTATATAGCCTACAATTACTGGTAATAAAAAAAACAACAACAACAAACAAATAACATTTTATACTTAATGAATTTTCTATTATGACCTATGGAGTATGAATAGCAAATATCTAAATATTTGTCAATTTACTGAGCAGAAAGGTAAATATTTGTGTTTTTTCTTACAAGAAGATAATTTATTTCTCAGTAGTACCGTACTGTGGAATTCTTAGTTTTGCCTCACAAGACTGAGTCTACCCCGTTCCAACCCTCAGACCAGAATAAACATTTCTTGGCAGAGCCGGAAATCGAAATCGGACCTCGGGGGCGGCAGCCAAGAATGCAAGCCACTACACCACGAGGCAGTCTAATTTCAATCTTAATATTGTTTATAACTTAGCCAATAAGTTAAGATTAGGGTACAACCAAATTTACAATTATTTTATGCTCTTACCAAAGCAACACTTTCTTAATTTTTCATGGCTTTTTTCGGGGAGGGCTGGAGCCCCCTCGGCACCCCCCTTATATACGCCCCTGCATGTGGCCTCTATATTCCAGTACATTATGAACTGTACTCAGTTGGCAAGTGCCTTTAGGTAGATTCCATTAGAAAGCTACCTATTTTTAAATTAAGTGACCAGTGGAGCATTATTGCTAGACTGTCAGCATTAAGCTCGGAGGCCTATTGTGACTATGATGAGTGCATGTGTGGACAAAATGTGAAGATATTTTTATCGAAGGCAGTCTCTAAGTTCGTAAGAATAGTCTTAATTTTTTTCTGAGCGCATAAATGACGGCAGTGAGCTTAGCAGCAATAAAAGGAAACTTCAGACATTGGGACATTGAGGTACAATACAGCCTTTTATTATTACCTTATCGGGAATCGACATTACATAGCATGATAATATGAATCCGTTATTTGTGATATTTGTGTGTAGATTTAGCGGACGTTATGTTCGGTTGTATTTTCGGAGACATTTGGTGTCAAAATCTATGTGTTTACTGTTAGAAAAATGTAACTCAATACTGATCTATGGTTTAAATTATTATTAAGCGCCAAGAAGCGCAACGCCCTTGGTGGCTGTTTTATTTACTAGAATGTTCTTGCCTGTATGTGACGCCTGTATGTGACCCAATAAGTTAGTTCGTATTAATCATGTAACCTGCATACACGCCCAGTCGTCATTCTCCTGCCTTTTACTTCAACAGGTTATGGGCCCAGGAACATTGACAAGTGTATAGTTTTCTGACTAGCGTGATTCTATTTGAATGAACAAAACTGTGATCGCGTGCAATAAGTGTGTGCATCATGGAGGAATCCACCGGTTCTCTTTATAATTTCGAGAAACTGAAGGGGAGAAAACTACATTGACTGGTGTTTCAAGATAAAGAATTACCTTATGCACGATGATCTTTGGAAGTGCATATCTGGTTATGGTGAAGATGATAAAACGGGCGCAGAGGTTAAGGTACGGCGCGACGAACGTGCCTTGTGCATGATTAACCTTATGGTGGAAAAGAGTGTTTTTCCGTACGTCATGGAAGCAAAAAACGTCGAAAGCAGCATGGAATTCGCTCGAGATGGCATATGAGGATAAAGATTCCAACAGGCACACAAGAATTCTTCGCCCACTGTGTTCCACCAAGCTTGAACAATTCAAGACTATGGAGGAATATGTCACCACATTCTTGGGGCTCTCCAAGCGGCTAGCAGCAGTTAAAAAGCCACTTGATGATGAATTTCTAGGTGCCTTGCTCTTGCAGGGACTACCTGATGACTATGAACCTATGATTATGGCATCAGAACATTCTTCTACAGAAAGACAATAACAGCTCCAGCAAAGAAACAGCATTCTACACTAACAGGAGTGGATTCAAGAATACTAAACCCAAGAAACCGATCTGTTGGAACTGCCGCAAAACTGGCCACTGGAAACAAGATTGCAAACACCAAAAACAAGACAGCAGCACATCAAGCAGATGCCAAGCCACTAGAGAAGAAAGAAGAAAGGAAGAAGGGTAGGACTCTGCTCACAGCACTTGGAAATGATACCCACTCAGCAGACAGCTGGTACATGGACACCGCGGCCTCCAAACACATGACTGGTATACCGAACGTCAGGTCAAGACCTAAGCGGTCCCTTTGATGTTCTGGTCTGTGAAAAGGCTAACGCGCAAGGAAATAGTTCCCAATTTTCTGCTTGTTTTTGCAGTACAAGATGTTTCAGCGCATGTTGCTATGTTTCGATAAACTGGCTAGATTACTTTTAAGAAATTCCTTGGTATAAATCTATGAATAAATTAATCATTTTCTCGTTAACTGGGAGCTGCACCAACCTTGCTTTTCATGTGATTAACTGTGTGCGTGAATATTGCTTGTAGTGGTATTTTATACGATAGGCAGAGTAATTCAGTACGAATTTGATATTATATTATATTTCGTTCTGTATAAACCTTGTTTGAGCTGTAAAAGAGTAACTGACTCATTCAATGTTGTGGCAAATCAGGTTCAAACGTTGGCAATACTGTTATGATTTCACGGACTTCAAGATGGCTCCTTCAAGTAGACAACGTGTTCAAACTGCAGCTGTAAAACTTGAATCACCAACAAAATACTTCAAAAATAATAAAAGTGGGGAGAAGTTCAGTAAAAGGTGCAAACAAATGATTTTAAATGTATATACTGTAGTAGGTTGAGGGATGACAATCCACAGTGGACAGTAGAAGAGTTGGTGAAGAAGACTGCGTACTTGACTGGCGTTTCGACATACAGTGTTGACTCGGTGCGCGCTGAATTCAAAGCTCATGGTGATCTCCGGCGAGACCGGCGTCACAAGGAAAGGGGGTTCATGTGTCACAGTATTTAGAATTTTGTTCTGTGTGGAATTCGTAGGAAAGTGCTTTCTTCTTTTTCTCAAGAATGAAATTCCAACTGTGACGAAAGTGACAGTGAAAGTTAATGGTGATAGTAATAGTAGTGAATCATCTGACGGCGGTCTCAGTGGAATAGAAGCAATGGAGGAAGATTAGCGACAACATCTGTAAGTTATATACACATGTTGTATTCTAATTAATCTTATTTATAGGAGATTGTTTACTTCTTAATAGCCTATGTCAGCTCAACCGAAAATATATAACCTACTCGCCATGTTTTGTAATGACATTTTGATGATGGCTAATACGCATATAGGCCTACACCTGACAGTATTATTTTCCTATGCGCGGTATAATTATTATTTTGTTTTATAATTACCCTCCACTTCACGTTACAGTTAAGTCTTTGTACTAAGAGTAGATCATTCTGCCTTCTGATTCTCAAGAGTACGTGTCGTAACCCTTCAAGGAAGCAGCTGTTTCTCCCCGTCAACTTTCGATCTTTTGCAAGAGAAGATGGTGACGGATGACAAATAAGCAATTAGTTGGTTCATGGGGTTCAAGGACACACGTCATTTCGTCTCCTTATATCACTCATCGTTCATGTGTCATTCCTCGCCTAACACAATGTTATAATGTTTTCAATAATCGCACGATAACATAAAATTGCAAGCATCCTTTTTTTATTAACACAGAGCCTCGGGTTTCGACACGATAGGAAAACATATTTGGTTCAGTGAATATGCCGTAGATAAATTCGTAATTGAAGTGAATCAAAGGTCCGAACGCAATAAAGTATTTGTGGTTAAGGTAGATTCAAACACTCGATCAGATGCGCGCCATGTTGGAAACACAAGACGGGACAGAGAGAGAAGATGCGCTGAGGGACAGAGAGAGAAGATGCGCGGAGGGATATTTTCCTCAGGTCTTGACCTGACGTGGGGTATAGAGTAGATTGGATATCAAAATTTGATGATAAAAGGGAGGTTGGATATGAAGTCACCGTAGCAAATGATTGTAAACTGTATAGTGGTGGCATAGGTGATGTTCCAGTACAAGCAAATGTTTTGACAAAGGTGAGCGATGTTATGTATGCACCTAACCTTACAGGAAACTTGCTCTCTGTGAACAGTATTGTTAAAAAGGGGCATGTATTGTTTTTGATGAAGAAGGTTGTAACATGTTTCAAGACAATGACTGTCAAGTTACAGGTGATGTGAAATTATTGATTGAAGAGTCAAATGGACTTTATTTCTTAAATATCTCAGGTTCTGTAAGTGCAAATGCATCAGCAGTGTCTTGTTTAAGTGATGCTAAAATGTTTCTTCAAAAAGTTCTAATTCTAGAGAATTATGTCACAAAAGGTTAGGCCATCTCAACCACGTCGGGATGAACTTTTGGCTACTGGTATTGATTTTTCGAGTTAAAAGCAGCTCTGTGTTCCATGTATAGAAGAGAAGCAAGCTTGACAGCCTTTCAAGACCACCGAGCATCGTGCCAAGAACACACTGGACCTGTTGCACAGTGACCGTGTGGACCGATGCCTGAGGAATCATGGGGAAGAGCCAGATATTTTCTCACTTTCATCAATGACCATATAAGGAAGGTTTTTGTCTTTTTTTTCTGAAAAGGAAAAGTGAGGTAAGAGAAATCTTTGAACAATTTGCTAATTTTGTTGAAAATGGGTGTGAAAGGAAGATCAAGGTCATACGCTCTGGCAATGGTGGGTAGTATTGTAATAAAGCTATGGCTGAGTTTTACAAACAGCGTGGCATCAAGCATCAGATAACAATAAGGTACACACCAGAGCAAAATTGAACTGCAGAACGCATGAACAGGATTCTGAATAAGAGAGCACACGCCATGCTGCAAGGTGCAACTTGTGACAAACGGATGTGAGCAGGAGCTGTCAATACAACTGCATATCTTGTCAACATGTCTCCTGCACGGAAAACACCAAATTCAACACCAGAACAATTGTGAACTGGAGAGAAAGTAGACCTGACGCACTTAAAAGTGTGGTTTTAATGCCTACGTTCATGTTCCAGATCAGCTGAGAAAAAAAACTTGATCCCAAGACTGAGAGAATGGTATTTGTTGGGTACTCGGATGAGAAAAATGTGTACCGGCTCCTGCATCCAGTAACCCATGAATTAATTACAGCGAGAGTTGTGAATTTTGATGAGATGTCTTTCTCTGGTCTAACAGAACCTCCAGTGGTACCAGGGAATACAATAATACCCCCTAACCACTGTAGTCAGTAAACAACTATTGACTGCATGTGATAAGGATGTTCCAGATCCAGTTCCACAGCATAATGAAGACGTGGAAGTTGAGTGTGATCGTCAAGATAATCCATCACAGCACAATGAGGAAGCGTGTCGCTACCCCCAGCGAGAAAGAAGACCAAGACAATATCCTGATTACATTCGGCATTACACTCTTCGTTCTGATCCAAATGAACCATGTACAGTAAGTGAAGCCATGCCATCACCTTACACTAAGGAATGGCATTAAGCCATGAAGTGCGAAATGGATTCCATGATGGTTAATTACGCCTGGGTTTCAGTTCCTAAGCCAGAAGGTAAAAACATTTTACAGAATAAGTATGTGTTTAAAACTAAGCGTAATAGAAATGGTAATGTTATAAAATATAAAGCAAGGTTGGTTGCAAAGGGTTATACACAACAATTTGGCATTGACTTTGATGAGACATTCTCACCAGTTGTGCGGCATGGCACACTCATAATGTTGTTTGTTTAGCGGTTGAACTAAATTTACAGATTGATCATCTAGACATTGAGACTGCTTTTCTCAATAGAGAGTTACAGGAGGAAATATTTATGTACCAGCTAGAGGGCTTCCAGGTGACGGGAAAGGAAGACCAGGTTTGTTTACTCAAATGGGCCATTTATGGACTAAAGCAGGCTGCACATATGTGGCACAGAAAGGCTCATACAGTTCTGTCTGCTTCGGGCTACACAAACAGTCATAATGGGGCATGTGTTTTTAGAAAGAGTATCGGCAATACTAAAATTCTTGTTGCTCTGTATGTTGGTGACTTGTTTGTGTTCCACAATAATCCACAGGAAGTTAGCAAACTAAAAGATGTCTTGAAGCAAAATTTCATGATGAAAGACCTTGGACCTGCTGCTCAGGTTCTTGGTATGAATATAGAAACGGACACAGATAACAAGATACTCAACATTTCTCAGACGCAGTTCATAAAGAATCTGCTCAATAAGTTTGAGATGACTGATTTTAATCCCATCGGTACTCCTATGGATGCAAATATGAAATTGTATAAAGCCAAAAATGTGGACGATAAACCTTAACAGCAGCTGATAGGTTCACTTTTGTACTTGAGTGTGTGTACTAGACCAGATATTGCCTATGCATTGTCATATGTAAGTCAGTTTAATTCTTGCCACAGTGAGGAGCATTGGCTTGCAGACAAAAGGATACTTCGGTATCTTAAAGGTACGATAAACCAAGGACTCATTTTTAAGAGCACTGGTTTAGATTTGGTAGGGTTTGCAGATGCCAGTTTTTCCACAGATAGTGATAGTAAGTCATATACTGGTTATCTCTTCAAGCTTGCTGATGCCGCCATATCATGGGTATCTCACAAGGAAAGCTCAGTTGCCACCCCATCGACAGAGGCTGAGTATGTAGCTTTGTCAGAGTCTGAGAAGGAAGCAGGTTATCTTAAGAATCTGATGTTTGATTTGATTAGTCCAATAAAAATTGAATTTGTTAAAGGAGAATGTGATTTGCAAAGTGAGTTGATGGATTGTAATCAAGAAATTGATTTGTATAATGACAGTCCAAGTGTACAGAAAATTGCCAAAAATCCTGTTTTTCATAGGCGCACTAAACACATCAACACAAAACATCATTTCATTAGGGAAAACGTTCAAGAAAGAATCATTTCATTGCACTACTTTTCCACACAATAAATGATTGCAGATATCCTCAGCAAACTTTTACCTAAAACAAAACATGTGTTTTGTACCCAAGGAATGGGATTGAATTGTTAATTTGTACTTTAAGAATACATTGCGTTCAAAAATGTATTCAGAAATTGTATTAAGTTTATGTATGGTACTCTTTAATTGAAGTCTGGTTGACAAATGTCTATTACATTCTAGATCAGCTATTGGTTTAAATGGGCGTGTTAGAAATATGTAACCCTATACTGATCTATGGTTTAAATTATTATTAAGCGCCTAGAAGCGCATCGCCCTTGGTGGCGGTTTTAGTTACTAGAATGTTCTTGCCTGTATGTGACGCCGTATGTGACCCAATAAGTTAGTTCGTAGTATACATGTATCCTGCATACACGCCCAGTCGTCATTCTCATGCCTTTTACTTCAACATTTACGCGGTGTGCTTGCGCTTGCGCTAGGCCTCCCAGATGACAGATGGGTGGTGTTGCCCTAACTTATGACACGGCTTCAGAATTGTAGACGGCGATGGCCAAATACACAACGTTGCAACTGGCAAGTACTGTTCGAGTGGCGATCCAAGGTAACTAGAATACTATTTTCACGGCCGACCCTGCTTTGCGCACGCCTGGCGTGGGCGTGCGTGGGAACATTCAATTACGTCAGCGAACGTCGACGTGGGTACCTTGTCATCACCCCTCGTGGGTAAGGGTACGTTAGGTTAGGTTAGGTTAAACTACAGCCGCCATCTTGTTAGGTTAGGCTAGGTTAAGTCAATAACCAATAAATACTCATTAAAAGGGGTAAAATCAAACTTTTCAAAATGTGTAGTTAGGCCCTTTGGCGCAATTTGGGTAAATTAATGGGAACTTTTCTACCACTTTTCTACCACATTGCTCTCACGTTTGCGTGCGATGTAGGTGTGTACATGCGTGGGAACATAAGGTGATTACGTCAGCGAAAAATAAACTCACTTGTCAATTCGTGAGAACGTCACATCCTTTTGCAGAAAAAAGAGAGAGGGTAATGAATTTATAATTATAGAACCGGAAGACTGATTATCACTTTAGTAGTGGAATCAAGCAAAAGACGTACAGCGACAGATGGTGTAAAGACAATCCATCATTATGGTAAGCTCTTTTCTTATCATAATGTTATAGTGGTTGTAGTAACACCTCACTGTCGCTTATTGTCCATCGAGGCGAGTGTGTGATTTTTTTGTTTCTTTGTTTGGAGAAATAGCTTTCCGTAAATAGTAGTTTCCTTAATTTTGTGTTCAATGTCATGAATTGTAAATATGGGATTTTGTTTTTGCGATGATGATGATGAACATGGTAATTTGTAAATACTAATCTCTACTTAGTATAAAACAAATTCCCCGATTTTCGGATGTTACGGGTAAACGCGAGAACCACCGGATGGGTTTTGATGGGGGTTTCACCATTCTGTAAAGGATATATCGAGGATGATTTCTGTAGAAAATAATATATTTATAATCAAAGGAAGCCGAGCAGTCACTTTTTCAGTGGAAGAGTCGAAAATAAAAACTGGCGCCCGAGCGTTTTGTAAGCTTATGCTGGGCAAGCCGTTAAAAATACCTAAATTCTATGAGTGTAAGAATTGTTCAGCATGAAAAGTTCTACAAAAAAGTCCATGAGAGCATATGTCTATCTTCAATACATCGCCCACTATAAGTGTTTTTACTATTTAATTTCTTCCAACCATGCCCATTCAACTACTGAGGCGACAGTTTGCGAGCTAGCTAAGAGCGAGTCTCTCATCCCTGTTACAGCCTAGCTAGCGAGCGAAACTATTGCCCCAGATACAGCCAGCAGCAAACCGTGTTGTGTTAAGACTTCTGAGAAGGGTGGTTGTGTTTGGAGTTTCCCTGGAAGTGCAAGTCGGGTTTCCTTCATTTCGCCTGTGAAACGCAGTCAAGTTAAGATTGGACGGAAGGGGGTTATATTATATTAAATTATACTGATTGGCGTACCTCTACTTAGTATAAAACAAAGTCCCCGATTCTTGGATGTCACTGGTGATCTCGAGAACCACTGAATGGATTTAGATGCGGTTTTCAGCATTCTATAAAGGATATCTCGAGGGTGATTTCTGTGGAAATAATTTATGTATGATCAAAGGAAGCCGAGCAGTAACGATTTCAGTGAAAAAGTCGAAAAAAAACTGGCGTCTGAGCGCTTTGTAAGCTTACGCTGGGCAAACCGTTAAAAATATCTAAATACTATGAGTGTAAGAATTGTTCAGCATGAAAACTTCTACAAAAAAGTCCGCGAGAGCATATCTCTATCTTCAATACATCGCCCACTATAAGTGTTTTTACGTTTTCATTTCATCCAACCATGTCCATTCAAATACTGAGGCGACAGTTTACGAGCTATCTAAGGGCGAGTGTATTGTTACGAACAGAAACATCACTTCCTACTTATTTGGGAAAATGAAAGATATTTATTTACATGGAGACACATACACATTACAAATAACACTCAAAAGACTCCATCTTGAATGCACTGTTCCTTGTTCTTTCCTCACAAAAACAAAAATAACTGTTGCTAACTGTCTGTCACATCCTCCCACCGTTGAGGAAGGACTTCCTCAACTACTCCACATATCTTGCAGGAACATTGACAGTTCTACCCGAACGTGTGGTCTTTGGGGGTTGAACACCAGTTCCAGTCGGCTCTCCTAAAGCAGTAGCTGTTTTCTTATTCAAGCCAGTCCTCAAAGGTGTGCTGTCTTCATTAGGTACTTCTAGTGGGTAGAGTCGCTGTATCGGTCTCAAGAGTTCTCCTTTAGATGTAACAACCCTTGCAAGTCTTGTATTACCATCAGTACCAGGGAACAAGTCCACAATTTTTCAAAGGGGCCAATCTATCATCTTAGTGCCATCTGATCCAACTAGGACAATGCCACCTCCCTTGAACAAAAGAGTTGGTTTACAACTCGGTTTACCGAGTGCCAAAAGTCCAAGATATTCCTGCTGGAATCTTTTCTTCAATGCCATTCTTACGTTCAGAAGATGACGATTTCGTTGATTCAGGGTTATAGCATCCAATGCATCACATTCTGGAACTCCAGTTGTCTTAATTTCTTGTAGAAAGTAGGCAGGGGTGAGTGGACTTATATCTTCACATGCATCGGTCAGATAAGTTAGCGGTCTTGCATTTATGGTGGCTTCTATACTGCAGAGAAGAGCAAGCATTTTTTGGTAAGTTAGACAGGCTTTACCCGAAACTCGTTTCAGAAACTGTTTAATTAGACGTATTAACCTTTCCCAGAAGCCTCCCCACCAAGGAGCACTAGGGGGATTAAATCTCCAAGTAATACGTTCAACCGAATAGTGTTTAGAAATATTCTCCCGGTCAGTATTTTGAAACGCGTTATTTGTACCCGTGAAATTTGTACCATTATCTGAGTAAATCAACGAGGGGCGTCCTCTTCATGCTACAAACCGCCGGAACCCTTGCACAAACGCCTGTGTGGAGAGAGAAGTAACCATTTCGAGATGGACAGCGCGATACACCGCACATGTGAAAACCACAATCCAAGCTTTACTTTCATCCCTCAGGAACACCGGACCTGCCAAGTCCACTCCTATCACTTCAAATACACAGGCTTCCCGTATGCGGTCCAGGGGCAGAGGGGCCTGAGCAATTTGGGTATGTTGTCCATCATGCCTCCGGCACTTGACACATTTTCTTATTTTTTTTCTAACTGTCCTCCTTCCACCGATGATCCAGAAGCGTTGTCTCAGATGATTAATAAGAAGTTGTACTCCAATGTGGTTTTCTTTCTCGTGCTCATCCATAATCAAGCGAGAGGTGATGACATGGTTCGTCGGGAGAATCATTGGGAACCTGAATTGCTTCAAATCTTCTCGCAGTAGTAGTCTCGTTTTAACCCTGAGAACACCATCTTCCAGGAATGGATGTAGTGAAGACAGACGTTTATCAACTAATCCGTGGAAGCTTTCTCGTCGAATTATAGCAATGAGTCTAATTTCAGCCCTTTCTAACTCTTTAACTTGCAGATTTTCTTGCGAGATCCTCTCACGTGTAAGACAATTCTTACAGAAACGAAGAATCCATGCGATTAAATGGACTATTATGTGATAGCTGGATAAATACCTAGCATACCAGAGGGGACCTTCATTGGTTACAGTCATAGAATTCACAGGGTTTTTCTTCATTTCCTTTGCGATTCTCTCTTCGTCATACACCGCTTTTGTTTGCGGCCAACAATCTGGAGATTCGTACAACCAGGCAGGTCCCTCCCACCATCGAGAGGCTACTAATTGCGAAGCAGAACAGCCACGTGACGGTAAATCAGCTGCATTCAATGAATGTGGAACATGTCGCCAGCAGGTTAAATTGGACAAGTTCCTGATCTCATTCACATGATTGCCGACAAACACCGACCAGTTCTCAGTCCTACAGATCCATGCTAGAACTGTGGGCGAGTCAGACCAGGGAAAAAACTCATGAACTTCGAGTGAAATAGATTCCAACGCACATTTAAGTGACCGTGCACCAATTGTTGCAGCCAGCAATTCCAATCTGGGGATTGTCACTTCCCTGAGGGGGGGGGGGGGGCACACGAGATCTTGCACCACATAACTGTACACTCACTTGATTGTTGGAATCGCATCATATGAAGACTACTGCTGCGTATGCAAGTTGGCTGGCATCACAGAAGACATGAATTTGCACATGGTCACTTCTTCCAAACCATCGAGGAATCTTGATTTCGACGAGGTGAGGTAGATTCTTTACCCAGGCCAGAAACTCGTCTCTGGACTTCTCATCAACTGCACTATCCCACCTTATATGAGTCTTCCAGGTCCTTTGAATCAATAGTTTGATTCAAACATGTCACACCAACTGGATCAAAAATTCGATGTGCGAGTGACAGAATTGTCCTTTATGTCACTTCTCCCACCTGAATACTATTCAACCAATGCACAGTTTCAACCAAGCAAGCAGGGTGAATAGACGTGCAGTGAAGTGTAAGGAAGAATGTGAATCGCTATTCAGCAGTACCGGGCGGTCATCGGCTGCTGGCAGGCTAGAGTGAAGTGCGATTTCGGTGTCGGGAAGGTGATAGCGGGCAACGTCACTGAACAGATGGGGGTTTTGGCGATGGGGATGGTAGCGCTGGTAGTGGCGACGCTACTATTAATTGGAGGAGTGGAGTCAAACCCAGGGCCTGGTCAGCTGGGATGGCAAGAAATGGAAAAAATAAGGGAAATTGTAAAGGAAGTGTCACAAAATGACCAGATCCGGGACATTCTTCCGTGAGCAATGTAAGGAATTCAAGGAGATGAAGACATGTATAAGAGAAGAGATGGGAATAGTGACAGAAAGGCTGACCGAGAATAGTAGAGAGATAAAAGAGCTAAGAGAAAAGGTGAAGATATTAGAGGTGGAGGTAAATGAATTAAGGAAGACCAAGCTGGATGAGAGAAAGAAAAACGTCTTCATTTACGGAATAAAGTAAGATGCCAAAGAAAGCACCGAGGATCTAACATCCAAGGTGCTCCGAGTGATTAGTGAAGGCTTGCGGATAAACACTGGAGTCTCAGAGATTGACAATGTGACCAGGATAGGGCGGGGAAGGGGCACGAGGCCCGTGAAAGTGTCATTAGTTTCTTCGCTGATGGCTCACAGAATTCTGGCGAACACAAAGAACCTGAAAGGGGAGAGGATATGGGTAAGGAGAGAAATGAGTAAAGAAGAGGCAAGCGAGCAACGGACCTTGCAGTTTCATTTAAGGAAGGCAAGGAGCTCTGGTCTCAAGGCTTATGTAAAAGGCAATAGACTGGCGGTTAGCGGCAACAACTGGGATCGGATTTGGACAGTGGCACAACTCCAGGATATGGAGAAGCAACAACAACAGGAGACAGTTTGACCTAGCAACCAGGTGGAAGCAGCTGTCGGTTCAGAGAGAAGTGCGGTGATGATTCAACAGAGAGCATCGACCTCCAAGTCCAACACGGAAGTGGCGCGAGCAGGAACGACTAACGTCAGCGCCAAGAACACCGGACAAGTGCGTGGTTTGCAGAAAGGTGAGACTGGCAAACAACGAGTTAATAGTCTAAAAGAACTATGGGGCAAGAAAACCTTGACAGAGCAGTTTAATGTGGAGAAGGAGGTCATTTCTTCTCCAGGTGGCAGTATACTAGAGCTAGAGAAAGCTAGAATTACTAGAAGTAAAGCTACCGCCAGCGAAGAGGGTAGGGGTAAAAATAACTAAACTGGAATATTGCTAGCGTAAATATAGAGGGCTTTTTAAATAAGAGAGGGAACGATGTAGTTTTGACCCTAATAGAAGATATGCAGATTGTAGGATTTGTTGAGAGTTGGCTCCCTGTAGGTTGCGAGGTTAAAATAGATGGCTTCAGTATATATACAAAACCTAAGATTAGGAAAGCGCGTACCGGTAGGTTCCCGGGGGGAATTGTTGTTTTAATTAAAGAAGAGGTGAGGGAATTATCAGAATTTATTAGTTCAGATCTCGAAGAACTAGTGTGGGTAAAAGCAGATATTAGGGGGAGGGGGAAAGGAACGGTATGTTTCGGCTTTGTCTACAATCCTCCGGAGAATTCCCCGTATGCAAGAGAAAGCTTTTTCGATGAGTTAGCTATTGAAATAAACAGAATTCAATATATATATGAAGAGGCAGAAATTGTGCTTTTAGGGGACTTCATTGCGAGGGTTGCAGACAGAAAGCCCCTTTACAGCAAGGGGGTTGCCGAGGCCGTATGTGGGGATAGGCACAGCAAAGACAAGGAATGTAACAAGAACGGAGAAAAGATTTTGGAACTATATGGTGCAGAAGAGCTATATATATATTAAATGGTGTCTGTGTGGGGGATGAAGAAGGTAACCTGACGTATATAACAGAGATTGGAGGAAGTGTAATAGATTTAGCAATATGTTCCAGAGGAGCACTAGCCCTAATTAAGAGGTTCACTGTTGATGAATGGGGGGAATCACACCACCTACCAATTGTCGTCAACATGCAGGGAGCGGTGACAAAATCAAAATCAAAAGGGAACCCACAAGTTAAAGCTATAGAGAGAAAAGTAAATAGATTCAGATGGAGGGAGGAAAACTGCAGAGAGTTCCAGAACTACTTCCAGGGAGAAAATTTTGAGCTGATAAAGGTAGGGATAAGTTTAATGATCAGTAATGATGAAATTGAAGGGGTAATACGTATGATTGAGAATGCAATTATGATGGCCGGGCGGAAAATGCGCGTGAAGGCTAGGGGAAAACTAGGGAGAATTAAAGGATGGTACGATGAATCTTGTAGAAGGAAGAAAACCGAAGTTATTAGGGCACTGAAGTTATACAAGAGAGGAGGGGATGATACGATGAGAGTAGAATTTTGTCGTCTAAGGAAAGAATATAAGGAACTGCTCAGCAAAATGAAAGATGAATGGCAGGGTAAGGAAGCAACAGCACTAAATAAGGATTCTAAAGCTAACGACTGTAGCTAAGTGTGGAGCAGGATAAATTCTTACTGTAGGCGGAGCAGAAGTGGTGGGGGGAGCTCTATTAGTGATGAAGTATGGATTGCATATTATGAGAATCTGTTAAATGCGGAAGATAATTGGAGGAAGAGGGATGAGTTTGGCGTCCCGAGGGGGCTGGAGGCCGCTCTGCCTATGCTGGACCAAGTCATATTGGTAGAGGAAATTAAGGAAGTAATAGCAAAAAGTAAAGGAGGGAAGTCAGGTGCTATTTCGGGGATAACAAATGAATTTTGGCAAGAGTTGAGTAACAATAGGTTCATGATGGACAGCTTGGTAAAAATCTTTAACAAAATCTTTGAAGGAGGTAGATTTCCGAGGGCGTGGCAGGAGGGAATAATTTGTCCAATATATAAGAAGCGTGGGGACAAACTAGACCCAGGCAACTATAGAGGCATAACTTTGCTTGATAATTTGAGCAAAATGTACACCGGAGTCTTATCCAAGCGTTTAATAGCATGGACAGAGGGCTGTTTGGTGTTCTCGAGACTCCAGACAGGATTCAGAAAAGGGATGAGGACCAGTGACAATATAATGGTGGTTAAAACGGTGATGGACATGTACATAAGAAGGAAAAGAGGTAAGCTGTATATCACAGCTATTGATTTGGAGAAGGCGTTTGATTCAGTGAGCAGGGGAGCTGTCATGGCTAAACTGGGAAAAATCGGGGTGTCACATAAAATGATACGAGCAATTGAGAATGTGTATTCCGAAGTGAAATGTGCAATTAAAACTAAAGATGATGTAATTGTAGGAGAGATAACGTCTAATATAGGATTAAAACCGGGATGCAAATTATCCCCGGTGCTTTTTTTTTGTGCTATTTATCAACGATATTTTCGATTCAAAGGGCTTTGAGCAACGGTCCAACCCTTGCTTGGACAATTATGATATCCCGGGCCTAGCTTTTGCTGATGACATCCTTCTGCTTGCTCTAACACCCCATAATATGCAATATAGTATTGACGAGATTGTGAGATACTGTGAGGACTGGAACTTAAGAATTAACCCGAGTAAGACCAAAGTTATGATCTGCAAAAAGGGAGTTAAACTGGCTAAGAATGAAAAGTGGGTCATTTATGGGTCGCAGTTAGAGACGGTGAAAAAACTTGAGTATCTAGGGACGATAATGGCGAGTAATGGTAAATGGACCGAACAAATTAAAAGGGCAAATTCGAAAGGGCTAGCGGCATTGGCGAATGTTAAAGTGTTAGAGCGTAGGTTACCGAATCTTGACTACAAAGTGTATAAGAATGTGTTCAACGCACTCATCGTTTCAAGAGCACTCTATGGAGTGGAAGTATGGGGTTTAGAGGAAGGAACGAAAACCCTGGACAGTATTGTAAGTAGGTTTGCCAAGATAATTTTGGGGCTACCTAGTTGCACGGCGAATTGTGGAGCGAGAATGTTGTGTGAGGATGTAAGCATTAGACAACATATCATAAAAAAGGTCATAAAGTCTTGGATTCGTTTAAAAGCAGGTGGAGGGGGGGAAATGCTTAAGGTAGCCTACCTGCACCAAATGATGCATCAGCAAGAGGGCTACTGGGTGGACGGGGTAAGAAGTGTACTGGAAAGATTAGGAATGGGTTATCTATGGGATAGGGACTTACAAAGAGAGGAAGGTAGGGTGTGTAAGAAAGTGTGTAGAAGGGTTAATGACGTAGAGTTGCAGGTGCTAAGAGAAGAGTGCACCAGTAGGAGAACCTTAACGGAGTTCTGAGAAATAAGGAACTTTATGAGCATAAAGCCTCAATGCCTAATGAAAAGAGAAATGAGAGGGATTATTTGGTGGTTAATGGGGGTGTATAAGAACAAAGCGTTGAGAGAAGTAGGAAAAGAGGACATTTGTCTGTTTTGTGGGAAGGTTATGGGTGCAGCGCACATGATCAGGGAATGCAAGGAAATTAAAATGATAAGAGCAAAGTTTGTATACAAAGCAGATCTAAACAGAATAGAAAATGAAAATGAGTATCACACTTTAATTAAATTACTAAAAAGGGAATGGGGGAAAGCAGGTCAATTAGCAAAATATTTTAATACCATCAGGGCAATGTGGAATAAGAAAGCGTCGGATGAGATTCAGAACAAAGATGCATGTAAATTAAGCATTCAAGTACAGGAGATGGCTTCCTAAGCTATAAATCTTGTTAAAGCCTAGGAGAGCATATCTGTATTAACTAGGTAGCCTATACGATTACTACAGTACGGCCACATATTGCTGTCTGTGGATTTTTCCTGTGAGTTTGATATTTTTTTTCCTTACTACAAAACTTATCAGACTCTTACAGTCAGTAAGGGCTCGATAGGGAAATAAAAGTAATTCTTTCTGTGATGTGTCTCCCATGGAGAACTGTCAAAAAATGAAGAACACTGTGTCCACATTTATGATTAAGAAAGAACTTTGTGCAGTCTCCATCAGAAAAGTTGCCCAGTGATATTGTGAATGAAGATAACTACTGCAAAGCATTATTAAGTTTTGAAATAACGAGGAAGCTATGAAATGCCGAACGAACATTTGGTTTAATTATCTAACGCCATACTGTAAATTTATGTTATCTATATGTTTATTGTCTGTATGTCACGATATGACTCTCTGAGTTAAAGTGACAATTAACAAGTAGAAATGGCATCACATAACTGTACACTCACTTGATTGTTGGAATCGCATCATATGAAGACTACTGCTGCGTATGCAAGTTGGCTGGCATCACAGAAGACATGAATTTGCACATGGTCACTTCTTCCAAACCATCGAGGAATCTTGATTTCGACCAGGTGAGGTAGATTCTTTACCCAGGCCAGAAACTCGTCTCTGGACTTCTCATCAACTGCACTATCCCACCTTATATGAGTCTTCCAGGTCCTTTGAATCAATAGTTTGATTCAAACATGTCACACCAACTGGATCAAAAATTCGATGTGCGAGTGACAGAATTGTCCTTTACGTCACTTTTCCCACCTGAATACTATTCAACCAATGCAAATTTAAAGCAAGTTTATCCTCCTGTTGATCCCATAACAGTCTCAAAACAGATGAAAGGGTAGCATACTGGTCATCATCCTGAGAGAACTGCCATCCCCTCATATTAAAACTGCCTTCAGATAATACCCTAGCTGCTTGATTGATAAACTCGCCCACCTCCGATTCCCTGTCAAGGCTAGTGACAACGTTGTCCACGAAGAAGCTCTGTAGAAGTCTCTTGATGAATAGGGGATTGAATTGCGGGTTTTCCAAGTACTTCTTTAGTTGATACTCCAAGACAGCCACCAGGAGAAACGGACTACAAGTTAAGCCGAAAACCAGCCTGGCATGCTTGAAGATCTTGTAATTGTTCCCAACGTCCGGCCACACCAGGAAGCAGATATAGTTTCGATCTTCTTTCCGTATGCTTATCTGAAGGAAGGCCTTCTCAATGTCTGAAATAATTCCTACTTTCCTCTCTCGGAATCTAAGAAGAATAGTAGGGATTAGCTCAATCAGGTTGGGGCCATCATACAAACAATCGTTCAAAGCAGGAGTTCCCACTTCCTTCGCTGAGGCATCAAATACAGGACGAACAGGTCTCGTTGAACTACTTTCCTTCACAACAGCTCGATGCGATAGATAGTGTCTGAAGTTTTCATCCTCCTGTACCGGTTCAATAACACCACTCCTTTCCCACTCGATGAAAATATTTTCATACGTCTCACCTAGTTCTTCCTTGTGTTGACTAACCTCTTCTCAGCCATGACCCAGTTAGATACAAGAAATGATTTGTTTTCTTTCCAGGGTAAATGGACTTCATACCTAAATTCTCCATTAATAGACACGGTTTTCTGAAAGTGCTCCATTGTTGCAAAGTTTTCTTCAGTTTTAGTTTTCCTTACGGCCGGATAGCTAATACCTAGGACGTCCAGTTCCCACAGATTTTCAACTGAAGCATCTCTGATAAAGAGGTTGGTTATGCTTGAATGATCTCCGGAAACTACTTTACCCATCACAGTCCACCCCAGCAGTGTCTCAATACACACGAGACCATTGCTTAGTGTACACGTTTGTCCAGTCATTAACTTTCCAGCTACATCAGCGCCTATTAATAGTTCAATGGAACCTTCAGTATCATAAATCTGTATCCCGTTTGCTCTTAGTTCTTGCAACCATGGGTTTTTTAACATAGTATTGTACCCTGTAATTACTTGTTGCCCCGAGACTTCAAAATTGCAGGCATAAGGTTTTCCTAAGTTCTCTATGTAGATTCTATAGCACATACGCTGGCTCTCTTCTGTGACTACCCCACCAAACAGTGAATGGCGTAGCATTTCTGTGCGATGACTGGTGTAACCTAACTTCTGCGCAACTGATTCAAGCATATAAGACCTCTGACTGCCAGTATCCAGTACAGCCCTTACCTCCATTGCAGAGGAGTCTCCAATGACCTTCACCTTTAATGTTTGCAAAATAACACCTTGCATACCACTACGCCCTTCATTTGAAATCAAAGAATGAGACTGAAGTTTCTCATTGGTAGCTTCAGCAGAATGTGTTTTTCCTAGACATATTAGGCTGTTATGTTTTTTGCTACAGGAATCACATATTAACTGACTTCTGCACGTCTTTGAAACATGTCCTCTCTTCAGATAGAGAAAGCATGCTCTCTTATTCTTCACAATTGAGACTCTCTCCTTTAAAGCCATCTACTTTGCCACGGAGCAGTTTGAACCAGCATGGAACCTATCGCAAAATATACAGTTTAGTTTAAGATTGCAATCCACAAGTGCAGCTGCGGTGGGTGGTGATTCACTGTAAATGTCAATTTTCTTCGTACCTTTTGACTTGTCAGGATTCACATTGATGTTACCTTTACTTGGTTTGATCCTTTCCTCATTCTCTACTTCATTCTCCAGGAATTTCATCAAACCTTTAAGACGTTCACTAGGTTCACATTCCTTCCCACCGCCATTCCTCTGCCAAGCACGTAACACATCTATAGACAAGCATGATTCGATCATAGGAAATAACATTGCTGCATATTTCTCAGAAGTTACACCTAGGCTCCGCAAAGCACCAAGTTGAGTTTCGAGTCTGACATATAATGGTGAGATGTCAAGACTACTACAAGAATTCATCATTGTCAATAGTTCTCTAGTGTACACTTCCACCAACAAAGAATCTTTGCCAAAACGTTATTTAAGTTTCTGTATTGCTTTAGGGTAATTTCCACTTGTGGCTGGAAAACTGTCAACGATGTCGCGAGCTTTGGAGTTTGGCAATGTTGCTTGGATAAGATATTCGTATATATCGGAATTATCTAACTCTTCATCTTCATCAATCTTTTGAAATTGATTCCAGAAACGTAACCAATCTCGTAGATTTCCACCAAATTTTCGGAATTCGATCTTTGGAAGGCGATATTTACTTTTTAGTTTATGAGTGTTACTGGTGCTTACCGTTGACTGGACTTCGTCTTCACGTTTTCTCTCGCATGCAAGAGCATCGGAAACAGCCACTGCTAACATATGAAACTTGCGTTTAAAGTTATCTACTCCGTCTACTTCTGTGATCAGGTCTTCTTCTGACACCGCATCTTCCATGAGGTGTTGGAAGATCTCTTGGTCCAGATTACTTATGAGGTTAGCCTTCTCTTCCACTAAGGCGTAATCTCCTCGGATAGCGACTAAGTCCTTTATTTCTTTCTCTAACAAAACTTGAAGTAAAGCTACTATTTTCGTGACACCACGTTTTCTGATCAAACTTCGCATATCGCTCATTTTCCTTTCTATGTCCTGTCACGGTCGCCAGATGTTACGACCGGAAACGTCAATTCGTACTTATTTGGGAAAGTGAAATATATTTATTTACATGGAGACACATACACGTTACAAATAACACTCAAAAGACTCCATCTTGGATGCACTGTCCCTTGTCCTACTTTTCTCACAAAAAAAAAATGTTGCCAACAGTCTGTCACATCTATCACCCCTGTTGCAGCCTAACTAGCGGATGAATCTACTACCCCAGATTAAACCAGCGTATTTCATGCACCTCGCCATTCCTAAATTACATCTGAATAGAATTCGTTAAAATTAATAGTCCAGTTAGTGATTTTCAGCTACCATGCCGAGATGTAAAACGGATATAGGTCATAGTTCATTGACATCGAAAAAACGCACTTATAACGTAACAATGAAACAGAGCAACAAATAATTTCTCGATTGTCACAAGAGAGAAAGAAGGACTTCACAAAGGCAAAGGGAGTCATTCCCACAAGTTCCTTTGACACAAGGAAGAAATGTTCATGGTTTGTGGTCCGATAGAATTCTGCTATGACTTATGATTCCTCCATCTCTACTTAGTATAAAAACAAAGTCCCCGATTCTTGGATGTCACAGGTAATCTCGAGAACCACTGGATGGATTTTGATGCGGTTTTCGCCATTCTGTAAAGGATATCTCGAGGAAGGTTTCTGTAGAAAATAATTTATTTATCATCAAAGGAAGCCAAGCAGTAATTATTTCAGTGAAAATGTCGAAATAAACCTGGCGTCCGTGCACTTTTTAAGCTTACGCTGGGCAAACCGTTAAAAGTATCTATATACTATGAGTGTAAGAATTGCTCAGCATGCAAAGTTCTACAAAAAAGGCCGCGCGAGCATATCTCTATCTTCAAGACATCGCCCACTATTAGTGTTTTTAAGTTTTCATTTTTTCCAACAATCTCTATTCAATTACTGACTGTTTACGAACTATCTAGAGGCGAGCCTATTACCCCAGTTACAGCCTGGCTATCGGGCGAGCCCGTGATCCCAGATACAGCCAGCAGCAAACTGTCGAGTCGTGTTTAGTTAAGACTTCAGAGAAGAGTGGTTGTGCTTAGAGTTTCTCTGGAAGTGCAACTCAACTTTTCTTCATTGCGCCTGTGAACGTTTCGTTCCGCAAAATACACAGTCAAGTTAAGATTGGACGTAAGGGGGATATGTGTTTCATGCACCTCGCCATTCTTAAATTACGTCTGACAAGAATTCGTTGCACATGCATCTTCATGATAATATAATTCATCTTCCAGTCGGTGATTTCAACCCGCCATGCCGAGACGTAAAACGGATCGTAGTTCATTGACGTCGAAGAAAAGCTCTTATAATGTAATGCATTCATAACTGTTCCCGGGCGAAGCCGGGGCTGGTTGCTAGTTAAAATATATATGATTTTGTTTTCCTAAATAACGTGAATGGTAATTTGCAAATGCAGATTTATAAATATGGGATTTTGATACTTTTTTTTTGCTACAACTTGAATGGTTATTTGCAAATGCTAATTTGTAAATATAGGATTTTGATATTTTGTTTTAGCGATGACATGAATGGTAATTCGTAAATGCTAATTTGTAAATATGGGATTTTGTTTTGCGATGACGTGAATGGTAATTTACCAATGCTAATTTGTAAATATGGTATTTTGATAATTTGTTTTCTGAATAACAAGAATGGAAACTATGAGAAATGTACTATGCCCTTTGGCTCTTTAAAACACTGTACAAATACTATGTCCTTTTGCTCTTTAAAGCTCTGTTCAAATTGATATATTTTTATTTTCATCGTGCCTGAAATTGAAAATGGTCAATGGAAAATATTATTTTCCACCGTGCATAAAATTGTCGTTTGTAAATTCATAACTAAAAGTTCCTTTGGGATTGCATGCTCGTAAATATATGTTCTTTGCTAATGAGTATGATGGTTGTGTTTGTTTCCCAAAAAAAAGTGTAAAAGAGTGATAGAGAGAGAAATAACATGAGTACTTAACATTTGTTGTTCGATCATGGCAAACTCGGTTGTTGTTGTTTGAGTCTCGGTAGAGAGAAAAAAAAATTAAAGCTTATAGCAAATGTGTTTTTATATGTAATTGATAGATGTGCTCTATTTGTAAGACAGTCTTGCCTGTATATGTGTCGTGTGTCACCACGTGTTTGGAAACAAAAGGACTACGCCACTGCAGTAGTTAAACACTGGCATTAAGAAATTTTTCAAAGTTAAAATGAGCTTTTTAAATACCGCTATGTAAAGTGGAAATGGAAATTTTAAATATGCATTGTGGGAAATGCCTGTCTACATTTTTCTAAAATAACGAATAAAGAGAAATAGTACTCGGGTAATACAGTTTTTTATTTCACAGCAAATAGGGCATTACACTTCTTTTTAAATGTCCATGTCTATTCGCCATTAACTTTCCTTTCATAGCATTAATCACAATTAGGGCTGCCAACCTTTCCCCCTACCGAGGCATCACAGGCTGTCAAACGTTGTTTAGCTATTTTCAATAATACTTTATTAGTCACACTCCTTAATTCAGTTTCACTATGGTAATAAGAAATGCCTTGTTCTTTGCAAGCATGATCCAAAAGATTTATGGGTATATCACCACGTTGTAAACGTTGATAGGCTGCTTCACTTGAGGTTTTAACAGTGTGCCAGGATTCGATTCTGCAACCTTGGGAACAACAGGCAAGAACGTTACCGTTGAGTCACGCAGCCTGCGGCAAGATGGCGTCACAGTGAAAGTGTAGTGAAATAGCAGCTAGTGTAAATATTAGATAAAAGTGGTAAAATATTATAACAGAGGTTTAAAATCTATAAAGTTACTTTCCTTAGGTCAAGTGAAATATGGAATATTGATAGTATTTAGAAATTCTTACTGATCATTTAATAAACTTAAACTAAGTTGTGGGAACGTGTATTCAAAGATTCGGTGACTTCTTCAATCACTGTTTGAACCAAGTAGAGCACTGGTGCTTTTACGAGTGTTCACCCGATTGGAAGATATACGTATTTCACGTTCTTCTTTATTGGTAGGTAATTAGATTAATTCATTTAGGTAGTAATAATTAAAATAAATTTAGTGTAATTTGGTGTAATCATCAAGGCTAACTTAGATCCCTAGTATGTCGACAGTAAACAGTGTTAGTGTCTCGTCAGGTAGTGTAACCGTTACGGATGTATGCTCGTCGTGCAAAATAAAAGTAAAAAATGCAAATAAAATCATCACAAGATCTCAGGTAAAATTGAGTGAGGAGAAAAGTGAAACCGATTGTCGTAATGTAGGCCTACCGGTACCATCATGCGAATGTCATAACCTGAGAAACGAACTGTCCTCAAACGATGAAATTATGAAGCTGCTAAAGGAAGATATTACTAAGTTAATGAAAGAGTTGAATAAATTAAAAGGAAACAGAGAGGAAAGCAAGGAAACTTGGTCGACAGTGGTTGCTGGTAAGGTAAGATTGAATATGCCTAGGCCTATAAATGGAGTAACGGTACATGTAATTGAAATTCCCGTCTCAAATTCATTTGGAGCGCTCGTCGAAGTAAATGATGATTTTCTTCAAGAAGAAAAGAAGAAAGTGATAAAGAGAAAATCCAGGAAGATGCGGATATTTGCGGATAGTCACGGGAGAGATGTAGCAGCAAGCGTATTGAAGAGAAGCGGAGAAATGGAGGTCACTTCGACAGTAAAGCCAGGAGCACCAATTGCAGCGGTCACGAACGGGATGGTAGGAGAGAGTGCGTCCCTTACTTCAAAGGACTACGCAGTAATCATCGCTGGAGCAAACGACGTCTATAGAAACGAGAGTAAAAAGGTAATCAAAGATTTAAAGGGTACATTGCCATCCATGCATAACACAAATGTCATCATTGTAAACATTCCGCGGAGATAAGACGTAATTCCCAAATCATGTGTAAATGAAGAAATAGAGGCTACGAATGGAAAAATTCATAAAATTTGTAAGATTTTTCCAAATGTCCAAATTATAGATGTAAGTAAATTAGAAAGGAAGTTCCACACTCGGCATGGCCTACACTTAAATAGGTTAGGAAAAGAGTATCTTGGTGATGAAATCTGCAAAATTGTAAATTCAAATGGTAAGAATAGTTCAACAGTAATATCTTTTGAGTGGAAGCAGGGAAACTTGTAAAAGAAGCCAAACGTGAGGTTCGGCATTCAGATTTTTCGATGTCAAATTTAACTGAGTGGAACAATGGTATTTCGGATTTGTCTAGCAACAATAATAATAACAATTATGATAATAATAATAATGTAAATAAATCACCAACACAAGCTTGCAAAAGTAACAAATTTAAACTTTACCACCAGAATGTTCAGTCTCTCTATAATAAAATTGATTACATCAATCTAATGCTTAAAAATGAACTTAAAACATCTCAGCACTATGTATTTCAGAACATTGGCTGAAAAGGGAACAACTCGAATTAATTCAATTCCCAGGGTTTATACAAGCTAGTAAATACTCTATAACTAATATTAGCCATGGTGGTACTTGTATCTACCTAAGAAATAATTTAGATCATGAACAGTTAACAGTTTATGATTATCTAATTATGGAGCAGGATTTTGAATTCTCTACCGTAAAAATACAGCAGTTTAAGTTAATAATTGTATGTGTATACCGTTCTCCGTCAGGAAAGATTCCTTTATTTATAGATAAATTAGAATTGTTACTCAATAACATGAGCAAAGAAAATTTCGATGTAATAATTTGTGGGGACATAAATGTGGATTTCTTAAAATTTGATAGAAATTGTGAATTATTAACACAGTTACTAATTTCCTATGGACTGAAACCTACAGTAAATACCCCAACAAGAATAACAAAATTTATTAAAACCACTCCTGATCAATTTTTTTAAATACAGACAAATATCACTATTCAATAGAAGTCCATCGTCCGCGTTTTAGTGACCACCATGGACAAATACTGAGTTTTGAAGTACCCGAAACAATCAATAATAATGATAATGGAGTAAAATCAAAGTGCAGGTCATTCACTGAAACAAATGTTACATATTTCAATGACTTATTAAATAAGGAAACATGGTCAGAAATTTATAAACCAGAAAATGTAAATAATAAATTTAATGCTTTTAACAGTACCCTAAAACACTATTTTGAAATAGCATTCCCCTTTAAACAAAGAACTGTTCAAAATAACAAAACTAACAATTGGATAACAAAAGGGATTATAAACTCCTGTCAAAGAAAGAAATTTCTACACAAATTATGTGAAAAATACCACACAACACCTGAATTCAATTTATACTACAAAAATACACTAGCATATTAAATAAGGTAATAAGACTAGCAAAGAAAATGCATATTTCCCAATCATCTAATAAAAACAGGGCTATGTGGTCCGTGATAAAGAAAGAAACTGGAAAATCTGTAAAATACAAAGGAACATTACACTGACCAGAAATAATAAAGTGATTAATAATCCAGAGGAAATAGCAAACACTTTTAATGACTATTTTCTGGAAATTCCACAAAAATTATTAAATAAATCACAGGTGAATACACTAAATTCTAATAATAAAATAAATATATGTAGTGATTCTTTATTTATTAATCATGTCACAAGTGAAGAGGTAAGAATGGTTATAAGAGAGCTAAAAGTAAATTCTGTTCTGGCATTGATGGCATCCCTGATGCAATTTTAAAGAAATGTGCAGAAAATATAATAAATCCACTTACACACTTAAAAACAGTTCAATTCTCTCAGGAACTTACCCGGATATTTTGAAGTTATCAAAAGTAATTCCAGTGCACAAAAACGGTTCAAAAGATGAATTAGATATCTATCGTCCTATTACCTTACCAACTGGTATTGCAAAAAATGTGGAAAAAATCATCTATAAGAGACTGATAAGTTTTATAGAAATAAAATATTATCAAACTCACAACATGGATTCAGAACGGAAAAATCTACACAGACAGCAATTTATGAATGTATTAATAGTGTACTGAAATTAATTGACAATGAGGAACATGTAACTGGCCTATTCTTGGATTTATCGAAAGCATTTGATGTTGTTAACCATAAAATCCTCCTTACAAAACTAAATCAATATGGTATTAGAGGTCTAGCTAATAAATGGATAGAGTCTTACTTAACAAGGCGAAAACAAATAGTAAGCTTGAGACACAAGGATGATGGAACCAAATTAATTAATGAAACATTGTCCAATGAGGGAATTATTAAATTTGGAGTACCCCAGGGATCGGTTTTGGCCCCACTACTCTTTCTTTTATATATCAATGATATAACACAGAACGTTCATTCACATAAGGAAATTTTGTTTGCGGACGATACAACACTCGTAATAAAAGGCGAAACTAAACAGGTCATACAGCAGTCTGCTGACTCCGTTACAGGAGAGTTAACCAAATGGTCACAAGATAATCGCCTCATAATAAACTATTAAAAAAAACAGTATGTCTAAATTTTCACACTATACAGAATAGGAATCCTGCGAAGCCCAATATAACATTAAATGGTCATCAAATAGAAAATAAATCAGAAACAAAGATTTTAGGACTATGGATACAACATGACTTGAAATGGAATAAACATATACAATATCTGAATACTAAACTGAACTCGATGTGCTTTGCGTTACGTATTTTGAAAACCTGCACTAGCATGCACACATTAAGAAATACTTATTTTGCTTATTTCCATTCATACTTAAGATATGGGGTCATATTTTGGGGTATGTCGTCAGATGTACTAAGCACGTTTAGGATACAAAAGAGGGCGATTAGGATTATGGCAACTGTAAACACTAGAGAATCATGTAGACCTCTGTTTAAAGATTTAAACATTCTCCCACTGCCCTGCGTATATATCTTTGAAAGTATTATGTTTTTTTTAAATAATTTAATGAATAAGGATGTTTTTCGTAAAACAAACAATGATGTCCATAGGCATAACACAAGACAAAATCAAAACCTTCATATTTCACACACACACACAAGCATATATCAAAGACTTGTGAATATTGCAGAAGAAGGTGGCTACCTTGAGCAAGATATTAAGGAGGACATTTTTAAAACGGTAAGTGTTGTTAGAGACTACTCTACAATGATGAAAAATCGTGTCATAACCAAGTGTAAGGAATGCAATAATTTACGTAGTGAGGTTATGGGAAAGAATATTAGCATGCAGGGAGTAGACATGTGGCCTACACGACAAGTGGAAGATGTAGCGAATGAAGACGGGGACAGTCACTATGAAGAACAAACAGAGTCATCTATCGGTTCAACTATGACTCAGTTGGCAGACAGACGGTCAGCACAGGATGTTGATATGGAGGGCCATATTACGCTCTCTATAATTCGCACTCAGGAAACAGAGGCCAATACACAAAACAAATGTGGCGAGCCAATGGTGGCGCTTAACGAACAGAAACAGGACCATTCTGAAGTTGCAGTACTTTCATAGAAAATTGATAACATCATGGATTTCTTATCCTGCACATTAGAGGGATTAATAGACTCCCAGATTAAAAGAATAATGCATAAAGATGGAGAAAGGGAAGACAGGAAAGAACCGGACCACAAGGAAGAAAGAGGTAATAATCTTACAGGCGGTAGCGGGACAGAAATCCCAGTACGCTATGCAACCGTAGTCGATTTAGGAGGTCCTAGTTCACGGCAACAACCACTACACCATAACAACCATAACACGGCCAGTAGACGGAGGGCCGGGAGATCAAGACCGAGATCATCTCAGACCCCGCGCACAAAAAAAGAATACAGAAGGGTACATCAACAGCGTTCACCGGAAAACTACGTACTGCAAACAAGACTGCGTGGTTATACATAGGACGCGTGAATCCGGATGTAACCTCAAGCGATGTCATGGACCACTTAAAAGACAAAGGGATCAAAGACGGCATAAAATGCGAGGAACTCGCCACCAGAGGTGAAAATAAAGCTTTTAAAGTCGGGATCCCCTTCGAGAAATAGGATGATGCTTATGACCAAAACTTCTGGTCAGCTGATGTGATTTTCCGACCTTTTCGTTTTCGTTTTTGATCAAGAACTCTCTCGAGGTGCAAACAACCAGGAAGTGAAGTTACTTCTATGGAATATTGAAGGCATGTTAAACGCCACGAACTCAACGCCAGAAAATTTATTTGACCCCTATGACGTCGTAATACTGGTTGAAACCTTCTTAACATCAGATTGGAATGTGAGAAATCATTAAACAGTGAACAATTTGGCAGAGCAAGACCTGGTGGGAAGACCGAAAGGGGGAATCACCTGCCTTTTAAAGGTTCACTTCACACCATTCCAGGTCATGTATAAAAACAACAATGTTCTAGTAGTGAAGACTAAATTGTGTGTGTTAATATGTGTGTATTTTCAGCCAGGATTCACATCTTACCAGATTATAGATGAAATAGGCACCGCTCTGAGTATAACGGAACGGGAGGATAGCATCATTATAGCAGGAGACCTAAATTGTCGAACTGATGTTCCATCACAGAAGACAAGAGAAGTCCTAGACTATTTAGAGGAGGAAGGGATATCACTTGTAAACAACAAAGATCGGAAGACGTATGTTTGTTACAACGGCACCAGCACGATAGATCTCGTCTTCTCGAATCAAGGTAACATAAAGCCAATAAAGCAAGACATAATTCCGATTCCCTACAGGAAACACCAGCTAGTAGAAACAACATTCCAACTCGGTCATGATAGCGGACAGGTGAAGCCCAAAACATTGAAATTTTCAAGGAAGACTCTACACCAGTTCATATATGAGGCCGACAACCAGGCAATCGTGGGAAAGGCCCTGAAAGGAGATCTCGACGAAGCAGCAAATATGCTCGAACACCTTTTACAGGGTGAAGTCATACCGGAGGCCGTCATAACGAGAAAATCAAAATCATGGTTTGACGAAACCTGCTACAGAGTCCGTAGGACCACATTAGATGCCCTACACACAGCTCTCAAAGATCCCACTGACGTTCATCTAAGGGAATATTCCAATCATAGGAAGACGTACAAGACCCTCATAAAAGAAACAAAGGAACGGTATCAAGAGCAAGAGGAACAAAGTCTGATAGCGGCAGCTGATCAGTGCCCCTACAAATTATTGAATCCAAGGCAACCGAGATACTGCAGAAGCATCCCTATGGATGCATGGGTGACTCACCTTAGCAATGTACTGCAATATAAGGACACTCGTCCAACTGATACCCCCGGGATTGAGGAGGACATTGATACAGAGATATTTACAACTGAGGAAGTAGAGGCTGCTATAATCAGCTCGAAGAATAATAAAGCTTGTGGACCAGACAATATATGTAACGAGCACCTTAAGATTGCTCTCCCAGTGCTAAAAGAAGCAATAACATCTCTCCTGAATGAATGCCTCAGGCAAGGAAATATCCCCCTTAGCTGGAGAAGGTCCACAGTAAAACTGCTGTATAAAGGAAAGGGATGCACCGAGGACCCAAACTCCTATCGAGGTATTACACTGGAATGTGCGTTATTCAAAATTCTAACAAAACTTTTATGCCAACGCCTTAATAGAGAAATCGATCCTAAGCTCCCGGAGGAGCAATTTGGTTTCAGAAAAGGAAGATCTACAACACAGGCTATCCAATGCCTTCTAAATGATATTGAGACAGCTCTGACAGTCCCAAAAGGAAAGCTATATGCCATATTTATAGACTTCTCCAAAGCTTTTGACATGGCCAATAGGAAGATCATCATAGAGAAGCTAGGAAAACAAATGAGAAGTAACAGCTATACAAAACGGCTTATCACAAGCATCCTGGCCTCAAATTACATAGAGATAAGCGATGGACTCACAACATCAAACCCAATAGATCAAACAACCGGTGTATTGCAAGGGGGCCCTCTAAGCCCATTACTGTTCATCATCGCGACGGCGGATATCACACAGGTAGTCTCGGAGAAAGTAATTCTGTATATGTAAGCTGACGATATTGTGCTGGCCTCGAGATCTGAAGAGGATCTACAATCTGCATTTGATCTGCTGTTGGAATGGACGGAAGTGAATGAACTCAGCCTAAACGAAAACAAGACAGTATCAATGACTTTCCGCAAAGGGGGAAAACCAGCAGTTTTTCACACACATATAAAATCCCTGGAGAGCGTTTCTAACTTTAAATATCTAGGCGTGACACTTCAGACAACGGGCAACGTCTTTACGCTTCACGTTAACGATAGGATCAGTGCGGCTACGAGGGCCATAAATGATATCAGACAGTTGAGAAAACTCTCCGTCAAAACAGCCTTGAAACTCTTCCAGCTCAAGGTTACACCCGTTGTAACATATGGATTAGAGAATATCTGGACACACCTCAAATTGAAACACCTGGAAAAGTTGGAAAATCTAAAAGTGACTTTCTTAAAGAAGGTTCTGAGTGTTTCAAAATACATGCCTTTAAGACTAGTCTATGCATTAACACGTGAATTATATTATGTGGAAGAGCTCCACCTCCAACTGTCGCTACCGTCTACACCAGCATACGTGCAACTCATGGAGAATCTGAAATCGAAGAAGAGAGACATATAGTGGGATTTCTACATCACTGACGCAATGATCTGCAATGATTGGAAACGGGGAGGCTACGAACTAAGACATACTGTTACACGCTTTGCCATACATGGCTTCCACCATAAGCTGTGCAAGTTAAAGAAGTTTCACCAGCCAGTCGCAGACTGTGTATTTGAACGTTGCGGCAAATGATGCGAAAGACATCATGCGATGTACTGTACATATAGACGTCAATCTCTGACGTCCTTCTGTTGTAATGAATAGTTTATTCCTATGTATGTTTCTTTTTGTCTGTATCATTCCTTTGGCTATTAGCTGCAATAAATATTTTATTTATTAAGCATATATCAAAAAGGAACTTTTCACACAGGAGTTAAATTATACAATAAACTACCCCAGTATATAAAACTTGCCCCAAAAATAGAAACCTTTGATAGAATGTTGAAAGCATACCTGCAGTGCCATTGTTTTTACTCTGTAGTTGAATATCTTTGTGTATAGAAACGATGAAAACTATAAATATATTTTACTTTTCTATTTTAATTGTATTACTTAGCTGTAATTTGTTGTATTTATAGAATTAAGTTTTCATGTTATGATAATAGAGTAAGGTGTAAATAGTTGTCCTATAAGATTGTATCTCTTGAGATCGGTTATTATAACAAAATTATAAATAGTTATAGTATTAGTATTATATACCGATTAGTACTTTTATTTTATAGATGTAAATTCTGACGTGTCCTATATCAAAAATGTATTGTATACATGTATTTGTTCAAATGGAATTAATAAAATCTATCTAACTAACTCGATTCCCAGCTCTGAGGGCTAAAACAGAGCACATTATAGAAAAAAGGCTGTATACCTCTTACCGCATAGGTTTGGGTTTGATTTTTAGCTCTGTCAAGAAACAATGTACACTCAACCTCGAGTGGTAAAACTAAGAAGAGACCTTAAAGTGCTCTGAGGACGATACCTTTCAACAGGCCACAGCAGCCTCATTTTCAATCCTATTTCCTTGCATAGTGGCTAACACTCGTGACTCTAGTGATTGTTGGCTCGGTCAAGAAATTTATTTTTGGTCTTAGAACAGGAACGATGTATACCTAGTCTCGTGCGACAGTACTAAAACACATGGGTCTGAATTCCTTACCTGACATAACTATTACCTCAACATTGTTTGGCAACACTGTATTATTATGGTGTTTAGTTCACAAAACCGCAAATAGAATGCAGTATTAAAGTAAACTCTATCCGAAAATTGCCGGAGAATTTTGATGGTTAACGAGTGCATTAAAAGTAAGAGGTGGGGTTAGCAATTAAGAAATACAAGAGATAAACATAAAATATTTTTATTAATTTAATTTAAATATTTTTACAATATATACACTCAGAATACAACTCTCTATTTCTTTACGATTGTTTGCTATAGTTTTAAAAAGGATAACTATACATGTAGTACTGTAGTAAAATTACACAATAACTTTGGCGTGACGAAGTTCATTTTCTATATCCTATAGTTCTTCCTCGCATCCAGTATAACCAGCCTGTTTATAGGCATGCAATTGCTGAAGCCGACGGTTTAGCTTACTGGGATTGTTCCAGTAGACAAATTTAACAAATGATTTTAGGTGTAAACAGAGCATTATCATAATTATCATCATCATCATCATCATCATCATCATCATCACTATGATCATCATCATTATCATCGTAATCATTTTAATCATTATCACTATTACTATCTAGTCTGTTTTGATCTTCTTGCAATACCACCTCTTGCATAGTCTGTGTTTCCTTTGATAGTGTTGATGGCTTACCAGACGATGAAGATGGATTTAACATAGATTTTGAGGAGTTGATAAATGCTTTTTAACAAACAAGGCACTATCTTTAGTAGCAATATCTTCTTCTTGGACTAGTGTTTTAGCATTTTGATATTTTTTGTCAACAACAACCGCGGTTCGTTCGGAGCACTACATTGATGATCACTCACACTTAAAACCTCACCATTTCTACTTTTGAGATTGCCTCGACATCTTCTTGAACTCTCTTTTGAGCATCGCCAGAATATTATTCCATCCACATTCTGACGATTATAGTTATAAGAGTAGCCTTGATAGAGTGCACGTTGTTTACCTTTGTTGGTTGTAGTAAGCTCCATAGTAGTAACTAACCTGTCAGTATGATTTGCATTCTATAAAGGTTACAACTGTTCTGGTAATAGAGTGACTTACCATAAGCTTTTATATTGGCTTATCATGTTGGCTTATGTGTTGGCTTATATATATTGACTTATGTATTGTCTTGATTGGTTTATGTATTGGCTTAGGTGTTGGCTTATGTATTGGCTATCATGTTGACTTGTGTATTGGCTTATGTATTGGCTTATATATTGGCGTATGTGTGCTGGCTTATGTATTGGCTTACATATTGGTTTATGTATGTTTTGCTTATATATTGGCATATGTATTGGCTTATATATTGGCTTATGTATTGGCGTATATATTGGCATATGTGTGTTGGCTCATGTGTTGGTTTATATATTTGCCTATGTCTGTTGGCTTATGTATTGGTTTATGTATTGGCTTATTTGACAAGTGATTTTTGTCAATGTAATTAGTGGCTTATTCTCTTGGTCTTGGAAAGAATCACAGCCCTTGTTTGTAAGCAACAACAGCAACAACACACCAAGATTTCAAAAATTCTAGAATACTTTAAGGTTAATCATTAACTCTCAACTCCTACTCTTACCTCTATCCCACGCCTAGTCAAAAACATTATATTTTTAAACTTTTCTAAAAGAAGATTGACCCGCTGATGAGCCAGCTTGGTGTCCTAGGTAAACCCCCACACAAGACACGGCACAAACCTAGAAAAAATGCTGAGTTCTCTAAAAGAATATTTGGAAAAGTAGGCTATATGTTTAAACCGAAAAAATCATAGCAAGTCATATGTAAACTCTTACTCTTACCTCTATCCCCAGTCGATTCAGCGTTCTTACAGTTGTTTATAAACACCTGCATCACATACGTCTGCAAGAATGATGTTTTGCACGCTTGCTTTTTTGTAACGCTGCACCTCGCATCCGGTTGTAACACTTGCATTACGTGACGTCATACGCTGAAAAATTTTGCTTGTTTCTGTAAGAATCATGTTTCGCACGCTTGCTTTTTGTAACGCTGCACCTTGCATTTGGTTGTAACACTTGCATCGCGTGACATACGCTGCAAGATTCTGCTTGTTTTAAATCACAGACCATTTGCGGTAGAGGTAGAGCGGTAGAGGTAGAGCGTTAGAGGTAGAGCGGAAGAGGTAGAGCGGTAGAGGTAAAGCGGTTAAGGTAGAGCGGTAGAGTGATATGTCCAAATCCGATCATTGGTTAGCGAGATATCAAAAATACCGTTGATATTTTAGTTTTGGGATCTATGGTTAAATTAGGGGGCTATAGGAAAAGAGAGGAGGTCATGGCAAGTAATTAGACACCTCATATGTTCACATCTGATCATTGGTTAGCGAGATATTAAAAAACCGATGAAATTTTAGTTTTGGGTTCTTTGGTTAAATTAGGGGGCTGTATGAAAAGAGAGGGGGTCATTCCGTGTAATTTGACACCTCATAGGTTCACATCCGATCATTGCTTAGCGAGATAATAAAAATCCGATGACCTTTTAGTTTTGGGTTATTTTGTTAAATTAGGGGCTATAGGAAAAGAGAGGAGGTCATGGCAAGTAATTTGACACCTCATATGTCCAAATCCGATCATTGGTTAGCGAAGTTTTAAAAAACGTATGACCTTTTATTTTTGGGTTCTTTGGTTAAATTAGGGGGCCTAGGAAAACAGCGGGCACCACCCCGAGTAATTTGATACCATACACATCCAAATCCGATCATGGGTTCAGGAAATATCAACAAATGTGTACTTAGGCCCTTTTGACAAAAATTAAAAGTAAATGGTAAATAAGAAATTATACAAATAAACCATTAAATATTAAATAAAATTAAAAAAGGGGTAAAACCAAAATTTTCAAAATGTGTAGTTAGGCCGTTTGGCACAACTTGGGTAAATTAATGGGCCAGTCCAAAGGGGCCAGTCCAAAGGAATCAGTCAAAAGGGACCGGTGAAAAGGGACCAGTCAAAAGGACCGGTCAAAAGGGACCAGTCAAAAGGGACCAGTGAAAAAGGGCCGGTCACAAGGGGCCAGTCCAAAGGGACCAGTCAAAAGGGACCAGTCAAAAGGGCCAGTCAAAAGGGACCATCGCCTTAAGGCCCGACATGTCCCTCTTCGATTATTGGTTTGCCTATCGACAAGCATCGCGTGGATACTTTTTGATCACCCCTCGTGGGTAAGGGTAGGTCAGGACAGGTTAAACTACAGCCACCATCTTGTTAGGTTAAGAATTAATCACCAATAAATCAACATTTGAAAAGCCCGCCATTCAAGAGTGCAGTTGCACGTGGCGGCCATGACACGAAGTAGAATTATTCTTGTTAGACCAATACTTATACCCTTTATGTTCCAGTCTGCCTACTTAGGCTACTTGCCAAGCTCTGTTTAAATATTTACTGCATCAGGATTAAATGCTTTGACACTGGCAGTTCTAATTCTCTCATTTTCTTAGATAAATGAGTTAATTTCAGTTTGTGAAAGTCCATTATGATTATGTTATGTCTCTGTCACCGCAATTAGTTATAATTTACCAATAGCATAGGCCAAGGCTGTGAAGAAATGTGAACATTTGCAGCCTCTCTTCAAGCATTGATAATTTAAATAATTAAAAGGACAATTGCCGCATATTAGGTAGGTAGGTATACGTCTTCAAACTTCGGACAGCAATTATTCCCATAACCTAGAAACAAGCTTCGAAGACTACTGACTACCGGTACTTAAGCTTTCGCAAATATGATTCGAATTCTACAATTAAAATTAAAGCTAATTCTTTCCGAAGCAGTAAAATAGCACATCAGTTTCTTCTCCAGCAAATAAAAATCGCTTTAGATCTCTTTTATACGTACGGCATCTGAAAACAAAAACAAGTGTAACATTAGACGGGACGACATTATTCATATTAAGTAAGATATTCACCTTAATCGTCAACGAAAGGTATTTGCACGAATTGAAGAATCTAAAATATATTGTTTTGTACTTACCTTAGCCCATCTTCAATAAATAACTTAATATTCAAGCCATTAAGTGATAATATACATATCAGCTGTTAACTTCCATCTTTGATTCATCGTTACAAATGGGCTAACCATGGGCTAGAACACGGCTAACAAGCCCTCGGAACATGCCTTTACCGTATATGGTTAAGCGGTAAGACGTACGTCACAACATGGATGTGATTTGTCGTTACAGAATACCAATTAGACCGCTAACCAGTCTTTACGGGTCCTAAAGACTGGTTATGGCTTAACCATTTCTTACAGAATCGGGGTGCAGATAGGATTTATTTCGCACCATCGGTGTAGTACTGTGGCCAGTCATTTTGAGCGCTGTATGTTGTAGCCAACATATGCATGATACAACGTTGTAATTAAAGGTAAACAATATCCCAATATTCAGTTAAATGTACTGAATATACTTTTAGATCTTAACCGACATTTCCTTGCAGTTATCTTGCACATAGACGATAATTATACTTCAGTAAATAAGCATTATTTCTACTAGGATGGCGGCAAGGCAACATGGCCGCTGTGTTTATGTTTTGAATACTTGATTGTGGCGTGATTGCATGTTGTAAAATGATATTGGCCGTAAAGATGCTGATGTCAACTTATTTCTCATCTTTCTTAGACCACATCTTCTTCGTGGTAATGGGAAGTATCGCAGCTCTAAGTGTGATCTATCGTAGAGGTGACATTCCACTTAACATATCAATTAACTGTCACTATCATTCATTCCATAGGTAGCATATCAAATTCTGTAAACTGTGCTCTATCACTGTAAGAAAAGAAAACAACAAATCGTAAATTGCTGCCATCTCGAAATGGTAGAGGAATATGGCAATTACTCTCCTGAGAAATGATCCAGGCTATGACCAGGTAAGTCTATGTTACCGTAAGTTAATGTTTTTGCTATGGAGGTAGGCAACGGTTAGTGGAACTACTGTGGGGGCGTCCAGTAACCATCGCAACAGCTTGCAGAGATATGTAAATGGGCCCATTGCATATGTGTACTCATGTTCTTGAGGAGTGTTAGTTATTAATTTTATATTTTACATTTCGGTAGTTTATAAATGTCATGATTCATGTCAAAGTGTCTCAGCTTTAATTTTCCCCTTCCTTGCATTTCAAATTATTACCGTATTGAAAATAGATCAGTTCTCGCACATGTTAGTTACTGGTGCTGTGGCAAGTGTTCAGTTGGTTGAATAGGTAGTAATGCCATTACTGATGTAGGACTGTAATTTCAGGTTTTGATAACTTAATACACACACCCATGGTCTTGTGAAGCAAGGCATTTGTAGGTTGTTTATGGACTAGGTCTATATCATATGGCCTTGCCAATGTGTTCTTGTTCTGTGGAACCAAGTCCAACGTTAAAATCCTTTTGCTAAGTCATGGTGCTAAAGTAGGCCTACTCGTGTAATGTTCTGCGACCCAGATACCAGTCAAATGCACCTGTCCTCCTGTAATAAGCAATAACACACAGATGTGTTGATGTGTTTACTTGGTATTCATGTGCTACTTGCTATTGCCTGTATCATATTCATGCTATGGGCACTTTTTTATATTTCTACATAAAGAGGAAGCCTTGGTAGTATAGAGAAGCCAGAAAACACCCTGAGGCAACCTCTAGGGCTAACAACCTTAGTTGCAACATGGATGCGTACCGTACGCGTCCAAAACAAACTCGAGTCAAGTAAGAATTTTGGCATAACATTTCAACATTTCTTTTACCCCAGGGGGTAAGTCTTTGGATAAATCCCTCGTCGTGAAATCTGCGACGCACGAGTCTCTTTTGGATTCTGGGGGAGACTCGACATCATGCGAGAGACAAGTCGGAGCGTCTCGGTGTATCCCAACCAGTCAGAAACTCAGAACCAAATCAAAAACCTTTCTAGCAACGCTCAACATTAACACCCTTACACAAATTGGCAAACTGAAAACTCTCACCGACGCCTACATGAAAATCAGATATGTATCATTGCCCTACAAGAAACACGTTACCCAGACGAAGAGGCTTTCGAATCTGAAGGTTACCGCTTTTTCAAGAGCAGGGCTCAAAAAAGGGTCCTCAATGGATCTGTGATGCTTGGAACAGCGTTTGCTGTGAGAACCAGGATCCTTAAATCGGTCGCAAATCTTGAGCCAGTAAATGACAGATTATCCCTATTAACAATTAAATGCGCCAACAAAACCTACAGCCTAGTTAACGCACATGCCCCCACAAATGACAAGAACAGATCTGACCCGGACGAAGTGGATAACTTTTGCTACCTACTGGATGAAAACCTCCGCAAAATTCCTAAACACCATGTTAAACTTCTTATGGGGGAGTTCAATGCTCAACTTGGTCGAGAACACAGGTATAGGAAAATCATTGGAAACTATCCTGCCCACAAAAGAACCAATCAAAATGGTGAGAGATTGGTCTCCATTTGCGAAAACCAAAACCTGCAGATTATGTCAACACACTTTCGCCATCTTCCCAGAAAGCAGACAACATGGCGATCTCCTGTCGTCGCCATCGGAGAGTTCCAAATAGATCACGTCGCGATTTCTCGGAAAAACAGTCCTGAGATTATGAATGTTATGGTTAAAAAAGGCATAAACGTTGCCACAGACCACTACTGTGCATGTCCATAATTAAATTCAAACCGGTCCCTGCAATCACCAACAAGACGCCCAAACAAATTATTCGCTTTGACACTGATAAACTCAAACAGAATGTAACCGAGTTCCGGGAAAAGGCTCGACCAATCGACTGTGACTTTAACAACAACAAAAACCGCCTGATCGAGGCTGCCAAGGAAATTTCTGAAATTAAAAGAAGCAAGAAACATGCCTGGTGGAATGATACATGTGTTTCAGTTCTCAAGAAAAGGCTCGATGCATGGAAACAATATTACTCAATAAAATCGCAAACTGATTGGGAAACCTACAAAGCCCAACGAGCCCAGACTGCTGAAGTGATCCGAGCTGAGAAACGTAAATATGAAAATTCACTTATTGAAAAGATCGACCAAGACTTTAAAAGAAACAACACCATAGAGTACTACGGAACGTTCAAAAGGAAACTTACGGGCTATAAACCTCCGTCGTTATGCTTTCAGCGAAAGGATGGTACACTGGCGACCTCAAATGAAGAAATTGTACCATCCTAACTGATTACTTTATGAACTTACTAAATTGCGATCAACCCAAAAATCCCATCAAGACCGAGGAATCCATTCGCAGATGCCCAGAATCGAGACCACCCAACAAAGACGAAATCAAGCGTTACATTGCTCGACTAAAAAAACAACAAAGCGCTCGGAGAAGACTCTGTAGTTGCAGAACTTAGGAAATATGCTCCTGAAGAAGCAGTTGAAATCTTACAGAAGCAAATGGAACAAATTTGGAAAAAAGAAATTCTACCAGAAGATTGGAAAACGATCTTGATCCATCCGTTACACAAGAAAGGCAGCATGAAAAACATCAACAACTACAGAGGAATATCCCTCCTACCGGTAACATACAAAATTCTCTCACTTGCTATCCTGGAGCGATTAGAAGCTGAAGTCGAGCATCAAATAAGAGAATACCAAGGGGGATTCAGAAAGAGTCGTTCAACTGCCGAACAGATCCACAGCCTCAAAACGATCATTAGATATTGCAATCTGTGGTCCAAATCGTACGTATCAGTCTTTGTGGACTTTAAGAAGGCTTACGATTCGATAGACCGCGAAGTTCTGTTGAACATCCTCAACGAATTCGGGGTTGACCTGAAACTGCTGGCATTAATTAGAGCCACCATAACTGGATCAAAATCCAAAGTAAAGTTCCTGGGATGTCTGTCGGATTCATTTGAGGTCAAAACGGGGGTCAGACAAGGTGAAGGGCTCTCTCAAATGCTTTTCAGCTGCGTTCTCGAAAAAGTCATTCGGACCTGGAGAACAAAATTATTAGAAACTGAGTATAGCCCTCTGAGAATGGGAACAAAATCCAAGGGGATCATAGTCAACTGTCTAGCATTCGCTGATGACACCGTCATTCTGTCGAACGACGTAGAAACTGCTAGGATGCAAATCGACCTTTTCAAAGAAATCGCTGAAAAAACTGGCTTGCAGATATCATTTGAAAAAACAGAAGTAATGACTAACATCAAAGACTGCAGACAAAATACGGGAAGATCAAGAGAGTGGAAAAAATTAAGTACTTGGGAGAGATCATCATGAGAAGTGGACTGGACAAAGAAGCACTCTAGGAACGAGTTCGCAAACTCGAAATAGCCTATCAAACATCGCGCTCAATATACAACAAAAAATGCCTGTCCAAAAATACTAAACTTCGTCATTTTGAAACTGTTCTGAAGCCAGTAGTTATGTATTCAGCCGAAACCCTATCCCTAAATGCTAGTAAAGGACTCCTTGAAGAACTGGAGAAGAAAGAGCGCAAAATCGTCAGAGGTATAATGGGATCAAATTACAAGAATGGCATCCACTATAAAAAAAATCCAACAAAGAAGTCTACAGTGAAATAGAGAAAATTTCAGAAACGATCCGTAAGAGGAGGGCAAGGTATTACGGTCATCTCAAACGAATGGACGGAAACAGGTTGACTAAACAGATTTTTCATTTCTTTGACTCCAATCCCAAACCCACAATGCCCTGGTTTATGAATACCAAAGACGACCTCAAAATGCTGCATCTAAAACCCGACGACGCCTTCAATAGAGATCTCTTCCGCAAAAAGATACTGACTAATGGGCTAACCCGAGACGAGACACCGAACCCGAAAAGAATACAAGGTACCACCTGGACATCGGAGCGCAAGATGGCCCACTCACAGAGAATGAGGGAATTCTGGGCTCAGAGGAAAGCGAAACAAATTGCCAAGTGTAGCAAGACTTAACGTGGTCCTAGATGGCTTCATCGAATTATATATATATAAGAGGAAAACAAGCTGTATACGTTATGGTTGGAACGCAGTGGTGGGCTAAGGTGTTCAGCTGGTCGAATAGGTAGTAACGTCGTTACTGATGTAGGACTGTAATTACAGGTTCTAAAAACTTAAAGCACACTGGTCTTGTGGTTAGCGGTGTGAAGCAAGTCATTTGTGGGTTGTGTATGGACCTCACGCTTTTTGTTGTTGTGATACAGCCTTGCCAGCGTGCTCATGTTCTGTGGAACCTAGTCCACCATTAAAACGAATTTCATAAGTCTAAATTTTGGTCAAGATTTCCAGGAAGACCAAGCTCCGCCTTTTCAATAGCAACGTAAATTCGATTCTTCTCTACGGCTGTGAAACGTGGAAAGTCACAAAACCGATCAACAACCAGCTACAGGTGTTCATTAACAGATGTCTACGTCGCATCATGAATGTGAGGTGGCCGGACATAATCTCAAATGAAGATCTTTGGACCATCACCAATCAGCAACCGATTAGCATCCAGATCAAGGAGAAGAAATGGCGCTGGATTGGTCACACACTAAGGAAGCCGGATGGAGCTATTGAGAGGGCGGTGCTAGACTGGAATCCTCAAGGCGCCAGGAAGCGAGGTCGACCTAAGAAGACCTGGAAGAGGACGATCGAAAATGAAATTGCAGAGGTGGACAAGAACTGGAGTCAAGTGAAGAGAATGGCCAGGAACCGTACTGCGTGGAGAAATTTCGCCAAGGCCCTATGCTCCGGAAGGAGCGGCAGGAATTAAGTGTAAGTGTAAGTAAGTAAATTTTGGTCAAAATAAACAAATGAACGAAGCCCCAAATGGTGAACGCATTTGTACTCTTAATTTAAAGATAATTAAGTTCATCAGAATTGTTTCATTTTATGTGTAGACCTCTATGTTGTTATTTTAGAATATATTTATTTTTCTTCCCGTCATTCCATAATTGTTTTTAGAAAATTCAGCAGCTACATCACTGTACTCATGCTTTGCAAAACTGTTTCTCTGTGTCAGAAGAGCAAGAAGAGAATTATAAATGATACATCATTCAGAACCAGTGCTGTAACTTGCAAAACCACTCACCAGACGCATAAAAATCTAGAAGATAATATGCTGGAGTTACCCTGAATAGTTGTGTCATAGAAATTAGCAAGACATATGCCCTAATCTATACATTTTGTAAGATCTCTTGGTCCAAAACCTTGAATTAATGAAATTAGTTATTTTTATTGGATAATGTGTGTAATATGTGGTACCGGTACGATCTTTTGTGTGTGTGTGTTGGGGGATACCTCCCACCTCCACCCCCTCCTCAAATATCAAGCCATTTGATGGAGGAATTGTGGGTATTATGGAACCATGTGATGGTTCCAAGTGGACTCCCATGTGGATTAGTTACACTAATCGCAGGATTAAAATTTTAGTTATTTATTGAAAGGTGAGAGAGGCAGTCTTATAGGTTGCTTCAATCATAGATATCCATTACATTAATAAATAAGCTTCTGTGTTTTACTAAAATAAATGCTCATCAGTTTTGAAGGAGTGTTAAGTCATAAAACAGTGTAAAGAAAATTGGTTAATATGTTTAAGTTACAAGGTGCACATATAATAAGCCACTACAACAGAGACCCAAGTGAAATCAATTTTTTTGTTAACAAATAGGTGCAGGCTAGAACTATTTTCATTTGGAGTGTTGTACTGTTTCTTCCAGTATCACAGTAAGCAATTCGTTTTACAGAACTCTTCACCTTTTATTATGTATTCACTTCCTCCATCCAAGAAATAGGGCTAAAATCTTGTATTCTGTAAGCTACTTGTAAGTATTTCATTTATAGGTCTTGTTTGAGACTTTCAGTTCAGAATAGGTTACTGTAACAGTGACCCATTTCTCTCCGCTCTGAAACTCGTGATGTAGCCTACCAATAAACCATGGTACAAAAGTCCCGAAAACCCCACCCTTATCTGCCAATTTTTATTTTATTCTCTTGGTAATATTGTAAGTTTTAGGTTCTGTCGATGATTTTCTGTAACAGCGAGATAGATACAAGACAAATATAACTGATTTATTGTATGCCAATGTAATGGTTGATATAGCTAGTATTTTTATTCCCACATGTTACTTACAATATTTTTCAACATGTAGGATGCCAATGTCTAATCTTACATGGAGGCATGTTTTCATCAATTGATTCTGTAGTAAGACCACCTTGTGGTGTGGTGGCTGCCACTCCTGAGGGCTTGGGCTAGTTTCCAAGCTCTGTCAAGTAATTTAATTCTGGTCTGAGGGTTGGAACGGCTCAAACTCATCTTCGTGAGGCAGAACTGAGAAGAGGTGGGTTCGAATCTCACCTCGGCCATCCAAGAAGTGGTTTTCCATGGTTTTCCCCACTTCCACTCCAGGCTAATGCTGGGATGGATCCTAACTTACGGCTACGTCTGCCTCCTTTCCAGTCCTCACCTGAATTATGAAAAGTATACACACTACTACAACACCAAAATACCACAGAATATCATACAAATCCTACACACTTCCAAATACATGGGGCTACATGAATATGTTATCAAAAGCCCTAAATGAATTAATATCAACAACACAATGATTCTACAATAAGAGATTCTTTTAAAATGTAGTTATAGTAGGTGCAAGCTTACACATATCAGCAAATTCAAATTATTCATTTCAAGCATTACACATTTTATTAAGTTTACAGTTTCAACATACAAACTTGCATGTGTTGTAAGAATTTGCTGTTCATCATCGCCAACCATGGCATCAAGGAGGGAAGAGGTCCATTATCATGTGCTACAGCCTACTGTTAACCCTTGGCAAGAAAGAAAGAAAGTACATGCCTCAACACGTACTTTTAGGAAGACCAGATTTGATAACTGTATTTTTGCTAAGAGTGATCTTGGCTCTCTCTGTTATTTTTTCTTCGTTGACAACTTTTTAACTAATACATGATGATTTTAACGGCATTGAGTGTTCTTCTAGTTTTTGAATGAAAGTCCTATTCCTCCTTTTCCCCTCGCAGCATGTTATAGAAATTACCGTACTGTATTAGTGTTCAATGATATTTTTTGCTGTACTTACTGTATTTCACCCTTCAAAATTGGTGAACTGGATATATTCTAAAGGGGATATGAACTGAACTATAGAAATTTTGTGAAGTCGAAGTATTTTTCTGAAATTTCAGCCTCCTAATGAATTTGACACTAATTACGCTATCAATTTTAGTGTAATGAGGATCCGGTTACACCACCTGTTTCCTTAGCATTCTCTATTAAAATTTCACTGGTATTGCTAACAGCATCAAGTGTTTTGTGGTATGAATATTCTCCCTTCCCAGTACTTTTCCTTTGTAGTTTATTCTAGGAAGTAATTGGTTACCGGTATAATTGGACCTACTGTGGTTTATTGGAAGAGACCACTTTCTTAAGCTGGGTAATAATATGCCGCAGGCCTTGTAGTAGCCTAATTCTTGTCACTAATGCAATATGTTCCAATTGCAACTGAGAGTAATTTAAATATATACATTATATTATTGATGAGGTGGTTGGCTATGTTCTAAATGCTTGTTCATTTCAGATTTCTGGAATTCACAATTTGCCACTTTGGTATTATTTTTATGAATTTTTCTGTTATTGGTATTTTGAATGTGATTTATTTGTTGTGCTTAAAAACGTGCTATATTCTATCGGGAAGATTGTGATTTTCGGAACCTTGAAGTGCACAGAGCATTTAGGACGAAAAAATTTAGCGGAATGAGGGAAAGGGGCGGGAAGAGGGGGAAGGGGTGGGAGCCAGGATCTTCTCTAACTACCGGACCTTACACTGGCGACAGGTCAGAGGAAACATGACTGACGATCTTCAAGGTGTACATGCTTTGTTTATATGTTGTGTGGTTTTGTTTACGATGTGATAGTGGTGTGAATAATTTCGCTTAGGAATCGTCTCCTTTGATTATCTGTGCTTATTGATTATTGCGTAATGATATTACACGTTCGTGTAAGTAAATGTCTGCGTTAGTGCTTCATAAAAACGAGATACTGGTGCCTTCTGTTACCCTTGTGATACCATCAATTCTACTGCCAAACAGTGAGTAAGTTGGTCTATTTATTATTCTGCTTATTGTTTATAAATTATTAGTAATTGTAAGTCATTATGAGCAAGCATAGTAATAATTAAAGTATTCCAATTTAAGGTCTAAGGAGATCTGAAATTAGATTACGTAGGAACATAACCTACTTTTTAAATTGGCTGCAGTGTCCATTCATCCAGTTATACGCCTGCTAGTTCAAGGATAGCAATTTTATCACGTACTTGGTATGGATTCCTGTTTTTATAAACTACCAGTAGGCATACCCACGCACAGGGGTGGATTTACGTATAGGCTGTATAGGCAGCAGCCTAGGGCGCAGATTTTAGGGGGCGGCAAATTTTGACTAAAATATTTTTAATTAAAAAATATATAAATTATTATATTTTATTAAAATTGAAAATTTGAAATCTGTATATGTTCATGTATCTACAAGAGTAATGAGCGCCCCTTAGAGACAACCCAATACCACCCATGTGACGTAGTATAAGATTCAGAAATAGTGGGTCTTCTGTTTCCGTCTCTGTGTGCTGCGCGTCTGTGGTCGAAGCCTCGTTTAGATGGAGACTGGTCTGATAATCTTGAGGGGCGCTTTGGTTGTTTTTCGTGGCTAGTACCTCTACCATGTTTTGCGTGGCTGGTGACTTTATCATGTTAGCTTTGCTAATTTCTTGTGTTGCGTCTACAAGGAGGGCTCCTGTTTTCTATGGTCGTCGGGCTTATTGTGGCTGCTGTTTTTGGTTCTTGCCGGGAGGAGAGAGGTATTTCCCATCTCCCTGGCTACCGCTTCTTGTACTCTTTCTATGAGTGTGGTTTCCATGTTCTGTTTCATTTGCTCTATGGATGCTTGCATGGATTCTATACAGCATAATAGGCTTTGTATGATGTCATCTTGTTTCCCTGCTTTCCTGCGGCATTGGTTTGCATTTTTTGCATATCCACGTGAGTCTGCAGTTAGCCCTCATAAGCGTGTCTATTTCGCCTTGCGTCAGAACCGCACATTTCTTATGTTCCCTTCTTTGGCATGCCTCACATGTAGCTGAGTCCCCATCTTCTTCTGTGCTGCGTTTGCATTTTCTGCAGAGCTCTGCAGGGTCCTTTTACTGCATTCTTGGTGACAGAGGAGGGGCAGACTCTTTGATGAAACGGGTGATTGGTCTCGGTCCAGTGTAGATTTACTTCGTGTGAGGCTTGTAAAAGCCTTGTTACGTTTGTAACGGAAGACTGGGTCCGGTCCGGTACGGTTATGTTTCATATGGAGCGAGACTTCTATGTATGCATCTTTTGTGCGATGACGTTCACATAAATTGTTCTCTGGTATCGTTATGTTTAATACGAAGCTGGACTGCTATGTGTGCGTCTTGTGTGCAAGGGCATTCATGTAAATTTTTCTCCAAATGTTCGATTTGTTAATTGCTGGAGTTTGGTCTATCTAACCTCACCAAATTCTTTGTGAAGACTGGTCTTTGTTTCCAGCTTATAAACTATTATTCACATTCTTTGTTGCGAGTCTCTTGACGTATCTTTGATGTTGATCTCTTTTGCCAATTTATCTAATAGATTGCATATCATTGAACTACAGTTAACTGTCTATAATTCGAATTATATGAGAGATAAAATTTGGCGCGTCACAACACATTTATTTTTTCGTTTAAAAATTGAAAATGGATGGGCGTAAAAGATTAAGTGGTGCTCAATGTAGAAAGCAAGCATCTGAAAAAGCGCAAAAACAAGAAAAAGTTTTGGCTAAAACGCCAAAAATTGATTTTTTTAAAAAACCTTCGACAAGTAAGTTGCTCAAAATAATAATTGAATAATGTAAGAAATCAGTTTTTCAAATGCAGTGAACTGAAGTTTTTATGTGCATATGTTTAGGCCAACAACCATCTTCAGATGTTCCTCCTCCATTTCCTTCCTTTACTTCTGCCATCCTGACTGCTACTGACTCTGTACTCAGAATATTGATGTTGAAGAAAATATACCAGATACAGCTCACTCAGATTTACCTACATTTTCTGATGAAAAAGCAGAAGCGAGTGAAATTTTGAAAAATGTGTTTGTATTCAACAGTGATCCGGCTACTTGGATTGCGAATGAATTTTACCAAGAGTATGTTGCATTGAATGGTTTCAATCAGAATGAAGATTCTGATTTTAAAGAATCCAAGCGAGTGTACCCTGAATATAATAGGTACTTGAACCACTCAGTGTTTGAAAGAAAACTTCAAAACGGGGAATAGGGGATCGTAAATGGCTTGTTTATTCCAAGAGTGAAGGTTCTGTTTTTTGTGCAACGTGTTTGCTTTTTGGAGACACAACTGACGAATTTGCGCTCAGACACGGATTCAATGATTGGAAAAACATCCATGACTTGGCTTCTGCCCACAAAATTCAGGTCATCAAAAACAATCTTTCCCAGAATTGTTTGAAAGAGCTAATATACAAGGAAGAGTACCGGTAGATCATGCTTTAGTACAACAACTTCAAGAAGAAATTTCGTACTGGAATGAAGTTCTTAAAATAGTTGTTGCTACTGCCAAATCCTTGGCAAGTCGTGGACTCCGATTTAGGGGCACAGGCAGCAATAAGCAAGGCTTCATAACTTAACATAACGAAAATGGTTGTTTGGGTAGATTATGTAAGAAAATGGGTCTTGGTCACATTGTGGTCGTTAGTTTCGTATCCGGAAGTCATTTGTATCGCATGGTAACGTTATTGGGCCATATAACGTTATTCTGATATTGGTTATCGTAGAAACGAAATAGTATTGTCCGACAGAAATAACGTTATTTGAATAAGTCTCTCGAAAAATATCCCCTAATACCGTTATTCGGACTAATAACGTTCTTTGGATATCGGTTATCGTAGAAACGAAATACTAGTGCCCACCTGAAATAACGTTATCGGAATACATATCTCGAAAAAATCTCCTAATATCGTTATTTGGACTGATAACGTTATTCGAATATCAGTTAACCAAGGAACGAAATGGTAGTGCCCGCCTGAAATAACGTTATCGGAATACATATCTCGAAAAATATTCCCCCAATACCGTTATTACGACTGATAACGTTATTCGGATATTGGTTTTCTCAGGAACGAAATGGTAGTGCTCACTAGAAATAACGTTATTTGAATAGATCTCTCAAAAAAAATCCCCCAATACCGTTATTCGGACTAATAACGTTATTCGGATATCGGTTATCGTGGGAACGAAATGGTAGTGCTCACTATAAATAACGTTATTTGAATACATCTCTCGAACATTATTCCCCCAATACCGTTATTCGGACTAATAACGCTATTCGGATATCGGTTATCGCAGGAACGAAATGGTAGTGCTCACTAGAAATAACGTTATTTGAATACATCTATCGAAAAATATTCCCTCAATACCGTTATTCGCATATCGTTTATATATTACAAACGGCGTCATCGATTGAGAATGGCGCCATTTTGATACATTTTGCGTTGGAGAACTCCATAGAGTAGAAAGAGTGGAAGTGTCACTTTGCGACCTACGTCGTGTGAGGTTCTGAGTTTAGCCGCGAGGTTAATAAATACTCGGAAGTGCTTACCGTGATAGGGTATTGTATTTTTATCCTACTTTTCACATTTTGCAAAAATGAGGAAAAAGTAGACTTATGAGATCGATCTGGGCAAATGTCTGCCTGTCTGTCTGTCCTTCTGTCTGTCTGTCTATCTGTGCCCCTTATCCCTCATATCAACTTCTAAACGGCTGAAACAATCAAAACCAAATTTGGTATGAGTAAAGATCTATATCTGAATATCTCAAGGCCATGAAAATGAAGTCAGTGCTACCAACTGGTGAAAAACCGCAATTGAAATTTGAGCTCCATGTTGGATATCTTGGAAGGTATGCATGGGAGCTATTCCAAAATTGGCACATAATTATATAGATAATAATATTTCAGTTTAATTTCCAGGAGGCCATACATGACAGTGTTGGCAAAATGATTCTAAGCATGCTGATAGGCCAAATTTTAAAATTCATATAACTTCTACACTATCAATTGGATTTCAACCAAATTTCGTATGTACTATGTGTACATAACCAGATATCACTATGCGTATTCTTAAGAGCAACCAGCTGCTGACAACTGTTGATAATTGTTGTCCCTACCTTTTTACCCTTATATTAATATATCAGAATGCATGCAAGCCAACAACTCTAAACTTTGCACACGTATAGTACCTGCCATTCTAGATTAATTTGGAGTAACTAATATTATGCCAATGCCGCTAACATGATTCTAAGCCTGATGATAGGTTCAATTCTAAAATGCATCTAACTTCTATACATACAAATGGATTTCGTCCAAAATTGGCACAACAATAGATCATAATATGCCAGATTATTTCTGACCAAGACATGCATGACATTGCTGCCAACATGATTTTACGCGTGCTGATAGATCCAATATCTAACAGCATGTAACGTCCATGTTATCCATTGAACTTCAACCAAATTTTGAATTCTGTACCTTAAGAGATGGAACTAAGAATATATTAAGTCACCAGGGCTGCCAACTGTAGTGCAGGTATATTTCGAACTAATTAGAAATTTTGATATTACCAACTTAATTTCGTCATTAACTTAGATAGTTCCATATAGATTAATCATAGACATGAATCTTTAAGTTTAAGAAAAATAGGCTCCTTAGTTGTCACGGAACTGCTTGTTGAACTTGCGAACGTGGCGAATGTCCGGAAAAACACTCTTAAATGCGCTTTTGAAGAAAGGAACAACAGACCGACACCACTTGAAATACATAGGCCTAGATGGATAGCAAACGACCTGAAGCTTAATAGAGATCAACTACTAGCGAATCAACTAGACAACGGGGAAAATTCAGTGTACATTAAATTAGTGTACACCTTACTTGATGAAAACATATTATCTCGACATGAAGGTGTGAAATCCTTCCGGCTAGCTAGCGGTAACACCACAAATATAACTATCACTGCTTCAGACTCTTTAACGAAGCGTGTGCGTGTCTGTTTAATCACCTCCCGAAGTCAACAATGAAAGGCTCTCCCACGTGCTTTCTACGCATGGAGTTGTCAAGGACATACGGAACGAGTGCTGGAATGAAGTATACGAATTTTCTGCTGTAAGTAATGGCATACGTATTGTAACAATTGAACTTAAATACCCCATTCCATCATATTTGACGTTCAATGAATGTAAAGTTCTGTTAACATATGAAGGACAAGCTAAGTATTGCTTTTATTGTAAAGAAACCTCCCACTTACAAATAGACTGTCCGAACAGAAGGAATCGCCCGGTACTTCATGTCAGACAACAAACCTACAGCACGGTGCTGGGTGAGTCTGAAGGGAGCAACACTACCGACATGGAAACTGCAGTACCTTCCCCTGAATATCCAGCCATACAGAGGCCTTTCATAACAGGCCCCATTCTACAAACACATATAGCATTGCGGAAGTAACTCAACCATCAGATAACGTAGCTGAAACATCCCTGACTACTTTACATAGCAATGAAGAGGGAACAGTGACGTCACGATCGGACAGCACGGAGAAGGGACACACCAGCAGGCAACTCAGTAGTCTGTGCAGCAGCCAGATACTACTAAGACTAAATGTCCCGATTTTTAGTTTGTAATTCTGACACCACGTAGCAGCACAAAAGTGAGAAAATTTCTGTTTTACGTTTTCTCTTGAATGTAAGCTCGTATTTGCGATGTCAAAACCACTATGCATACTAGAGTGCAATAGAATTGATATCAATTCAATGCATTTTCCAAAATATGAAAAACAAAGACGTTACTAGCAGTTTTTTATATTTTGCTTAAAATATGGAAAAAAACTGGTAATACGAAAACGGAGATTTATTTTCTGATTCCAAAGCATCTTTCATAAATAAAATCGGGTGAATGGAATCGTCGGCATTAGTTAGGGAATTGTTTTGAAAAGGGTGGTAGAAGTAGCGGCGTGGCTACACAAGATCTCTAGCGCAAGGAAAATGATGAACATGCCGAGTTGACGAATATTGTAGTTCGGCGAGTTACATGTACAAGTGCCTAGGCGTGGAACAATATCTGAGCAATAAAATTATAGTAATGTCACGCTTATGTAACGTTGACACAATGTGTTTATACAGATACTTTCTTACTTCCTCAAACATTCTTGTTCTTGTTGATAATAATACATTGTAGGGGCTTGGGACATCTTTGTCATCAGTCCCATGTAGTTGACTATGTGTGTTACTGTATTAGAGCCAGGGATGGGGCAGGTGCCCTGAGTCTTCAAGTAAGGTACTATCTCGGCATTTACCTGGAGGGAGTGTGGAAAACCCTGCGAAACACAAGACACAACTGAACTTCAGGTGCAACCACAATGGTAGGTTGATTGACAGGTGAACTAGTCAATGAGAGATGTTGGACTGATGACAGTTTCCTAGGAAAAAAATCATAAAATAAGAGGGAATTTCTGAATAGCAATAAACATCTGCTGTAAGAAACATTGTTTCAGTTCCTTATCTTTTCTTTAGTTCAATACGCCAATACACAAGCTCTGCTGGGACTTTTCTTCGTTTTCTGTGAGCGTACAAAGGAAGTGGATATTTATGCAGGACGCTTGCACCTAGAGAACATGTGCTTGACTGTCGTCAGTATCTATGGAGACCAATTTTCCATTTTCACAATGGCTACGTCTTACTTTTCCACACAACGCATTGTTTCCATTTGAATTCGAACTCTCTTCTCTGAAAAAAGTTGTCACTGAATAGTTCGTGGTCTTGTACTCTTACACTTATATATTAGAAGTTCAAAAAAAGACTAAACCCGTGGCGCGACAGCCGTTGAAGGGCCTAGTTCTACCAAGCAACCGCTGTTCAGCCATGTAGCTTGCAGATTGTGGGGTGACGTTTAGTCAGCCAACTTGTACAGATAAAATATAAGTGAAATCAAAACTGCTCAGTATTTTACACATTCTCTAATGCAAGCGTAAAGAAATATATAATTTCAAATATAAACTAGGGAAAACAAATCTTATGCATGTGTAGAGGTTTTTCTTAGGGCCTGGCTTCCTTTTCTTGGCACAGTACTTTCAGTCGACCAAAATATTATGTGCACTCGAGTTTGAAGGTTGTTTGTGAAGTAACCAATAGACCTACATAAAATCCACTAACATAATCATTTTAGTTATTCTATTTTACATTAGTACATGTAGGTTTGGAATTTTTTATTTATATATTTTTTATCGCAGTTGAAACACAAAAGGTGACCGTTTTTAAGCGTGTTTCAACCATGCGTCACATTTAATAATTATTATCTCACAAACCCGTCATCAGATCGAATCCAAATTTTAGCACAATATACATTGGAATGTTGTATAACAGGTTTATTAATTTCAATTTTTTTTTTGTGTTCAAGAACGAAAGTTGTTATCATTTTTTGTAAGGTAACTATTTCTCGGCTCGGGGTCGTTGTAAAATGTATTTCTTGGTTGCGTTGTAATCCTTATACATCAAAAAGTTATGTTTTATGACTGTGAAATACGTAAATTAATTCACTTATTTTATATCGGTTTGTATTTGTACGGAGAATTAAAACATGGTTCACCAGCTAGACGCTCCGGGAAATGCTGTACAGCGTTGCTGATATGGAGCCCATCACTTCCGAGCGAAGCGCGCCATGACGCGTGATGGAGCCCATCTTGGCAACGCTGTACAGATTTCACCGGAGCGGCCAACTGGTGAACCATGTCTTAATTCCCCATACAAATACAAACCGATATAAAATAAGTGAATTAATTTACGTATTTCACAATCATACAGCATACCTTTTTTATGTATAAGGATTACAACACGACCAAGAACTACATTTTCAAACCAACCCGAGCCGAGAAAAAGTTACCTTACCAAAATGATAACAACTTTGTTTCTTGGCCATACAAAATTTTAAAATTATTGAACCAGTTATACAACATTCCAATGTATATTGTGTCAAAATTTGGATTCGATTTGTTGACGGGTTTGTGAGATAATAATTCTTAAATGTGACGCATGGTTGAAACACGCTTAAAAACGGGCACTTTTTGTGTTCCAACTGCGATAAGAAATATTAAAATATAAATTAAAAATTCCAAACCAACATGAACTAACGTAAAACAGAACGATGACAATTATGATGTTATTGGATTTTATGTAGGTCTATTGGTTACTTCACAAACAACCTTCAAACTCGAGTACACATAATATTTTGGTCGACAGTAGTCGCAATTCCCACTGAGATTTAGTGGTATGCCCTTGAATCAGGGCTGGCATGCGAAACGAAATGTATGGCTGTGGGGGCGAATATATTTGAATTTCGCCGTGAGCGCGATACTCGGGAGCGAAATGATAATGATTGTCGGCGGGAAATTAAATCGAAGCGAAATGATGTAGCGAAATCAACGCGAAACTTAATAGCAACGCGAAATTACATTGTGCAATTGAATAAAATTTCACTCCCGGCGCGAAAAAAAAATCGTTACAATCTTTTAATTTTCTCCCGGCGCGAAATACAATTCATTACAGACTTTTAATTTCACTCGCGGCGCAAAATAAAATTCGATACAGACTTTTAATTTCGCTTCCGGTGCGAAATAAAATTCGTTGCAGTCTTTTAATTTCACTCCCGGCACGAAATACAATTCATTACAGACTTTTAATTCTGCTCGCGGCGCAAAATATAATTCAATACAGACTATTAATTTCGCTTCCGGTGCGAAATAAAATTCGTTACAGACTTTTAATTTCGCTCCCGGCGCGAAATAAAACTCGGTTACAGACTTTTAATTTCGCTCCCTGCGCGAAATAAAATTCGTTACAGACTTTTAATTTCGCACCCGCCGTGAAATAAAATTCCCAAATGGTACTTAGTTTCGCCCTCCGATGTGAATTTAAAATGAATGGAACATTTCATTTCGTTGTTGAAATTAAAATGTATTCGTTTCGAGAGTGAAATTATGTTCGGAGCGATGTTCAAAGTCCTGACCTTGGCAGCAGTAGCAGTCTTATTACCGTTCACCGCCTGCACAATCTGCTGGGCTGCAACAACAACGTGAGTAATTCAATGGTCATCACTCCAGTAGAGGAGAAAGTCAGTGCTATGGCATCAACATCACCATCGTCGTTGACTGCACCTCGGACTCGTGGCTGGCCCTCCCTGACGTTCATAACGCAATGGGGCAACAAGTACCTTTACTTGTTCTATAGCGAACAAGAAGACGAATGTGCTGTGTGGACAGACATTCAAGATAAGTGAAGAACTCCAATTACAATACAAATTGTCAGTTGTAACTCTTCAGTCAGTCAACACTAATTTGCCCAATAACTGGGAGGGGTACAATGTATAGGCTATACAGTATAATGGTAAATAACATTACATGTATTAGTTTATGGTCACGATTATAATGCAGCAATTTTAGTGATCTTAAATCTAATACATGTTTTTTTTCTTTCAGGAGTGTTACTTACATCTTATATACGTTGTACCCCGCCCAGTTATCGGGTAAATTAATGTTGACTGACTGAAGAGTTACAAATAACAGAAAATCATCTGTGGTAGTACCGCGGCGTATATGGAGTTCTGCTTCGGAGGCGGGTTACTCGAACAACAGGGTTGAGGGGTCATTCCTCTCATTTCTACATTCTTTATTCTTACACTTCCGGAAATTTCGGGGGGGGGGGTGGCTTGGCATTCCTTACTACTTCCTTCTTACCCTCAGCACATTTATACTGACCATGGCACGAAAGCAAACCCCTGTGCCACGTACAGTATTTCGTTTCGCACTGCAATTAGTTCTGCGTCGCCTTTCACTATGTTATTGTGCTTAGAATTACATTTTGCTTCCATTTTAATTTTCGCGCTTACAATCAGTATCATTTCGCACCCGAATAACACGCTCATGGTGAAATTAAAATGTTAACGCGTCCACAATCATTTTGTTTTGCATGCCAGACCAGATTTAATTTCAGACATGAAATAATATGTTCCATGTATCTTAAATTCACGCCGGGGGCGAAACTAAATGCTATTTGGGAATTTTGTGTCATTAAAATAAACCGTGGCACTACAACCCATGAAAGGCCTAGGCCTACCAAGCGACCGCTGCCCAGGCATCTGCAGATATTGGTCAGCGCATCGGGTTCCCTCGGCCGTTAATCTTGGTTTTCGTGACTTTCAGACAGCTAACCTCGAGGCTGAGTGCACCCCGTTCCAACCCACACGTCCGTTTCTAAAATCACTAACGGAGCCGGGAATCGAACCCGGGGCCCACAGGAGAGAAGCAGGCACGCTATCCCCAACACCATGGGGCCAGCAATTTTTGTCATACTAGGAGCAAAATTAACAGTCGTTAAAAATGTTATTTCGCGCCGGAAGCAAAATTAAGGGACTGTAGTGGTTTTCATTTCGTGCCAGGAGCGAAATGAAAAGTCTTATATCGAATTTTATTTCAGGGCAGGAGCAAAATTAAAAGTCTGTAAAGAATTTTATTTCGAGTCGGGAGCGAAATTAGAAGTCTGTAATAAATGTTATTTCGAGCCGGAAGCTAAATTAAAAGTCTGTAATGAATTTTATTTCGAGCCGGGAGCGAAATTGAAAGTCTGTAACGAATTTTATTTCGTGCCCGGAGTGAAATTGAAAGTCTGTTTTTTTATTTCGCGCCGGAAGCGAATTTAAAAGACTAACGGTTTTTATTTCACGCCAGGAGCAAAGTTAAAAGTCTGTTAAGAATTCTGTTTGTAGCCGGGAGCGAAATTAAAAGTCTGTAACGGATTTTATTTCACGCTGGGAGCGAAATTTAAGTCTGGTTCGAATTTTATTTCTCACCGGGAGCGAAATTAAAAGTCAGTAATGCATTTTATTACGCGCCGGAAGCGAAATTAAAAGACTAATGAATTTTATTTCGCCCCTGCAGCGAAATTAAAATTCTGTTAATAATTTTATTTCGCGCCAAGAGTGAAATTGTATTCCTTTGATAATTTAATTTCGCGACGCTAATTTAAATTGATAATACATTTCGTTTTGCATGCCAGTCCTGCCTTGAATCGGTTTTGGTGGTGGCTCCATTTTGCACCTAAAATGTAAAACTAACTGCACTTAATGACCGTAATGCTCTCCATCAGTCGTACCTATATGCACATCGTACATGTATATGATCTACCAGAGATACTGTCCAAGAATAAATTGCCGAAAATAGAACACCTAACGAACACTAAAAATAATAGTGTTGCAGGTAAAATAATCTAAGTAAGAAGTAATTAAAGGGATCGAAGAACTAAAAACAGGAAAAAAACTTAGAAAATTAGAAGTCGTAAGTACAAATAGTAAAATTTCAAAGGATCACTCAGAAATATCCAGAACTGAATAATAATTCAGAACTAGCCATCACAGTCACAGTCAATCGCAACATCGGACTAGATGCTCAGGAATCCCATACCGTCAGGTAAGGGGTAAGGTCATCACTCCCTCACTTGACTTTCGCTCCCCTTTCCTGCTGCTGCGGTGGCCTTGGTCGAGCTTGTGGCGCGCCGTGGCCGCCTGCTTTAAGCGTGTGTACAATCCTGTATGAAATATCTATATATATAAAAATGAATGGCGTTCGTTAGTCTCGCTAAAACTCGAGAACGGCTGGACCGATTTGGCTAATTTTGGTCTTGAATTATTTGTGGAAGTCCAGAGAAGGTTCAAAAGGTGAATATATATGAAAGTTGTAGCGCACGAGTAGATTCAACAAATGAGCGACGAAGAGCGAAGAGTTTCAACTAAGTCCCGTATGCGTTCATATACTATTCGTCTGATAGTGATGAAACTTGGGTGGGATGTTGTGTACACTTCATGGAAGGTTTCTGGCTTAGTAAATCCACTTAAAAATATGTAGCGCACGAGTAGATTCAACAAATGTGTGACGACGGGCGAAGTGTTTTAACAAAGTCCTGTATGCGTTCACATACCATTCGTCCGATAGCGTTGAAACTTGGGTGAGAGGTTGTGTACACTACAGGCAAGGTTTCTGGCTTAGTAAATCCATGTTATAATAGGTAGCGCACGAGTAGATTCAACAAATGAGAGACGACGAGCGAAGCGTTTCAACAAAGTCCCGTATGCCTTCATATACTATTCGTATGATAGTGATGAAACTGGGCTGAGATGTTGTGTACACCTCAGGGAAGGTTTCTGGTTAGTAAATCGACTGAACAATAGGTAGCGCACGATTAGATTCAAAAAATGAGCGACGACGAGCGAAGCGTTTTAACAAAGTCCCGTATACGTTCTTATACTATTCGTCTGATAGTGATGAAACTTGGGTGAGATGTTGTGTACACTTCAGGGAAGGTGTCTGGCTTAGTAAATCCACTTAACAATAGATAGCGCACGAGTAGATTCAACAAATGAGCGACGACTGGCGAAGCGTTTCACATACCATTCGTCTGATAGCGATGAAACTTGGGTGAGATGATGTGTACACTTAAGGGAAGGTTTCTGGGTTAGTAAATTCACTTTACAACAGGTATCGCACAAGTAGATTAAACAAACGAGCGACGACGCGCGAAGTGTTTTAACATAGTCCTGTATACGTTCATATACCATTCGTCTGATAGCGACTAAACTTGGGTGAGTTGTTGTATACACTCCAGGGAAAGTTTCAGGCTTAGTTAATCCATTTTACAATAGGTAGCGCTCAAGTAGATATGAGCGAAGGCGCGCAAAGCGTTTCAACAAAGTCCCGTATGCGTTCATATACCATTTGTCCGAAAGCGATGAAACTTGGGTGAGATGTTGTGTACACTTCAGGGAAGGTTTCTGCCTTTGTACATCCACTTTACAATAGGTATCGCACAAGTAGATTCAACAAATTTATGTGTAACGGCGTGCGTATCGTTAAAAAAAAATCCGTGTGCGTTCATATACCATTCATGCGATTGCAATGAAATTTGGAGAAATGTTGTTTCCACTCCCGCAAAGATTTCTGATTTAGTAAATCCACTTTACAATCGGTAGCGCACGATTAGATTCCATTAATGGGCGACAGCGCGTGCATCGTTTCAACCAAGTCCAGTATGCGTTCATATAACATTCATCCGATTATCATAAAACTTTGGGGAGTTGAGCACAGTCCAGCGAAGGTGTATGAATTAGTAAATCCGTTTTTCAACGGGTGGCGCACAAGTAGATTCAACAAATGAGTGTCGTCGTGCAAATCGTTTAAGCTAAAACCCGTATGCGTTCAGATGCCATTCATCCGATTGCGATGAAAGTTTCATGAGTTGTTGTGTACACGCCAGGGAAGGTTTTCACTTAGTAAATCCATTTTACAATAGGTAGCGTACGAGTATATTTAACAAATGGGTGACGGCGCTCGAATCGTTTCAACAAAGTCCCGTATGCGTTCATATACCGTTCATTTCCTTGCGATGAAAATTTGGTGAGTTGTTGAGCACGCTCCCATGATTTTTTGAGATAGTAAATCAAGTTTACAATAGTTTAGAGGTGGTTAACGGAAAAAGAAAATCAATATTGGGAATCCAAAAGCACTTCAACAAACAAAGTAACAACGCCAACACTTTCTTTGATTGGCATTGCAACGCATGCCGGGTACAGCTAGTTACCTTATAAGGATGCTGGAAGTGTCGTCCTTCCTGGGTTATACAGGCATTGTATCCGGTAAACACATTTTGGCTCACGCGAGTGAGTTCTTTCACTGATTTTGTATTTTATGTTCTTTATTGATAGGGTTACCATAATATTTTTAGGCCAAATCCGGACGTCGGATCTTCCGGGGGTGTCTGGGGGGTTTGGACGAACAAAATGAAATGAACTGAACTTGATTTTATAGGTTTACAATCCCTTTACAATTACATAACATGATTACATAAGAATATACAAAAACATCAATCAGTGTTCATCATATATCATACTGATCCCTTGAACAATTTTTTCTCGTCTTAGATTAATCTGTGCTGGGTCCAGGGGCAGGTTCCTCAATTTTCCTTGCATCGTATTTTTCATTAGAGCTGACTTTCTTCAGAAATGGCTTGTTATTTTTTATTTGGTCGTGGAACTCGGAGCATGTCATATCACTATTTGCCTTGATAACTAGCAGGTCTCTGACAACTGCAAGAGATAATCGTCCTAGTTCAGCTGTCCATATTGCTCCCACCATTGAAGAAATTCGCTCAGCTGGAGCTGAAGTTCCAGGCAGACACATGGCGAATTCTACAAGTTTATAAATATTCGCAAAGGACACATTGCTCTTGGAAAATACTTCAAACAATTGTCTCCACTTTTCATGAGTTTTAGGGATTTCTTCTTTTCGCAGGGCGTCCCATTCGGGTCTCAGATTCTTCAAAACTTGAATAAGTGCCGAACGTTCATCAAATAGCTCATCCACATTTATTGAATCTGGTATGACACTGACTACTGTCAGAGCACTGTGTTCCATTTCATCCCAAGAAGGGACATGTTGTAGTGTCAACCCCTTGAAGTGTTTAGCTTTGACAAACTGCTTTCCCAAAGTTTCAAGTAGCTAATGCCAGCTTGATAAAAACCTTCGGCACATTTTTAAAACTCTTCTTCCTTGCTGTCATTAATAGCTTCTTCAGTTTTCAATTTCCTTAGTAATTGTTTAGCAGCAATTGGTATGTAATTGTCAGCCTTCCTTTCTTCCAGTTTCTCAAGTAATTGTGCATATACTTGCGCCGCTTCTGTAGCTGATATTTGATCAGACTCGACTTTCAATATTGATATTTGAAACATTTGCAGACATCCGTGAACAAATGTTAAAAGCAGTTCATTGACTGGGTCTTCAAAAAATGATTGAATTGTTGCAGGGCAGTTGTTAAGTGATGAGAAATATGCTTTCAAGGGATCAAACAAAACCAATAATCTTTCTACTGCTGGCATCAAGCTTAAAAATCTCGTATTGTCGTGTTGAAGGATCCTTTTGTACTCTACTTCTACAGTTTCACAAAATTCTTTCAATGCAGTCACTCTAACAGTATATTGGAAGAAGTATTTGTACACTTTCACAACGATTGCCTCGACGTCCACATGTAGAGCATCACAGGCATGCTGCACTGCGTTATGCAGAATGTGCGCCGAACAGCCAATGCCAAGAATTGGCCTTGAGAGGGCATTTTGAAGTTTGCGAAATACATTTCCTTGGCCCTGCCTTTTAACACCACCAAAGTTGGTATTGGTGTTGTCAGCGCATAGGCATACGACCTTGAAGTCAATAGAGAACTTTTTGATGCATTTTAAAACATGTTCTACTAAGATATCAGAGGTTTTACCTGGAAGATCATAAAAAATAACAGCTTCACGTTAACACCTTCATTTTGGTTAAAATAACGAACACAAACAGGAGTCAATTTAACCTCTTTTCTGTTTGAACTGTAAATTGTTAGTGTAATGAAATTTGCATCCTTCAGATTTTTGAGAAGTTTGTCAAATATGTAAGGGGATATTACATTTACAATGATGGCTTCGGTCTTAGTACGAGCTCCCGAGAATTTCGGTTCAAAAAGCTTTTTAATCAGTTTGGCATTGCAATCAGACGTTTTGAAACTAAGTCCATGCATTGCAGTATGGTAGGCAAAAGTAGCTTCTTTTGCTGAACATTGCAGCTCAGCATCAGTGGCATCAGTATTTTTAAAAAATGTTTTAATACTTGCCGAGGACGCTGCTTGATTCGCCTTCTTATGTCTTTCAGTCTGCAAATGATTTTCTATATCATAGCGTCCACGAAGTTCCACCGAAAATTCTGAATTGCACACCGTACACCTCACGCGATCATTGCTATTTTGGCACTGTCTCAGAAACTTATATTCTTCTTTAAGATTGTCGTTAAAAACACACTTACGCATCGGCATTTTCCCAATTTATAACACTACTTTGTTGTTATGCACTTAAAAACTACTGATACTGAAAACTAATAGCATAAAACGTCTAGAAATGGACGCAGTCCAGCAAACAAAACAGTAGCACTAAACTGACTGAACGCACTCCTTCCAAATAAAATGGCGACAGGAGCGGCACACAGAACAGGTGCAGCCGCCTGAGCAGTCCTGGTGCTCAACGTGACCAACCTATATGCGGTGTGAAGTAAAATTTCCCCAAATATTTGCCACGTATTCGGTTTCCGGACAATTTTTAAATCCGGACGCCAAACCGGACACATGTTTAAAATCCGGACTGTCCGGACGAAATCCGGACGGATGGTAACCCTATTTATTGAGCACTGAGTCAGTAGGCCTAGTGGCAAACTTATTTACAATTACGTGAATCTGTGCTAGTGAAGGTGACACTTCATCAGGAAATTGCTGAACTTACCCACTGGGCCGACTCGTACTTTAAATAAGTTTTACATACAAAAATACGATGTTGCAATGATAACTGTCACAACATGTTACCATCTGAGGTTCAGACTGGCGACTGACAACACCTGCACGCTTATTGCAAGGTCAAGTTTGTACTATGCGCGCGCTTTCAATACTACAGCAGGGGGCCGTGGGGCGCCAGAAACTCGGCCAAGCAGTAGCGAATAACAAAACCGCCGCTCGTCGTTCTTACTTAATATGAAAGACCCTATATGTAGACCATAGAGTTATATACTATTAGATGACTATTATTGCGTAGGTTCATTATTCAAATGTTGACTTCTATGATTGGGACACAAGATATAAAAAAATAATTTTAAAATTTTTCACAGCTGCCATCTTGAGTGTATGTAAACAATTTAACAAAGTTAGATATCAGTTCATTACAATGTATATAAACAATTGCTGTACCTAGTTTCACTGCGTTCGGATGGTTAAAGCGCCAGAAAAGTCTATTTAAATGTTCAAATTCACTTGGCCGCCATGTTCGTTTTGTAGTTAACAGGTTTATGAAAGTCAGTTAAGTGACTTTTATCACCGTACAAAATTTCAGGGTGATATCGGTGACAGTTTTGGAGATATAGAATGCCAGTGAGATATTTCGCACAGCCACCATGTTGAATTGGTGAAACATAATAAGCTTTGAAGGGCACGATTGGGTTCGGCCAAAATAGTAGGCCTACTATGACCTTACCGAATTTCATTGAAATCGCTCCAGCCGCCTAGATTTTATTAGGTGGGGTGTGGGGAAAGAGGGGGGAGGGGTGGGGGTGCACACCAAGGCCCGGCGTAGGTGCGTGACGCCATGTCATGTCAGTAGGTAATCTGTGTCCTTGACTCTCCCCGCCTGCCGCTAGCTACGTGTGCGAGTGAGCTGTGTATAGTATGTCGTGGTACCCTGCAAGCCAGGCAAGTGCTTTTAGGGCCATATGACCCAGGCGCACACTGTCAGCACTTTCTACGCTGGAGCTCGTCAGTTCAGGGGCGCGTGACCAGCCTGTCGCGGTTGGATTTCTCGAAGTCGTTCTTCTCTTTTCTTCATATTATTATTATTATTATTATTAGACTATTATTATTGGCAATAAAATGTTATTGGATACCAATAGACTACGTCTGATACTGTTTTCGAGTACATTGTAGATCAATTCTCTATTATTGAATGGATTCATTTGATAGCAAAATTATGCTTTTTATATTTAAGTTAGGCATACCCAAACACGATAAGTTATTAAAAAATGTTGATGTTGTTTCTTTCCCTTATTCGAAACGTACCACAAGCTTTCAATTCTCTTTGAAGCCTATCGTTAGCTCTAAACGACCTGTCTTGTTATGCCGATGGTTACTTCACATCTGATGGTGGGGTCCAGCATAAATGTTGTATCCTTCTTACGGCCAATAACAATTATTATTCTATTGTGCTTTGGCTTCTAACACGAGGAAGACACGAAAACATGGATCGCGTAACATTTCTGAAATGTTACAGATGCATCTTAGATCTAGGTCGGTGATTCCTAACGTTTGTAGTGAATCCCCTTCTTAATTTTGGTGCTTGAACGGAGCTAGGTTATCAGACACTCCACAGTGTTTGCAGCATACAGTCTCACACAAGAGCAACCTTTGCCTCCACCTATTTGTGCTTGGCTACTCCCTTTCATCTGTACTACTTGATAAGTTGTTCTCCATAAAATATGGTGATTAGACAATTTCGCAATCAACCAGCAAGCTCATTTTGTTTTTTCCATACATCCGCTTCAGGCTTAATTCTCAAGTATTCCTTTGGTTCCTAACTAGTAAATCGCCGTCTTCATCGTTACCACCATCCTCATCATCATCACCGTAATGAAAACCTCATTCGTTGTACAAACACAAATTACGCACCATGACACCTTGCCCTCAAGCAATTCTTGCACTCTCTGTATATATGTGGCACGGTGTCCCTACATGATGATTACTATACTTTGGATGTTCATTCACTGAAAATTGCGAAATTAGCTTCGTGGTTTTCCTATGCCCAGAACATAGAATGCTATGAAAATCAAATGTTCTTGAATACGATGTGTGGATTACATATAAATATGCAATTGGATTAACTCACGACGGCTACTTGTAGCATTGGCCTTTGAGAATATTTTACGGAAGCTATTCTAACAACTCTACGAGGTGAGTTTCTCTCCGAGTTCCCATATGAATGTTCGAATTGCAGAATAAGAATGTAGTAAAAAGGAAAACTTGTGCTCACTGACCTGGTGTAAGTCCTCGAAATGAACACCCCTTTGATGACTTACGTATCATCGATACCATTTCAGTACCTCAAACCGAAATTAAATTTCTTAGCAGGCCAGGGAATCAAACCCGGACCACCGACAGCCAAGAATGTTAGCCGCTACACCACAAGGTGATCTCTTTCATTGTCAGCGCAATCTATTGCACGATGCCATGTAATTTCAGCACGAACTATAATAGTACACCTTTCTTCGTATTTTTGGCATTACATAGGCCCTGGTAAGTTAGAGAGATGGTTCGCATACCATAACCAAAGAGCCGAATAGTTCCAAAAACCAACAAACAACCGAAAGAAATACCGACAAGCTGGTAGAAAGACAGACAACATATTTTGTAATTTTCAGAGCAAAATTGCTTTACAATGAATAGCACTCTTGGTCTCCATACTGTTGAAATAATGAAAATTGTCCTAAAACTTCAAAAGTGAGTAGGATTTCATGTCAACTTGCTTATTTTGCCGTATATCTTATGTGTAGGTAAATTCCATGAGTTATTGTTTCAGGCGATGTTGAAAATACGAATAAAAGATATAAATTACCTCAGATTGCGGCGGAATATTTTCAGTTTAAAAGCCTGATAAATTTACTAACGCACGTTTCTCGAATTCACATATCCCTGAACAGCATCAATCTAATCAGTTGGTGAATTCAGAATCTTGTTATTGAAATACTGTAGACTAAAGCTTTATAGTCCTGATGTAGTTTTTTTGTTCTACCCGTAATTATTTAGGTTGCTATGAGGTAGGGGATGTGGTGAGACAGTTTCCTAGTGGGAATTATATTACGGATAGATGCTCTTCATGACGTCAATCTCATGAGAGGATTTAATGACAAATGAAATTAATGAGGTAAGGTATGAAATGGTTGTGTGTGGTATTTTGAGTTCGGTGTAGTCTGACCATGCACGTTTGCGTGTGTAGCTTCGTCGGCTGGTATGTGACATTATGTCAACAAATTAAAAAATATATATTTTAACACTCCTGATTCCATACTGGCCCCTGTTACTGTCACATGCATGATTACCAATATGCTTGATTCCATTTTTAGGATTATTATATCTCGCTGCACTTGCTACATCACCCAAAAGTAGGGGCAGATGACCTCGTAGTTCCGCCCCTTTAAACAACAATAACTAACCTAACAAGTAGTTCCGTGAAGAACTAAGCCTATTTTAATATATCCTACTTATGTTAATTGCCTCTATCAACATACAAAAGTTCAGTTTGATTGCTGTAATAGATTCGCAGATATTGAGAACCGGCTAAATATTGCGCATGGTCGCCATGTTGGATTTTTATATCTGTAGGGCTTAGAGTTATGTACTGTTACATGAAGTGTATTGTGTACGTGTAGTATTCAAACTTCAATCGCATGATTAGGACACAAGAAGTAAAAACGAGATTTTAAAATTTCGCACAGCTGCCATCTTATGGTTATGGAAACAAATGAAAAAATTAGATGCCAGTGGATTAACATTTGTAGAAGGATTTACTGTACCAAGTGTCACTGCACTCGGATGATTAAATTGCGAGAAACGACCATGTGAATATTTATACTTCGCGTTGCCGCCATGTTGGATTTGAGATCACCAGGTTATTGAAAGTCCTATAGGTGAACTTATGTTCATAGCCCCTATGAAGATTAAAAAATTAGTTTGATTGCTGTAATAGATTCGCAGATATTGAGATCCATCTAAATATTTCGGATGGTCGCCATGTTGGATTGTTATATGTATAGGCCATAGAGTCATGTACTATACCCGTAAATCCGGAAAGTAGCCTGTTGGGATATCCATTTCCCCAGCTGAATCGCCTATTTCTAACAGCACCGGCCTATAACTACATTAGAAATCGCTCCCAACATTGGCCTTTAGGGATTTGCATACAGCAGTTACAAGAATATTGTGGATAAACGACAAACTACACAGGGAACACCTACCTTTACTTAAGCTCTCGGGGACTGGGAACTCAGCTTCGCCTACAATACATCCACAATACTCTATTCCTTATATTTAAAATGAATCACACGCCAACAACGACAGATAACAAACTGAATTAATTTAATAACAATGGTAAACTAACCTAAATAAACAAAATAACAATAAACTAATCTAATAACAAAATAAAAATAAAACCACACAATCATACACACTTCCTTTCTACTACACATCTTACTACAATGCCGTGCAAAAGATATAAGCATAAAAGTCTTGGTTTGTTTAGGCCTACACTACGTAAAAAGAAAACGTTTAAGGAAGGCTCTTACATTCATGGCATTCTTGACAACTGGTTACATTCACTAGCACGCGTCTGGAAAACGCACGTGCACTAGCCTGGCTTTATCAATGAAACGCTAGCACCACGCTGCATTCAGAACTAAATACAATTTATACAAGGCTGTGAATCTTCACCTGCTCATATTATGTCACACCGCTCTCCAATCTTAACGGTGAATCATTCTGGCTAGCCTACATTGAGACTGCTTTGTGTCCGTTTAAAATACACGTAAAATTAACATTCAGATCTTACAAAAATGCTCATAACTTCTATGTTTCACTAACAATCATTCTGAAAATTTTTATACAATCATTCATTCGCACCCCGAAATTGTTCTAGACCAATCCGGTTTAACAATTACTCTTAACAGTGGACAATCATTCATAAAAAATATCTGCTCACAAAACACACGCTATTCCAAAACAATCGATTAATAAATCCTACCAAAATTATTTAACTAATTAAATCATTTCCGAAAAATATTTACATGTAATTTGTTCATAATAATATACACTATTTAGTGTTGCTAACACGTTGCTTTCAAGATTCTGGCTTCTCGGTTACAATGCAACTCTCAATTAATTATATACACTGTTTTCCACATAATCATTCTCTAACACTCCGTAGTTTTGATATACTGCTCACACATCGTCTTATATAGGTTTCATTACATTTTCGGTCTAATACAGTCGACTGACTAAGGTTAACTGTACGTAATTACATAACTTCGGATTTAATAAAATTTAATAATTGTAGCATTGACATGAGTAGACAATCGTTCTCTAGTTGTATTTCCGCTAAAACCCTTCTGTCAACACAGCTAAAACGTTATTTCACATGAACTGGGCTACTTGTATACAACGACTCTTATCATGATCCATGCCTTCTTATCAAAGATCAACAATACTTTGACTTCCCTTAAAATGCGGAACTTCCTTCGCACGAGCACTTCATAGCTCTACAAATCCTCATATAACAATATATATGGCATAAACAATTATCATCCACTATGTTAAACAATAACCAAAACGGATTAATTGTTATTAACATTTCTTCTGTAGGAACTTCTCTCAAATAAAGGCATGACCGACAGTATCATTTCACATGACTACTGATCTACAATTATACATACTTAAGTTCTTTAAACGAAACTTCCAATCGTAATGAGCGATATTAGACTGTCGTGATTGACCTCCTAAAATTTACTCCACAAAAAGATAATTAACTGTTAACTCGTCTGTCGCAAATACATGTAATAAAATAATACTCCTGTCTCATCTCACTTGTCAAGCTTTAAATTACACAAATAGTGTAAATTAACACACATGTTATTTATAGTGTCAAATAGAATTCAATCTTGACCGGGATAAACTAGCTTTGAATTCCAAGCCAAAGATTTGAATAATCTTCTATCAAAAGGTATTTCCTCTAACATATTAAAAGAACATAGCTCTCAGCTTTACAAATAATTTAAAAAGGTTTGTCAACGTCGTAATGTTTTTCCACTCTACACAAAGAATGTTTATAGGGATTAAGACTTCGGTCTTATCAAACGACTAGTATTTCCTAGATCGTCGACAGTTTATGTACAATAATGATATAACAATATCATTCGATGTTTCTTCTGTACTTGAAGTTAGATGTTGTTACATTAAAGTGCTCAAATTAAATTTAAAAAGAATTTAATTTGAAGCTATGACACAATGTCAGAATACTTGGTTTAAATCAAATTATTAAAATTCGAGAGTCGAAACGACTAGTCTACTATGAGACAATATGATTCCTCGAACAAAATCTTCAATGTTAGTTCCACAACTGATCCGTGGAATAAAATTGAAAAATAGATGAAAGGCAATCATCTCCTAAATAATCTTGAAGCATAAAAATCTTAGCACACATCTGAAGTGTAAAATACATGAGGACACTGAAATACATGAAATGTGAAGGTATGGAGTAAGATCGTTGGCTCAGGATGTCACTAATCAAGCTCTATACTAAAAATAAGAGACACAGCTACCTTATTTGGACGAAAACTTGAAGATCTATGTAAGTATTGCAACAATACTTTAGATGTTTCCTCAGTTCAAGATACTGGGATGGATTTGGATTCGAACCTCGGATCTGCGACCTCAGAGATAGGAAACGTCCCTCTCTGGAATTCACCAACATTCGCCTGGGCTCGAACGACATCCTTCTGGCAAATTCTTCTGTGGTTGCTGGGCTACCCATAGCATCTTGACAAATCTCTTCTGTAGAATCTTCATTCTCCGTCGCAAATATGTATCAGCCTCATCATTGGAAAATAATTTATAGAAATATTCATATAAATGGTGAATGAAATATTCTATTGCTAATTGAAGTTTCATTAGTGTTCGTAGACTGACGAAAATGTACAAGATGGACCGTACACTACGTCTGTATTCAAGAATACGTTGTCTAACGAAGTTCCATCGTTGTATCTTAACTTCTGCTATCGAATAATTCTCTGGCGCATGACTATTAAGTTCATCATTTCAACAATGTTAATTATGTTGAATGAAACCATTTGAAGAATAATGATAGTCATTATAATAATGTTTATTTGCTGCGCCTATGTTAAAAGTTCTTCGCTACTGTTCACTTGAACTGCGTTCGCCAACTTCACGTTGCAATCTAAAATGATATTCAGCTTTATTTCCAACACATTTGAAAATCTGTCTTAACAGGCTTATATTGTCGAAACGGTAAATTTAAAAACGCTCGACTTTCAACTGAATGTAGTATTCGACCTGTTCTTTATATATGTTCACTTAGTTGAACTCAAATCTCAATTATATAAGAGATATACTAATTTCAATGTTCCTCACAACTTCACATAAAATGGAAGTGCGGTAATCTCCTACGATCTACCTTGCTATCCTCGCGTCTCCACAAGTCGACAGTCGTCGCACTCGGACAAAGCTTTGGGATCTCCGTTAACCCAGTAAAAACACTTCCTCACTCTTCAAAGACTGCTGAAATAAGACTTTCGATCCTTGGATCTCCCCCTCCAAGTCGAAATTTTGTCGGCCATACCTATCTCCCACCATAATTTTAGCGCGTGGATTACTAATGCTTATTACTGCGTAAATTAACCGATCTGCGGTTTTTAAAGTATCAGACATAATTTCTTTTAATATTCTCTCCATTACCAAATAACAAAATCTTCTTCTAAGGGCCTAAATGCATAATTTCACCAAATTATGTAGTTGAAGTTGATCCCGTCTTCAATAAGACCTCTTCTCATTGGCTCTGGGCTGGGATCCAATAGCATTCGACCTGTTCTTTATATAAGTTCACTTAGTTGAACTCAAATCTCAATGATATAAGAGATATACTAATTTCAATGTTCCTCACAACTTCACATATAATAATATTTATAATATTAATTTCCAAACTCACTGTTGCTATGCCAATTTTAGCCTTCTAGAAGCGTCTATTGTGCAATATATCACGTGATCGGGCTCTCCCACGGCCTCGAGCTTGTAACACTACCCTCCTGTGTCACACTTCCAGAATTTATATTTGCTGGTTACATTTTATCATGGGGATGGAAATACGCTCATTTTGTCCAAGAATAATTCATTTTTCGGGGGCAGTACCATTAAAGGAAAATTATTGCAAGGGTTCATTACTCAAACTCTCACTTCGATCGCATGATTACGACACAAGAAATAAAAACTTAATTTTAAAATTCGCACATTCGCCATCTTGAGGTTATGTAAACAAATGAACTACATTAGATACCAGTGCATTACAATGTGTAAAAACATTTCCTGTACCAAGTTTCATTGCGTTTGGATCATTAAATCGCGAGAAAGGTCTATTTAAAATTTTCAAATTCGCTTGGCTGCCATATTCGTTTTGTAGTTAACCGGTTTTTGAAAATCTTATAGATGAAATTCCAGTAGTGCCCTTTATCTCTGTACAAAATGTCAGGGTGATATCGCTAATAGTTTCAGAGATATAGAATGCCGGTGAAATATTTCGCACAGCCGCCTTCTTGAGGTTATGTAAACAATTGAACGAAGTTAGATGTCGGTACATTACAATGTGTATAAACATATACTGTACCAAGTTTCATTGCGATTGGATTGTTAAATCGTGAGAAACGTCTATTTAAAAGTCGCAACTTCGCTTGGCCGCCATGTTGGTTCTGTAGTTATCAGGTTTTCAAAAATCACATTGGTGAACTTCTAGTAGTTCCCTTTATCACCGTGAAATATTCCGGGGTGATATCGGTAAAAGTTTCGTAGATATCGAATGCTGGTGAAATATTTCGCACAGCCGCCATGTTGGATTGGTGAGACTTAACAAAATTTGAAGGGCACGGTCGGGGTGGTGTGGAATAGTGCTATGAACTTACCGAGTTTCATTGCAATCACTCCAGCGGTTTAGAAGTTATTAGGGGGGGGGGGCACACACCATATCACACACACACGCACACGCACACAGAGACAGACACACTGACAAAAGGTGATCTCATAAGCCTATTTTTTCATAAATGAAAATAGGCTAAAAAGTATGCAACCTCTTGTATCCTTGTTGCAGATCTGGTTCATGTACGTCGAAATATCATGTTTTATACGTCTTCGGCGTGTTTCATTAAGGTGTGACTTTCCCACTATGATATGTTTGTGCTCCCCAAGCACAAAATACGTTATGAGCACGGCAGACCACACGCATATGACAAAATGTTGGCTCCAGTGCGCCTAGTGTCCAGGTTCTGCGCTTAGTACTAAACGTACTGCAGCACCCCGTCAAATGGACAGTGCTTGTGCGACTACGCGCTGCAGTGCTAGTGTGATGTCGTGCTGCACTGCTCAGAAATAGGCAGAATAGGGCTGCGCTTCACCTGCTAGCACTGCTTCACCTTGCCCATTGCACGGCCCTGGTGCACACACACGGACAAAAGGTGATCTCATAAACCTATTTTTTCATAAATGGAAATAGGCTAAATACGAGATTTTAAAATTCGCACAGGCGCCATCTTGTGGTTATGAAAACAATTCAGTTTGATTGTGGTCATTGATTAGTTGACATTAAGAATCGTCTAAATATTTCTAAATATTTGTAGACCATAGAGCTATGTACTATTAGATGACGATTATTGCGTACGGTAGGTTCATTGTCCAAACGTTGCCAACGATCGCATGATTAGGACACAAGAAATTAAAACTTAATTTTTAAATTTCACACAGGCACCATCTTGCGGTTATGTAAACAATTGAGCTGAATAAGATGTCAGTGCATTACAAGGTGTATAACATTTGCTATACCATTTAACGGCGCTCGAATGGTTTAATCGCGAGGAGAAAAAAAAAAGATCTCTTTTAATGTATCAACTTCGCTTGGCCCCCATGTTCGTTTGTTACTTAACAGGAATTTCGAGAGTCCCATCTAGTAGTTCATTTTATCACCGTACAAAATGCCAGGGTGATATCTGTAATTGTTTCGGAGATATGGAATGCCAGTGAAATATTTCGCACAGTCACCATGTTGGATTGGTGAGCTGTAATAAAATTTGAAGATCACAGTCGGCGTCGGACAAAATAGTACTATGAATTTTATCATCTTGGTTTACAGGATTGAGCCGCGTGGCATATCGGTTATTCTTTCCCGACGTTTCGGCTGACATTGACATGACATACACTTCAAGCTAATGCTACGACTGTCTCCTGACGATTGGACGACGTTGGATAACATAACTGCAAGGCAAGCAGATTCCATATTACAGAAAACAACAGCTACACATATAAAGGAATTTGACTTGCTGCAACAAAGGCAGAAACCACCTTCAACGTATGCACTAGATAGGAAGCGCATAGTGATCTACATGTCATCCCTGCCATTGAACGAGCCAAGTAAGGACCTGTTAGCCAAAGGACTTAATTACGCAATCACGCCAAGACGCCCTCCTACGGAAGATCTTATCTGCAGGGTAGAAGCTTCTATCCGTCATCTACCAGCCTTAGAAACAGAAGAAATTAGAGCAGAGGCCTCTCAGATCATCAAACATGCCAGGCCCGTTTCAAGCAACATCAGCAGGGAAGAACGTCAGGCCCTTAAAGAGCTACGAAGCAATGACAGCATTACGATTTTGCCAGCAGACAAAGGGAATGCTACGGTTGTATTCGACACCCAAGACTACGTGGATAAAGTTCGCAGCCTCCTTTCAGACACAGCTTATAAGGCGATCCCGAAGAACCCCATAAGGAAGATAGAACTAACGACGACGCGGCTAATTAAGGAGTCATCTATTCAAGAAGAGAAGCAGAAATCCCTAGTACCTCGCTACTCAAGAACTCTCACGTTCTACGGCATACCTAAAATACACAAGCCCGATGTGCCTCTGAGGCCTACAGTTAGCGCCATAGCGTCTCCAACTCACGCTCTGGCTAAATATTTGAACCAGGTACTGCAGCCATTATTCCCTCCGCCAGCCTCCCACGTGAAAAACTCGCAGCACTTTACTGATATCATAGCGAGTATAAGCCTGCGTGACGGTGATCTACTGGCAAGCTTCGATGTGGAGTCCCTATTTACCAGGGTGCCTGTACCTGACGCCATACAGTTAATCAGGGAAAAACTTACAGCCGCAGGAGGTCCAACGGACTTAGTGGAGTTAGCTGAACACTGCGTTAACTCCACAGTCTTCGTATTCAATGGGCAGATGTTTCAGCAAACGGAGGGAGCAGCCATGGGTTCCCCCCTCTCTCCACTACTGGCTAACGTGTTTATGGCTAACTTCGAAGAAGAAGCGATCAAGGAGAGCCCACTGAAGCCTAAGTGTTGGTTCAGATACGTAGACGACGTCTTTTTGATATGGGAACATGGACGCACCACACTTCAGGACTTTCTAGACTTCATGTGCTCCAGACATCCGAGCATCAACTTCACAATGGAAGTAGAAGAAAATAATCAGCTGGCCTTCTTAAACGTTCTGCTCTATAAACGAACAGATAACACACTCGGACACAGGGTCTATAGGAAAGATACTCACACAGATTGGTACCTACATGCTAACTCAAGTCATCCTCCATCGCAGAAAGAAATGGTAGCTAGAACACTCCTCACCAGAGCCAACCACATTTGCGATAAGGATAGCGTGAATGAAGAAAAGAAACATGTTTGGAACACGCTCCTAGCTAATGGCTACAGCAAAGGACAAATAAATAGGGCCACACGGAAGGTAGAACAAAGCCGAAGTACTGGCAAAAAGAACAAAGATAGGCCCCACTATAAAGCCTTTCTGCCGTACGTACAGGGGTCGACAGATAGAATCGCCAGGCTGCTCAAGAAACACGATGTTACTACTGTGATGCATCCTATAAACAAGCTGACGCAAGTGGTGCGTAAATCAAACGAGATAAAGCTGCCAAACCAGGACGCAGGAGTTTACAAAGTGCCTTGCTCCTGTGGACAGGTCTACATAGGGCAAACAAAAAGACGCGTTTCCATTAGGATTTCAGAGCACATTCGGGACACGAAACAGATAAACTACAGATCTGCAATAGCTGAACATGCTGACGTCACGAGACACGCCATCGAATTTGATAGGGCCGAAACTGTTGCTAAAATTCCCGGATACCAAAACAGGTTAATTAGAGAGGCAATAGTGGTCGTGAAGCATCCCAATAATTTCAATCGTGAAGATTGGTTCAAACTCAACAACATCTGGAAAGTGCTACTAGCGCGCGACTGCCAGGGGCGGGGACCAATCAGCGAGCAGCGTGACGTCAACGCAGGGCAAGCAAGCACATCTGACTGGCAACAACCGTTAGTTTGAGTACGGGCACCAACTCGTACCTACCCATGATTAAGGCTGCTGCAATGTCAGCCAAAACGTCGGGAAATAATAACCGATATGCGACGCGGCTCAATCCTGTAAGCCAAGATGATAAACTTGACACCGGCCGCGAAAGCCTACGAACTAAGCACTATGACCTTACCTTACCGATTTTCGTGTTGACCGACTGAATAGCTTTCTTCATTAGAAATACCCATCACTGAAAAATGGGTTCTATCACTACTAAATGAAAATAGGATACCAAGTATATGAAAAGCAAGAACGGGAGGTTTCATTTAGGAAAGAAATACTCTTATTGGTCACAATGGAGTGAAAGTTTGGTGTGTAGGTTACACTCTGCCTTATATGCCAACACTGCGAGAAGGTGAGTTCGATTCCCATCTTAGCTATCTTAGAGTGTTTTTCTGTGGTTTCCCACTTCCACTCCAGGAAAATGCGTGGATAGTTCCTAAGTCAAGGCCATTGCCAACTCCAAAAATAACGAAGTTTACCAGACTTCAACTACATGGGACTGATGAACAATAGGCTATGTTCCAAACCCCTATATGAAGCAACAAGAAATATTTCGAATCAATGGGATCCATCGTATTGATTTTAGGAAACATGTTTCTAACGTAGACTACAGTATGACCGCGATCGAAACGAGCAAGGTGCCTTGCCCTGTCTGATGGGGCACGCTCTCAGATTGAAATCATTATGTTGATTATTATTGATATTTCAAGAAGTAATTATCCTATGTTTGAATAAATAATTGGCCTGGAATTACATATGGCCCAGCATCGTCAGTTCACGGTCACCTTCCATGCTTGTCCGGGTAGCGGGCAAATAGACACTTCCATAACGTTATTGACGAGATTCTTTTATGAAATAACGGAATCAATTTCTCCGCTTAGAATAATGTTACTGATAGCGAATAGCTGGTAAAAATCGCCTGTATACCGTTACTAGACTTATAACGTTGTTGGTGGGTTCGCATTTCAAAATAACTGAATTAATTTGTCTACCCTGAATAACGTTATTGATAGCGTATGGCTGGTAAAATTCGCTCGTATACCGTTACTAGACTTATAACGTTATTGGTGGGTCCGCATTTCTAAATAACGGAATTATTTTTCTTCCATGAATAACGTTATTGACAGCGCAAAGCTCGTAAATATCGCTCGTATACCGTTACAAAGCTTATAACGTTATTGGTGGGTTCACATTTCTAAATAACGGAATTAATTTTTCTGCCCTGAATAACGTTATTGATAGCGGATAACTGGTAAAAATCTCTCGTATACCGTTACTAGGCTTATAACGTTATTAGTAGGTTTGCATTTTGAAATAACCGAATCGATCACTCTGCCTGAATAACGTTATTGATGACGCGCAGCGGGTCAAATTCGTTGTCATACCGCTACTAGACTTATAACGTTAATAACGGGAGCACATTTTAAAATAACAGAATCTTTTCCTCTGCTGGTTATAACGTTAATAGCACAAACCAGGGACAATTATAACCCCTTATTTCGTTGCCGCACTAAACAAGTTATTCATATAGTCTACTATTTGTTTTGGGTACGGAAGCCGTAACGTAACAAAAATTAATTCGTTATTTTTGACAATTCTGTTACGTTATGAAGCCTTGGCAATAAGCATTTCGGCGTTCCGAACAATGGACATTTTCTGATAGAATATTTAAGAACATTCGATCCATTTATAGATGAGCGTATTCGTAATTATGGAGATAAAGGCAGTGGTAATACAAGCTACCTATCCAAAACTATTTATGAAGAAGTCATCGAAATTATGGCTAAAATAGTGACGTCTAAACTAGTTGAAGAAATCAAAACTGCGAAGTACTATTCTATCATTGTGGATTCGACCCCAGACATCTCTCGTATTGACCAACTTCATTCATTTTACGATATGTAAAACCAGACGGCACTGTTACTGAACGATTTTTAACTTTACTGGACAATCCAGGTCACAAAGGTGAAGACTTATATGATGCAGTCACATCTACTTTGAAATCTCATGGTATAGAAATTCTTGATATGAGAGGGCAATCTTACGATAACGCTGCCAACATGAAGGGCATATATATTCGGGACTTCAAGCTAGAACAAAAAACGACAATCCTCTCGCAGAGTACACACCATGCACTGCACATTCGTTGGTACACACACTGCAAACAGTTGTACAGAAGAGGGTGAGTTTTTTGAAATGGTCCAGGAGTTGTTATTTTTTTCAGATTCGACAGAAAGATAGTTTTGAGCATTTTGCTGATTTAAAATTTGTGAAACTAAAATCATTGTCTACAACAAGTTGGTCTGCACGTGCTGATGCGGTTTCTGTTCTGGTTGAATTTTGGAACGAAATAATAAATGCTTTATCAGCTTTTGAAGAAAATCCCAACGAAAAAGCAATAGTTCGAAATAAAGCTACAGGCCTTCGGAATAATATGGAACGCCTAGAAAATGCGCTAAGAATTTGGTCTGTTTTACTTAAACGATTCGATGCTACAAGTCAGAAATTGCAAGCCATGGATACCAGCATTCCAGATATTTTGGATTTCTACATATCGTTGGTTGGTTTTGTAGAAGGTGCTCGGAAAAATGTTGAACTTTATGAAGAAACAGCACGGAAAATTTCTACCATCCAGGAGTTTGAAAAAGGCGTTCGTAGGAAGAAACGAAGAAAATTAATGTCTGATGAATTGTATGAAGATGATGTTGAGCTAGGTGGAAGAGAGAATTTCAGAGTAAATATTTTTAATATAATTTTGCATAGACTCTATAAAGATTTGAAGGACAAATGCGCCGATTATGAAATAATTTTTCAAAAATTTATCGCGCGTATCGAATTTGGTACGTTGAATGAACCTGAATTAAGAAAACATGCGGCAACATTACAAGAATATTTTACAAATGATATAGAACAAATATTTTTAAACGAGTTGTGCCACTTTAAGAAAGTAAAAAATATATGAAATTAACCCGCCTTTCGAAATATAAAAATTTATTCGACAGAATGATCTACAAGGAGTATTTCCAAATGTTGAAAGAGCATACCGCTTGTTGAACTGCACAGCAGTTACCAACCGCAGTGCCGAACGCTCGTTTTCATGTTTAAAGCGCATAAAAGACTATTTGAGATCAACCACAAGCCAGGACCGTTTGGTTTGTCAAATGATTTAAGCAATTGAAGCTGAATTAATGTCAGATATGGAATTTGACGATATTATCAAACTTTTGCTAAAAAAAAGCACGGAGAAAGATTTTTGTTAGCACACCTAGATCTTAAGTTATACCTACATATAAAAGTTAATTATACGTGTAAGAAAATAAACTTGAATTTTTAATAGGTTGCCTTACTAACTACCAGTCAATTTCACACAAACCTACAAAATGGAGGGGGGTGGCAATTTTTATTTTGCCTAGGGGCGCCCAAAAGTTAAATCCGCCCCTGCCCACGCATATGCTAAAATTGTGGTGATTTGCTTCGAAACTGTTGTGTGACTGGAGGCAAATCCAATTATTATAAAGATAAGCCATTGGTGCCTATTTTCCAATTTCCCATCGGGAGAACTCAACCCACACCCAACTGCACGGGGCTGATGACTAAGAAGTCCCAAGCCCATAAAATGAATTAACAGCAGTCAAAATCACGGCAGATATTTCATCAGTTTGTGTCAAACGTTTTGGCCCTGAATTTATTATTGTTTTAATTATTGTACAGATGGCTCAGTTGTAACTGTACCTAGGAAAAGAACAGAACTACACACCAAATAAGTCTTCGCTGTCTACTGGTATCAGTATATCTTGTATCGAGTGCACTTGTTACAGTGTCATTTAATCTTATTAATTGGACTAGCCTACATGTTTATGGATTCACATGTAAGTTATTTCTTGTATGTACAGTAGGCCTAATTATTGTTTTTGTGTTCGATGTGCATAAAATATGTCTTTTTGTCTAGTGGTACCAGTACATTTTGGATCGATTCATTCGGCAGTGTGCTATTTAATTATTTGAATATGACTACCGTAGCTTGGGCCTACATGTCTAAGTATTTACATGGAGGTAAATTTTTGTATGTAGTGTTAATTTATATTCTCCGATGTTCATCAAAATAGCCTTCATTGTCTACTGGTATATTTTGTATTTTATACAGAGTGCCATTTAATCTCATGGATAGGACTAGCCTACTTTTTTATGGATTTACAGGAGGCAGTCGTGACCTTATGATAGGAATTACCTAGGCATTTACCTTTAGTATGTGTGGGACCCATGGTAAACCACTTGCTGGGTGACTAAGGGGAGAATCGAACCCAACATTTCCCGGTTTACACCACTAGGCTGAGTGTACCACGTTCTTACCCTCTTACCCTCAGACTAGAATTAGATTTCTTGACAGTCAGGAATCGAACATGGACAGAAGTGATAACCAAGAACTTCACAACCTGGTTGGTCACATTTATTTTAAAGAATAATATGTAGTAAAAAGAAATTGAAATTCCTACAGGAACAGTTACAACATTCTCTGTCTACTCAGCCAAGATATTCTGCAGATCTCTCCTGTGGGTCTCAGCATTGAAGAAAATCCACAGCCTGCTTCCAGTCTCCGACCGGGTCAGGAATGGAATGAATGAAGCCCCCATCTAGCGGCGAGGATATGAACTGTGCCGGCTGCCGAGGCCTGACGCACTCCTCTGGGGCAATGATTAAATGAATGACAGATGAAATGAAATGATAGTGGAGAGTGTTGCTGGAATGAAATTTGGACAGGGAAAACCGGAGTACCCGGAGAAAAACCTGTCTGCCTCCGTTTTGTCCAGCACAGATCTCACATGGAGTGACCGGGATTTGAACCACGGACCCAGCGGTGAGAGGCCGGCGTGCTGCCGCCTAAGCCACGGAGGCTCTGGTCTCAGCATTATTTTATTTTATTATTTTCCTGATTGAACTTCGGTAGTACCTTATTTCAACACCTGGGGCACCTCCGCATGCCTGTCCCTTTATACAGCTACACACACTACTACAGTCATCACATAATCGGAGGAATTCAACCCAGCACGGGGCTGATGACCAAGATGTCCCAACCCAAAAAATGAATTAACAGCAGACAAAATCACGTCATGATGTTATTTTGTAAGGTTTTGAATATTCCCGAAGGGAATATGATGTAGTTTCCATTTGAGCGGATATCAATAAATGATAAAAATTGTCCGGTTAGCTCAGACAATGCCAGCGTTTCGCCCCAGTGTGCCATTAGGCTCATCAGTTGGTACAGACACACCTACCAATACGCGTGGCTAGCACATACTGAGAAGGCCATGCAAGACACAAAATACAAGCAGTATTGACGTTGTGCCCAACTCTAGGAATGGGTATTCCAAGATTCAGACACCTAGATATCAAGGGAAAGGCTACAGCCGCTTTTGAAAGTTGAGATATTTGAATATCGCGCTCCATTACTTCTAGAATGGAATGGAAACTTTGTGCAGCCAAGAGCATGTTAAGTGACGTAGCGAGTAGTAGCAGAGGTCGAGACTATTTATTGATTAAATAGTTAGCCATGGAGTAGAGACTTGAGACTTGGATCAGATTACTGGCACGGCCAAATGAAAGAGAATGCACTTAGTCTCAAGTGAATCGGACCAGAGACACCGGAGATATGAGGATTTCCAGATTTCAGCGTGATCCAGCGTGGACCCGACCGTTTTGAATAAAAGCCGACCGGCCCAAGCATCATCAGCTCACTTCGAACCAAGCGCTTGCATGACAAGGTGCTGCTGCTACGTTGAGCCAAGGCACATGGTTGCCGGATCTACGCAGAAGATATCTTTAAATTGTGATAGTCACAAAAGTGCTGCGATACGTGTGGAACATAGTAAGTTTCCGGCAGAGAGAATCACTAAGGTGATTGTTATTTTTCTACGGACACTGGTGAAATACTTTATTTCTATATGGACACATGCTAGACTTTGTCTAGAAAGTACTTTGTCACAGTCCAGTAATAATAATTCAATACTTGGATATTTTAATCCAATTAGTCAGTTTCATAAATTGTAACTTGATAACCACTCCGATCTTTCAGTATATTGAAGGCCAGTCTATCACGGTGTTGTTCATTAGCCGACAAAGGGAAACTATAAGTTGCTTCGCGCATGATAGATGGTGATAAACCATGCCCAGGGAACGATCTTCAGAACAGCCGTTGATTGATTTAGACTGTCAGTGTTTTCCTATACTGAAAAGATTACCGTGAGTTATGTTACAACTAACGTATTTGAGAATAGATCACTTGGATCTGACCCCATTTAAGCGAACTGCTATGGATTTAATTGAAGCCAATATTAAAATGGATCAGCAGTTACTTCAAACTTCAAGAAATATTTCCACTATGTCGTGTTAGACAGATTGTGGGTATATAATGGCGGCCGATACAAGGATTAGACGTGCGTGTCCAATAGGGCATGTATCTGGATAAATCTGGTACAGACCAGGTTCACTTCGCTTCAAGACCAACGAGAAATGTAAGCCACATTTGACTTTTATATTATGCCTAGCTAATTGGAACAAACTCATTTTCTGCAGATGACCAACACATTTGTTTTTCTTCGTATTTAAATCTTGCAATGATTTACGCAAGACATATTAGAGTTATTCTGAGTATTTTCAGCACTCAGAACAGTTTCGGATCGATGACCGAGCATAACGAGCATTTATTTGAATGTTTCATATTTTTTTGATAATCACGGTAATGAGGCGAGGTAACTGTAAAAGTTAATAATTATTTTTGTTGAGAAATGGATATTTTATCCATATTCGAAGAATCGAACATGGGGATTCTCACATAATGAAATAATAATTAAACACATTTACAATAATATAGCTAATAATAATAATAATAATAATAATAATCCACTAATAATAATAATAATGATTTTCATAACTTTTCTAAATAATTCTTGGATCTTATATTTTCTAACAATCACATTCATTGAGAGAGAGCTTATGAAGTAGTTTAATCATTTCTAGTTTGGAACAGGTGATTTTCCGAAGGATAGTGGTTAGCGCAAGCCCGCATTCAACCAACATTACAGTTCTGGTTGAACAGTTAATATTTGCAATGAGCAAAGTATATTTTTCAGATAACACGGAGAGGCATGAAACGGGAATCAAATGATATTTGTATCAATTAGGATATTTTTGTATTTATATAAAATCATGACGTAGATACACATTCGAAAGTGAAATAGAGAGTATCATAAGTGTGGTAACTTCACGATTTGAACTGAATGGTAAAATAAAATAGCAGGTTCGATGACTCAGTGTTAAAGAAGGAGTATTGGAACCAGACATTGCGTCGTATGAATGACCCAAAGGTTATTTCTTTAAATCAAGATGCGTTAACACAATGTTTAGTGAAAATGAAAATCCACTGCCTGCTTCCAGTCTCCGACCGGGTCAGCAATGGAATGAATGAAGCCCTCGTCTAGCGGCGAGGATATGAACTGTGCCGGCTGCCGAGGCCTGACGCACTCTTCTGGGGCAATGATTAAATGAATGACAGATGAAATGAAATAATAGTGGAGAGTGTTGCTGGAATGAAATTTTGACAGGGAAAACCGGAGTACCCGGAGAAAAACCTGTCTGCCTCCGTTTTGTCCAGCACAGATCTCACATGGAGTGACCGGGATTTGAACCACGGACCCAGCGGTGAGAGGCCAGCGTGCTGCCGCCTAAGCCACGGAGGCGGCTAACACAATGTTTAGTGTTTAGTTTAAAACATTAATTTATCAAGGACTAACATGTACTGTGGAGTGTGAGTGAGAATGAATAATGTAAATAATTTACTAGTTAGTTTTACCAGCTTTCTGATGAGGATAAACTTGCAATAAAATCACTCGGTAGACCATTACCGGATTTAAGTATTATCCAAAATATCAAAACTGGAAATCGACAGTTCCGTATAAGAGGGTGTTAAAAAGAGATATTTATGACAATAATGAATGGCTATGTGGATGCGATATTAAAAACGCTTTATTCTGATTCCCGTGTCTGTTGTTTGGTGGAGAATCCACCTGGATCAAAATAGGAGTTACGGTCATTAAGTATTAATCATTAATCAAGTACTAACATAAAGAAACATGAATCTTCGGCTGTTCACATACAAAACTGTTTGAGATTGTCACTTCTTGGAACTGTTAACGTAGCTGCACAATTGGACAGTGCCTACAGAAGGAAAATTGCGGATTATAACGAAGGCGTTAGGCAGAATAGGTATGTGTTAAATATTGCAATAAACTGTATTCGTTTCTGCGGCTCTTTCGAACTGGCTTTGGTTGTCCATGATGAAAGTGAAACATCAACAAATCCAGAAGTTTTTAGAGGACTAATTAATTTTAGCGCTGAGTTGGATGCTGTGTTGGAAGGTCATTTGGAAAGGGTAGGCTACTGTTTTCAAAGGAACATCAAAAACAATCCAAAATGAACTTTTACAAATTATGTTGGAGGTTTGCCAACATCAAATCATATTAAGGAATCAGAATTTTTAGCCATTAGGTCTATAGCTGATGAAACTGGTGATATTTCAAATATATTTCAGATGGCTGTTGTGTACCGTTACGTAGTAACAGGCAAACCAGTAGAACAGTTTTGGAGTTTCCATTCTCCCTCAAAACATGTTGCCTACTGGAGGAATTAAAGAAGCAGAAATTGAATCAAATTCCGCAAAAAATAATTGCACAGACGTATGACGGAGCGCACGTTATGTCTGGTTCCTCTGGTGGGATTCAAGCTATACTAAAAAAATCCTACCCTTATGGAGAATATGTGCACTGCTATGCCCATCAAGTTGATCTTTTAATGAGCAAGGTGGCGTCACTCAACCGCAATTTGATTTATTTTTTTCAAGTTTGCAAGGAATCTGTGCATTCTTTTCCAACAGCTCACAGTGGACCACTTTACTCGATGTATTGAAGAAACGTTAGCCGCGAGCTTGTCCTACTTGGTGGAACTTTCAATCAAGATGCGTTATCACAATTTTTAATGAGTGCAAGAAAGAAATCATCGAGTGTATGAACGAGATATTGGTAGGCGACAATGTAATGAGTGAAACTACAATTTGCCAAGCTCTTGGTCATAAAAAGGTACTTTCAGTTCTAGTTTCAATTATTGGCTGGGATTCTTCCATAAAGTTATGCCACTTGTCGAAATTCTCTTCAGTAAGCTACAACATGGAGACATTGATACGTATTCTGTGCATAAGGCCATTTAAGCATTTCAAACAAATATCACCAAGATTCGTGAAGACACTGATATAACCAGTGCTAATGAACATATTAATTGCTCATCGAAGAATAAGAAAGTGGACAAGACTGAGTGGAAAAGAGAAGCATTAGAAGTGTGCGATGTTATAATTTTCCAGGCAAAAGATCGTTAAAGCTTCTCGGGTCATCTTGTAGCTTCATCACTGTTCTTTTCAGAGAAGTTCCTCTTGTATCCTTCCACGTTTCCAGAAGATATCTTAAAGACAGTGTGTTTACATTTTTTTGACAAAGTGAAACTACGCCATGAACTATATTGCATCCATTTAGCACAAGAATTTAGATCATTGTCAGGCACTGATAGTCTATTGGAGTTTATAATAACTAACAACCTAGAGGAAGACGTTCACCGAAAGCTTGAAACTGTTGAAGTTAATTCTGACTATTCCTATGACGTCTGTCGAAGCAGAAAGGTGTTATTCCAACTTAAAATGAAGAACAACAATCTTAAGGAACTCCATGATCAAGGAAAGATTATCGGCCTTGGCGATGATTTGTATTGAAAGAGATCTTATGATGGAGATGCCAGACTTCAACCAACGAGTGACAGACAAGTTTGCATCGATGAGAAACAGGAGGCCAAATTTTTATTTTAAGTGAGGTAAGCAATTGTAATTGTTCTGTATAATTTGCCTCTTTTTTCCTTTTTTGTAAGTAAAGGAATGTTCGAAAAATTGACCTTTTGAATTTTGACAACCCCTGTATTTCAATTTTAATAGAAATCTAGTTTGTTTTCTAACCTTAATACATTTTTGTTACTTGTGTAAACTTCCCATATAAAATTGCGACATCGGAAATTTTGGTAACACCCAGCTTTATATACCACCAGGTGCCATTGCTAATTCTGGTATCATTTCCTGAATGAACTGTTCATCCCTTTCAACAACAATAACCATCATATCTACAGCTGTATATACAAAAAAAAAACGGTCTGTTTTTACAAACATCTGACCTTGGATCTGATAATAGTAATTATGTGACGTTTTTAAACATAAATCATTGTTCACTACTGTCACATATGGAGACATTTTCCAAAGCATGGCATGGTACTCCTTTCACTTCCAGTACCATGTGGTTGCAAATTAAACCACCACAACTTGCAGCTAGGTAAGTTTTGGTAGGATGAATAATTAATCCACATTCAGCCACCTTGTGGTCAGTGATTTCTTGAAATCGCTTTCTTGCCAAAGGCTCCATGTCCAATCCCCATTTCATAAATATGCTCTGAAAGGTGGTGCAGGCAATTAAACTTAATGCCATTTTTTTCATTTTTGGTATGGCATATCCTCCCAAAATTACTTGCGGTCAGTCGCTTCTTTCTCTGCACGTCCCACAACTTGGTTACAGAATGTCCTTGTGTTAAACGCTCAATTTCCTGTAGGTCATCATTTGTGAGTCCTACAGATTTACACTAAGATATATTTGCAAGTTGCTCGTAAGAGTGATCATTCGTCACAACTTCAACACTTACTTTTGATGTTTCATTCATGCTAGGCACTACGCAACGAGGCCATTGTTAATTAAGGAGTTGAGTAGTAGTCCGCGGTGTCCAACAGCGTGCGTACATAACACTTCTGAGACAACTTTTGGATTTAATAATCAAGGAGGCTTTCAGCTATCGGGTCATGTTATGTAGCCTACATTGAGTGTCTGACAAGGATCCAGTGTCTGGTATGGAGTTGAAATTGTATCTAACTACGGTAGGTAGGTCTGTAATAGTTGATTAATGTTGTACATCATTTAGAAAATCCACTTTGAACCTAGAACTTACAAAATATGCTTAAATAACACAATTTCTTATTTTGGCAATTGCCAATTTACTGCACATAGAATACATTGGGCAGCAACCTAACCACTAACCAAGTTGAAAGACGATCGCTAACAAGCGCAAAACACGAATTGAACTTATCCGTTCCGAGAGAAAGAAGAAAAACGTAGCAAAAGAATCAATCAACGAGTCGATCTGGATCAGTCCGAGACTAGGGGAACAGAAAACCCACAGCTGTTGTTGGTGATCAGTTGGTTCGCTGGAACGACGAGGCGAGCCGAACTGGGAAGCAGCAGAATAATAGAATGTTGTCAGCAGATGCATGGAAAGTTGATCTACTATTGCCATGGTTTCGTTTGGTCATTTGTTAATCTGTTTGCCAGAGCGAAGATAGTAATTTGGAAATAGACCTGTCTCGAAAAGGGCTGGTTTTCTGGCCTTAAAATGTGGTTTCGTGGTCCCTCTGTGACTTTCCAAGTACCGTATTGTTCCACGTGCCAAGCCGAGTGGCGTAAAAATGCTATGTCCAGTTTTTGTACAACTTCTCTTTTGCCTATAATAGCCCATGCATGAGAGCCAAATGGCCAAACAGACCCAATTAAAGCTTGAATATTCCAAGAACATTTACTAGTGAGCACCTACAAACTGAGAGTATTCAACACGCAATATTTCAGTTTCATAGCCCTTGTGGTTACAAAGATGCGATAATTAATGCGTCAGTTCCTCGTTTTTGGATTATATATAATTAGATAAAATAAGATAAAATGACATTACTTACCTTTAAATGAAATATAAATCCATTCGTAGACCATGCACATGAAATAAATAAATAAATAAATAAATAATACTATATGCATACAGACACAGTCTAGGCGGCGTTCATAGTAAACACAATACACACTAATAAAATGTACGTGCATATACGTTACAATATTCCTTTGTAATATCACTCAAGTGTCTAATATACAGGGTGTATCTAAATTATACCGATACAAAAATCAGAGACGCTCTGTGTGTTATGTAAAAGACGATACCGCAACGGATTGGCGGAGAAAATGTTTCCCTTAGAGAAAATGAGCTTACTTTGTTACTTCCGGGCGCGCGATTCAAATCTACGAACACGCCGTATTTGCTGAGCCAGAGCGCAAGCCGCTGGCTACTGCTGGGCTTCAGGCATGGGGAGGGAGTGTGATAGAAGGAGACAGAGATATGCTGGTGGGAATGCGCAAGTTTCCTCGTTCGCCTCGCGCAGAATTGTCCTTGTGCCTTTCAGGCAATATCCTAATTTGTTTACTAAGCAGCCGTAATCACACACACTGTACAAGGACGCACAGTAATAAAGACACATTTGTCAGTCATGAAATGTACCCGATAGTTTCTCTTCTCGTATGTTCGTCTCAATAATTTTCTTTATTATTTGACATACGCAAAGATGCCGTTGTACGAGTGTGCATTCATTTATTCACAACATTGTAGGCCTAAATGGAATGAAATACTGAACGAAAGAAACTCTACACCCAATGGTTTGATTACAGTAAATGTTCAATATGCCCCCTCCAACTTTGATGCACAGTTCTCAGCAGTGTATTAGTGACATTTGGACTCTGTTCAGGATGTGTGGTGTGTTACGAATGACCTGGAAAGCTGTACGGGGTTCGCATACTCTAAAGTCTTCACGTAACCCCACAAGAGAAAGTCCATGGTAGTTAAATCGGCCGAGCGCGGAGGCCATTTACCTGGGCCACCACGGCCTACCCATCTTCCTGGATAATGAGCATTTAAGTGTCGTGTGACATGGTGAGCAAAATGCAGTGGAGCATCATCATGACACAGCCAGATTCGCTGCCGAATACCCAGGGGAACATCTTCCAATAAACCAGGCAGTGATTCTGACAAGAAACGGTAGTATTCCTCAACATTCGGACGAGGAGGAAGGATATACGGCCCAATTAAATAGTCACCAACAATACCGGCCTAAATATTAATACTAAACCTATGCTGGAATGAGCGAACCACTGTTCCATGAGGGATTTCATCCGCCCAAAAATGCTGATTTCTGGAGTTTGCTACGCCTTCTCCCGTAAATGTAGTTTCATCCGTGAAAAGGAGTGACGACAAGAAGTGTGGAATATTTCCATCGCTGTTTAAGACCCACCTTGCAAATGTTAGGTACTGTGGGTAATCCAGAGGTGTTAGTTCTTGCACCTATTGATAGCGATGAGGGCACAATTGCTGGTCCTTCCAAACCCTCCACACCGTCATATGAGAAGCGCCAACATTACTCGCAACAGACCTCGTACTGGTTGAAGGATTGTCATTTATTTCTTCTAATGCAGCCTCTTCAAACTCTGGGGTCCGTACTGTACCATTATCCTCAAGCGTAAGTTGTAGTACTGTGCACTGCGAGAATTGTTTTGAAACGCAGCGCGGCACTTGGATGGCAAGGCAAGGCACGACAGCCGACACGAGCACCGTTAGGTGAGCGCCGAGCCCTGCCGAGATCGACCGAAGTGCTAGGTCCAAGACAGATGTCCGGAACTTGAGTCACGCGTAGATCCAACATATTGATTGATTAATTAAGGATTACTTTATTGATAATAAAGAGGAAGAAAAGTTATTTTATGCTTTTCAGCATTTATACGAGATGTATTGACACTGTACAACATTTTTGAAGAACTTATTTCAGTTGCAAGACTTAATGGAATATGTAAGCCATTTTGATTATGCGCTGAGGACTTGATTTATTGATCTACACATCGCTGGAGAGGGGCCTGTTCACCCTTTTGAATCTGGGGGCGTTTTGAGGAAGACAGATTATTCAGTATCTCTGCAAAGAGCAGAACAAGCTTTTAACGCGTTATTCTATACGTATCGCGAGCACGCAGTCTACTTAAGTAGGGCAGTTGTGATGCTTCTAAGCCACTTAGCGTGGCTGAGCCCAAAAAACAAACATGGCGGCCAAGCGAATGTTAAATAATAAAGAACTCCCGAACCCGTGGTCAGAGATTCACGAATGAAGTGTCGTTGAACTCGAGCTGACGGGGGTTTTGCTATGGACCACTCATTTCAACCCTAAAATAAAACCTACCCACTAGTAGGGGGTATTTTCTTAGTAAAAAGTCGCTTTCTGTGTGCTACATATATACAGTTCAATGCTAATAGGAAATTTCACGTTGTTCCACACAAGAGACATGTGAATGATGGATAGCCACTATCAATTAACATTTTTGTTTTTATGTTTTTACGCATCCGCACTTGTTTTTTTTTTGTGTAAGAGGGCGAGCTTTTTGAATAATGATTTATAGATAAGGAGAGATGGGAGTCCTAAGACACTTGGCGCGGCTGTGCCCAAAACACAAACATGGCGGCCAAGCGAATGTTAAATAATTAATAGCTCGCGAACCCATGGTCGGATTTTGACAAATGAGGTGTCGTAGGATTCGGGCTAACGCTCTCTTTCCTCTGGATAAATTATTTTAACCCTAAAATAAAACCTACCCCTACTAGGGGGTGAAATAGTACTTTCTTAGTAAATGTGTCTTTCCATATGCAACATATATGCTGCATAATGCTAATAAGAAACTAATCTTGTTCCACATGAAAAACATGTACAGTCCTGGATGCCGCTATGATTCAACATTTTTGTTTTTACACATGCGCACTTGGGGCTTTTGTAAGAGGGCGGGCTTTTTGAATAATGATTTATAGATAAGTTATTTACAAAAAAATAACCAAAAGATCCAAAACTAATAGGTCATCGGCTTTTTAATATCTCATGAACCAATAAGGATAGAGACTTGTACGAGGTGTCAAATGACTCGGGGTGACACCCTCTTTTTGAATACATTTTTTGAAATGTTTACAAAGGGCCTGACTGCACTTTTGTTAATATCTCACTAACTAATAATCAGAGAAGGTTTAGTGAGGTGTCATAGGACTCAGGATGGCCAACCCTTTCCCATGGCCAACGAATTTACCCAAAAGACCCAAAACTAATAGGTCATCGGCTTTTTAATATCTCATGAACCAATAAGGCTAGGGACTTGTATGAGGTGTCGTTGGACTTGGAATGACATTCCCTTTTTGAATGTATTATTCATTTTTGTCAAAAAGGCCTAACTGCGCTTTTGTTAATATCTCGCTAACTAATAATCAGAAAGGGTCAAGTGAGGTGTCATAGGACTCAGGATGGTCAACTCTTTCCCATGGTCAACGCATTTACCCAAAAGACCCAAAACAGCAAGGTCATCGACCTAAGATTTTATAAACTAATCATCGGAGAGGGTCAGGTGAGGTGTCATAGAACTCAGGATGGCCAACCCTTCCCCATGGTCAATGAATTTACCCAAAAGATTCAAAACGGCAAGGACATTGACCTAATATTTTATAAACTAATCATCAGAGAGGGTCAAGTGAGGCGTCACAGGACTTAGAATGGTTAACGCTTTCCCATGACCAATGAATTTACCCCAAAATTCAAAACAGCAAGGTCATTGACCTGAGATTTTTTAAACTAATAATCGGATATAGACATGTGAGGTGTCATAGGACTTAGAATGGTCAACCCTTTCCCATTGCCAATGAATTTACCCAAAATACCCAATACATTATGATCATTGACCTGAGATATTATAAAATAATAATCGGATAGGAACATGTGAGATGATTACCTTGAGTGATGAAACATAACTAGGTAGAGAAAGAATTATTGTAGGCTACATGTATGATGACGGACAAGTATTTCACCATTGGAACTTGTTTTCAGATCAAACTGCAATACAGAGAGAGTATAGGTTGCAGGTATGTGTTAATAAATGACAAACGGTATACACAAAATCTGATTTCTCGATTCAAGAATTAAGAGTAGACTATCTTTAATTGATTGGTTAAAGAGGATAGCTAAAACACAAAAAGGTGACTACATCGAACTAAACTGATCCAAGCTGTATCAAACCCAACTGAACCGAACTAAACCGAACCAAACCTAATCAAAAAACAAGCCAAGGGTTTATGTGTAAAACTTGTGGGTGAATGTGGTCATTGGTAACGTCAAAAAGGAAAGGGATAACGCTCTACCTATAGAGGGTAAGGTAAACCTAGTGCATAGTGCAGAGATAATGTTTAAAACCGATTACACTTGTCTCTTTTCAAATTAATACTTGGATTACAAATACAAAGGTGGACTGGGTTTGATATACAGTTAATGCTGCCTATCACACACTAGACTGTAAGAAAGCCAAAAGAGCAAAAGGCGTAGGTAGAGCAGTGGTAAAATCGCTATGTGTAGAGAACTACCTAGCGGTTTTTTGAACTGGAAAAGCTATGTCTCATAAACAGTGCAGGATACAATCCAGCAACCAAAATTTGTATCTTGTGGAACAGTAAAAATGCACTTTTGCCTTGATAGATAACAAACGTGTGTGGACGGATGACCTGCTCACCAGTCTACCATGGGGTTATAACAACGAGGAGGAGGAGTGATTTCTGTGTTTGATTGTTTAGAAACATAGCTTTTTTGCAACTAGTAGATTTAGTATTTTTGTATTTTGTAAATATTTGTTTTTTGTCATTGTAAATTATGGATTTTTAAAATAGTGGAAACCACTTTTTATTAATGGTAAAATGTTAAATATTTAACTAAAATTTCTTTGGGATGAGTGTGCATGTCAAGGATGTTTTTTGGGAATAAATAGAGTGGTTGTGTCTGTTCTCAAAGACAGGCATGGTTGTGCAAATGTATGACTACACTGAAAGAGAGAGAGAAAGCTTGTGTGTGTGTGTGTGTGTGTGTATGTGTGTGTGGGTAGCATTGATTGTTTGACCAGAGCAAATACGGTGAGGTAGGGTGAAGAGAGGGAATATTTACACTTACATATATATAAATGGTAAATAGTAATTTTGTCTTTTTCAATAGTTTTGTTTCCTTGAAATGCAGCGGTACATAGGTGTTATTTTGTAGTAGTGTAACGGGTTCATTGGTGACCCCTCTGTTGGGTGACAAGTGTAAATGTTTCACTGGGGAGAGTGTGGAAAAACCACAACAAGTCCCTTGTTTAAGGTGATAAATGCAATGTTTACCCTGACTAAGATACGTTGTATTAATGGGCGCCAAGACCTCAACGCTATGTTGAAATCTAAATTTATTTTTAACAACACCTTGCTCTGGCAGAACACCTTTAAGAATCTTCACACTCAGATAGTGGTATGATTTGATCATTAACCCAACTAACAATTGTATCAGGAGAAGGAATTTGGTCTATATCTAATGCTATCTACTGAAAGCAAAAATTGCATAGTATAAGAAATGAATTTATTATATAAAAACAAGTAGTGGCAATTTTAATAATAATAATAATAAATTTAATTTGGAGCGTAACGATTTGAATTTACCACTAGAGAATTATGTGAAAACGGAGTCGGATGAATTACTGATTTTACTATTATTCCCAAGCTAAGGAGTTAGTGAAATTTTGAATATGAAACAATGAAGCGAGAGATTATGTAGTTATGAGTCATTCGCGCTTACCATTGGAAATTGCCGTGGCATTTCCCTCGTACTTGATGATGAAGAGAGCTTCCCACAGCCTTCTGGACGTCGCCATCTTCTTCGTCAGTTGAGGAGATTGTTGTAGAAATGTTAAGTTATGGTCCGATCACACCGGAACCAACCACACGAGCAACCACAACGGTCAAGTTTAACAATGATAATCGTGCCCCATTCTCGGCGCGCAAACAATATATGCACTCACCGAACCCCCTCTCCGGAGCCGTCTTCTACTCGCCCGCTCTCCTATGATTGGCTGAGACACCACGCGATACTCCCGGTATAAGGGTCAATACACTCGGCGCGACAATGTCGATTACCGGTCCAGGCCATTTCGCCTTTTCTTGATGCAGCCAACTGGAAGTGCTCCACGGCTTGCGTCACGCTTCTCGACAAAAATATACCTGTAGCTGAATTCCCAATGAATCATCTCTCTCACAATAAACTCTAACTGACAAAATCCGTAAAATTCCGTAATCATATAATTTTCCGCGATAATGTTGTACTTAATAATTCGCTTGATAGTGTTTTCTATAACATCGAAAACCTATCTGTATACTTATAATCTTATAAAAACGCTCCAAAACAATACCTTAATAATAATAATAATAATAAGTTACATGAAACTTGTCTTGGCAGAACAATTTGCTGCGTAAATAAACATTGAATGGCTTCCTACTGACTTATGTCAGTGGCGTAATATACCCTCGAAAAACACGTTACATATTCGCCTCGGATCATCGGATGATTTACCGTGACGACGGTACATCATGCGATTATCCCAGACACGTTAATAAAATCCCCATCCAAAATACATATTACACCAATTAAATCACCATAAATTACATATACTATATATATACTCATAATTTTCTTTACGCACTTTGCGTCAGAGTCTGTTGTTATATTGGATTGCCCTGTGCTATCAGTCCAATGTTTTTCATTTTGATTACTGTTCCACGGATATTTCCGCCTCTCATATATCTCTATGTTGGGAAAGATATACACAAATAATGTGTGAGCACTGTGTATATATGATGTCACATCACACGCATCAAAGGTGTTCTGATATATATATCACCACAGAACTTCCAAATATCACTGGAGGTCGCTTCCTACTGGTGAAACTTAATCTCACTGATCTCACTGAGCACACGATCACACTATTGTGGCTGCGCATCGTGACCATAATACTTAATCTCTCTGTGTATTAGATAAAATTAATATCGATTTCTGAAAAAAAAACATTACATATAACACCAAATATTTCTGTGCCGTAAGTTCTTAAGTTCCCGTAGACCATATTCTACTTAATACTTGTTCGCAACCCAGACCAGTTCACCTCACTCAAATAATACCTGTGTACTAATTACCTTAAATTACCCACCTACAGCTCTTACATGGCGAGGCCGTAAACAGAAATCACGTGTGCTGTTATGTATGAGTTTCATGAAGGACTGTCTCGCCTTCTGGTGGCCCATCTTATGTCTTGTGGACGCCTTAAGCAAAAATACCCTGTACAAGCGCTCACCCATCTCTAGGAGACAAATGGGAATTCACCAGCGCTACCAAATTCTGGCCTTGGTGTATCGAGACATTTTAGTGTTCAAGAGCATCCGACAATCCCGTCATATTTCCCTGTACCTTAAAAACTCTCAATTACTTATATTCTACCCCCCCCCCCCCCTTGTGACTTCTGATACGCCTGCCTGGAAGACCAGATCTCCCCCGCACCAAATACAACACTTACTCATTTGATAGGCTGGCTCGCCAGCTAAACACACTTACTTTATGACACATACTTTCGTAGACTAAGTATATTATACGTCCCGTATAATCTGTTTCCCTTGCTATCCTCCAGCCCATATGCTGTTTTGCCAATACGTTTGGAAACCAAATATGGGCCCTCGTAGAGATAAAAGAACTTGGACATGACTCTCTCTAGCTTATTTGACTGTTTCGGCACTCTAAGTAAGACTCTGTCTCCCGGCTCGAATAGGTCAAATTTAGTTTCTTTTTGTTGGCGAATTCTCTTTTGTGCTGATTTAGATAATTTCTGTTTCGCCAACTGGACAATGTAATCCATCCCCGGTGGTTTTCCCTCATTTAAAACCAACACCCTCGCTAGTTCATTTTGTGGTCTCTTTCCGAAGTGAACTTCGTATGGCGTCAATTTCGTGCTCTCATGCTGGACAGAATTCAGCCAAGTCTTGACTTTGGGAAGATGTCCATCCCAGGCCGTATGCTTGTCATGCACTAGAGTCCGAAAAAGACGAGCCACTTCCCTTAATGGACGCTCTGCAGAATTACCCTGAGGGTACCTTACAGAGGAATGAACGTGTGAAATACCAGCTTCCTGCATACTGGTTCTCCATTTCTTTGCAGTAAGCTATGGTCCACTGTCAGATAGTATCCTGAGAGGAAGGCCAAACTCAGGTACATACTTATTAATGATCAGACGGCTACACGCTAGTCCCGTGGCTTTCCTTAGCGGATATAGCTTGACATACTTACTAAAAGCGTCAATAACTATAAAAATGTACTCGTAGCCGTACTGTCCTTTAACGATCGGGCCATATAATTCCACACACATTAGTTCGCCGGGACTAATGGTGAGAACTGCAGATCTCTCCCCCACTAAATATTTAACTGGATACTTCCTCCTTTGACAGGTGTCACACTTAGCTAAAATCCTCCTAACATCCCTTCCCATTTTACTCCAAATGAAGTCACAACCAATTTCATAGAAGACCTTAGCAGCACCAACGTGTCCTAATTCCCTATGAATGAACCAAATTAGCTCCTCCCGCAAAGTGGCAGGAACACATATTGCCCACCGGTTATTCCTACATTTCCGTGCAAGAAGCCCATCCTGCATCTTGTACGTGAACCGTCCTACTTTCACATACTCTTCTTCACTTATTTCCAACCTAGCCAGTGGCTCCCTTAACTTAACGTCATCACGTTGCTCCACTAGCATATTTCTCAGTGTCTGTAACGATGCCCTGTTGCTACTGTCCACACATGCACATAATAAAATACCGTCCTCTGCTTTAACCACAGGATAATCCCTACATAAATTTGTGTCCCTTGATAGCATGTCTGCAAGAATGTTATCTTTACCTTTAATATATTTTACTGTGAATTCGTATTCCTGCAGAGCAAGAATCCACCTACTAACTCTGTTAGAACTGAGTTTACAAGTCCTCATATACAGTAATGCATGGTGATCTGTATGGATCTCAAATTCCCCCCCCCCCTACTAAATACATTCTAAATTTCCCCAAACTGAAAATAATACCTAAAAGCTCTAACTCAGTAATCGTGTATCTTTTCTCTGTTGCTGTCAGTCCTCGCGAGGCTAAAGGTACAATGCACAGATTACCCTCATTATCTTTCTGACACAATACTCCAGCAATGCCTATGTGCGAATCATCTGTCATAACCACATATTCCTTATCTTTCAAAGGATATTTCAGCACTACAGCTTTCTCAAATCCTTCCTTCAGCGCTCTAAAAGCCTGATCATGCTTGGACTCCCATCTCCACCGAGTCCCACTTTTAAGCAATTCCCTGAATGGTTCTACCAACCCTGAGTATTTAAGAACGAACCTCCTGAAAAAGTTGCAAATTCCATGTATGTTTTTAACTGTTTAACATTCTGTGGCACCTCTGCGTTAAGTATCTTATTAACCCTACTTTCTTCTGGTGTTACACCTCTACTCGACACTCTATGACCTAAAAATGTCACTTCTGACTGACAGAATGACGACTTAGACAGCTTCAAAGTGAACCCTGCCTGATCTAACTTCTGAAAAACTATATCTAAATGACGTAGATGCTCCTCAAAACTGCGTGAACTAATTACCATATCATCAATGTAAATGGTTACAAACTCTCCTGTGTCATCCCCCAATGCGATGTTTAAAGCCCTAATTAAAGCTGCTGAACTACTCTTTAACCCATAAGGTGTTCTACAAAATTGATAAAGGTTATATTTATGACTAAAAGCTGTAAATGGTCTATCTTCGTACATAAGTGGCACTTGCCAGAAACTGGAACTCAAATCTACACAAGTGAAATACTTCTTCCCCTCAAATGTTTGCATTAATTCCTCTATTGACATGGATTTCAGCTGATCTGAACTAATTCTACTGTTAACCAAACGAGCGTCTAAACAAATACGAACTGTGCCGTCGGCCTTGGGTACCGTGATCAAAGAATTAACATGTGGACTGTTAGAGTGCTCAATAATCCCATCTTCAAGCATCTGGTTAATTTGTGCCTCAACTGCCCTCTGATAAGCGAAAGGTACAGGATATCTTTGTCCTGTGAATACTGACCTATCAATAACGTTCAATGAATGTGTATAGCAATTGGCTATACCAATGCGATCCTCAAAAACTCTCCTATTACACAATAACACATCATAGAGCCGAACACACTGTTCTTCCTCTATATTTCCCTGAAATGCAGCATCACGTAACGAGTCCTCTAGACTACCGTTCGTAATCACACTGCCCACAAAACATGGAGAATCCAGCTCTACGGCTGGCGATATCTCATTTAAATTACAAATCACACCTACAACACTACTTCTCTGAATATGGTCATTGAACGCTACTTCTACTTCAGAATCACCCCCATTTAAATTTCAAACTCCCTTCATCATAACATAAGTTACCAGACACTCTACTTAGCCACTCTGAACCCAAGATAACACTGAATACTAAATTGGGAATTACAAGAAAAATCTGCTTTTCTACATGATTATTAATTTTAATGTCTACTAAAACTTGCTTAGAAATTACTTTAGACCTCTTCCCAACAGCTGTGATAACAAAAGTGCTTTTAATTGGCATCTCCTCAAAATTTACTCCAGTTCCTTTCATTTTATCATAAAATGCACTACTTATGCAACTCTTCATACAACCACTATCAATTAAAACATCTGTGTACGCCTCGGACACGTTAAATTTAACTATGGGGCTCTTACTAGCCACCGCCTGAATAATACCTTCATCATTTAGTTTACGTAATAATTCACTTCTTACATTTAGGTCATAAGGTTCCTGTATAAGTGTATGGTCAGGGCATGTTACAGACTGAGATTCTGACCTTACATTGCAGCTTGGTTCGTGTTTAAAGTACCGCTACCGCTTGGTGCAGTACTACTCACTACTGCACTGGTCTGGTTGTTCGGGGCTGTGTTAACGGTACTTCCCTGTCCGTTATTACCTCCTTGACCCCTGTTCTGGTTTTAATTATTATTGTTATAATTCCTCCCTTGGTTACCCCTAAAATCATTATTTCGGCCTTGATTTCCCCTGAAATCATTATTTCTACCTTGGTAGTTCGTACCATACCCATTTCCTCTGTACTGGTTTTGCTGATTATTATTATTATTATTATTATTATTCTGGTTCCTCCTATTTTGGTTGTTGGCCCCTTCGCCACTGTTCCCTTGAACTTCCTGATTCCTATTCTCATTAGGCCTGTTATTATGGTTACCCTGGTTCCTACCGAAATTCTCCTCTTAATCACCTTTTCCCAGAGCATCGAATGTACTTAATAAATTTTCCACTTGTGAAATAGATTTAACATTTTGGATACAGGCAGCTTCTTTGATTCTATATGGAAAATGTCTTAGTAATAGCCTGACTACATCAATTTCCTCCCTCAAACCATCCAGATATTTACACGTCAATACCTGTCCTAAAAAGTACTCGGTCATAGTGTAGTTTCCTCTCGGGTTATATTTCCCCCCACACAATTCCCTCACGATGCTGAGACTGAATTACCTCATTCCAAAATTTCTCACAAAATTTAACTTTAAAATCTGGAATGTTCTCGAAATTGTCTCTGTAGACAGCAAACCAGTTTCTTGTCTCGCCTACAAACGCTTGCTCTAAAATCTCAACTACCTGGCACCACTCAATACTACCATCTTCCAAACTCTCCCTGAATGTATTTTCTATTGCATTCATGAACTCCATTGGACAACCCTGCCGATTACTGAATTTGCCTAGTTCTATTTCCCTGTGTGTGCTATTCACGTAAACTGGCCTACTCTGACTATTTCCCTGCCTAATTCCAGCTTTCAACTTCTGTTCTAATTCAGCAATTTTCTCCTCAGCTTTTCTTTCAATATTAGTTACAGTTAACCTAATGCTCCCTTCCGATGCTTCAACTTCACCACTTAACTTAGCTTGTTTCTCATTAATATCATTAATGCTTTCCTTATTCCTCTCCCTTAAATCATTAACTTCAGTGATTATTTCTGCATGAACTTTATCAATTCTCCCCTCCCGCTGTTCTTTAACCATTTTAGTTGCTACCTGAATTTTGTCAATTTCTCCCCACAATTGCTTTTTGACCTGCTGTGTTTCAAGTTGCCCTAGTTCTTTTAAATTTTCAGCCTATGTACTGATTCTAATTTCTAACTCCTCCTGTACTTTTCCTAATTTTCTGTCTACATCTGCAATAATCTCTTTAGCCTTCTCTTCCATCGCCCCTATGATTTCACCTCTAATCAGCTCAAATTTATCACTAATTTCCCTACTGTTTTGTTCAAGTTTAGCATTATTTTGTTCGAGTTTAGCATTTAAATTTTCCGTACTCTCTCTATTTTCCCTACTGTTTTGTTCAAGTTTAGCATTATTTTGTTCGAATTTAGCATTTAACGTTTCCGTACTCTCTCTATTTTACCTACTGTTTTGTTCAATTTTAGCATTATTTTGTTCGAGTTTAGCATTTAAAGCGTCTGTACTTATCTTATTTTGTTGCATAAACTGAAGAAGCAAACTCTGTAACCCTGCTTGACTGTTTTGATTACCCCCCTCAGTATCGGGATTTACCTCCGACATCCCTGTACTGCTTTCATTTCCAAGACTAGCCATACTGCTCGTATCTTCACTATCCAACTGGTGACCACTACGCAACTTCATCTCTTCCTCAACACTACCCATGCTGATACACACCGATAAATGAAAAAACCCCAAAATACAGGCCCAGAAATATATACCCTTCTCCGATCACAACTGTTATTAGGTTTTCGGCCTCACGTTGGTAGCGACAATTGTAACGGGCTCATAGGTGACCTCTCTGTTGGGTGACAAGTGTAACTGTTTCACTGGGGAGAGTGTGGAAAAACCACAACAAGTCCCTCGTTTGAGGTGATAAATGTAATGTTTACTCCGACTAAGATACGTTGTATTAATGGGCGCCAAGACCTCAACGCTATGTTGAAATCTAAATTTATTTTTAACAATACCTAGCTCTGGCAGAACGCCTTTAAGAATCTTCACACTCAGATCGTGGTATGATTTGATCATTAACCCATCTGACAATTGTATCAGGAGAAGGAATTTGGTCTATATCTAATGCTACCTACTGAAAGCAAAGATTGCATAGTATAAGAAATGAATTTATTATATAAAAAACAAGTAGTGGCAATTTTAATAATAATAATAATAATAATAACAAATTTAATTTGGAGCGTAACGATTTGAATTTACCACTAGAGAATTATGTGAAAACGGAGTCGGATGAATTACTGATTTTACTATTATTCCCAAGCTAAGAAGTTAGTGAAATTCTGAATATGAAACAATGAAGCGAGAGATTATGTAGTTCTGAGTCATTCGCGCTTACCATTGGAAATTGCCGTGGCATTTCCCTCGTACTTGATGATGAAGAGAGCTTCCCACAGCCTTCTGGACGTCGCCATCTTATTCGTCAGTTGTGGAGATTGTTGTAGAAATGTTAAGTTATGGTCCGATCACACCGGAACCAACCACACGAGCAACCACAACGGTCAAGTTTAACAATGATAATCGTGCCCCCTTCTCGGCGCGCAAACAATATATGCACTCGCCGAATCCCCTCTCCGGAGCCGTCTTCTACTCGCCCGCTCTCCTATGATTGGCTGAGACACCGCGCGATACTCCCGGTATAAGGGTCAATACACTCGGCGCGACGATGTCGATTACCGGTCCAGGCCATTTCGCCTTTTCTTGATGCAGCCAGCTTGAAGTGCCCCACGGCTTGCGTCACGCTTCTCGACAAGAATATACTTGTAGCTGAATTCCCAACGAATCATCTCTCTCACAATAAACTCTAACTGACAAAATCCGTAAAATTCCGTAATCATATAATTTTCCGCGATAATGTTGTACTTAACAATTCGCTTGATAGTGTTTTCTATAACATCGAAAACCTATCTGTATACTTATAATCTTATAAAAATCGCTCCAAAACAATACCTTAATAATAATAATAATAATAAGTTACATGAAACTTGTCTTGGCAGAACAATTTGCTGCGTAAATAAACATTGAATGGCTTCCTACTGACTTATGTCAGTGGCGTAATATACCCTCGAAAAACACGTTACATATTCGCCTCGGATCATCGGATGATTTACCGTGACGACGGTACATCATGCGATTATCCCAGACACGTTAATAAAATCCCCATCCAAAATACATATTACACCAATTAAATCACCATAAATTACATATACTATATATATACTCATAATTTTCTTTACGCACTTTGCGTCAGAGTCTGTTGTTATATTGGATTGCCCTGTGCTATCAGTCCAATGTTTTTCATTTTGATTAATGTTCCACGGATATTTCCGCCTCTCATATATCTCTATGTTGGGAAAGATATACACAAATAATGTGTGAGCACTGTGTATATATGATGTCACATCACACGCATCAAAGGTGTTCTGATATATATATCACCACAGAACTTCCAAATATCACTGGAGGTCGCTTCCTTCTGGTGAAACTTAATCTCACTGATCTCACTGAGCACACGATCACACTATTGTGGCTGCGCATCGTGACCATAATACTTAATCTCTCTGTGTATTAGATAAAATTAATATCGATTTCTGAAAAAAAAACATTACATATAACACCAAATATTTCTGTGCCGTAAGTTCTTAAGTTCCCGTAGACCATATTCTACTTAATACTTGTTCGCAACCCAGACCAGTTCACCTCACTCAAATAATACCTGTGTACTAATTACCTTAAATTACCCACCTACAGCTCTTACATGGCGAGGCCGTAAACAGAAATCACGTGTGCTGTTATGTATGGGTTTCATGAAGGACTGTCTCGCCTTCTGGTGGCCCATCTTATGTCTCGTGGACGCCTTAAGCAAAAATACCCTGTACAAGCGCTCACCCATCTCTAGGAGACAAATGGGAATTCACCAGCGCTACCAAATTCTGGCCTTGGTGTATCGAGACATTTTAGTGCTCAAGAGCATCCGACAATCCCGTCATATTTCCCTGTACCTTAAAAACTCTCAATTACTTATATTCTACCCCCCTTTGTGACTTCTGATACGCCTGCCTGGAGGATCAGAACTCCCCCGCACCAAATACAACACTTACTCATTTGATAGGCTGGCTCGCCAGCTAAACACACTTACTTTATGACACATACTTTCGTAGACTAAGTATATTATACGTCCCATATAATCTGTTTCCCTTGCTATCCTCCAGCCCATATGCTGTTTTGCCAATACGTTTGGAAACCAAAAATGGGCCCTCGTAGAGATAAAAAGAACTTGGACATGACTCTCTCTAGCTTATTTGACTGTTTCGGCACTCTAAGTAACACTCTGTCTCCCGGCTCGAATAGGTCAAATTTAGTTTCTTTTTGTTGGCGAATTCTCTTTTGTGCTGATTTAAATAATTTCTGTTTCGCCAACTGGACAATGTAATCCATCCCCGGTGGTTTTCCCTCATTTAAACCCAACACCCGCGCTAGTTCATTTTGTGGTCTCTTTCCGAAGTGAACTTCGTATGGCGTCAATTTCGTGCTCTCATGCTGGACAGAATTCAGCCAAGTCTTGACTTTGGGAAGATGTCCATCCCAGGCCGTATGCTTGTCATGCACTAGAGTCCGAAAAAGACGAGCCACTTCCCTTAATGGACGCTCTGCAGAATTACCTTGAGGGTACCTTACAGAGGAATGAACGTGTGAAATACCAGCTTCCTGCATACTGGTTCTCCATTTCTTTGCAGTAAGCTATGGTCCACTGTCAGATAGTATCCTGAGAGGAAGGCCAAACTCAGGTACATACTTATTAATGATCAGACGGCTACACGCTAGTCCCGTGGCTTTCCTTAGCGGATATAGCTTGACATACTTACTAAAAGCGTCAATAACTATAAAAATGTACTCGTAGCCGTACTGTTCTTTAACGATCGGGCAATATAAATCCACACACATTAGGTCGCCGGGACTAATGGTGAGAACTGCAGATCTCTCCCCCATTAAATATTTAACTGGATACTTGCTCCTTTGACAGGTGTCACACTTAGCTAAAATCCTCCTAACATCCCTTCCCATTTTACTCCAAATGAAGTCACAACCAATTTCATAGAAGACCTTGGCAGCACCAACGTGTCCTAATTCCCTATGAATGAACCAAATTAGCTCCTCCCGCAAAGTGGCAGGAACACATATTGCCCACCGGTTATTCCTACATTTCCGTGCAAGAAGCCCATCCTGCATCTTGTACGTGAACCGTCCTACTTTCACATACTCTTCTTCACTTATTTCCAACCTAGCCAGTGGCTCCCTTAACTTAACGTCATCACGTTGCTCCACTAGCATATTTCTCAGTGTCTGTAACGATGCCCTGTTGCTACTGTCCACACATGCACATAATAAAATACCGTCCTCTGCTTTAACCACAGGATAATCCCTACATAAATTTGTGTCCCTTGATAGCATGTCTGCAAGAATGTTATCTTTACCTTTAATATATTTTACTGTGAATTCGTATTCCTGCAGAGCAAGAATCCACCTACTAACTCTGTTAGAACTGAGTTTACAAGTCCTCATATACAGTAATGCATGGTGATCTGTATGGATCTCAAATTCCCCCCCCCCCCCCTACTAAATACATTCTAAATTTCCCCAAACTGAAAATAATACCTAAAAGCTCTAACTCAGTAATCGTGTATCTTTTCTCTGTTGCTGTCAGTCCTCGCGAGGCTAAAGATACAATGCACAGATTACCCTCATTATCTTTCTGACACAATACTCCAGAAATGCCTATGTGCGAAGCATCTGTCATAACCACATATTCCTTATCTTTCAAAGGATATTTCAGCACTACAGCTTTCTCAAATCCTTCCTTCAGCGCTCTAAAAGCCTGATCATGCTTGGACTCCCATCTCCACCGAGTCCCACTTTTAAGCAATTCCCTGAATGGTTCTACCAACCCTGAGTATTTAAGAACGAACCTCCTGAAAAAGTTGCAAATTCCATGTATGTTTTTAACTGTTTAACATTCTGTGGCACCTCTGCGTTAAGTATCTTATTAACCCTACTTTCTTCTGGTGTTACACCTCTACTCGACACTCTATGACCTAAAAATGTCACTTCTGACTGACAGAATGACGACTTAGACAGCTTCAAAGTGAACCCTTCCTGATCTAACTTCTGAAAAACTATATCTAAATGACGTAGATGCTCCTCAAAACTGCGTGAACTAATTACCATATCATCAATGTAAATGGTTACAAACTCTCCTGTGTCATCCCCCAATGCGATGTTTAAAGCCCTAATTAAAGCTGCTGAACTACTCTTTAACCCATAAGGTGTTCTACAAAATTGATAAAGGTTATATTTATGACTAAAAGCTGTAAATGGTCTATCTTCGTACATAAGTGGCACTTGCCAGGAACTGGAACTCAAATCTACACATGTGAAATACTTCTTCCCCTCAAATGTTTGCATTAATTCCTCTATTGACATGGATTTCAGCTGATCTGAACTAATTCTACTGTTAACCAAACGAGCGTCTAAACAAATACGAACTGTGCCGTCGGCCTTGGGTACCGTGATCAAAGAATTAACATGTGGACTGTTAGAGTGCTCAATAATCCCATCTTCAAGCATCTGGTTAATTTGTGCCTCAACTGCACTCTGATAAGCGAAAGGTACAAGATATCTTTGTCCTGTGAATACTGACCTATCAATAACGTTCAATGAATGTGTATAGCAATTGGCCATAACAATGCGATCCTCAAAAACTCTCCTATTACACAATAACACATCATAGAGCCGAACACACTGTTCTTCCTCTATATTTCCCTGAAATGCAGCATCACGTAACGAGTCCTCTAGACTACCGTTCGTAATCACACTGCCCACAAAACATGGAGAATCCAGCTCTACGGCTGGCGATATCTCATTTAAATTACAAATCACACCTACAACACTACTTCTCTGAATATGGTCATTGAACGCTACTTCTACTTCAGAATCACCCCATTTAAATTTCAAACTCCCTTCATCATAACATAAGTTACCAGACACTCTACTTAGCCACTCTGAACCCAAGATAACACTGAATACTAAATTTGGAATTACAAGAAAAATCTGCTTTTCTACATGATTATTAATTTTAATGTCTACTAAAACTTGCTTAGAAATTACTTTAGACCTCTTTCCAACAGCTGTGATAACAAAAGTGCTTTTAATTGGCATCTCCTCAAAATTTACTCCAGTTCCTTTCATTTTATCATAAAATGCACTACTTATGCAACTCTTCATACAACCACTATCAATTAAAACATTTGTGTACGCCTCGGACACGTTAAATTTAACTATGGGGCTCTTACTAGCCACCTCCTGAATAATACCTTCATCATTTAGTTCACGTAATAATTCACTTCTTACATTTAGGTCATAAGGTTCCTGTATAAGTGTATGGACAGGGCATGTTACAGACTGAGATTCTGACCTTACATCGCAGCTTGGTTCGTGTTTAAAGTACCGCTACCGCTTGGTGTAGTACTACTCACTACTGCACTGGTCTGGTTGTTCGGGGCTGTGTTAACGGTATTTCCCTGTCCGTTATTACCTCCTTGACCCCTGTTCTGGTTTTAATTATTATTGTTATTATTCCTCCCTTGGTTACCCCTAAAATCATTATTTCGGCCTTGATTTCCCCTGAAATCATTATTTCTACCTTGGTAGTTCATACCATTCCCATTTCCTCTGTACTGGTTTTGTTGATTATTATTATTATTATTATTATTATTATTATTATTATTATTATTATTATTATTCTGGTTCCTCCTATTTTGGACGTTGGCCCCTTCGCCACTGTTCCCTTGAACTTCCTGATTCCTATTCTCATTAGGCCTGTTATTATGGTTACCCTGGTTCCTACCGAAATTCTCCTCTTAACCACCTCTTCCCAGAGCATCGAATGTACTTAATAAATTTTCCACTTGTGAAATAGATTTAACATTTTGGATACAGGCAGCTTCTTTGATTCTATATGGAAAATGTCTTAGTAATAGCCTGACTACATCACTTTCCTCCCTCAAACCATCCAGATATTTACACGTCAATACCTGTCCTAAAAGGTACTCGGTCATAGAGTAGTTTCCTCTCGGGTTATATTTCCCACACACAATTCCCTCACGATGCTGAGACTGAATTACCTCATTCCAAAATTTCTCACAAAATTTAACTTTAAAATCTGGAATGTTCTCGAAATTGTCTCTGTAGACAGCAAACCAGTTTCTTGTCTCGCCTACAAACGCTTGCTCTAAAATCTCAACTACCTGGCACCACTCAATACTACCATCTTCCAACCTCTCCCTGAATGTATTTTCTATTGCATTCATGAACCCCATTGGACAACCCTGCCGATTACTGAATTTGCCTAGTTCTATTTCCCTGTGTGTGCTATTCGCGTAAACTGGCCTACTCTGACTATTTTCCTGCCTAATTCTAGCTTTCAACTTCTGTTCTAATTCAGCAATTTTCTCCTCAGCTTTTCTTTCAATATTAGTTACAGTTAACCTAATGCTCCCTTCCGATGCTTCAACTTTACCACTTAACTTAGCTTGTTTCTCATTAATCTCATTAATGCTTTCCTTATTCCTCTCCCTTAAATCATTAACTTCAGTGATTATTTCTGCATGAACTTTATCAATTCTCCCCTCCAGCTGTTCTTTAACCTTTTTAGTTGCTACCTGAATTTTGTCAATTTCTCCCCCCAATTGCTTTTTGACCTGCTGTGTTTCAAGTTGCACTAGTTCTTTTAAATTTTCAGCCTATGTACTGATTCTAATTTCTAACTCCTCCTGTACTTTTCCTAATTTTCTGTCTACATCTGCAATAATCTCTTTAGCCTTCTCTTCCATCGCCCCTATGATTTCACCTCTAATCAGCTCAAATTTATCACTAATTTCCCTACTGTTTTGTTCAAGTTTAGCATTATTTTGTTCGAGTTTAGCATTTAAATTTTCCGTACTCTCCCTATTTTCCCTACTGTTTTGTTCAAGTTTAGCATTATTTTGTTCGAGTTTAGCATTTAAAGTTTCCGTACTCTCTCTATTTTACCTACTGTTTTGTTCAATTTTAGCATTATTTTGTTCGAGTTTAGCATTTAAAGCGTCTGTACTTATCTTATTTTGTTGCATAAACTGAAGAAGCAAACTCTGTAACCCTGCTTGACTGTTTTGATTACCACCCTCAGTATCGGGATTTACCTCCGACATCCCTGTACTGCTTTCATTTCCAAGACTAGCCATACTGCTCGTATCTTCACTATCCAACTGGTGACCACTACGCAACTTCATCTCTTCCTCAACACTACCCATGCTGATACATACCGATAAATGAAAAACTCCCAAAATACAGGCCCAGAAATATATACCCTTCTCCGTTCACAACTGTTATTAGGTTTTCGGCCTCACGTTGGTAGCGACAATTGTAACGGGCTCATAGGTGACCCCTCTGTTGGGTGACAAGTGTAACTGTTTCACTGGGGAGAGTGTGGAAAAACCACAACAAGTCCCTCGTTTGAGGTGATAAATGTAATGTTTACCTCGACTAAGATACGTTGTATTAATGGGCGCCAAGACCTCAACGCTATGTTGAAATCTAAATTTATTTTTAACAATACCTAGCTCTGGCAGAACGCCTTTAAGAATCTTCACACTCAGATCGTGGTATGATTTTATCATTAACCCAACTGACAATTGTATCAAGAGAAGGAATTTGGTCTATATCTAATGCTATCTACTGAAAGCAAAGATTGCATAGTATAAGAAATGAATTTATTATATAAAAAACAAGTAGTGGCAATTTTAATAATAATAATAATAAATTTAATTTGGAGCGTAACGATTTGAATTTACCACTAGAGAATTATGTGAAAACGGAGTCGGATGAATTACTGATTTTACTATTATTCCCAAGCTAAGAAGTTAGTGAAATTTTGAATGTGAAACAATGAAGCGTGAGATTATGTAGTTCTGAGTCATTCGCGCTTACCATTGGAAATTGCCGTGGCATTTCCCTCGTACTTGATGATGAAGAGAGCTTCCCACAGCCTTCTGGACGTCGCCATCTTCTTCGTCAGTTGTGGAGATTGTTGTAAAAATGTTAAGTTATGGTCCGATCACACCGGAACCAACCACACGAGCAACCACAACGGTCAAGTTTAACAATGATAATCGTGCCCCCTTCTCGGCGCGCAAACAATATATGCACTCCGGAGCCGTCATCTACTCGCCCGCTCTCCTATGATTGGCTGAGACACCACGCGATACTCCCGGTATGAGGGTCAATACAATCGGCGCGACGATGTCGATTACCGGTCCAGGCCATTTCGCCTTTTCTTGATGCAGCCAGCTGGAAGTGCCCCAAGGCTTGCGTCACGCTTCTCGACAAGAATATACCTGTAGCTGAATTCCCAATGAATCATCTCTCTCACAATATACTCTAACTGACAAAATCCGTAAAATTCCGTAATTATATAATTTTCCGCGACAATGTTGTACGTAATAATTCGCTTGATAGTGTTTTCTATAACATCGAAAACCTATCTGTATACTTATAATCTTATAAAAAAAACGCTCCAAAACAATACCTTAATAATAATAATAAGTTACATGAAACTTGTCTTGGCAGAACAATTTGCCGCGTAAATAAACATTGAATGGCTTCCTTCTGACTTATGTCAGTGGCGTAATATACCCTCTAAAACACGTTACAGTAGTAGTAGTAGTAGTAGTAGTAGACCTCTATGTTTTGCAAACACATATACAGACTGAATCATTGTCATGGTCAAACACTCACTTTAACACCATTTTCCAAAACTTAAAATGAAAAAAATCATGTTTGGGGCACTGATTAAGAGAATGACAAATGAAATAATATGATAGTGGAGAGTGTTGATAGAATGAAATGGTGACAGGGAAAACCGGAGTACCCAGAGAAAAAACCTGTCTGCCTCTGTTTGTCCACTACAAATCTTATATAGAGTGACTGGGATTTGAACTATGGACCCAGCATGCTGCTGCCTAAGCCATGGAGGCTTCATGGCATGACTGTGGTGATTGAAAAAAAACATAGTGTAAGGATGGCCGCCGAGCTATAAGACATGACATTGTCAGGGTGTGGGTGGGGAAATTGGAAATGTGGAATGCCAAACCACAGGACATGCATTGACTGGGAAGTAAACCTGGATTACACTTATCAGTTATCTGCTGCGCTCCAATAAGAATAAATGATGAAACATTTATATACATTATGTGTGTGTGTTTACGATATTCATTCTCGACTCTCAACTACAGATGACTAACTGAATTTACGCATAAGTGCAGAGTGTGTAATACGTATTATATGACACTTCCGGCAAAACAGCAAACAGCCTGCAGAATGGCGAGTGGGTGTATGTTACAGGTTGCATGGAATAAAGATAGCGACTTGAGGTTGAGAGTTACTATTCCAACAGTTGACCAAAGGTAAAGTGTGGAAACCATGGAGAACTCCTTACTAGACTTTGTTTCAGTCCTGAAACCAGAAATTAAATTTTGGGATAAAGCCTGGAATTAAACCCGGGGGGGGGGGGGGGGTGAGGGAAGGGAAGAGTGAGAGGGTTTGACAAGGAAGTGGGAAGGAGGCTGCTGTGGCCTTACAGGAGGTACCATTCCAACATTTGCCCAAAGGCAAAGTGGGAAAACCACTTGTAGGATGGTTGAGATGTGAATCGAATTCTTTTTACTCAGGTAAGGGATTCGTACCCTTGTTTCCTTGTACAGGAAATTTGAACTTAAGTCAAACACCTTAACCACTCGGCCAACCTGACAGTTACTAATTTAATTAGTCTTGTGGATTTGAGTGTTTACAAAACATTTTCCAGTATACATTGACTAAACCACTTGCTTGTTTTGAAATATAGATTTTTGTTTGTTTTACCATAACATTACAGTTATGAGTCTTGTTAACTGGGTGTTTAATATGGGGTTAAAGGCTATTTAAAATAATTTTAGAAAAGCTCTTAGGTATCGTGTCATGGGTTTTAGTAATGCACTACTCTTCGTTCACTAACATTTACCGTCACACAACATAATTTTGGTGAGCTCTACATGTTGTTGTTTGAGTCTTGAGTCTTTTGACTGGTTTAATGCAGATCTCCGTGCCTCCCTGTCCTGAGCTAATCGTTTCATCTCCCTATGGCTACCACACTCTACATCCAAGGCTATCTGTTTAACATATTCTAGCCTCGGTCTACCCCTCCAGTTCTTGTCCTCAACCCTTTCTTTCATAACTAAGCTTGCTTCACGCATTTCAAACACTTCAATTCTCCACTTACACCAATAGTCCAAGTTTTACTTTCATAACGTGCCACGCTCCAGACAAAGGCCTTCAAAAATGACTTCCTAATACCTAAATCTATATTCAATGTCAACAGATTCCTTTTCTATAGAAATGCTTTTCTTGCCTGAACTACATAAGTATCCTAATAGTCTCAGGTATAATGTCTTGTTTAGCAAACATAGTCGCTCAGTAGGTCTAAGCATCTGTTGAATATATCCCAAAATAGCAAACAGTTTTCTAAAACTCTACTCACTGGTCAATTTCTGAAATGTATATTCTAGAATCTAAAGTCTAAAATCAAAAAATCTTACATGCATTAACTGTATATCAAACCCAGTCTGCCTTTGTAGTAGTAATCCAAGTAATAATTTCAAAAAGAGATAAGTGTCATCGGTTTTAAACATTATCTCTGCTTTTTTATATGTTTATGACATGCATATTAACAACAACAACAAAAATTGAACCCTAGTGTACCTTAGTGAAAAGACTAACAGCTTAACCACTGCGTCACCATGCCCTTGATTCTCCTTCTTTTTATTATTATTATTATTATTCATTGTTATGCTCTATAACTAACTGGTTAGCGTGGTAGGCTTTGATCTAAAGTGCTCCGGGTTTGATCCCCAGCTGAGCCATTGGGAATTTTCATCTCCTGGGATTCATTCTTGTGGCTTAAGGCCTGAGTGTATGACACATCTTCATCATCACTTCATCCTCATTACAACACGCAGGTTGTGCACAAGCGCCAACTACAAAGACTCTTGACTCTGCTACCTCTCTAGTGTAGCAGCCAGCATGTTTAGCTATCACCCCAAAAAGTTTCTAGGTTTGATTCTAGACTTTGTCATAACATTTTAAAACAGTAGTATAAAGATTAAAACAGGATCACCTTAGCCTCAAGCCGTTTGAATAAGTAAAAAGAATTCGATTCACATCTCAACCATCCTACAAGTGGTTTTCCCACTTTGCCTTTGGGCAAATGTTGGAATGGTACCTCATTATTCCATGCAGCCTGTAACATACACTCACTCGCCATTCTGCAGGCTGTTTGCTGTTTTGCCGGAAGTGTCATATAATACGTATTACACACTCTGCACGTTTGCGTTAACTCAAAGAAAATTCAGTTAGTCATTTGTAGTTGAGAGTCGAGAATGAATATCGTAAACACACACACATAATGTATATAAATGTTTCATCATTTATTCTTATTGGAGCGCAGCAGATAACTGATAAGTGTAATCCAGGTTTACTTCCCAGTCAATGCATGTCCTGTGGTTTGGCATTCCACATTTCCAATTTCCTCACCCACACCCTGACAATGTCATGTCTTATAGCTCGGCGGCCATCCTTACACTTTTTTATTCAATCATTACAGTCATGCCTTGAAGCCTCCATGGCTTAGGCTGCAGCATGCTGGGTCCATAGTTCAAATCCCAGTCACTCTATATAAGATTTGTAGTGGACAAACAGAGGCAGACAGGTTTTTTCTCTGGGTACTCCGGTTTTCCCTGTCACCATTTCATTCTAGCAACACTCTCCACTATCATTTTATTTCATTTGTCATTCGTTTAATCAGTACCCCAAACATGATTTTTTCATTTAAAGGTTGTGTAAATGGTGTTAAAGTGAGTGTTTGACCATGACAATGATTCAGTCTGTATATTTGTTTGCAAAACATAGAGGTCTACAACTACTACTACTACTACTACTACTACTACTGCTACAAAATAACACCTATCTACCGCTGCATTTCAAAGAAACTAAACTATTGAAAAATCAAAATTACTATTTACCATTTATATATATGTAAGTGTAAATATTCCCTCTCCCCACCCTACCTCACCGTATTTGCTCTGGTTAAACAATCAATGCTACCCACACACACACACACACACACACACACACAAGCTTTCTCTCTCTCTTTCAGTGTAGTCATATATTTGCACAACCATGCCTGTCTTTGAGAACAGATAAAACCACTCTATTTATCCCCAAAAATCATCCTTGACATGCACACTCATCCCAAAGAACTTTTAGTTAAACATTTAATATTTTACCATTATTAAAAAGTGGTTTCCACTATTTATAAAATCCGCAATTTACAATGACAAAAACAAATATTTACAAAATACAAAAATACTAAATCTTCAAGTTAAAAAAAAGCTATGTGTCTAAACAATCAAACACAGAAATCACACCTCCTCCTCGATGTTACAGCCCCATGGCAGACTAGTGAGCAGGTCATCCGTCCACACACGTTTGTTATCTATCAAGGCAAAAGTGCATTTTTTCTGTTCCACAAGATACAAATTTTGGTTGCTGGATTGTATCCTGCACTGTTTATGAGACATAGCTTTTCCAGTTCAAAAAACCGCTAGGTAGTTCTTTACACATAGCGATTTTACCACTGCTCTACCTACGCCTTTTGCTCTTTTGGCTTTCTTACAGTCTAGTGTGTGATAGGCAGCATTAACTGTATATCAAACCCAATCCACCTTTGTATTTGTAATCCAAGTAATAATTTGAAAAGAGACAAGTGTAATCGGTTTTAATCATTATCTCTGCAGTTTGCACTAGGTTTACCTTACCCTCTATAGGTAGAGCGTTATCCCTTTCCTCTTTGACGTTACCAATGACCACATTCACCCACAAGTTTTACACTTAAACCCTTGGCTTGTTTTTGAGTAGGTTTGGTTCGGTTTAGTTCGGTTTAGTTGGGTTTGATACAGCTTGGATCAGTTTAGTTCGATGTAGTCACCTTTTTGTGTTTTAGCTATCCTCTTTAACCAATCAATTAAAGATAGTCTACTCTTAATTCTTGAATCGAGAAATCAGATTTTGTGTACACCGTTTGTCATTTATTAACACATACCTGCAACCTATACTCTCTCTGTTCTGCAGTTTCATCTGAAAACAAGTTCCAATGGTGAAATACTTGTCAGTCACCATACATGTAGCCTACAATAATTCTTTCTCTACTTAGTTATGTTTCATCACTCAAGGTAATCATCTCACATGTGCGTATCCGATTATTAGTTTATAATATCTCAGGTCAATGATCATAATGTATTGGGTATTTTGGGTAAATTCATTGGCCATGGGAAAGGGTTGACCATTCTAAGTCCTATGACACCTCACATGTCTATATCCGATTATTAGTTTATAAAATCTCAGGTCAATGACCTTGCTGTTTTGTATTTTTGGGATAAATGCATTGGTCATGGGAAAGCTTTAACCATTCTAAGTCCTATGACGCCTCACTTGACCCTCTCTGATGATTAGTTTATAAAATATTAGTCAATGTTCTTGCCGTTTTGAATCTTTTGGGTAAATTCATTGACCATGGGGAAGGGTTGGCCATCCTGAGTTCTATGACACCCCACCTGACCCTCTCCGATGATTAGTTTATAAAATCTTAGGTCGATGACCTTGCTGTTTTGGGTCTTTTGGGTAAATGCGTTGACCATGGGAAAGAGTTGACCATTCAGAGTCCTATGACACCTCACTTGACCCTTTCTGATTATTAGTTAGCGAGATATTAACAAAAGCGCAGTTAGGCCCTTTTGACAAATATGAATAATACATTCAAAAAGGGAATGTCATTCCAAGTCCAACGACCTCCTCATACAAGTCTCTAGCCTTATTGGTTTTGAGATATTAAAAGGCCGATGACCTATTAGTTTTGGGTCTTTTGGGTAAATTCGTTGGCCATGGGAAAGGGTTGGCCATCCTGAGTCCTATGACACCTCACTAGACCTTCTCTGATTATTAGTTAGCGAGATATTAACAAAAGTGCAGTTAGGCCTTTTGTCAACATTTCAAAAATTTATTCAAAAAGAGGGTGTCACCCCGAGTCATTTGACACCTCGTACAAGTCTCTATCCTTATTGGTTCATGAGATATTAAAAAGCCGATGACCTATTAGTTTTGGATCTTTTGGTTATTTTTTGTAAATAACTTATCTATAAATCATTATTCAAAAAGCCCGCCCTCTTACAAAAAACCCAAGTGCGCATGTGTAAAAACAAAAATGTTAAATCATAGCGGCATCCAGGACTATACATGTTTTTCATGTGGAACAAGTTTAATTTCATATTAGCATTATAGAGCATATATGTTGCATATGGAAAGACACATTTACTAAGAAAATATTATTTCACCCCGTAGTAGGGGTAGGTTTTATTTTAGGGTTGAAATAAGCTGTCCAGAGGAAAGAGGGCGTTAGCCTGAATCCTATGACACTTCATTTGTCAAAATCCGACCATGGGTTCGCAAGCTATTAATTATTTAACATTCGCTTGGCCGCCATGTTTGTGTTTTGGGCACAGCCACGCCAAGTGTCTTAGGACTCCTATCACTCCTTATCTATAAATCATTATTCAAAGAGCTCGCCCTCTTACAAAAACTCCAAGTGCGCATGCGTAAAATCATAAAAACAAAAATGTTAATTCATAGTGGCTATCCACCATACACATGTCTCTTGTGTGGAACAAACTGAAATTTCCTATTTGCATTGAACTGTATATATGTAGCACACGGAAAGCGACTTTTTACTAAGAAAATACCCCCTACTAGGGGGTAGGTTTTATTTTAGGGTTGAAATGAGTGGTCCATAGTAAAGCCTCCGTCAGATCAAGTTCAACGACACCTCATTCGTGAATCTCCGACCACGGGTTCGGGAGTTCTTAATTATTTAAAATTCGCTTGGCCGCCATGTTGGTTTTTTGGGCACAGCCACGCCAAGTGGCTTAGAACCATCACAGCTCCCATACTTACTTATAAACGTGTGCGAGACCGTGTTTACTAAAAGTAGAGTTATGTGGCGAAGAACTCTATTCACTCTCAGTAGTGAGTTCATACTACACTCTGAAAATGTGTTTTGTAACGTGTAGTTTATACACTGAAGAAAATGGAAATTGCAACACCGAGAAGGAGTGGTGCTACATTGCTGCAATTGAACATGCAGAACGAGTGTTCAGTTGTGATTCGATGATTACCCTTTCAGGTCCCTGTGACCGCAAGTTAGGACAACAATCAATACAGGATGTGCCCACCACGAGCTGCAATTCATTGGTGAATTCTGCGAGGCATGGAGTCAATAAGACCCTGGATCGCTTCCTGAGTAATTGTGGCCCATGCTTGTTGCACTGCACGGGCCAGTTGTTCCAGAGTTGAGGGTGGCTGAGGACGGTTGGCCAGTTGTCGACCCATCATGTCCCACACATGCTCAATAGGTCTGAGGTCCGGGGATCTGGCGGGCCATTCTAAGGTTGTGATGTCGTGGAGAGCTTCTCTGGAGGTGCGTGCAGTGTGAACCCGGGCATTGTCCTGCTGAAACATCCCATTAGCAATGTTCGCCATCATATTGACAACCACTGGATTGAGTACCCTATCAACGTACTGTCGAGCAGCCATAGTGCGCTCAACAAGCACTAATTGTGATTTCACAGCCAATAGCTCCCCAGACCATAATGCTTGGTGTTGGCCCTGTGTGCCTCTCGACAATACGGTCTGGGCGGTCCCTCTCCCAGGTACGTCGGCGCACACGATTCCGGCGATCACTGCGGGCAAGCCAGAAGCGAGATTCATCACTAAAAATGACCCCATGCCATTCGTCGACCCACTTCGATCGTTCTCGGCACCAGGCCAGCCTTACACGTCGCTGTTGCGGGGTCTTTGGAACACCTTTTTCAGGGACACGGGATCGTAAGCCAGCTGCACGCAGGCGATTACCAACTGTTCGTTGTGTAACGTGGGGTGCCGCAGCTGCTCGAATTTGCGCTGCTGTTGCATGGGGTTCCATCCGGGCCATCCGAATGATGCGGCGATCATCTCTCACAGTTGTCTGTCGCGCTGGGCCTGTGCCTGGTCTACAAGTGTGGGTACCTTCATTTGACCACTGCTGCCTTACACGTTGTACCGTAGATGCCTGTCGGCCAACACGTGCAGCGACACTCCTTAGCGATAATCCAGCCTCCCACAGCCCGATTATCCGAGCCCTCTCAAACGGCGACAGTTGCTGATAGCGTGCTCTTCTCTGTCGTCGAGGCATGTATGACGGGGAACACTTCACTGCACAGACTGCAAGTCAACTACGCTACACCAGAGTCCGTATACTGGAGTTGATTCCTCCGCGACCAATCACTTGGGGAGACCTGTAGCAACAATCCAATGGGTCTGAAACTTTGATCGTTTACATACCTACATGGCATCATTCCATATCTTGAAAATCAACACAAACGACCAATGCCTTCATGGTGTTGCAATTTCCATTTTCTTCAGTGTATTGGCAACTCAAACTAACACTTGGGGCGCTGCGGTCGGTCTGGATAAGTAGGGTAAAAATACTCAATAACACGCGTTTGATATGGAACACTTTTTATTTTTCGGTTATAATCAGTAAATGTGGTCCCTAAAATAATGACAGTGTTATTTTTGATTGTATATATGTATAACTGTGCGATACACGTGATCTAATTTGAGTGTTCCACTGGATTTTATGTTTCAATTGCATATTATCAAGCATCGGTTGTCTGCTGGTATCTGTTTTTGAGCAGTTCGAGTCATGGCGCTGTTACTTTAAAAGCTATATTTGAGTTTGCTCACTGTACCATAGACTGTAGAAATTATTTGCTGCTTGGTAGGGCGAAGAGATGAGTTTAACTTGTATTAAAGCTCGGGGGACACAGGAATTGCTTGATTTAGATGGTTAGCTGGTGGGTTTGGTGTAGAATATCGGACTGGTAGCCGGTTCTCGCAGAGTAGATATTTACCCTGCGAAGTCAAATTAGGCCTATATGACTCGTAGTGGAATGGCTCGGATATCGCAGAGCGAGGTGATGGCGATTGGTAGGGTAATTGGAAATGAACTAGGGAGGGGGAAGGAAACCTGACTGATGATGCTTGGCTGTAGTCGGCTGGTGTAGGCCTAGCCGTCTTGGTACAGCTTGGCTCGGCGTAACAGTGAACAACCCGTCCTGTCGTCAGTGAGTGTAGTGGTGAGTGGTCCAACCCGCTCCTGTTGCCCGTATTTATTTGGTATCGTCACCTTTTGGCTATTGCTATTTACATCTTTTGGAAAGTGATGAAAACTTATATCCGCAGCCCTGTTTTATGCATCGACTTACAGCCGTAAACTGAGCAATATACGTTGCTTTTACTCATTTTACACTCCATCAACGAGTAAAACTTATTACTTATGTATAAAGACATGAAGAAATTACCTCGATCTGCTTACGAATACAAGAAACCATATACAACCAGTCACCACGTGACAAATGTACCCTACTTGGTAAGTTTCTAATTTTTACCGCTAGATGTCATATCAGATAGCTGGAGTTGCCAATTACGCCATATGTAGATTTAGGCAAGCTCTGTGCAACTAGTATCAGTAACATTGCGAGTGTACTGAAATTCTTACAGTAAAACACCCATTCAAGAACAGTGCTGTATTTATGAATTCCGCGAGGCATGGAGTCAATAAGGCCCTGGATCGCTTCCTGAGGAATTGTGGCCCATGCTTGTTGCACTGCACGGGTCAGTTGTTCCAGAGTTGAGGGTGGCTGAGGACGGTTGGCCAGTTGTCGACCCATCATGTCCCACACATGCTCAATAGGTCTGAGGTCCGGGGATCTGGTGGGCCATTCTAAGGTTGTGATGTCGTGGAGAGCTTCTCTGGAGGTGCGTGCAGTGTGAACCCGGGCATTGTCCTGCTGAAACATCCCATTAGCAATGTTCGCCATCATATTGACAACCACTGGATTGAGTACCCTATCAACGTACTGTCGAGCAGCCATAGTGCGCTCAACAAGCACTAATTGTGATTTCACAGCCAATAGCTCCCCAGACCATAATGCTTGGTGTTGGCCCTGTGTGCCTCTCGACAATACGGTCTGGGCGGTCCCTCTCCCCGGTACGTCGGCCCACACTATTCCGGCGATCACTGCGGGCAAGCCAGAAGCGAGATTCATCACTAAAAACGACCCTATGCCATTCGTCGGCCCTCTTCGATCGTTCTCGGCACCAGGCCAGCCTTACACGTCGCTGTTGCGGGGTCTTTGGAACACCTTTTACAGGGACACGGGATCGTAAGCCAGCTGCACGCAGGCGATTACCAACTGTTCGTTGTGTAACGTGGGGTGCCGCAGCTGCTCGAATTTGCGCTGCTGTTGCATGGGGTTCCATCCGGGCCATCCGAATGATGCGGCGATCCTCTCTCACAGTTGTCTGTCGCGCTGGGCCTGTGCCTGGTCTACAAGTGTGGGTACCTTCATTTGACCACTGCTGCCTTACACGTTGTACCGTAGATGCCTGTCGGCCAACACGTGCAGCGACACTCCTTAGCGATAATCCAGCCTCCCACAGCCCTATTATCCGAGCCCTCTCAAACGGCGACAGTTGCTGATAGCGTGCTCTTCTCTGTCGTCGAGGCATGTATGACGGGGAACACTTCACTGCACAGACTGCAAGTCAACTACGCTACACCAGAGTCCGTATACTGGAGTTGATTCCTCCGCGACCAATCACTTGGGGAGACCTGTAGCAACAATCCAATGGGTCTGAAACTATGATCGTTTACATACCTACATGGCATCATTCCATATCTTGAAAATCAACACAAACGACCAATGCCTTCATGGTGTTGCAATTTCCATTTTCTTCAGTGTATTATGCCATATGTAGATTTAGGCAAGCTCTGTGCAACTAGTATCAGTAACATTGCGAGTGTACTGAAATTCTTACAGTAAAACACCCATTCAAGAACAGTGCTGTATTTATGGACAAAAGTATTGTGATACTTAGGCACTTTAGGAACTGTATGATTCAATCCTCTTATTTTTACGACATGATTGTAGATCAGATATCGGGAGGAATAATTCAGTTGTCTAGTTACTTTGTTACTATGATTGGCTGGACACTTCAAACATGAATATTGCAATGTGAGCGACACAATATGCATTCTGAGGAACGGACACTGACATTTTTTTTCGAATGTTATCGCTAATGCTAGATTGCATTAAGCATGTCCACTCATTATGACATGATGGCATTGAAATGTAACTACCGCTTAGGGCGAACGAGTACAACTACCTTGTGACGAGTATTTTTTACGGAACGCTATGGATTGTACGTGAAATGGCAATAACAACCGGTGTCGTTCAGATGTCCATCTGGAACCCGTGCGTTGGGGACTGGCAGTCCGGGGTTCGATTCCATCGGTATTCCAGGATGGTCCAGGACATTTCCATGTATGATGAAGGAGTGATATGGGAGGCATATCATTGGTTTCTGTTCCATCAGCGACTGGAGAGAAGGTACTGGCAATCAACATCCATTAGTAGTAGTAATGCATAGATATTGTAATGTTTCAGTAGCTGTCATATTTCATTTTCCTTTTAGTAGTATTGTCGATGGGTAGAAATTAGGCACAATGGTTTAATCATGTCTGATTCTAGCCTCGATTGGATTTAGTTTCTATTTCAAGAATGCATCCATTTTTGTAGTGTGTTTTTACACAATTAAATTTAACTTATAGTAATTTATATGGGAACATTTTTATTGTAGTGAAGAGAATCTACGCAGGGGAAGACTGTAATTATTTTTCTCCATTTAAGATAGTGTTTTTGAATTTTCATTGTGGTCCTCTTATGCCACATTTATTCGCACTCTCATTTATCACTAGATCCTTTTTCTAGAGTTCTTTCTGATTGTTCAGTTGGAGAGTTGTTGTTGTTGTTGTTTGAACATTTTCTACGTCGACTTAGTCAGTTTCGAATTTATTGAGAACTCACTTAGAGTGATAGGGTTTTAATCTTTTGCTAAGAGGTATTTCCAATTTTAGTGGACTACAGAGACAGTAGAGTTTTTAATCGACTATGTAGGTGCTTATCTTTACGATCACCCTCGTCGATGGTGTAGGAACTCTACATTATTTTCTGGATTCCATTCGAGCTGGATTATTTCTTAATTTGCTGGAGAAATCTCGATCCTTATTAAAAGTCTAGTTTTGACATACGAAGGTCAAGTTAACATTAAGTTTATTGAAACCATTCCTAATGGTAGTTTCATAATTTTTGTATCGTATTATACGCAAGTGATGATATTCTGGAAGGCATGTAAATTCTTTTCTTCGACGAGAATCTCAGATAACTGAATGTGGAGGCATATCCTTAAACAGATGTGTGATTGTAATAAATTATTGTAAAGAATAAATAATAATTCCAGCAATAATTGAGAGAAAGAAGTGATAACGATTTTCAATTTTCTATACGAAGTATTACGATCTTGTATAAATCTAATATCGCAAATCTATTCGCTAACTGTAACTATAAAATATATCATTAGTGATATTATTCGCATCACCATGGAGGGTGACTAATAATGAGAAATGTATAAATAATTATGAAACAGTAATAATGAATGCTCAGTGGAGTAGATCTATTATATGGATAAGACCATGGAGTGGCACCAATTAAATTATGTAGTAATTAAATAATGTTTGAGATTGTATCAATGAAATCCATTGTTGAATGGATAATGAATTAATAGTCAAGTGTGACTTAAAAGGATTATAGTATTACAGATATCGAACTTAATGGCTATTATGTGTTATCAGAAAACATACATTTCTAGACATGAGTATTTATAATTTGATTAAAGGATCTTTATTATCCTATTTCTGGATTTTACTGCAATGCTAACGTGATTTGATAATCATCCCTTCTAGTTAATCTGCAGATCAGTATTGCTTTAATTTGGATTTTCTGCCTATTCACATAAAAGATTATTGGGTCCAAGATACATGAAATATACATGATATAATTACCACGAAACCACGAACGAAATTACACTCATGGAGGGTGTGTTATCATCAAATTGATTCACCTGACACTCTGAGAGGTGTTATAAAAAGACTGTACATATGTATAAAATTTTATTTCAGTGTTGTTATAAACATGTACTTAGTGGAAATTACCTACTAATAATAATAATATAGTATGACCTCAAGTGCCGAGTGCAAGCTTTGTAATTTGACACCCAGAGGATAGCTTGCATGTCGAATATCGTTGTTCCTTGAAACACTATGAAAGTCAAGGTGGTTAGATATCTAAGCTCCTTGAACACTATAGCGCTTTCTAGTAGAGAAAACGAAACAGATCTGATGCTAGATCCAGTAGGAGTTTCTTTGTGGTTCTATTATTTTTCAATGGGATTTTGTAACCCATGCTTGTGTGTTGAATTTGATTTTTGTTTCTTTGACAAAATGCAATTGCACAATTGGGTAGGTTATTAGCTTAGGAATAACCCTCCCTAAGTGATGATTATGAAAAAAAGGGGGAAGAAGTGGGTTTCGGAATGGAGAAAAAGTATGGATAGATGGGACGAGAGTCCAATATAACTCATAAACTTAAACTAAAGTAAACGCTTAATCACCATTTTCACTGCGCGAGCCTGCGGGATACCTAAAGTGGGTATGGACTTGGACACAGCTAACGGGAAATGCGGCTGGAGCTTGGGCTATTTGCAAGCAAGCGGCGATTGTACTTTCCCTTCCCAGCCTAAATTTGGATACTATGGGGAAGGGTGGTAGTCTGGAAAGACAAAGAATGACAGATTTACTGTATATCCTTTCAAAGGAGTTAAGTTTAAAAGAATGTTCTGAAAGGCGCAAATAATTTCAATTTTCCGTGATGATTTTGATTTTAGTTCTTGGAACTGTAGGATTTCCCGAGAATGGCCGAGTATTCCCAAAAAGGGTAGCGATGAAGCAGTTATACTTTTGGGGATAATTTTGTTGCTTTCTTGGAGAATTTAGGCAAGAAAAACAATAGTTGCATTTAAGAATAGCTAAGCTTTTACCCAGCAAAGTGCCGACTAAAAGTTTAGACCAGAAGAAAAACTTAAATTTTGAAAACGAACCACAAGTTATAGAGAAAATCTCAACGAGCAGAAAGCTTGCGGAGCTAGCTTTACTCGCCTTACTGGCTCATTAGAATTAGCTATAGCAGCTAAAAGATGCTTTGGAAAAGATGATACTAGAAGTTTTCGATCAAATGCAACAAGAAGCAAAACTTTTATTATTGGAGTATGTGATTTTCTTAAAGAGAGCATAAGCCGATAGGAAGAGTCAGGGAAATAGGGTCCTGCCTAATCGTTATTCTAAGACAAGAACGAAAAAATATAATCTGATTTATTTAACAATGCGTGGAGATATAATAATTTTGACAAATATGAAAGGTGCAATTTAGGTTTTAACCTTTGAAGTCTCAGACCTCTAGAATGTTGAAGTTTGCACTCGGCAATTAACAATATTTAGGTTTGGAACGTCTTATAAGCACTAAAATCTGCATAATATTTTAAAAATGGTGCTAAGATTAACAAATTCGAAGTTTAACAACAATTAACGCAATTAACGCTTTAACAATAAATAAGGTACAAGAAGGCACTTTAAGAATTCCTATATGGAAATCTTGAAAGTAAGAACAAATAACAAATTCGAAATTATAACAAAAGAAAGAGAAATTAAGAAGAAGTTTCTATAAGTTCTTATGTTTATACAGTTATTACGGCCGTGTTAAATGCAAATAGGACAGGTCACTATTTGTGAAACCTGAAGAGAAAAATTAGTTTACTCAATTATGAGTAGAAAAAAATAGAATTCCCCCATTTAGAAGGGAAAAGAATTAGAATGTGGACTAGCTACTGAATATGCAGAAGTTAATTCGTGAAATGCGAAACTAAGTTGGGAGGGCACTTTTTGGCAAGTGAGGCCTCATTGATTAGTTAGGTACATCAATTGACTTAAATTTAGAACTTAATTAGATTAAGTTAGTAAGGTGTTTAGGGAGGAAGAATTGGGAACTTTAGGAAAACGTTTTGGCCATATTTATTGCTCTCACAAACGCGACGCGGTTGGTGGTTTAACGGGCACTCTTTTCACTAAAGTCTATTGATGTATTTGAAAAGTTCACTATTGCAGCACAGAAAGTTCACAAGGAGAAAAGTTATTACATTTATGTAAATCACTAGTTGAATTTTAGCTTGAGAGAGTTTATTGCGTCGTGGCTTTTGTAGGTTGCAGTTGAATGCAGCGGAAAATTTCCAACGAAGGAAGACAAATTATGTTGATTAGGGGTATATGCAACATAAATTTCTCAGTGAGGAAAATGTATTCCCATATTGGAAGAAATGCTAGGTTATTTTACTTGTAGAAAGATAGTTCGATGTCGAACGTTCTGGAGTTATGATAACAGTTGAATTGGGCAATAGGTCCCGCGGAGAAAAAGCTAAGTTTTTATAGACAGTATTTCGTTTAATATGAATCCCGCGGTGTGAGAACTCATTCTCAGTTAATTTGCGCAAGAAGCACTAAATTTTAAAGTGGAAAGTCAGCTTAGATAGTTAGAGCATGACTAGAAAAATCCCTCGAAGGTAGTTATTGCACTGCATTTAGCATTTTCACACTGTCTATAAAACAAGAATTAAAAAGCATTTAGCTGTTTAAAACCAATTAAAATGCATTGAAAACCATTGAAGTTGTACTTAGCTCATTTCTGAAGAGTAGGCGATCCAGGCGACCGTTAACTTAAATCCACATCATGGCGTAGATATTTAAAACATGCCTCGCATGGACAGGAGACAAGCCTTAGTTAGGCTCCAACTGTAAGCTTTGACGTCTGACACACAAGTGAGCGATGAAGAGGACGAGACCTCCTGAAGCCTTGCCGGCTTGACCACAAGTAGATGAGTGAACGAGCAACGCAGCGCGCGAAGAGGCGAGAGGCACCTCACACGTCAGAGGTAGGCAGGCGAGGGGAGCGGGTAGGGGAAGGGAACAAAGAGTTTATACAAACATGGGAAACATAAATACAAAATCTCGCATGTAAGTAATGCTTCTTCACGGAGTAGTTGGTTGGCGATGATGACGAACCCTGGTGTGTTGATGAGGAAGTCTTCTGGACTCGAGGCAATGGAAGGACTTCAGAAGGCAGCTGCAAGGCGTCGCCAGGCTGGTTCCACAGAATATGCGCTTCTGGAACAAACTTAAAATAACCATGAACAAGTGCACGGGGCAAACAGAATATAAAAGTTCGCTGTTGGTGTTTGCGGGAAGAAAATCTAAATGAATGAATTAATATTAGAGAATAAAGTGCGGCAAATGCCAACTCTGCCTTACCGTGTATTTAGAGAAATACACCAACAGTGAGGTCTGTGGTGTGCATTTTTGTGCTTTATCCTTGACTTCGTTTAGCTTGTTAACATTCTTTCAGATAATTATCTGAAGACATAGCACTTTGCTATGCCGTTTCCTGAATAAATATTTTCAGTTCCATTTTAATTCTACGTTTGTGGTGATTTATAGAAGTGAGGTGAGGTCACGTTAAGAAAGCCATTGCTGGGTATTTCTAGGTGTTTCTACACCTGAGATTACATTCTTTTGTAGATCTCGTGTTCTTTTGAGCTGTTGCTTTTCTCGTTTAGCCATGATTTTTCTTAACGTTGCCTGGTTAGGTTACCCTGTGCCCTATTATCCCCGTGTCTTGTTGGTAGTAACTGGGGGTTTTTAGCCGGAATTTTCCAGGTTCTACGATCCAGTGATCTTCGTGGGATTTCAACAAGCTGATGGTAGGCAATTTTGGGTACAGTACCGAATAACGTCCTGCTTAGGGTGCCGGACGCTATAAATCTGTGCGGCTTCTCTCCCGTTGCCATTTGCTTCACCATACGCTAGGTGCATATCAGTCATTTCTCTGATAGTGTTCCAAAACGGAGCCATTCTCACCAATTTTTCATTTGTGTAGAACAATCTGTACACTGCCCACTTGGGCCGAGTAGCGAGTGCGTCAGTCGCACCTCCATACCTCTGTCTTCGACTATCATCCCTTCCCTTGCCTGAAGCATAGCAGTGACCACCGGCTTACACTCTGGCTCAGCAAATACGGCGGGCTCGTCAATTTGAATCTCGCGCCCGGAAGTAACAAAGTAACCTACTTTTCTTGAAGGGAAACATTTTCTCCGCCAAACCGATTGCGGCATCGTCTTTTACATAACACACAGATCGTCCCTGATTTTTGTCGGTATAATTACTTATAAGATACACCCTGTAGAGCGAAAGCACACCAGCACCATTGCATAACTGAGATGTGAAGGATGATTTTGAACTTCCGGTGGGTGCAACTGATCTGACGGGCACACGAGTTAATTATTATCTCATATTCGTCATTCGCAGGGGCGAAGCTACTTCCACCTTTCAGTAGTTACCCCTTTCCATATCACATTCAAGTCCGTATCGGCCAGTTTGTCAATAAACCTCCTACACACATGCTGTTGTTGCGAAAGTGATCTGACAGGCAGATTGCGTCTGATAAAGCACCATTGAATGAGTGTATTCACGATTGTAGCAAAACTGTTCTTCAGCAAACATTGTATTTTTTAAAATTCAGATTTCTGAGGTGTGCCAGACAGGCTTAATGCGCCCACTGCTGCCATATTTAATGTTGCAACCGACGGAAGGTTAACACAAAATGAATTAGAATACTATAAGCACTTTTGCAAAAAACGTTTGTTCTCAGTCTGCTTTCATATCGTTTTATTTCTTAAGATTCCAGGGGGAGGGGGGACATGGCCGCCCCTGACCTTCCCCCCCCTCCTCTTCTGCGGGCGCCCATGCTACCAAAGGATGTTGAAGAGAAATAGAACTCGTGTTCGGCATTTGCCAGGACGCGGCAAGTTTAATAATGATTATTTATATGTACTGGCAGATTTCTTTTCCAAGTAGACACATATTTGGAAAAATGTGTTCTCGTGAGAAATGTTTACATTTGAATGTGCGCAGGATGTTGGCAAGTATGGATTTGCAACATCGAAGTCTGTACAGACACGCGTCAAGAATCGATAAATTATGAACCCAGGACCATGATATGTAAGAGGGAAGGTGGATTCAAGAAATACACTTCAATTTAGTCAGAATATATCCTATAGAACTTAAGAGACCCAACTTCTCAAAAACCTTTGCTCTTCTGGCATCAGTGTTATCACTGTTTAAGTGGGCATAGTGAAAAGTAGGAAAGGAGAATACGTCTGGAATCGTTCTCATAAAGACAATCTTATTTATTTATTAATTTATTTATTTGTTATTTAAAGTACCATGTGGTCTGCACCGAAGAACCGTATCAAATCTTTTTACTACAAGTCTCGTATAGCCTCCTGCGCCAAAATTTACTTTTTCGAGTATGTTTAGAAGCATCAAACCAGAGAACTCATGGCTACGTGATAATTTACGTAAAGAAATAAAGGGGTTTATAGACAACAGGAAATACACGTCGAGGAGGGCAACCCGCTTCGCATGGTTGACAGAGAGGAAGATATATTGGAAGAAGAAAGAACTGCTATTTCATTTAATACAAGAAAGGGAGAGGTAACTCGTATTTCTTTGTCACCTACACACCACCTCTAGCCAGCGACAGCACCAAAGAAGAAAATAACTTATCACCGCGAAACTCGAGTCAAAAAGAAAAAAAACTGAGTAGACCGCAAGCCAGGCACAAGACCAGTCATCGATACACGTGCAGGAGGTGTGACTTATTTAAGATCACATGACCAGCAGCCAATGGGAATATTAGGACTGGATAATTAGCGCCAAATGAGGATAATTGAACCAGCAATTACTTAAGTAATTAGACACCATGAAACGATGCAGAATAAATATACAATCGTACAAGTGACTGGAAATTATAATGCATATATCAGAAATACCAGGAAAATGTGTTTTCCAAGGTAATACGCAGGAATGCCGCGAATTCAGAGAAAAACGCACTAAAAGAACTTATTCGAGGGGAGATAGCGTCCTTTCGAGTAGACTTTTCTTTTTCGTAATTCGTGGAGTAGAGACGTGCTACGTTGAACCAGGAAGAACGCGGACTTCGTTGAAATTTTGACCATGAGGGAAGCGGTACTTGAAGGTCCAGTATCACAGTTAAGACGGTGATTAATGATAGTGTCATTTGAACATTGAACATTGCAGCGAAATAGTAATTACAAAAATAATTTAAGTGCAAATTCCGATGAACAAGTATTATCGAAGTGAACTGTACTCTTCATATACGATGAGACATTGTGTGCTATAATGCATCTTAGCAACAGTATTATTTTAGCCACGTGAAAATCGAATCCAAGTGAAAGTTATATTGAAAGACATTGTGAGTGGTATCAATCATTCGTATGAGCAGCGCTGAAGATCTATTTATGAACATTGCACACCGAAATTAATATAATTCTACGAAATTTGAAATCTTCGTGAGTTGTTCGAAAACTAAGGCGAACTAAATTTGAAAATGTATTTTCTGCAAATTGTCACGATTTGCTACAACGAACTATTTGTCATGAACAACTCTCTTTTTAAGTTGGTGAGTATGATTACAGCAATTACGACGGAGATGCGGATGCATTGATAAATTTATGGAAGGAAGACCAAGCAGATAATACAGTAATATGTGGATTCCAGGAGTGACATACATTTCGGAATGGAACATAGAAGTATAATAATGAATTTCCACCACCACCTTTGGAAATATCATAATCAGATTCTACTACAAATCGAAACTGGGAGTTCCATCACCCAGATCTTCGAGATAGTAGCCAATAGAAGAGACTCGACCGTTCCATCTGGAGCAGAAGAGAGAAGTGACAACGACGAGTTTCATCTGATACTGAAGAGATGCAGGGCTATCGAACCCAGGATCATCCACCATCACGACAACACGTTAGATGCAGGAGAGGTCGAAGACTCCTTTATGGGAATTAAGAAACAAGTCGATGCAAAACCATTAATACCGATATGCACAGCTGAGAGAATATCAGGCAGAAGGTAGAGAAAACACTCATATTAATTTGTAGATTTGATGATGATTATTTGTATACATCATCTTTGACCATTTTCTAGTCACTATTTTACTTAGGTATTGTCATTTTTGGGATTGTTTGTTTATAGTGATTTTCACTAGGGATTTTGATATCTCTACGACATTGTCGATCGTAGTTCAGTTTAGCGATTTTTCACCTTTTAGGACGATTTTATCATCGTTTGGGTAGGATTATGACAGAAACATAGGATTATAGGAACATTTATGAGTGTTAGGTTGTTATATTCGATCTGCGAGATGTTATTAAGGTGTAATTTGTCAGGATTGAGCTTATTATTTTTATGCTTGAAGCATACTCATGATAGATTTGAGTTGGCTTTGATCCAACGTCGTATTTGATATATTGTTGTTGCAAGTTAGTATTTCGAATTGAGGAAATCTAGCAACACTAGGACATGTTATATTATTATTTTGATGACGGACATCTGTAAGATTATTATTGTGACAGAGGAATTTATTTCTCGTTTGGAATGAAATACCAGTTTGAAGTTGTGAAATAAGTATTATTATTAAATGTAATACTTATTAGCTGAATTTAGAGTCAACTTTTATATGAAAAAGACGTCACGAGTGGTATTATTGAAAATTACAGTATGTTAACTACTGTGCTTTATGGAATTTATATAATTGTTGAAAGGTACCAAGGACTTATGTATCATGGTGAACATAAGGTCAAAGAATTAAGTGGAATGATGATATATCAAGACTAGATGGTGTATTTGAAAGGAATGTCATAAGTATTTTGAAAGAACAGTAATATTATTATAAGTATTATTATTATTATAAGATGGTGCTTGTGAAGCAAAGAAAATGGCTCCATCCTGAAGTAATACGAAAGTGGTCCCGGGATGGGTTTTGTCAAGAGGACAGGGTGTGGTTTTTTAGTGGGTAAGAATCCCACACTCTTGAGGAGAGGAGTGCGGACCCTTCTCAAGGTCTTATGCAAGATTTTTCCTCTTCCTTCGTAAAAAAATAAATGATGGACAATGAATTTTCATGATTGTCAGTTATGTATTAGCGAGTTTATAGAAGAGAAACGTATTAGAAAAGGCTAGTTAAGGTATTGTTGAGTTCAGAGAAAGAATTAAGCGCATTTTTGAATTTGGTTAATGGCTTATGATCATGGTAACGATGAGGAACAGCTGTTTGAAACACCACGCTGATATATTAGCAAGTTTGATTGTTGGAGGAGGATTGATAAGTATTATTATTATTATTATTATTATTATTATTGAAGATTATCCAGGATGTGAGAAAAGGTTTAATCAGAATTGGCTTCATCGCTTGTTCATTAGATTAATTGGATTTAACAAGTAGACAAAGGAATTGGGTAAAGTAACTGTTTATTTTGTGTAAGAGAGAAACAAGTGACAATCGGGATAATTATCCAACGTTGTGGAAGGAGCATCGATGCCTTGAGAACTGAAAATAATGTAAATAAATAATGCAAATAGGAGTGTATAAATAGAATACATCAGATATTATGAATAATATCAATATTAGTGATTAAATATTAGATATCTAGGGTAGAAATAAGGAGTTAATAGTATAGAGTTACATTATTGTTGTGAATTTAAGCATTGAAGAGAGGTAGTGTTTTATCTAACGGTTTGACAGTTCTAAACCGTAATTCAAGAGTTATTTTATTTTGAGCAGACAGAGCCATCTCGAGTAGTTTTATTTTGAAAACTCCTTATTATGGAAAGTTATTGACATTTGAATGGTGAGAATGCTTTGAGTACCGTAATTATTATTATTATTAATATTATTATTATTATTATTATTAACTTAATTTTGCGAGTTATATTTTTAGGAGGTTTTTAATTTATTGTATGCGTCTTCAGCAATACATTTGCAGGAACTTATTAGTTTCCCAGTCCCGTTTTACAGGAAAAATGTGACTAATTCTTTCAGTAATGTAGTTGCATGTGTACTATATTAGTTATGGGCGTCCACCTTTTCCATCACCCGTCACACCCCGAGATTCCAAGAATCTCACTCTCCTTGTAGTTTGTTGTGGTCCAATGTAGCTAGTTAGTAGTGCACGTGCGTATATTAAATAACTTACCTGACGCGCCCACCCGCCAGCGAGGATTCATTGATCGATCTAGCTGGGGATCATAGACCACTGCGATCCTTACCATCAGCGGATATGGCCAGGTGATCAGCGCATAATACGGGCACACTACCTAGCCGGGGGGAAAATGTGTTTTGCCCTCCTAAAGAAATAATTCAAAGGGCAAAGACCAGTTACTAACTAGACAAAGTTTCCCGGAGTCAGTATACGGTAATTATTGATTGTACTAAGACCTACACCAGCAACGGTGGCCGAGAGCTCGTGCCTTGGCTGAGCGTGGGTTCGAATCCCACCTCGGCCATCTTTCGGGATTTCCCATTTTCACCATTAGCCAATTGTCGGGATGGTTTCTTTAAACAGGTCCACGGCTGACTCCCTTCCAAAATCCCGTCCGTGGCCCTTCCAATTAGAACCAAGTTAGCGGTACCCTGGGTAATCAGCCTGTCTTCATCCCCTAGTTGTATCAGCTGACAAAGTATGTTCAGTTCCCAGACACTGTCCTTGTATTGGTAGAGGAATTATCCCACACAAAGTCAGTGGGAGAATAAGCGATATCTCCACCTCTCTCCGTGAAAAGTCTGGTTTTTCACCCTCGCTATGGGCGGCCCTGGAACGACGGAATCGTAACCATAGGCACAAGAAACCATGGTTAGTGAGGCTCAAAGTGGTATTCTGTAAGGTATGTTGTTATGACGCTTGTTAAGAGTTCACGATAACGATTTCATAGCCATCCACATGGTTCAAAAGCCTTCCATCAGATAACGGTTACATCGATTGGCACGTTATTTCAACTTATTACACACCATTCTATATCGAAATTAGTTTGTAACGTTCTTTTAAAACTATTTCTCACCGTATGTTCCATATTGCCTTATCTCATACTGTACCCGTTCGTCCTGGGGATGCGATGACCCATCTGCTATTACATCGCATTCCTGGAGTTCCAGGACAGAGCGGAGTTAAATGAACCTCTAGTCAAATAAGGAATGTGTCGGAAATTCAGCTGAGTTATCGAAAAAGCAGTGGGTAACACGAGACAAAGTATCTCTAGGGTCGTTACGGGCTTAAGTTTAATAAAAAAAATGCAAATATAAATGGGCGCCATCAACTGAACTCCTAGCAAACCACATCCTTTCCGGCTAAGCCTTAATCAAGACAAGGAAAGAAAAAGGAAAATCACACCATCATCAGATCACAACTAAGATAAAAACAAATTTATTTCACTTTGATAGTCAGACAGACATTTTAAATATTCATCTTACCGGAGAGTATGGTCGAATGCCAACGTTAAATTGTCATTGTCCAAAAATCGAACCATCTCTTTTCTAATCAAAAATATTCAATCCACATGGAATAGGGAAAATATCTAAAGTTCTCTTGGGTTCTCAGGATCACTGTAGCACTATGTCTTTCGTCACTGACATTTGTGATACCTGAGACCTAATTTCTCTTTAATTTAACATCATAAATGTGGATTTGAAAAAGTTATTAATCTGTCTAAACATACACATAATATAATCACATATTTTAAACATCACGCAATTTATGGCTTGCATGGCATAATTTAAATGTTGAATACATTAGTAAAATGCTCCTAAACATCGAATAATTAATTTACATTATTTACATTGTCATTAATAATTGCTTGTTTGTGAATTACAGAAAATCCATTGCTCATTGGTCATCATCATCATCATCAGCATCAAAGTTAAATATTTCTCTCATTAATTCTTATCTCAAAATTCAACATATTCCTGTCAGAATCATTAACTCATCACCATTAAATCATTTAAATGAAAATTATTATCATTACTTAATTATACTTTCTAATTATTCACACACTCTTATTTTATCATCTACTTCAGATTAAATCATCTTAAATCATCAATACAAATTGTTTAATTCCTCAACTCAAGTTGCAATTTCTTCAATCTTCTCTCAATTAAATTTATTTTAATTCCATATAAATCCATTAATCATCAGTTTCTTTAATTAATTATCACCTTCTAATTCAGTTATTCTTCATCTATCCAATCATCTATTAATTTATTTAAAGCAGTTTATTTATCCAATCTTTAATTCATCCATTTATTTAATTCATTAATTTATTCCAAAATTTAATTTATCAATTTATTTAAATTTTATTCTTCTGGTTATTTAGATTCTTATTATCTCATCTAGTCATTCTGATTTTTATTTCATTAGGTCAGATCATTAATATGCTTAAATTTCAGATTATTATTTCATTAATTATTATTCTCAGAAAATCTTGTATTATCAACTTTATTTATTTGTTTAATTTCCTAACAAATTGTTTAATATGGGTTATAGAACGTTGTCTTACAGTTTTATCACTTCCAAGTTATATTTCGTATTTAATTATCATGCCAAAAATATTATTGCCTTCACGACATCACGTTGGATCTGACTATCCACAACTACATTATATATCCTCACTTCTTCAAATATCACATTTGAATACCACAATTATTCCACAAAACTCCATAAATATTCAGCACATACAGCATGAATCTCAACAATTACGCTAGACTGGGTTCGACAACCTCATGTCTGCCTCAAAATACATTAGCAACATTGCAACTATCACTTGGCAACTTCTACAAAATGCCTATCACAAACTTCACTTAACCATGTTGCATGATCTACAAAAAATATATAACTGGCTTCAAATTATCAACGCACACAATCTCCAATAACTGTAATTAATCTGATCACATCTAGACAACTTCCTAAACAATTGAAAAAAATATTACCTTAGTAATTCAAGATCTGCTTTCAAATAGCATAAATTCTCTTACAATTCTCATAATTCACATCACAGAAAAACACCAATGTGCTATAATCTCTCATATCAAAATCTGCAATACTGATCTGCCTTAAAATAAATCTGACCATTAATGATTCATCTTACAAGATTCAATTACTTTAAATCCTTCTCAAAGGTATCAAACACAATTATAAAAATCATCAAAAGCATCAGCTGTACCAGCTGTTAAACTGAAAGTACTCTCAAAAGAGTATAGCAACAAAATATTGGATTGGCAAACAAGAATTACAAATGTAACCCTGATGACATTTATCTTTACTTTATTTAACAAAAATTTCGACTGATATGTGACTAGTAGTTCCTTGTTTGATTCACTCACAATCTCATGTACACTCGGATGATAAAAATGGGTCCCTCAATGGCAAGTAAGATGAGTAACCACCGTACAATCGTATAAATACGAAAGACCTTGCCCCGTCGACTAACATGATAGTGCCCTGAACGATGGGTAAGATGAGTAACCACCATACAATCGTATAAATACGAAAGACCCCATCTCGAAGACTAAATGAGTGAATGTACCAGATAGGAATCAACAAGTCTCTAGTTGTCATATAAAAGCGATATTCATTCGCTAAAGTGAATAACATCTTAATATCTCCAAACAATCCAATGGAAAAAATCCCTACTGATGAATAATACACACTCGCTAGTATGCAATGAACTGACGAAGTAATTTAGATAATTAATTGCAGATCACGAGTTCGAAATACTCGTCACACAAAAAAACTATTCATGAAAACTATCCTCGCTGGAAAAATGTCTAAAAGACCAAACATCTGCTTAATAAAGCCAACCAATGGTGAGAATTTCGTATAATGATGCCTGCCATATCATATGGTCACGCCATATTCTAGAAAAATTTGAAGCATAAAAAAGTCAAAGCCATGTCTAAACAATCGTATCACTCCTATTATAAAAATATACATGTGTGCCCAGTATTCATGAAAATAATCGTATCAGAAAGTTATAACTCTTACAGTACCTTCTCATTATCAGCTGTTATTAAATTTCAAAGATCGTCGATTTTCCTTATGTAATGAATTTCTCGAAAGATCGGCGTGAATATCATTCCACCCACGCAATGACGATTGCCTTCAAATCCCAAGTGAATCAGCTGGTGGACCTCCTTCTCGTCAGGAATCGAATCCATCGCTCTGTGGTGCCATCGCGTCTCTGTCTGCGTTTACTCCGTCATGATAAACTTCTGGTTATCCATAGCGGATATTGTCCAAATCCTCACGAAAAAGTTCATAGAAACAGCGGACCCCCTATTCCTCTTCTACGTTACGCCACTGTTCCATACAATGTTCGGTTTGAGTGTTGAAGTTCAATCTCCAATAACTGCTAAGTCTCACTTTCATAAAATAAAATTTTATATGAGAGTGTCTGAGTTTATGAAACACCCTGTAGCTGTGTTCATACTCGGTAATTTATAACACTTCATAAGAAATAATTGCATTAATGCACGAGCTAATGTTCATAAGTGCATTTGCCTGAAACATTTCATTTGCCTAAAATTGTTAATGTTACTTGGAATGCGTTATGAAATGCATAGTCGTAATGTCGTTGAAAAACTATGTTCATTTGAAGTTCAAAGTTGCAGTATCTCGTAACTATTTGTCTGTACAATTCAAATTCTGAATAAACGTTCCAACTCAATGTTATAATCTCTGCCTAAAGCTGGCCTCGCCATGTCGCTCTGCTATGCTGTTCTGCGTTTCCAAATTGCAGCTTGAAATGAGTTCTCCAACTCGTTTTACCATGCTGTTTTAAACCCAGGCCTTCTATGCTAGCTTGGCCCGTACAGCTGGTTCGGTAACCGGTCTTCACGCTGCCTACTGCGGGTTTCCGCCCGGCTCACTGACCTACTTTTCGTTCGCTGCTTGGTGAAGTTAAAACTGTCGCTTTCACTTTCCGTGACAAAAGCTGTTCGCTGCGCGACCTTAACCATACGCTCGGCATGTCCTACTCAGCTCGCTGTCTGACCTCGACTGCCGTGCTAACTGTACTTGACTCCTCTGCTTACAGAGCTCGACTGCGTGGCTCACTGAGCTCAACTGACTGTCTCTGGACTGCATTGACCTGAACCTCCCTGGTGCAGTCACGTGACGTTCTCCCCACCTCTGTGCTCTTGCGTCACCTAATATAATCTCGAACCCCCATCATCTCGGCTATTAAGTTATAAAATAACTTAAGGGTTATCTGACTTCCTTCAAATTATTACCATATATAATGCATGTTATATCTTCTCTTCTGAGATGTTTAAATACCATGTTCCATATAGATCTTAATAAAGCTTCATATTTCCATCCATAATTCCATCTGCTTGACTGATGTCAGAGCCTTCTTAATCCTAGACCTTCTACGTCATCTTGACATTCCTCTTGACTCGATCTGAGCGCTATCTTTTCTTAACTCTTCCAAAAATCTCAACTACGGCTTAACGTCTGCTGGCGTAGCCGATAGCTTCAACTAGGTATCGGGTACAATAAATTCTACTATTCATCATCTTATTCATTTCCCCTTTTCCAGCTGACACTGGGTGGGGGCAGATATGGTTCCTCTCCACTTTGTTCTGTCGTTCCACCATTCCTCTTCCGACACGGTGTTCCAATCCAGGTTCCATTTCCTAATGCTATACTTCACCTAGTCCATCCAACGCATTCTAGGTCTTCCTCGTCCTCTCTTCCCTGTCATCCGTCGTTCCAGTGCTCATCTTGGTAGCCTTGCTTCATTCATCCGTTTGACATATCCAAACCATCTCAATCTGTTTTGCTCCAGTTTGTCATTTAGTTTCTGTGCTCCCAGTTCTTTCCGTATATCTCCATTTCGCACTCTGTCTCTCCTCGTTTTCTGGACCATACTTCTCATTCTCATCTCAGCTACCTGTAATCTGCTCTCATCCCTCTTAGTCATTGTCCAAGTTTCTGCTGCATATGTCATTATAGGAACATAATATGCTTTGTACATAGCTTTTTTTAACCTTAATTGGTATATCCTTGTTCCATACTAGTCCCCGTACCTGTTGGTGGAAAGCACTCCCGAGTTGTATTCTTCGGCTAATTTCCAAATCTAGTCTTCCATCTTCAGTCAGTTAACTTCCCAAGTATTTGAAGTGTTTCACCACTTCAAATATCTCTGACTTTGATTACTCCTTTTCCTCCTTTCTTACCTCGACTCATCACCACTGTTTTACTCTTCTTCACATTTATCTTCAATGCCCATTGCTCAACCTTTTTATTTATTACGTCTAGCTGTTCTTGTACCTCCATCTCATCCTCGCCCCAGATCACATCGTCTGCAAACAACATTACCTTCATCTTTGCCCTACTATAGTCTTTCATTGCTGCCATCATGATAACATCCATCATCATTAAGAACAATAAGGTTGACAATACACTTCCTTGCTTTAGTCCAGTGTCAATTTTAAACCATTCCGATGTCCCGACTCTAGTCTTCACACTACTGTGGCAATCCATGCACATTCCATTTATCATGTCTCTCAGTTCCTTGCCTATCTCCCTATTAGTTAAGCTATCCCAAACTTTTGTTCTAGGGATGCTATCATAGGCCTTTTCTAGATCAATAAAGGTCATTATCATATCCTTCCCATATTCCTAACTCTTTTCAATGTTCTGTCTCAGAATGAAAATGGGTTCCACTGTTGACCTGCCTCCTCTAAATCCAAACTGCTCCTCCTCTATTTGGCTTTCTACCTTTACTCTAATTCTTTTCCTAGGATTCTTTCCATTACTTTGACAACATGCGAGACTCTGGTGATTCCTCGGTAGTTACCACACAACTTCCTGTCTCCTTTCTTGAATATTGGCAATATTATTCCCTTTTCCCGTCTTCAGGAACTTTCTTCTCTCTCCACACACTCCTGAGAAGTCTGTATGTACCCTGCAGCCCCACTGGTCCTGCCAACTTGATCATTTCTATTGTCACTTCGTCGATTCCCACTGCTTTCCCCATCTTCATCTTCCTAACTGCCAATTCCACTTCTGCCTTAGTAATGTCTGGATCTTCTTCTATTTTTTCCTTCACCGATTTGGCTGTTTGCGTAATTTCTCCGCATGCCTGACGTCTCACCTTCAACAGCTCACTGAAATATTCTTTCCATCTGTCCGTTATCTCTTCTGCTTTTATCAATATTTCACCTTCTTTGTTTTTCACGAACCCAGTCTTCACCTTTTCATTCCTTCTACTTTTAAAAAAATCCAAATAGCATTTTCTTTCCACAATTTAAATCCTCCCTTATTTCCTGGGTGAATTCTTCCCTTCGTTTCTTCGTTTCCTCTGCAATTACTTTCTTGCAATCTCTGTTTGCTTCTATATATTTTGCTCTACTTTCTTCAGCCTTTTTTGTTTTCTGTTCCTTCCAAGTTTTCTTCCTCTGATACTTATTTGCTCCTATTATTATGTTTTATTTATCGTATTCATTGCCCATTACTGCGGATCACTTATGTTGGAATAAATGGCAGGAGAATGACGACTGGGCGTATATGCAGGATAAACTTTTAATACGAACTAACTTATTGGGCCACATACATACGTAATATATAAAAGACAAAAGAATCAACAAGAACAATATAGTAACTAAAACCGCCACCAAGGGCGTCGCGCTAGGCACTTAATTGTGTATTTCTAACACACCCACTTAAAACCAATAGCTGATCTACAGGGTGGGCGGGAAGTAACTAGGTATTATTAAATGGCCGTTAAATGTTTAATATTGTTGGAATAAAATTGGAAACAGCGGAAACATACAGAACATTAAATAGGATAGTGATTTTTCATGCCCCGTAGTACCGACGGTGGCCGCGAGCGGCGGTACACTCAACAATAACAAAGATGGCCGATTGCCTGGCAGTAAAATAACGAGCACTGATTGCTTCGCGTTGTGTGGAATTCCATCGTTCTTTGTTAATCGGCACAATTGCCATTACTGGGTGGTACAGGATCCTGGGGTTTCGGTGGAGAAGAAGCAGTGTCGTCAAGAAGTGACTGTGGTGTGGAATAAAGGCTACAAATGTCATCCGCCCGTATCTCCTGCATGAAACAATTAACAATTAACGTGGAACGCTACCTTCAAATGCTTCAGGATTACGTTAGTCCCACGATATCTGGATGGGAAAATATCACCGACATTATCTTCATGCGCACCGCCTCACTTTGCAAATGTCGTGCGGAACTGGTAGGAGGAGAAGTTTCCAGGACGTTGGCTGTGGAGACGTGCTTCTCATGAATTGCCCGCAAGAAGTCCAGACCTGACACCCTGTGACTTTTTTATGGGGCTGGTCAAAAGAGGAGGTGTACCGGACGAGACCTCGAACATTGGACGAATTGGAAGCATGGATTCGGGATGTTCTTACCAACGTCCCACACACATTCCTCCAGAAAGCTGTGGATCCGATTCCAGGTCGTTTCACGAGATTGGTCGACGCCATAGGTACCTATATCAAAATTTAATGGAATTGTATGGTATGTAATCATATTCCCATATAACACTGTGCATACTGTATTAATTTCAAATAAATAACTCTTCAAACATAAAAGTTATACGTTAATTTCAATACCTAGTTACTTCCCGCCCACCCTGTAGAATGTAATACACATTTGTCAACCAGACTTCAATCATACAGTACCCTACATAAACATAATACAATTTCTGAAAAACATTTTTGAACACAATGTGTACTTAAAGTACCAATTGACAATTCAATCCCATTCCTTGGGTACAATACACATGTTTTGCTTTAGGCAAAGGTTTGGTAGGAATATCTGCAATCATTCCTTGTGTGGACAAACAGTGAAATGAAATGATTCTCTCTTGAACCTTTTCCCTAATGATATGATGTTTGGTGTTGATGTGTTTAATGCGCCTATGAAAATTAGTTTTTTGTGCAATTTTCTGTACACTTGGACTGTCATTATACAAATCAATTTCTTGATTACAATCTATCAACACACTTTGCAAATCACATTCACCTTTAACAAATTCAATTTTATTGGACCTTCATAAGAATCAGTCAAATCAAATATCAGACTCTTAAGATAACCTGCTTCCTTCGCAGCCTCTGACAAAGCTACATACTCAGCCTCTGTCGATGAGGTAGCAACTGAGTTCTGCTTGTGAGCTACCCATGATATGGCGGCATCAGCAAGCTTGAAGAGATAACCAGTATATGACTTACTATCACTATCTGTGGAAAAACTGGCATCTGCAAACCCTACCAAATCTAAACCAGTGCTCTTAGAAATGGGCCCTTGGTACATCGTACCTTTAAGATACCGAAGTACCCTTTTGGCTGCAAGCCAATGCTCCTCAATGTGGCAAGAATTAAACTGACTTAAATATGACAATGCATAGGCAATGTCTGGTCTAGTACACACACTCAAGTACATAGGTGAACCTATCAGCTGCTGCTAAGGTTTATCGTCCACATTTTTGGCTTTAGACAATTTCATATTTACATCCATAGGAGTACCGATGGGATTAACATCAGTCATCTCAAACTTATTGAGCAGATTCTTTATGAACTGTGTCTGAGAAATTTTGATTATATTCTTATCCGTGTCCCTTTCTATTTTCATGCCAAGAAACTGAGCAGCAGGTCCAAAATCTTTCATCATGAAATTTTGTTTCAAGACATATTTTAGTTTGTTAACTTCCTGTGGATTATTGTGGAACACAAAACGATCATCAACATACAGAGCAACAAGAATTGCAGTATTTCCGATACTATTTCTATTAACACATGCCTCATAATGACTGTTTGTGTAGCCCAAAGCAGCCTTTCTGTGCCACATATGTGCAGCCTGCTTTAATCCATAAATGGCCCTTTTGAACAAACAAACCTGGTCTTTCTCTCCCTTCATCTGGAAGTCCTCTAGCTGGTACATAAATATTTCCTCCTGTAACTCTCCATTGAGAAAAGCAGTCTCAATGTCTAGATGATCAATCTGTAAATTTAGTTCAACCGCTAAAGCAAACAACATTCTTAGTGTGCCATGCCGCTCAACTGGTGAGAATGTCTCAATAAAGTCAATGCTAAATTGCTGTGTAAAGCCCTTTGCAACCAACCTTGCTTTATATTTTACAATATCACCATTTGTATTACGCTTAACTTTGAACACCAACTTATTCTGTACAATGTTTTTACCTTCGGGCTTAGGAACTAAAACCCAGGCCTAATTTACCATCATGGAATCCATTTCGCACTTTATGGTTTTATGCCAATCCTTAGAGTAAGGTTTCACTTACTGTACGTGGTTCATTTGGATCAGAACAAAGAGTGTAATGCAGAATGTAATCAGGATATTGTCTTGGTCTTCTTTCTCGCTGGAGGTAGCAACGCGCTTCCTCATTGTGCTGTGATTGATTGTCTTGATAATCAGGCTCAACTTCCACTTATTCATCACGCTGTGGATCTGGATCTGGAACATCCCTATCACATGCAACCAATAGTGGTTTACTGACTTCAGTGGTTAGGGGTATTATTGTATCCCCTGGTACCACTGGAGGATCTGTTAGAGCCGAGCAAGACATCTCATCAAAAATCACAACTCTCGCTGTGATTAATTCATGGGTTATTGGATGCAGGAGCCGGTACGCATTTTTCTCATCCGAGTACCCAACAAATACAATTCTCTCAGTTTTGGGATCAAGTTTTCTTCTCAGCTGATTTGGAACATGAACGTAGGCATTACAACCACACACTTTTAAGTGCGTCAGGTGTACTTTCTCTCCGGTCCACATTTCTTCTGGTGTTGAATTTGGTATTTTCCGTGCAGGATACCTGTTGACAAGATATGCAGCTGTATTGACAGCTTCTGCCCACATTCGTTTGTCACAAGCTGCACGTTGCATCATAGCGAGTGCTCTCTCATTCAGTCTCCTGTTCATGCTTTCTGCAGTTCCATTTTGCTCTGGTGTGTACCTTACTATTATCTGATGCTTGATGCCACGCTGTTTGAAAAACTCATCCATAACTTTATTACAATACTCCCCACGATTGTCAGAGCGTATGACCTTGATTTTCCTTTCACACTCAATTCCAACAAAATTAGCAAATTGTTCAAAGATTTCTCTTACCTCACTTTTCCTTTTTAGAAAAAAAAAAAAGACAAAAACCTGCCTTGTATGATCGTCGATGCAGATGAGGGAGTATCTGGCTCCACTCCAGGATTCCTCAGGCATCGGTCCACACATGTCACTGGGCAGCAGGTCCAGTCGGTCCTTGGTACGATGCTTGTTCGTCTTGAAGGGCTGTCAAGCTTGTGTCGTTTCTATTCATGGAAGACAGAGCTGCATTTCTCCTGATAAATCAATACCAGTAGCCAAATCATTTTTAACATGTTCATCCCCAAGTGATTGAGATGGCCTAACATTTTGTGCCACAATTCTTTAGAATCAGGACTTTTTGAACAAACATTTTTAGCATCACTTAAACAAGACACACTTGCACTTACAGAACCTGAGTTATTTAAGACAAGAAGTCCCTTTGACTCTTCAATCAATAATTGCACATCACCTGTAACTTGACAGTCATTGTCTTGAAACTCTTCACAAACTTCTTCATCATAAACAATACCATGACACTTTTTAACAATGCTGTTCACCGGGAGCAAGTTTGCTGTTAGGTTAGGTACATACTGTACCTTTATTCAGGATGGCAAATTGGGATTTTCTTTAAGGATGTTATCTAGACACCAGATTTAAAGAGCGTGCTGATCAGTAGTTCACTGGAGGACGCATACCTTGCACGTGGAAGAGACCCGTGAGGCTAACTGCGAAACGGAGGAAACTCATTGATGGGAATTAAAATTTCATGTTATGGAAATCTGAAATTTGTGAATATTTATTGGCTAGGATTTTATGAAGCCACCAGAAGAAATTTTAGGAAAATCGGATAAAGGACAACGGAGATATGAGTGTTTTTAAGGAACTACGATACGCGCAGAGAACTAGCACAGCAAGTTATGGGGGAACCCAATTGAAGGAAGAGCCAGAGGAGTGATGGAAAGGTGATTTCAGCGGCCGTCTACTTCGAGCACAGAAGAGTATAGAATCGGTCTTAGCTGCCCTATATCAAATGCTGTTGATATGGCTCTTAAGGCACCTATGGGGATGGCAGGCCATAAGCAGGCTAAGCCGACTTCGCTAGCGAGGGTCAGGTCAGGTAGTTAGGATCAGTAATAATCAGACAGTCTTCGATCAGTATCTGTCTTCGGCAGGCGAGACCTGCGTAGTATCAGTCTTAATTAGTCAGTCAGTCATTCAATCAGTGGCAGGAGAGACCTGCGTAACAGTCTTCAGTGGTGGAGTACCGCAATAGTATCAGTCAGCGACGAGCTAGTCTCGTGCAGAACCTATTTCAAATGTTCAGCACTGACAACACTTACAATTCTACGGAGTACAAGTCTGGAGTTGTTACAAATTTTAGTCTACGTTCTGGGGCCATTTGTTGATACAGATTGTTCAGGGGCCAGGGGAGTACCCTTTCTATCTAGTTAAGAACAGATTAGCGGGGCCAATCTGTTTTGCGGATTCAGTTAGAACATTCTCTATTACCTAAACACAGGATTAGACGACGATAGGGGACCAACATTGCCTAGCGTGTTGTGTGGAATAATATTCCTTACCCATGGTAGATGAGCTGTTATAATACAAATCTACGCATTTGGACACTCACAGATGGTGAAACAAAGTTGTTCGCCAACGCTGCAAATGGTTACAAGACAGAAATCAACGGTAAAATCAACATTGACGAAAATACGAAATGAGTGGGGCCAAACCACAGCAATGATTTTACTAGTAAGTGCTACAATGTCAGTTAGTAGCGGATATAGTCGTGGACATTACCAGTGTGTAAACGAGATCGCGATCATGCAGAGCTAATTACCGATCGAATAGAATGGCGACTGATTCTAGAGCTGAAGATGACGATGGAGGTGGAAGGTGGACCGAGTGGGCGAGGTCATGCGTGGCAAGAGGCATGTCAGGTGACCCATCGAACCGTAGAATTCAACAGAAGATTCATCACACCGTGAACACCGAAGATATGTAAGCGAAATCTGAACATATATTATAGTAGTTAGTGACATGCATTTGGAAAAAATATTTTCTTTAAAATATCAACATTGTTGTGTGTTTGAGTGTTCAGTCATTCGCCTAGTTTGATGCAGTTCTCCATGCTTCCCTGTCCTGAGCTAATCGTTTCAGCTCTACATAGCTACCACACCCTACGTCCGAGGCAATCTGCTTAACATATTCTAACCTTGGTCTACCCCTTCTGTTCTTATCCTCGACCCTTCCTTCTATAACTAAGTTTCCTATTCCTGGGGTCTTAGTATGTGTCCAACCAACCTATATCTTCTCTTCATTAGCAGTCGCCAGAAATATCTCTCCTCTCCCACTCGTCCTAATACATCTTCATTCCTAACCCTATCTACCGATCTGATCTTCATCATTCTCCTGTAACACCACAATTAAAAACCCTTTAAATTCTCCTCTTTTCTGATGCTCCAACAGTCCATGTTTCACTTCCATAGAGCGCCACGCTCCATACAAAGGCTTTCAAAAATGACTTCCTAACACCTAAACCTATATTCGATGTCAACAGATTCCTTTTCTCTAGAAATGCTTTCCATGCCTGTGCTAACCTACTTTTTATATCCTCTCTGCTTCGCCCATCACTGGTTATTTTGCTTCCTAAGTAACAGAAGTCACCTACTTCCTTTAGCTTTTCACCTGCCAATTCGACATCCGTAGGGGTTTCTGATTTCTTTCGACAGCATTCCAATAGTTTTGTTTTACATTTATTAATTAATTTTATAATTTATTATTAATTTTCATCATGAATTCGTTCCTCAAGACGGAGTTCATATCATTCAAAAACTCATTCAAATCCTCTGTTGTGTCGGCCAAGATGACGATATCATCAGCAAATCTCAGAGTTGAAATGATTTCTCCTTGAATCTTCACTCCCTCTTTAAATTTTTCTCCAATTTCCTTCATTGCTCGTTCAATGTAAAGATTGAAAAGAAAGGGTGATAAGTTGCAGCCTTGCTTTATACCTTTCTGAATACCACCTTCTCTCTCAAGCCTTTCAGCTCGAATGACTGTTGTCTGGTTTCTGTATGGATTGTAGTTCACCCTCCTATCCCAGTACTTTATTCCAATCGTTTTGAAAATATCATACAATTTAGCCCAATCAACATTATCAAAAGCCTTTTCTAAGTCTACAAATGCCATGAGCATTCTCTTATCCTTCCAAAATCAGCTTAAGACTTAGTACAGCTTCCGTTGTTCCTGCGTTTCTCCTGAATCCAAACTGGTCTTCACCCAACTCTCTTTCTATCTGTCTTTCCATTTTCGTGTATATTATTCTAGGTAGGATCTTGGAAGCATGAGTGATCAAGCTCATTGTACGGTAATCTTCACATCTGTCAGCTCCTGTTTTCTTCGTTATAGGGATATGATAACATTCTTCTTGAAATCAGAGGGTATCTCACTTGTCTCATAAATCCTACACACCAAGTGAAATAACCTTGTCAGATCTTCATCACCTATGCAGCTTAGCAACTCAAACGGTATATCATCTATGCCTGGTGATTTTTTCCTGCTTGAGTCTTCCAATTCTCTGTCAAAATCTGATCTCAATATTAAATCTCCTTCCTCATCCTCATCAATTTCCTCTTCACTTTCCATTACATGATTCTCAATATCCTTTCCCTCATACAAACACTCTATGTAAGCTTTCCATCTCTCAATCTTTTCTTCCATATCTGTTAGAAGTTTTCCATCTGAGTCCTTAATATTACAGCACTAAGTCTTCCTTTCCCCAAAAGTACTTTTAATCCTTTGATAAGCTGTATCTACCTTTCCTAATTTCAGACAATTTTCTATACCTGCTCATTTCTCTTCCAACCATTCTTCTTTTGCTTCCTTGCACTTATTGTTAACCTAATTTCTCAGACGTCTGTATTCTGCTGTTCACCTTTCATCTCATTCATTCTTGTGCTTCCGCCATTCGTCCATTAATTATATTATATCCTGCGTGATCCACGGTTTTCTACCTATTCTCTCTTTGCTACCAATGTTTTCTTCGGCGGGTTTTGTAATTTCATTCTTCAAAGGTGCCCATTCCTCTGCAATTGTAGCTTTTACAGGTTTTTTTCAATAGTACTTCCTTTATACTCGTCTTTAATCGTTTGTACACGTCCTTCTCTTTCAGTCTGTCAATTGCCCACCTTTTTGGCTTTTGACTTTTCTTCAAGTTCTTCAACTTAAGTCTGCATTTCAGAACAACCAGAGTGTGGTCAGAGTATACGTCAGCACCAGGATATGCTTTGCAATCCAAAATCTGGTTTCAAGATCTCTAACACCGTTCATTATTATAAATAGGTGTGGAATCATTTCACAAGTTTTACGAACTGTAATGAAGAATAATTTGATTTATGACAAGCATTATGGTCTGATGACGTGATTATTAGGTCAACGGAGTGTTTTTTTTGTTGTTACACGATGATTAATTTGAGTGACAGGCTGATGTCCTATTAGTTTCATTTTACTCGAATACACTTTAGGTATAAATTTTCCTTTCATTTCAAATTGACTTCTGGACATATCAAATAATTTATTATAGGTCTACAGTATTAAACTTCATTAAAGCATAATAATAATAATTATTATTATTATTGGAATATTATAAACAAAGTTTGAAACAATTAAGAGAAATTATTTAGATTCAGTATTTAACCTTGATGTATTTTTCAATTTCGAAACAGCATATTGAGCAATATTATTAATAATAACAATAATATCGTATAGCCTTGGGTGCCGGGTGCAAGCTTTGTTATTTGACTCCCAGAGGGCAGCTTGCTTGTCGAATTTCGTTGTTCCTTGGAACACTATGAAAGTCAAGGAGGTTAGATATCTAAGCTCCTTGACATTATAGCGTTTACTAGTAGAGAATGGAGGAACTTTGTGTTGGCGGAAAATCCCGAGATTAATTTTGCCATTATGAACACGGCCTACTGAATTCAAATGGGTTCTTAAACATGCCAACAGCGTACGACATGCATGTCGTGATTTTTGCCGCCTTTCAAAAATCACTTACCATGGCCAGGAGTGAACCTGCAACCTTGGGGTTGGTAGTCCGACACGTTAACCACTCGCCCACCGTTGCAAGCAATGAAAAAATGCTTAAATGAATTTGTTATGAATGATTCGCAGATAAGATCGGATAGGGATGACCCATCATACAGGTTTAAAATATTGCACAATTAAGAAATACAGGAGTAGAACAGGGCCGGTAGGTATAAGAATTTCAAAAGGAATGACGTGTACAAAATAGGGAAGAAATTTGTCATAACAGTCGAATAGGAGGGGTAAAATGACCGAATATTTATAAACAATTATATTAATTAATTAATTGATCACTAAAAACTATGTGATATTTAAATACATCGTAGAAGGTTGTCAAAGTGACATTAAAAGCCATTATGTGAAATATAAGCGTATGAATTGTTGTAATTGCATAAAAGAATAATAACAATAATAATAATAATAAGAATAATAATAATAATAATAATAATTTGAATTGTTGTAATTGAATAAAAGAATAATAATAATAATGTGAATTGAATGGAGTATGCAGTGTAGAGTGCTAGTATATAAAAGCATAATAATAATAATAATAATAATAATAATACGTTGTGAGGGCACGATGCGTCGGCCACAGGGAAAAAGTTGCCCAATGTTATGAAATATAAAAATAAGAGGACATAAAATTGTGAAATAACCACGGTTATTGTGAAAAGAAGGGCAAGACCATGTAGACGTCCCATATTTTTTGTGATATTTAAACATCATCGGTAGAATTCAGTTTATTATGTTTGATCCATTTTGTGTGCAAAGAAAAATCCGATATCTTGTTAGTTTCAATCTGCAGTGGAAGTAAATGTAAATCTTAATATTGCTGGAAAAATAATTAGTGTTGGAAAATAAGATTAAATATGCTGGAATCGATACTTGAATTAAGTATTTAAATTTATGTTGGAAAATTAAATAATTAAATTAATTATGGAAAATTAAATGTGTAAACTATGTTAATAAATTAATAGTTACATTATTACGATGTAATAATAATAATCAAATTCTTTAGGATTGAATAATTAAAAGTTCATAAATTAGTAAATGTAATTAAAAGTTTATGCTGAAAATTATTTCTGAACAATTAAGTAGTAAAAATATTTAAAACATTAAAGAATGGATCGATGATAAACAATTATGTGAAATATGATTTTGAGTTGAACAATATTAGTATTTGAAAGTTATGTTATTAAAATCCTGATATTGAAAACATATTAATTAAATTTAGAAAAAAATACGGAAGGGAATAATTCTGAACACACTTGATGACAGACCATCAAGATTTTTATTTTGAAGTATGGAAATAAATAAAAAAGATATGTGGAGAAAATTTAGAAAATTAGGATTTCTACAAATTTCGAAAATATTTATCTGGTAATGATACATAAAATCCTATTCAATGATAAGATCAAGGTCTGGATCTTTAAACTATGAATAGTTAGACGTTGAATGATATTTGGGAAATATTTTGAAAAATGATGTTTGTGAAAGTGATCTTTTAGACAAAACAGTGAAAAATGTAAATATTCAAATACAGGCGTCAGACGAACTGATATTGCATTCTGAACAACCTGATTTAAAATGTAAATAGTGTGAAATACGATACCAGAATGGACCGATATTTTTCTGGATATCGATGATTGAAAATTCAAATCAGTGAAGATTTAGATATGTTTGAGCTATACTACGTGTGGAAAACATGGAGATTCCATTGTTGATATTTAATTATTTTTTGTGTGTGGAAGAATTTTCGTGAATTTTGATTGATATTCCACTTTGAATAGTCTTTAAGCCTAAAATAAAATGAGATGTTTAATAAATTGTGCTTTTTATATTGTTTTTTCTCTTATCCTTGTTTGCATATAATCTAAGTCAGTGAAGCCAGCCTTTTTTTCTAGTTTGCGCCCAGATAGCCCTGAGATGTTAGATCTTGTGCTGAGCTGACTTCGATAATTTGCATATGTGGTCTTTGGACTTCGGTCTAAACGGGCACAATACATAACATTGCTTACCTTTGTAAAAACATTTGCTTGTAATGTAACATCACCTATGCCGCCACTAGACTCACATTGGTCAGATAACGATACACTTGCCAATGATCCTGGGCCCATAACGCCTATATGGAAGGAGATGAACGTAATACGAACTAACTTACAAGGTCACATACATACGTAATATAAATAGGAAGACAAAAGAATCAACACGAACAATACAGTAACTAAAACCACCACCAATGGAGTCGCGCTTCTTGGCGCATAATTCAAACCAAAGACCAGTTGTTGGATTACGTATTTCTAACAACTTCAACCTGATACCCCTAACCCCTCTTGCGAAAACATTTACACTGTCTGTTTACATGAATATCCATTTTAGCTGAGTTTTATTTTTGCTATTGCATTTATTTCGGTGTATTTTATTCATAGTATTCAACGAATATTGCAGCGGATCACGTCAACCTTTATGGGGGGAAGATTACCTCGTTGGTCCACCTTTTAAAACAACAATAACTAACACGATAACCTTATACACCTTAACTCCTTTTCGAAAAACATTTCATTGCCTGTCCAGATGAATATTAATTTTAGTCGGGTAGTTGTATCAAAAACTTATGTTAAGATAAATGTTTTATGTGGCCAGTAGGCTAAGCTAAATGGGCAACTTATCTGTGGGCCTAATTGGCTACTGAGAGCAGTTAAACACATGAACAACAATGCCGCTAAGAATAGGTGTATAAATTTAGTATAATGCTCAGAAGCTTCCAAGGATGATGTGAGTATCTACTCATTGGGCAGTAATACAACAGAAGTTAATGGGAGGACTGGTCCAATCTCGTTTGCCAGAAAAACTGATTGTTACTAATATGAAATCGTCAGTTATAGTTAGAACACCACATTGTTCCTCTGGATGCAGCCAAGACAGTCAAAGAGTGATTTAATGATCCATCGCATACCAGCCTTTGATAAGAAACCAGAGCAAGTGCCCTGCCGGTAAGGGAGACCGTAACCGAGGTGGTAGAGGTTCAGGATCATTTAGACTCCAGTTTTGTATTGTTCTCTTTAAAGGTACTTCTCACATTAAGAACTGTGAGCAGGACGGAGTGGGGATACGGGTGCATTATGTGGATCTGTTGCACCTTGAGTTATGAAGAGTTCATGCCACTGAAACTACCCACAGAATCTCTTACCATTGCCAATATCTAGGCCTAGGAGAACTGTTGCAGGAAAGAAATGTTGTATACATACATAGGCCTACATGTTAAGTTTGCACATTAATACAAAGGAACTATCAGTAGGCCATTGACATTCTTCCAACTCATTATCCCACTTTTCTTCGGATTAAGATAATTGTTGTGAATATGTTTCTGTAATTTTGTTAATATGTTTCTGTAATTAAATTTGATTTTTGTAAGTTGGCACCCTTGGGGGGTTGATGAGCAAGATGTAACAGGTCTTGAGTAACATAATGTAATGGCTGGTTGGTGATGCTCTTTGGGTACAAATAAAAGTGATTGTTCTTGAATTGTAGACATGAGTTGAGGAATTGATTTGTAACATTTTGGCGACCATTGACAGGATTGTATTGATAAAGTTGGTTAGGTAAACAATTGCCCTGTTTTGTTTTGAATTTGTTGCCTTGCGATGGCCACGATTGAAAAATTAAAAAAGAAGAGAATTGCGTATCGGTCAAGTGCGACGAAAGCTATTGGAGCGGTCGGAGTTGAAGTCGATTTGCAAAGATTACGTGTGAAAATAAATACTCTCCGAACAATTGCGGATACCTTAAAAGAATTGGACGAAAGTATCTTGAACGAGTTGTTGAATGTTGACGGAAACGAGGATGCCTGTATTGAAGAAACAATGCACAGTGTTACCGTTCAAGAAGATATTCTGCAAGCAAGTCTTGAAGCCGAGGATAAAATAGAAGGATTAAAATCTAGTGTTGCCAGTTGTGTTGATGCAGGAGAAAATCTCAGCGTACAGGGCAACGTGGCTTCGGCGTCGTCATCCATGTCATCAAAGAGGTTAAGGCTATCAAAAATCACGCTTGAGGTATTCGACTTGGGTCGAGGTAACTGGGTAAATTTTTGGACACAATTTCAAAGGATTCATGAGGATTCTAGCCTTACGAATGTTGACAAGTTTAGTTACTTGAAAATGCAAGTGAAGGGACAGGCTAAGAAGTTAGTTGACAGTTATCCACACACAAGTGAGAATTATGTTTAAGTCTTGGAACATTTAAAGAATCGTTTTGGTAAAGATGATTTGGTTATAAATTGTATGTATAAAGATGTGTTGCAATTGGTTCGCTCAGATTTATCTGTGACTAACCTGTATGATAATATAAGTACTAAGTTGAGATCCCTTGAAACATTAGGCATGAATTCTGATAGGGCAGCAGTCTTAGTTCCACTCATTGAAGAATGTCTCCCCATTGACGTTCTGAAAATATGGGAAAGAAAAGCAGCAGATGAGGACGATGATGATGGTAATAAAATTGATAAACTTTTGTGTTTTCTGGGTAAAGAAGTCGAGAGTGAACAAAGAATGCATAATCATGCTAAGGTGAATGAGGTTGATAAATTCACTGGGCCCAGAACAGAGCCAACAGCAGCAGCTCTCGTTTCTTTCACTCCTATTGCCAGGCAGAATCGGGTAAGTTATCAGCAAACAGGACGATCACACAAAGTAACCCTAACCTGTTTGTTTTGTAATGAGAACCATCCATCTTACAAGTGTTCTAAATAAATGTCGGTTGAGGACCGTCGTAAAACTGTAAAAGAAAAACGAACCTGTTTTGCATGCTTGCAGGGAGGTCATTCGAGACAGCAGTGTAGGAAAAGAATAGATTGTGGTAAATGTAAAGGGAGGTACTATGATACCATGTGTGTTGGTGAACCCAGCAGAACAGCATCGTTATTTGCAGGTCGTAGTGGAACTGTCATTTTAAAAACATTAGTAGCACAATTGCGTGGTGTCACTGTTCGAATATTACTAGATACTGCTTCACACCGCAGTTATATGAAAAATTGGGTTTGATCGAATGTGGTCGTGAAAACATTTGTCATATGCTGTTTGGTGGGAGTGTGCCATCTGAAATACCACATCCAATTCATGAAATTGAACTAACTAGCTTACAGGGTGATAAAAGTTTTGTTCTTAAGGCACTTAGGGAGAAGAAGATTTGTGGTTTGATCCCACCAGTGAATGATCCGCATTTGTTACGGAAGGTGGCTGCACATGGTATTACATTGACAGATGATGGAGTTAACCGACCTATTGATGTGTTGTTAGGAGCGGATGTTATGGGCGAATTTGTCACAGGTGTGAAATGTATTGACTCTAAGCTGTTAGCATTTGAGACGAAGCTTGGATGGTGTCTCCTGGGTACAACAGGGAGGCAAGAAGTAAGCAGTATGGCAGACTTTGTGACCTCTTTGCTCAATTTACACCATCCTTTATGGGACTTAGAAGTCATTGGAATTGAAAAACAGACAGAAACAAAAAGGTCGGACGTAGATGATAGATGCTTGCGAAATTTTGAAGACACAATTCGCTTCGAAGGTGAAAACTGTCGGTATGTTGTAATATTGCCCTGGATTGATGCGCACCCCCCCCCCCCCCTCTTCCTACTAATCGTGATAGAGCTGAAAGTCGTCTGAAATCAACAGTAAGCCGTTTAGATAATAATGGACTCTATGATGCCTAGGATACTATTTTTAAACAATGGGAAACGGATGGGATTATTGAAATAACATCTGATGGATACATAGGGCACTTTCTACCTCACATACCAGTTATAAATTATGGTAGAACAACTAAAATCCGCCCAGTCTTTGATGCATCGGCGAAAAGTATTGGAAACGTCTCTCTAAATGACTGTTTAGCAACGGGGCCCAACTTGATTGCTAGTATTGTACCTATCCTATTACGTTTCAGGTTACAGGATGCCAGTGTTATGGGAGACATAAAACCGGCTTTCTTAATGATTGTCCCTGAACCCTGAGGATCGAGAAATTTTAAAATTCTTGTGGTGGCGTGGTGGGCATATTATAACACTGCGTCTCTGTCGTGTAGTTTTTGGAGTTGTGTGTAGCCCATTTTTGCTGAATGCCACCATGACTCATCATTTGAATACTCTAAGTGGTGACTTAGTTGAAAGACTAAAAACTTCCTTTTACATGGATGATTGCCTTTGTTCATTTCAGTCCCTGAGTGATGCCAAGGAATTTGTGTCCGAAGCTACAAATGTCATGTCTCAAGCCAGTTTCCAACTCCATGGGTGGGTTTTGTCAGGAGATGATGTGACACAAAATGTCATAGGTGTCAAATGGCATGCTTTAGATGATCTGTTGGGATGCAACTTTAGCTTCGATCCAAAAGAGAAAATCAATGAATTAACTAAGAAGAAATTGCTGTCGATTATATGTAAGGTGCTTGATCCATTGGGTTTGTTATCAGCACCTTTACTCCATTTGAAAATTGCATTGCAAATGGCATTTAAACTCAAACTACACTGGGACACACCACTTCCAAACGAAATTCAAATGAAGTGCTTGCAGTGCCTTACTGAAGTTGATTTGATTGACAGCATTGTGGTGCCTAGACACATCTTGTTTACATGTATTCAGTGATACCAGTCTCCTTGGACTGGGCACTTGTGCCTTTATGAGGTATGAAAACAAAGATGGCATTAATGTTCGATTTGTTTTAGCTAAGTCCAGAGTTGCACCAATGGAAGACATGTCAATCCCTCGTAAAGAGCTTGTAGCGGCAACACTTGTAGCAAGGCTTGGTTCTGTTATTAGTAAATCGACTTATATTTATAACATTGTGTACTGGTCTGATTCTGTGATTGTTCTTTACTGGATCAAGAAAGGTGAAAGGAAGACCTTTGTTGGAAACCGGGTAAAGGAAATCCACCAGGTGACGTCACCCGAGCAGTGGCGATTTGTTCCTGGTGATTGTAATCCTGCTGATATACTCAGCCGAGGATGCTTGTTGTCAGAATTTGTTGCATCAAAATGGTGGGAGGGTCCACACTGGCTCCTAGAGAATGAGAACAAGTGGTTAACTGTGAAAATTGCCCCTACGGAAGACGAATCAAAGAAAACGGCTGTTAATTTGTACAACTCAGGCGATGTAAGAGAAAACATGTTCACACATTTTGCTTCTTTCTCGAAATATGTGCGTGTTGTTGGTTGGATCTACCGATTTCTTGAGAAAGCTAGCGGGAAAAGTTCAAACTGTAGAGAGGAGTTGACTGGCAAAGAAGTACGACATGCTGAGTTAAAATTAGTACGGTGGATTCAGAGTAGTTACCCTCTAGATGTATCAAATAATTTCAACATTAAAACTGATGATGATGGCTTGATTCGAGTACGTACTAAAATACTATTTGATGAGTTCACACCCATGTTCAAGGAACCCATTTTACTACCTCAGTGTGAACTATTGGAGTCCATGGTGGTAGAATGTCATGAGAAAATGCACCATGCTGGAGCAAGTACTGTATTAGGAGCCCTGAGAGAAGAATACTGGATAGTCAGAGGTAGACGATTAGCCCGACGTGTTGTTAGTAAATGTGTTCGTTGTCTTAGGCACAAAGACCAACCAGTGAGAACGCCACCTGTCGGGTTACCTAATAACCGTGTAAACCTTGGAAATGTGTTCCAAGTATGCGGAGTCAATTTGGCTGGACCTGTTTTCATAAAAGATGGTACTAGGGTTTGGATTGTCTTGTTCACCTGTGCTGTATACCGTGCAGTCCATCTTGAAGTGGTAGAGTCGCTCTCTACAGAATCGTTTTTACAGGCTCTTCGAAGAATGTTCGCCAGGCGAGGTAGAATCACAACTATGTACAGTGATAACGGTACTAACTTTGTAGGAGTTTGGAATCTCATTAAGCAGACTACAGTTGAACGTGAATTGAAAATTCAGTGGCTGTTTAATGTTCCCACAGGTGCTTAGTTGGGAGGATTTTATGAGCGGCTTATTGGGGTGATGAAAAGTTTGTTGAAAATATCCCTTGGTCGTGCGTTATTGAATCTTTGTGAACCAATGACCTTGATCACCGAGATTGAGGCTGTTATGAATGCGCGTCCCATTACCTACATGTCTGAAGATGTTAATGAGTTGCGACCAATAACGCCTGCTATGTTTTTGCAGGAGCAGTTTGGGACAAAGGTGCCTGATCTTGACGAAGTGGATGAAAGGGGTCTTTCTGCTAGGGTGAAATGTGTAGCTGAGGTTAGGATAAACCTAAAAGAACGTTTTCGTCAGGAATACCTAGGGTCTCTGATGTTAAACACTGCTAAGTCTTCTAAAAATGTCAGGGTGGGAGATGTTGTATGGGTTGTGTCTGACCAAAAGAAAAGAATTGATTGGGAATTGGCTCGATTGCTTGAGATCTTCCCTGGTAAAGATGGAGTGATTTGAGATTCTGTGAATTAGATCAACAAAGAAAATTGTTTTAGTTGGTCTAAGTAAAGTATGTTTTTCCATGCTTGGACGTCTCCTCATCATGATGATGTATTTCATTACATGACAATCGGTGTTTTTTCCCTCTAATACAAGACTATAAGCTCAGAAGACCCAGCTTGAACAGCAAGTTTCAGTCAACAGCATTATAAACAACAGGCCATACACCCCAAGTGAAGTGATATCCACATGCACAAACATTAGTAAAGTGCTATATAAGTGTATTCTCAAGAACCTAGCACTACCAATGGTATTACTTTTTACTGATGCGCACTCATGTTACTTCTCATGATTAATATGTTCTTTTTCTCCTCATTTCATCCATTCACTCATTATTTTATGTATTTTTTTATTATGATATCTTTAATTAAGCTGGATTTTGCAACTTAATTTATGGCTGAAGAAGGGACCAGTACTAGAGGCCCCGAAACATGTACCATACAATAGCAAGTTTATAACTTGTTGTAAATAAATGTATTGACTAGGCGGAACAGTTTCTCCTTTGTTATATAGTGAATCTGTCAATACGGAAAATGAACTTCTTTCAGAGCACAATTTAGAGTGGCAAAGTTAAAAACAGTTAAGAGTGGACCAGTCCAACGTTTGTGCTTGATGGAGATTGGATCTCCTTATGAAAATAGTGATGGTTCTTTGTGTGGTCCCAATGCTGTTGACTTGGTGCCTGATTGTGACTCTAGTAACCCCCCTCAAGTAGTTGAGAGTGAAGCTGTTGCTCTGACAAGAAGGGGCAGAGTTGTTAAAAGGCCAACCAAACTGAATTTGTAAATATTTGTTCATTCCATGTTTTGTATTATCTTTGTGCTTTTAGTCGAAACGGCTGAAACCTACCGTTTCAAGGTGGGAGAATGTTGTGAATGTGTTTCTGTAATTAAATTTGATTTTTGTAAGTTTGCATCCTTGGGGCGTTGATGAGCAAGATGTAACAGGTCTTGAGTAACAGAATATAATGGCTGGATAGTGATGCTCTTTGGGTACAAATAAAAGTGATTGTTCCTGAATTGTAGACATGAGTTGAGGAATTGATTCGCAACTACAATCATTAGCCTATTTAAAAAACATATATATTCTACCTAACCCAATCCCTTCAGCTGTATATGGATATAGGGCAAGTGTGGAAAGGAGCATTCACAATAACTCAAGTGCTCCACCAAGATTCTACCTATACACAGGAGGGAGAAGGCAAACAGCAAGTGCCGTACTACAGCGCGACAAGTTCATCTGAAGCCCCGTAAAATATGCAAACTACTAGGCTTCCCCTTGCCCCTCTAGTCGGCATGTTAAGGATCTTCTGCTGCGAAAGGTATGATTTGCACAGTTATGTCATCAGAAACCAATAAGGAGAGAGTTCATTCATCGTTGTCAAATGTTTCATTATTATCATTCCATCGCCAGCTACCGCACGGTGAACTTCGTAAGGCAACCATTGTGGCTTTATCACAGGCCACTTTGTCCTGAAGTGAATTGAAGGCTTCACAACATTGTAAAAACACTGGCGTTGGGTTGCGCGCACGTGGGGATTGCTTTCCAGTGGTGTGAAGTGTACTCCTCTACCACGTGCATGTTCATTGTGTGTACGTCTGGTGAGTGGTTAAATTAACATAAAAAAATGAAAATCCACAGCCTGCTTCCAGTCGACCGACTAGGTCAGGGAATGGAACGAATGTAGCCCCCATCTAGCGGCAAGGATATGAACTGTGCCGGCTGCCGAAGCCTGTCGCACTCCCATGAAGCAATTATTAAATGAATGACAAATGAAATGATAGTGGAGAGTGTTGCTGGAATGAAATTGAGACAGCGAAAACCAGAGTACCCGTAGAAAAATCTGTCTGCCTCCGTTTTGTCCAGCACAAATCTCACATGGAGTGACCCAGATTTGAACCACGGACCCAGCGGTGAGAGGCCGGCGTGCCGCCGCCTAAGCTACGGAGGCTCTTGTTAAATTAACATTATAGTGTGCTTTATTACAATGACCGAATAAGAAAGGTCATAGCCAGAGAAGAGAAATATCGAATGAATCTCATTTATTAAAAAACTTCTGAGACTGCTTAAGAAATGTGTGCTAGGCCTAGGTTGTCATCATTATTTCCTATTTCCTATTTTGCAGGATTATACTCGTATTTTATGAACGTTATTTTGTGTTAATCGAACTGAACTGCTATTGTTATATTTCCAATAATAAATGTATCACATTAAATCACGCCATTCCAGGTGTGTGTTATTGTTTGAAACAACAGACATTATCTGATACGGACACAGTCGATGTAGTTATTAGTTGATTTGGCATCGGCGCTTCCTTATCGCACTCTCACTCTCTCCCCCTGCCCACCACGTACTCTCCCTCTCTCACGCCGACAGCGCCCTCACTCAGGGCTCCAGTTGAACTTGCCAAGCAATATGATCTTTGATGGGAGGGTTACTCCATCCCCACAATATATAAATCACACTCAAAGTATTAATACATGAAGGAAGGGGGAGATGTAAATAATAGGGGTTTGTTTCAGCACCATGCAGATTTCAAAAATCTTTCTGGGGAATAAGGGGTGCGCATTGTTCCATCCTTGGTATTTCCCTGCAGGCAACACCTCATCCCTAAGTACTACTACCTGGAATGAGATAAGTACTGTGCCCGATTTCAGCAGTGTCGTGCATGCCAAAATTCAAGATGACAACGGATCAAAACTTCCGGCAATACCCCGGCTAGAAAATACTTACCGAATCAGCTGACATCTCACACACTGCAAATCGTGGACACATATCTGACGATACCTATCAAACACTATGGTAAATCCTCTACAGGATCAACGACAACAACACAACCAAAACACAAGACTTTCATACCCTCGGGCGTAACGGGGAAAAGGAAATGGATAAGATGGTGCAAGCCGCTATAATTACCATAGCATTTTACTAACCTCCCCCTATCTATAAATCATAATGCAAGTGTTATATAAAAATGGTATAAGCATACGCAAATGCGTGCCAAAAATGTATTCAAAAGTAAACAAACCATATTTGGTTATAAAAAAATAGAATATCAACACAAATAAATGTCATTACCACTTAATGTCGTTTGACACTCTGGCATAACGCCATCTGTTTCACAAAATTGGCGAAATAAAATTGACAACCTAAAACTTGGCAACATCTCTCTGTGCCTTCGCTTTCAGAATCGAAATAAAAATATTTTATATGAAAATACAACCCCCTTAATGAAATTAAATAGTGACGGCCTCTCACTATTTACAATAGCAATGTTTTACCCTATCCGGGTATGTCAACGCAAAATGGAACGGAAGATCCTTCAAGTTTCCTTGAGGGACAGATTACGAAGCGAGGAGATAAGAAGAAGAACTGCCATGAAAGATGCTATGACAACAGCTGACAGGCTAAAATGGAAGTGGGGAGGCCACGTGGCCAGAATGAAAGACGATCGATGGACACACAAGCTAACGGTATGGGACCCCAGGACAGGAAGAAGGAACGTGGGTAGACAGAGGACCCGCTGGGATGACTCAATCGTAAGGAAGACAGGCAAACACTGGACGAGGATAGCAAGGGAGAGACAAGAATGGAGAAGTATGGAACTATAAGAAGGGAGGAGGAGGAGGGCTTCAACAACGAAAGATGCTGGTAGACAGCACACCTATGACATGAAAGATACACTTCTGCAACCTGTTACAAGCCAAACAACGCACGTAAAGCGAAGTGAAATGTAGTGTTAGTGAAGTGAACTACAGTGAAGTGTAGCAAGTGGAGTAAAAACTTGTACACAACTCCTTAGGACATGCTCACGTAACAAGTTTAAACCAGAGCACGTCCCTGTTCGCAGGAGGCCTTTGCCCTTATGGAATTATCTAGGCTATATTTATATTATATTTATTTATATACCCTATACATAGATCCTGTATTCTAATCTTCAATCACTTACTTAAATAATAAAATACTAATGGTTAATAACCATCAAATATTTACATAGATATCTCATTCCAGAACATTATCTACCCAAATGTTCCTCCCTAAATGTTTTAATAGACATAGAATTGATTATCTCTATCTGAATTGTGTCAACATCGAGGTTATCTGTCGTAATATAGCTTAACATTCCGATCATTTAAGATAAGATTGCCATTCAATGAACTCCTGTTCTAATCCACTATTCAAAATAACAATAATAATAATAATAATAAACTTAATTGATACAATAGCCATGAATACTATACTTCTGGAACAACCGGTACCTATTTCACAGCTGATCTGAACGAAATACGACAGCCTATAAGATCACCTTCATTCACTACAACATGTTTCTACATTATGTTCCAATAAAAATGATACTGCCATCCATCACAGTAAAATTATCTTTCAGCTTTCATTTAAATTCCACAGTACATTAATTCAGCGTTCCTATGAACGAACTCTTCACCACAGTAGCCTTTACAAACATGACTACAATCTCAATAACTGTTAACATGCTCCTTATGCATGAGTGTAATATCATTTCTTCAACAAAAAACATTGACAGAGGAAAGGTTGCCATCCTTTACAGGGTCGACCTTCGAAATATCAAAATAACATTTGATACTTTCGCCCACCTCTTCAATCGAAATACAAAGATCCTTTATTCCCAAATATTTCCTTTATTTAACATCATATCTCTTCCTCAACTTATTAGTAATTCAATGGCATTGATAATAATTGTGATGTTTTACAAGCAATAACATTAACTGATCGTAAGACTCCTTCCTACTCCGTGTCAACTCAACATGAAACATTCCTGACTACTCTCTGTTTCAAAGCACATTGACTGTGTGTCAACTCAAAAACATTTGTCGCTTAAACGTGAACTACTTCCATTAAATAATGAAATATATGGTTATAAATATATATATTGTATCACGCTATGACAATAGTCGTGTACGTTTCTCGTATTATCATTACATTTCATAATCCAAAATTGTTATTCGAAAGAATCATTCATCTGAACTTTCAGTATTGCAACCAACTTTCAATCAAAGCTAAAATTTTCTCAAAATCAAAACTGAAAATTTAATTTACACTTCCAATTAAAGAAATTAAAATATTACTGGAAAATATCAAATTAGGATTAAAGTCCCAAATTAATCAAAATCCAAAAATACTGTATCTAATACAGAATTTTCTGAAAATCCGAAATAAAATAAAAATACATTAAATTTCAAAATGGAAATCCCAAAATTCTAAATACAAAATTCACTGAAATGTGAAAATTCCTAAATTGAGAATAATATCTCAAATGGTAAAAACGTAGAATTGTGAAAAATCACAATATGAAAAATCATCGAAGATCAAAAATAGTTAAATCCAAAAATGAAAATATCCAACGATTACCAAAGCAATTTTCCAAAAACTGAAAATTTGTCGCACTGCCAATTCTCTAAACTGTGAAGTGAAAACTGCGCAAAAATAAAAAAATGCGTAGAAATAAAATGCGTGGAAAACTGTTCATCTGAAACTCACTCAAATCCAGAAATAGTTAAATCCAAAAACCAAAAAGTCGAAATCCAAATCTGCTTGATCATCAAAATGTTCAAATGCCAACGGCAATCATCGAACAGAGGACTCCGCTAATCCTCCGGCAGGTTAACTACTAAGTTAACTCGCCTGCAATGATGCTCTCAAACACAGTCGAAACTGTTTCTAACCATCATACTAAAATGCGAAAAGTAACTTTCTACGATTATGCAAATCACTGGCTGACAGAGCAATAAAATTCTGCAGAACTAAAATTCTACCGAAATATAATGATCACAATAAGCATGTTTCTAGAATACCAATCTACGAACTGGGATTATATAATGAGGGCTTGTCTTACTTTCAACTGGACAGGCGATGGAAAACGTGTAATCTCATACACGTCATGGTTCGGGTTGCTGTTTTCATGTTCGCCCGGCCGATGTTCCGCTTGCCTCGTTCCTCGCCTCGGGTCACCTTCTCTTGCTCGCATCGAGTACGCACGTCCCCGACCAGCAGCTCCATAGTTCATGTGGGGACCCTTGTAGCCTCGGCCTCTCTCCCTGACAGACTCCTCGTTCGAACCCCGACCTCCATTCCAATCTTGTTCTTCTTCTCGTTCTTCTGGAAAGTCTCGTGGTCTCTCTCCATTCTTATATTGATCACAGTTCATGATGTTCTCCATTTGATTGTGCATATTGAAGCAGCTGCGTGAACCTTGCTTTTTCTGAATGTCATTCTAAGTTATTCCACTCGTAGGAATTCTTACTTTCATGATGTAGACCACATTTCCCTCAGCATATTTAGCAAGCAATCATGACTCCTTCTGAAGAATCAAATGCTCCTCCCAACCAAATGCTCACGATGTTCGTCACCGTCCTATTGCACAACATTTCAAAATCGAAAATATCGTTCAAAATAGCGTGTCCCTTTCAAAATGTTTCGTTCCAACACGTATTTACAGTTTCTTTCACGACTTATATTCTTCTGTTCACACATTCATCTTCTACGCAAACACGTTACACGATGCATATCGACAATCCATTGTCTGACCAAGACAATGGTCTCTATCACAAAATATTGCATAAAACTCTCAAAATTACACTAAAACTTTCGTGCTTCGCACAAAATATTAGCACGATTATACTACAATGTTTCACACATCCATATTTCTCTTTCCTCAACAAATGACACTTGTGCACTCACTCACGCACTACGTTTCCGGAGCTCTCGGCTCACGTCCGTCCGGTTCAAGATCCCGAATTGCAGTCCTCGAACAAAAAATGGCGTCTCGTCTTTCTGCCCGCTTCTAGAATAAAGCGCTTTCTACCATAATGGCGCGTAACCATCGCTCGGACATGAATATAATTAATTCTGTCTTCGGGCGTTAATTATCTTCGGAAAACACTTCCTGATAATTTCTTAAATAATTCTATCGACTGCTTTAATTAGCATAATCGCCAAAATAATATCCAATTTCTAAATTCGCCCATTGATTCTTCCAATTACGTGATCTATCCTTAGCAACAAGCATTCTCTTTCCTCTCGTACTGCCTGTAGTCTATCTCGTAGGATGATCCAATCATATCCGTCCTTTCTATAAGGTGACCACTTTCAGCTAACAAGCTTCTTATTGGACAATACCTTTTGACTACAATTCTGTGTTACGAACCCGGTTCAATGTTCATTTTCCAATCTCATTCAAATGACCCCTTTCCTATGGTTATATTTCAAACATGACTCTGGCATCTCTTATTACGAATTCGGGTACATTTCCCTCCTAACCAAGGTTGCAAAAGTGTGACGAATACGTTTCAACTCCAGTTTCTATTAACCAAAATCTTGGACACGAATTTGTAGGTTACTTTATCCTCTTATGAAATCTCCTGAGGTTATTAGCCTTGAACTTTCCAATTTCTTCTTCTCCATAGCAATATCTACTATGTATAATAATACAGCTGTTCTCTTCTTAAAATTCTCTTCCTCAAACAATAAGTCGTCGTCGGTGGTTTAGTAGATTTCATTGATTGTACAGAGGTCAGTTAGTGAATAATCCTTGTCTCCTACTTCCATTTGTTCATTGATTTTTTTTGTTCAGAGCGGCCCTCTTCTCTGCCCCCCCCCCCCCCTGTTGACTAGTATTATGTTGCGAATCATAATTTCTGGGTCTATTTTCTTCTACCCCTTACGTTTCGTTCTTCCTTCGCAAATCCATCGTGTACTCTTGTGATTCTCGATGTTTCTCCTCATAATTCGGCCTATTATAATTCCTATCGTTCCAATTCTTGTATCGACTGTATCCCCTATTATTTCTATTAACCCTTTGGAAGTTTCCATTGTTGTTTTGTGTGTACTGATTATTTCTATTGTATCGCTTCCCCTGATACGATTCATTATTCCCTTGGTATCGCTGATAAGGTCTATAATCTCTAGATCCATTATCATTTCTGTTGAAGTTTCGACGTTGATAATATCCGTCGCGAATAGGTCCTACATTTCCTTCTCTTCTCGATGGATTCTCTGTTTGTTGAACTTGATCAATCATGGCGGTATTAACCTCTCTGTGTTCTGTGCGAGTGTTTGTTCCTGTTGGATTGATACTATTGCTCGTATGGTCCAGAATTCTAAGAAGTTCATCCATATCTTTCAAATTACTAACTCCTGAAGAGAAAAAATATCTACGTATATCAGCTGGTAGCTGTCTTTCTATCGTTTGCGGTAATTCTATGTCTGATAAGGGAGGCTGAAGATACGGTAATTTCACGAGCTGTGTCGTAAAGTATGTTGAGTACCTAGTCGGGTGAGTACTTGCATATTTCTTCGAATAGGCCTCTGCCCTAAGACTTTGATGATCCTCGATCGACCAGTATCGTCTTACCAATGCTTCTGCAAACTCTTCGAATGTTCTAAACGTCCACCTGAATGCTCTAAACCACTGTAAACAGTCATGATCTAGAAACCGCTCTACTACTCGTAGTTGTCTTTCTTCTCCTATATGGTTATCCTGAAAATATTCGGATACGTCGTTGATAAACTCAATAGGTGTGAATTGATTATTCCCCGACAAGTACCTAGGCTTTTGATCTATATTTCGAATGATAGTAATGTTCTGCCTAGTGTTTCCTTCTGTTCTTATGCTAACGTGCATGCATTAAGTCGTACAGGTGCCGGATGTAAGCGTGTGGGATAGAGTTCCATGCCTGTTGCACTTGGTTGGTCAATACAGGGACGGTTAATAACGGATGTGGATTACGCTGGAATTGTCATCCTATGATGTCTCATACGGGCTCGATTGGGAACAGATCGGGGGATCGAGCAGGCCAAGGCAGCATTTCGACACTCTGTAGAGCACGTTGGGTTACAACAGTGACATGAGGGTGTGCCTTATCCTGTTGGAAAACACCCCCGGGAATGCTGTTCGTGAATGGCAGCACAACCGGTTGAATCACCAGGTGGACGTACACATCTGCAATCAGGGTGCGCGGGATAAATACGAGAGTGCTCCTGCTGTCATAGGAAACTGCTCCCCAGAACAGAACGGCCGGTGTTGGTGCAGGGTGTCAACGCCGCAGACAGGTGGAATGCAGGCACTCACCTGGACTCCTTCTAACCAACACACGGCTATCACTGGCATCAAGGCAGAATCGGCTTTCATCGGAAAAAACAACGGACCTCCACTCCATTCTCCTATAAGCTCTCGCTTGACACCACTGAAGTCGCAGATGGTGGTAGTTTGGAGTAAGTGGAATGCACGCCGCAGGGCGTCTGGCTCGGAGCTGTCCTCCAAGTAACCGATTTCGAACAGTTCGTTGCATCACTGTAATGCCAACTGCCGTTCGCATTGATGCTGCAGACGCCATCCAATGCGCCAAAGCAATACGCCGAATACGGTGGTCCTCCCTCTCGCTGGTTCAACGGGGACGTCCGGAGCCCGGTCTTCTCGCGACCGTAACTTCTTGTGACCACTGCTGCAAGCACGCACGCACAGTGGAGACATTCCTGCCGAGTCATTCTGCAATAGCACGTAAAGAGAATCCACCTTTACGTAGCCCTATTACACGTCCTCGTTGAAACGCAGTGAGCTGTTGATACTGGCCTCTTCGTCGTCGTAAAGGCATTCTTGACCCACTCACAGTCACTCCGTCCAATCTCACAGGCAACTTACGCTCTCACACAGTACAGCCCGTATTTAAAGCAAACCTGATGTGCAACGTCATGAGGCCACTACTAGCACCACGCCAATGCGATTTGCGGGGAATTTGAATCAACGTCATGTTTCAGATGTATAAACAGGCCTACCAACGTTCGTTAATCTAGCACAACCCCTTCTTGGTGTTGGGATATTTTATTCCGCCAGTGTATTATTCAAATAGAACATTTAATTTATAATATAAAATTGAAAAAAAAAACTGAAAAGACACCACTTTGCAATGCATTGGAAATGCTCCTGAGGAATGTCGTAACTTGTCTGTCCATGTAGAAAGTGCCCCATTGCAGAAATAATAAAAGTCAGTTTCTTGTTCTCAAGCAGACCATCTCTCTGCAAGGTCTTTCAGAGATTTTTGGGACAATCTGAAAAATAGAAAATTATTCAATGTCAGTGTAACCAGTAGCCTACTGTGACAAAATATTCGAAAAATTATTGTGTAATTCAGTGGTAGAACAGATTAACGTACGAACGAACGATAACATTTTCTATAGTACATTAAGTAGCCAAAATACGTTATCAAATTATGAAAAATGAATCAGGAATTGTCGTAGTAATAGATCTTACTCACCCACCATCCCCTTTTTAGATCTCGACGTTTATAGGTAAGAGCCCAGCTGTGTCCACCATTATGCGCGAGAAACGTCAAAGACAGTATTGTTAACCCCACGCTTACGGTATCATTCAATGTTTATCTTTTCAAAAGTGCCCCACTAGCTTCCCGTGGTTAAGTTCGCACCTCAACCTGACCATTCTAACCTTCTTTTTGTCCAATCCAAAGGTTTTTGACATTGGGTACAGCCTAACACGTCCAATCCAAAGGATTTTGACAAGGGTTACAGTCGTACGCGTCCAGATCAATGGTTTTTTGTCAATAGTGCCCCGCGGCCAAGACCGCTCATCAACCCGACCATTATAATCTTCGTTTTGTCCAATCCAATGGGTATTAAAAATAGAATTAGCCTGCGGGCGGCATTAGCTATATATACCTAGGCACATCCCTGGTTGTTGTCACGCACAATGGGGTTGTCACACACCAATAATCTTTAATTAGTGTGGTGTACTTTGTATCCCGCATGTTGGCAACAATGCGTGTGTCTCGGTGCGTGCCGTTGAGTGCACCTTGTTAACAGTTGAACGAGATTCAAGCGCTGTCGGAACATGGCTGCTGTTGTTAAATGAGCAATAAATAAAAACATACTCTCACCTATATTGCATTGTGCCAAGAGATATGGCAACGCAGCAGGGTAGTGAGAGAAGGAAGACAATGTAAGAAGAGGAAATAAGCGGCGAGAATATATGAGGAAGGCACTTATGTAAACTGAGAAATATGAATTTACTATTTGGAATTTTCTATATGTTGGAATTCACTTTATATAATCTAAACGGAAGTGAGTAGCTACAGTGAGAAAATGTTGTCGTGAACTTGACCACGTTATGAAAGAAGTCGACCTTCTGACGCAAGAAATAGTTCCAGAATAGCAAGAGATATAGAGGGCTCTGATTAACCTCGGACGAAGTCTCCTTGGGAAGGACAAGACTGAAGGTGGGGCCACTTGAATATCGTACTTCACGGAAGTATCATATATGCACCGCGCGAAGCGATGTGTAAGACAGTTGTGTCGGGAAACCTGAAACCCGTGTGCGGTATTCAGATAAGCTTTTACGAAGTGCGAAACATAACTGGAGAAATACTGTATCATTTCTTAAGTGAACAGTCGTATTAGAACAGACATTAGAACCTAGTGTGGCAAGACTATATTATAGCGTCTTTTGTAATGCAATACGGCGAGAGATTCTGATCTTTACTACAAGGTACGAGCAACGACATGTGGGGAATGTAAGATATTTCGGAGTACGGGAATGTTGGAGCCGGGCGCGATATAACTTACGCTCAGAACAGATGAATGAAGCGATGTGCTTTTGGACGACCGGCAGACAAGTGACAATCAACAGGGTCAGCGAACTCTGTGTAATGAACTGGATGTAGGTCATGCCATATATGGAACAACATTCGAGGCTAAGGACGAACGCTGTTTCTTACAAGAGAACGCGAGTGTAAATATGTACGACAACCCGTGTTGCTATAGAATTATTATCGCGGCCACGAGTTTATATCACTTGGCACGTTCAATATGAACATTGCAGCGATACATTTGGGGGACATTATTGCTATCAGTGCACACCAGTGCGAGTTTAGAGACGGGAACATTCTTAACGGAGGGATGACTGGCTAAATCAGAGAACGTGGAGGCTGTTACGAGGACGTGACGATGACCATGACGCTGGAAATCAACGATGGACGAAGGAGACCCGACGGCCTTGAGCTGGATCGTGGACGGAAGAAGAGAATGGTCCGTATGGGAATATGGGACAAATATAGGAAGGAAATACGTCGACGGAAGTACGTTGTTGCTTGAGTCCTCAGCCTTTTGACTGGTTTGATGCAGTTCTCCATGCCTCCCTGCGCTGAGCTAATCGTTTCATATCTACATAGCTACCTCACCCAACATACGAGGCAATCTGTTTAACATATTCTAACCTTGGTCTACCCCTACAGTTCTTGTTCTCGACCTTTCCTTCCATAACTAAGCTTGCTATTCCTGGGTGTCTTAGTATGTGTCCTACCAACCCATCTCTTCTCTTCATTAGCAGTCGCCAGAAACATCTCTCCTCCCCCACTCGTCTTAATACCTCTTTGTTTTAAGCCCTATCTACCCCTCTGATCTTCATCATTCTCCTGTAACACCACATTTCAAACGCTTCAATTCTCCTCTTTTCTGCTGCACCAATAGTCCAAGTTTCACTTCCATGGAGTGCCACGCTCCAGACAAAGGCTTTCAAAGATGACTTCCTAATACCTAAATCTATATTCGATGTCAACATATTCCTTTTCTTTTTGTAGAAATGCTTTCCTTGCCTGAGCCAACCTACTTTTAATATCCTCTTTGCTTCGTCCATCACTGGTTATTTTGCTTCCTAAGTAACAGAAGTCTCCTACTTCCTTTAGCTCATCACCTGCCAATTTGATGTCCATAGATTTTTCTGATTTATTTCGGCTTCATTCCAATATTTTTGTTGTACATTTATTAATTTTCATCATGACTTCTTTCCTCAAGACGGAGTCCATACCATTCAAAACTTATTCAAATTCTCAGGCGTGTCGGCCAAGATGACGATGTCATCAGCAAATCTCAGAGTTGAAATAATTTCTCATTTAATCTACACTCCCACTTTAAATTATTCCCCAATATCCTTCAATGCTTGTTCAATGTAAAGATTGAAAAGTATGGGTGATAAGTTGCAGCCTTGCCTTACACCTTTCTGAATACCTGTTTCTATCTCATGTCCTTCAGCTCTAATGACTGCTGTCTGGTATCTGTATAGATTGCAGACCACCCTCCTATCCCTGTACTTTAATTCCAATCGCTTTCAAAATCTCAAACAACTTACTCCAATCATCGTTATCAAAAGCCTTTTCTAAGTCTGCAAATGCCATGAACGTTCTCTTATCTTTCCTTATTCTACCTTCCAAAATCAGACTTAGCTCCCTTGCTCCTACATTTCTCCAGAATCCAAACTGGTCTTCACTCAATTCCGCTTCTATCTGGCTTTCCATCCTCTTGTAAATTATTCTAGACAGGATCTTTGAAGCATGAGTAATCAAGCTGATTGTACGGTAATCTTCACAACTGTCAGCTCCCACTTTCTTCGGTATAGGGATGATAACTTTCTTCTTGAAATCCGAGGGTACCTCACCTGTCTCATAAATCCTACACTTCTTCTTCTTCTTCTTCTTCTTCTATGGCCCTACAGGTCTTTGTAAACCTCGGCCTCTTCAACAACCTTCCGCCAATTATCTCGTTCCAATGCTAAAGCTTTCCAATTCCTATAACCCATTTCCCGAAGATCTTCAATAAGTCCGTCCATCCATCTGGTTCTCGGTCGACCTCGTCCTCTCTGTCCCCCTGGGTTTCCATTTAATACCTTTTTAGGTACTTCCGTATCACTCATCCTTGCTACATGCCCGGCCCACCTCAATCTGGCTGATTTCACTATTCTTCTAATAGGTGGGTCTTTATAAATGTTGTACAATTCATGATTGTACCTCCTCATCCATGTTTCTCTTTCGCAGACTGGGCCGATGATTCTTCGAAGTATCTTTCTTTCGAAGGCATTCAGCATTCCAGTATCTTTTGCTGTAAGTGGCCAAACTTCCGAGGCATATGTAAGCACAGGTCTTATAAGTGTTTTATAGATGGTCAATTTAGTGGTACGGGTCAAGAGCCTTGAGGAGAGAAGCCTTGTTAGAGCAAAATAGGCTCTGTTGGCTGCTATTAATCTCTGTTTAATTTCATAAGAAGTATCATTTAAGTAGGTGACTGTTGATCCCAGATATTTAAACTGTTCAACTCTCTCAAAGGTGTAATTGCCCACGGTAATTGAGGGTGGCATGCTCTCCTTGCGTGCTTTCCCAGCAGCCATATATTTAGTTTTCTGCTGGTTGATGTTCAGTCCCATTTTCCTACTGGCCTGTTCAAGGGCGATGAATGTCTCTTCCATTGCCTTTCGAGTTCTGGCCACTATATCTATATCATCGGCATAAGCAAGTATCTGCACTGATTTAAAGAAAATTGTTCCCCTATTCAGGAGTTTTGCATCTCTCATCACCTTCTCCAAGACAACATTAAACAGGAGACATGCCAGCGCGTCACCTTGCCGTACCCCATTCTGAATATCTAATGTCTCAGACATCATTCCTCCCGTTCTTATACTACTTCGTGTCCCACTCATTGTCATTCTCACCAACCTTACCAAATTTCTAGGAATTCCCAATTCAATCATAGCATGGTACAATTGATCTCTGGCAATACTATCATATGCTCCTTTGTAATCAATGAAGATTCGATGCGTGCCAATCCCATATTCGATTGTCTTCTCTAAAATTTGCCTTAAGGTGAAGATCTGATCTATAACGGACTTTCCCGGGATAAATCCACACCGATATGACCCAGTCTCTCGCTGAACAATGGTCAGAAGACGAACAAATAGAATGTTGGAGAATACTTTGTATTCCAAATTAAGTAACGTAATTCCTCTATAGTTTTGACACAGGGGGATGATCAGTGTGGATGGGGCCTACTGACCTTTTCTGAGAGGTCCGCATCGCTTCAACAGCAAAATCACCTCCAGATGACATGCCCCAACAGAAGAACACCAAAACGGGTGGAAGGAAGGTGGAGAAGAGGGGAAGGCACAGGCTGTTCTACAGACACCCTCCGATAACTAATAGAATTGCTGCCGACGAAATAATGCCACAGCAGTTGCTTAAAATTTAAAAGAAAAATTTAATTATCAAAAGGAGCAAAGGAAAAATAAGAATTTAACAAAATCATAAAAAAAGGAAGAAACTCTATGGCGACAACAACCTCTGGTGATGCATATGGCTTAAGGCCAACATAAGTTATTTACATAAGTAGGCAAGAGACGGTTTAACATGCTTGCTGAGCTAAATGGAAACATTTAATTTAAAATTTAAATGATAATGCCCAAAAGATAAAAAAAAACAGGAATGCAGGAATTACCAAATGAGAAAGGGCTTGATAATATATTAAGGTATGTAATACCGACCCGACATGCAGAGATCAAGACCACGATGCAAAACGAAAAAATTTAAAATTAAATTAATAAAATAAAATAAGATCAATTACGAATTCCACAACATTCGTGACGGAGAAAAACACAGGAACATTCACAAAAAACACAAAGTTAAACCAACAAGGTTATCAAAAAACATATTAAAATAACACCACAACACGTTTGAGTTTCCCGCTCGAAGCCTAGAGACTGCACTCCCAAGACCAGAATGCACCCGGGCAAAACAAAAAAAACGAACATGGCCACCAAGACAGACGACCGCATGTCAAATCGAATTACGGCAAACAATTAGCATAAAATTAATTTAAAATCACCAGAGAGAACAAAGGAGAGGAAAGAATTAACCTTACCACTATTGACATGAGGCTTTTTAGACTGCAACGGATCGTAAAATAAATAAATAAAAGGGCTATCCCAAAGACTACCAAAAACTAAATAAATAAAATTTTACAACGTAAAATAAACTAGAAGCGTGTCTCCAAAGGTACGAAGAAAACAATAAAATTTACATAACTGGTAACATTAGTAAAAGAGAAAAATTAGGCCTACCAGGTGAAACAAAATACAGAATTAAAACATTAATATAAGGCCAATATCGGAGCTCCATAACAAAATATATAAAAATTAATAACGTACCTTAAAACTTCTCTGTGGAGACACAATAAAAATAAAATAATTAACACAGAATTTTAAAAATATTATGCGGCACTAAATGTGCCTCAAAATGGCTAACCCGACACATGCGTCGTTTAGATAACAAGCACTCGTTTGCAGCAAGTTGCGATATTATATCACTTTCATTCTCAATCTTCAATGCGTAAAGGCGAAATACAGCCTTAAGAGCTCATGCAATTCCTTTTAGCATTTATCCACATTTCGTAGCGGCTAGGGGCCACGGCCCCCTGCACACGGAGAGATACACTTTGACCAGCAGCCGGCTTGTTATCTTCTTTTCGAAGACAATCAGATCACAACATGGCGGAGAATACACAGTCAAAAACAGCATTGCATTCATGTTAATGTAATTGTCCAATCACAGCTTGACACATCAAGCAACAATGTGATTATTAAGTAATTAATTTGGCGGTATCATGTATATACAGTCTTTTATCCCATGACGCAAAACACAATAGCCCTCAAATACGTCTCGATTAGGATGACACCAGAAGGCTCCCCAAACACACTCTAGCGGTTAAGAAGGAACCACGGCTAGAAGCGCCGAAGTCCGATAGAAGCTGCCATCTCGTGTTCATAATCGGGACCAAGCCATCAGGCGGTCGTTTCAAAGGTCGGGAAGCCACATATAGGGGGTGATACATATTTAAAAACGTTGGTACGGGCATTGCACGTAACAGTCTCCCTCCCTTAAGCGTGAACACCGTTCACGCTTATTCCTAGGCATAGGCAGTACTCCATAACTAGTCGATTCACCAAGCATGTTTCCAGAAGATAATGTTCACCAGTTAACTCCAATTGATGGACAAAAACCGCATCGTTTTGGTTAGGAAGAGAGCAGGGTCAGATTATCAGTGAAGGGATAATTGATCACCTCGCAAACCACTTAGTTAACAGATTCACTGTGTCCATAAGTCTTCAGAAACGCAGAACACCAGCACCTGCAGTGCTTTCATAGTCCGAGACACGTTAGGTAAATTTTCAATAAGTCCAATGCTGTTAGCTTTAGACGAAATAGGTGGAAGCAATGTGCCAGATATCATGCGACGAACGGGCAGCCATTTACAAAACAGAAGTTAATCTAATTTCAAAAATAAAAGTTTAGAGAAATTACTAATTCTTAACACATCTTATAAAAGAGAAACAAAGTTGAATTTAAATGAAGAAGGAAAATCCTGACCATGCCCTAGATCCGTGCTCACAAATAGTTAATTAAATAACAAGATTACCTTTTTACAGATTAGTAGTACATTTCAATAATATGCGAGCTGAACGACTATACATTTAGCAAGAGCTACGGTAGAGGAATGACCACTCAAATTCCCAAGGAGACAGGTATATAATATCACCATGAGTTAGGTCTCCCACCGAGTCCAACTTACATGCTAGCATCTTCTATGAAAACATCAAAATTAGTTTCAATTTTACAATTTACCATAAAATGGGAATTACCCAAGAGTTACAAGTTGTATCCCACTAGAGTTTTTAAACTCAATTTAAAATTCCCGAAGGAACAGATGCCTGAATGCTTCAATGAAGGTTAGGGATACTCTACATTATACAAAAATCAGTTTACAAAATTTATGGTAGCATTTCCTCATTACAATTCTCTCCACCTCGTTTTATGTGCGACAGATGCACTCTGGAAATTTTGTTGGCCTTAGGGTTTCGAATAAGAAGAGTAACGGGAGTCAGGAATGCCTCTACATAACATGGGCCTTTGAAACGAGGGGTCAAATTGCTAGAAACTAGATTACTGACGCCCTTGGGCTCGAAATTGCGGACGTACACAACATCTCCAATTTCCAAATCAGTTGGCTTGCGACAGGCATTGTGTCGCTTGGCAAGTTGGTCATGTGATACCTTAATACTCTCTCTAGCCTTGTCGAATTTCGCCCTCATATCCTCGGGCGTGAAACTGTCTGGAAGGAGATCGTGCAGGTTCCACAGATTAGACAACGGAGAATTAGCCATAAAGGAAAACATTAACGAAAAAGGGGTGGCTTGCGTGCTCTCATGCACGGCGGTGTTGAAAGCAAAATTGAGTCAATGCAAATTAGAATCCCACTTGGAATGGTCCTCGTGGTGGAAAGCAATCAGAGCAGAACGGAGATTACGATTGACTCGCTCAGCGAGAGACGGGTTAGGAAAATAGGGAGTGGTGGTTACATGCGAAATAGCATAATCAAATAAGAATTGACGGAACTGATGAGATACAAAGCACTTGGCATTATCTGATACCAGGAACTGACATGGCCCAAAAGATGAAAAGATGGAATTAAGACACTTTATGACGGAACTGGTCGTAGCCTGTCTGGTGGGGAATATCCAACTAAACCGGGTGAAACCGTCAGTGCAAACAAGCGCAAATTGGTTTCCCCGACCAGAGCGAGGGAACGGGCCAACATGGTCGATAAAAAGCCTCTCCATGGGTCTAGATGCCGGTTCAGATGACAACAGGCCAACCTTAGTAGAAACCGGAGGTTTGCTAATACTACATGAAGCACAATTTCTAATGAGCCTCCTGATGTCGCCATCCATACTTTGCCAAATGAAGAACTGTCTGATTTTAGCTCGGGTCTTGAATACTCCTAGGTGGCCACCAATAGGAGATTCGTGATAGTAACGAAAGATTTCCGGAATGAGGACCGACGGGAGCACAATTTTAGGAAGACGGTCATGACGAGACGAACAACACAATACACCATCCTTTAGAGAGTAGGGCATGATCGCTTCCCCAGAATTGATTCGGTCAATTATGCTAGATAAGGAGGGATCTTCTTTCTGGAATCTCCTCACATCTTCAAAAAGCACAGGGGAATTGCTGAGAACGACATTGACATAATTTACAGGTGATACAAAGTACGGATTCACATCCTTGAATATCCTCTTCGGCTGTTTCCTCATATATGCGGCTTAATGAATCAGTTACCGCATTTTCGGACCCACGAATATGGTGGACGGTGAACTGGAATGACAGAATCCTAGTTGCCCATCTGGCAATCATACCAGTTTTACGGGGTTTCCCTAACACCCAGCTCAAGGCTTGGTTATCGGTCTCAAGGAGAAACTTAGTGTGCTCAAGATACATACGGAATTTTTCCAGGGCGAACAACACAGCTAAACCCTCAAGTTCGTATATGGAATACTTCCTCTCTGCGTCCGTTAAGGTACTAGAAGCGTATGCAATGGGTTGCCTACCCAGATCAGACTCTTGCAGTAGGACACAATCAACACCACGACCAGACGCATCAGCCTGCACAATGAACTGCTTCCCAAAATCCGGAATGGATAACACAGGGGCGTTAGAGAGCGCAAGCTTAAGATCTTCGGAGGCTGCCTGCTGAGAGGGACCCCACTCAAACTTCATAGAATTTTTGCGTAATTGATGTAGAGGAGCAGCACGGTCGGCAAAATTACTGAAGAACTTACGGAAGAAGTTCACCATACCAATATAACGAGCAACACCCTTGGCGTTCTTGGGTGGTTTAAAATCTCTGATGGCCTGCGTACGAGACTGGTCCACGGAGATACCAGATGCGGAAACAATATGACCCAAGAAGGAAATTTTGGGCTTGGCAAAGGAAACCTTGGACAATTTGACGGCAAGGCCAGCGGCACGCAACCGATCAAGTACAATTTTCAGATGATCAACGTGTTCCTCGAAGGACTCAGAATAGATCACCACTTCGTCAAGATAGTGGTACACAAATTTGAATTTAATTTCTGAAAACACCTTGTCCAGAAGTCTGCTCAACACAACGGCTCCGGTGGATAGGCCAAACGCGACACGGGCATACTCAAACAGGTTCCAGTCAGTGGAAAAGCAGTAACATGCCTGGATTCCGGAGAGAGGGGAATTTGGAAGTAAGAAGAAATTAAATCGAGGATCGTGAACACCTTTGCGTTGCGAAACCAACTAAAGCATGTATGAAGGTCCGGCAAAGGAATGGATTGTAAAACAACCTTTTGATTAAGAGCCCTATAGTCGACCACCGGCCGAAAACCACCGTTAGGTTTTGGCACAAGGAATACAGGGAATGAGTAGGCAGAGATAGAAGGTTGGATTACACCTTCTTCCAACATCTTGTCGATAATCTTCCGAAGTTCAGCCATCTTGGGCGGGGCAAGGCGATACGGGCTGGAACGCACCGGCACAGAATCGGTTAGCTCAATCTTGTATTCCATCAAATGGGTTACACCCAACTTGTCAGTAAATACATCACTATACTCCTGACATAACCTCTTAATGGCATCCTTTTGAAGACTCGTTAAATTTTCCAGATCGAGATCCTCAATAGTCACAGGTTCACTAACAGAATTGACAGCAGGAGAAGATAAAACCGGGTTAAACGATAACTTACTTTGCGGATTAAACTTAAACCATAAGTTGCGAGCACCAAAATCAAGAAGCATACCAACGTGGGACATGAAATTAGCTCCAATGACCACAGAACAAGACAGATTTCTGGCAACAAAAAACTTAAACTTCCAAGAAAAATTTAGAATATGGATTTTGACTGTCATACTACCCAAAATATTTAAGTTTGAACAATTTGCCGAAATAAAAGATTCATTGTTAGGCTCTAACTCAGGTAATTTGCAAACACTCTTCATAGATAAAAACCAGTCCTCGCTTATAAAGGATGCGACACTACCAGAATCAAGCAATGCAGAAACGGGCTCGTCATTAACACAAATTTCAATAAATTTGCCACAGGAGAAATTCCAAAATCATTATTCACTCTAAAACGATTACAATTAGATGACGAGGACACCCGCACCACAGGTTTCACATTATGTTTAGAATTAGGCTGACTTGCCACGACATTGCTCACCGACAGGTTAGGTAGGTCAGCGACATAAGCAGAATTAGCACGTGATGAATTAGTTTTCAAAGAGTTACAAAGATTTTCATTAGTAGGGCGACCAGAAACTTCACAGGGTTTTCCCAAATTCTCATGCACAGAAATATCCTTAGAAGTAACATCCTAATTGGTCTCCACAATATCCCGTCATTGGCGATACACAACCTGGTTATTCGGACACACCTTCTTAACATGTCCCACGCCACCGCACGTGTGGCACTTAATATTGGGTCTAGGATGAAACATAACCTTAGGAGGGGGACGAGACACCAAGGAAGAAGGGGGACGAGACATCAAGGAAGGAGGAGGAACATTAGCTACACGAAGGGAATCTGCATGTTTCACAGCCATAGCCTCTATAATGACATGTTTTAGCTCGACAAATGACGAAGGCCTGGTACACATAGTCATGTATGACCTATATTGAGGCGAAAACCCATTTACAATAGATGACACCAACTGTCGTTCAGTTAAAGGGGATGAAAATACCTGGGCATATACTTTAATGTCACTGACATAGTCGCTAAGGGACTCGTCCAACCTTTGGACACGATACAAGAACTTTTGATCGAGAGTACTAAGGGCACTCGCAGGGACAAAAAACCACAACACTTCCCTAATGAACATGGCTAAGGACATGCGGAGGTGGATAGCTTCAATCAGCTTATCGCGCAGCATACCGGATGCTACAGGATACAACAGTTGGAAAATCTGATTTTCCGACATCCCAAAAATCGAGGCCTGGTTACCCAATTCGACCACTTGCTTTAAAAATAGGACCACTTGGGTAACGTCATCTAGGTTGAAACTCTTCAACTTAGTTATGAAACTAGAAATAGGGTGAGGAATCGACCCATAATTAACGGTAGGCGAGTACGTAGCATTAGGAAAAGAGACATTGTTACCAGGGTAGCTTGCTCGCACACCCTCTACAGGAGACAACACATTTACATTGCCAGAGAAAAAACCGGGATGCAATGGGTCGGCAGGACCTAGGAAATCATTAGGTGACCTAAAATGAGAAGAATGACCGTATCCAGGGTTAAGTGGTCTGGACGAGCTAGAACCAGGCAATAGAGGGGCAGGCAAACCACTACTAGTAATCGATCCCAAAACCTCAGACCTAGTAAACAGAGGTGATTCACGCTCAACCCCAGAAGAACTCTCCAAATTCACAAGGTTATCTCTTAAGTCAATTAAATCAAAAGCACTATTATTGTCGGCCATTTTGAAAAACACAGAATGCAGGCAGACAATACAGAAAGAAACAAATTTTAGGAATTACGAGGACAGTTTACACTTTCAAAACAATACCATAACTACCAATTACCGACACCATAGATTAGGTTGACACTCGAACACAGCCACAATACTATACAAAATCATGCACAATGCTGCCCAGAACTGAAGACGTCACCGCTTGCTTGGCTCGAGAACAGGAAGCTAAATTACAAAAATTCCACAAACCACATGGCGAACAGCTTCAGACAGGGCTCCACGATGCCTTCACTCGTAGCATGTAGGCTATCAGAATATTAATAAACCCACATTTCCCATGCCAAGAACACATGCCAGTCACTTACCAAGCTTCAATTTTCACCGGAAATGTTGCATCACAAACAGGATAAAAACCAGCACAGACACCTCGCTTGGAACAGGTCACTTATATATCACCACATGGATACTCAGAGGCAAACATGAAATCAAACAAACGACAAGGATTAGCATTAAACAACATCGAGTGCACTGACATGACAGATCCCATCAACAACCGCTCCATCAGCACCATAAGGGTACATAAAACGAGCCTGCGGTAAAGGAGGGGGGGGGGATGGCTGCAGAAGCGAACACGAGCGCGATCTGCTACCAAAATGACACCGGGGATGGCCAGGGTGGATGGGCCAACTTACCTTTCTTCAGAGGTCCGCATCGCTTCCACAGCAAAATTACCTCCAGATGACATGCCCCAACAGAAGAACACCAAAAGGGGTGGAAGGAAGGTGGAGAAGTGGGGAAGGCACAGGCTGTTCTACAAACACCCTCCGATAACTAATAGAATTGCTGCCGACGAAATAATGCCACGACAGTTGCTTAAAATTTAAAAGAAAAATTTAATTATCAAAAGGGGCAAAGGAAAAATAAGAATTTAACAAAATCATCAAAAAAAAAGGAAGAAACTCTATGGCTACAACAACCTCTGGTGATGCATATGGCTTAAGGCCAACATAAGTTATTTACATAAGTAGGCAAGAGACGGTTTAACATGCTTGCTGAGCTAAATGAAAACATGTAATTTAAAATTTAAATGATAATGCCAAAAAGTTTAAAAAAACAGGAATGCAGGAATTACCAAATGTGAAAGGGCTTGATAATATATTAAGGTATATAATACCGACCCGACATGCAGAGATCAAGACCACGATGCAAAACGAAAAAATTTAAATTTAAATTAATAAAATATAATAAGATCAATTAAGAAATCCACAACATTCGTGCCGGAGAAAAACACAGGAACATTCACCAAAAACACAAAGTTAAACCAACAAGGTTACCAAAAACATATTAAACTAACACCACAACACGTTTGAGTTTCCCGCTCGTCGCCTAGAGACTGCACTCCCAAGACCAGAATGCACCCGGGCAAAACAAAACAAAACAAACATGGCCACCAAAACAGACCCGTATGTCAAATCGAATTACGGCAAACAATTAGCATAAAATTAATTTAAAATCACCAGAGAGAACAAAGGAGAGGAAAGAATTAACCTTACCACTATTGACATGAGGCTTTTTAGACTGCAACGGATCGTAAAATAAATAAATAAAAGGGCTATCCCAAAGACTACCAAAAACTAAATAAATAAAAATTTACAACGTAAAATAAACTAGAAGCGTGTCTCCAAAGGTACGAAGAAAACAATAAAATTTACATAACTGGTAACATTAGTAAAAGAGAAAAATTAGGCCTACCAGGTGAAACAAAATACAGAATTAAAACATTAATATAAGGCCAATATCGGAGCTCCATAACAAAATATATAAAAATTAATAACGTACCTTAAAACTTATCTGTGGAGACACAATAAAAATAAAATAATTAACACAGAATTTTAAAAATATTATACGGCACTAAATGTGCCTCAAAAATGGCTAACCCGGCACATGCGTCGTTTAGATGACAAGCACTCGTTTGCAGCAAGTTGCGATAATATATCACTTTCATTCTCAATCTTCAATGCGAAAAGGCGAAATACAGCCTTAAGAGCTCATGCAATTCCTTTTAGCATTTATCCACATTTCGTAACGGCTAGGGGCCACGGCCCCACAGCACACGGAGAGATACACTTTGACCAGCAGCCGGCTTGTTATCTTCTTTTCGACAGACAATCAGATCACAACATGGCGGAGAATACACAGTCAAAAACAGCATTGCATTCATGTAAATGTAATTGTCCAATCGCAGCTTGACACATCACGCAACAATGTGATTATTAAGTAATTAATTTGGCGGTATCATGTATATACAGTCTTTTGTTCCATGACGCAGAACACAATAGCCCTCAAATACGTCTCGATCAGGATGACACCAGAAGGCACCCCAAACACACTCTAGCGGTGTACCCGATACCTAGTTGAGGCTATCGGCTACGCCAGCAGACATTAAGCCGTAGTTGAGATGTTAGGAAGAGTTAAGAAAAGATAGCGGTCAGATCGAGTCAAGAGGAATGTCAAAATGACGTAGTAGGTCTAGGATTAAGAAGGCGCTGACCGCAGTCAAGCAGATGGAATTATGGATAGAAATATGAAGCTTTATTAAGATCTATATGGAACATGGTATTTAAACATCTCAGAAGAGGAGATATAACATGCATTATATATGGTAATAATTTAAAGAAAGTCAGATAACCCTTAAGTTATTTTATAACTTAATAGCCGAGATGATCGGGGTTCGAGATTATATTTGTGACGCAAGACCACGGAGGTGGGGAGGACGTCACGTGACTGCGCCAGGCAGGTAAGGGTCAAGGCAGTCCAGAAACAGTCAGTCGAGCTCAGTGAGCCAAGCAGTCGAGATCTGTTAGCAAGAGAGTCCAGTACAGCGAGCAACGCAGTCGAGGTCAGACAGCGAGCTGAGTAGGACATGCCAAGCGTATGGTAAAGGTCGCGCAGCGAACAAGTTTTGTCACGGAAAGTGAAAGCGACAGTTTTAACTTCACCGAGCAGCGAACGAAAAGTAGGTCAGTGAGCCGGGCGGACATCCGCAGTAGGCAGCATGAAGACCGGTTATAGAACCAGCTGTACGAGCCAAGCAAGCATGAGAAGGCCGGGGTTTTAGAACAGCATTGCGAGTAGTTGGAGAACTTTATTCCAAGCTGCATTTCAACGCAGAACAGCATAGTAGAGCGACATGGCGAGGCCAGCTTTAGGCGGAGATTATTATAGCATTATGACAGAAGCTGAACTTCATTACAACATTGAGTTGGAACGTTTATTCAGCATTTGAATTGTACAGGCAGATGGTTACGAGATACTGCAACTGTGAACTTCAACTGAACATAGTTTTTCTTAATGACATTACGACTATGCATTTCATAACGCATTCCAAGTAACATTAACGATTATAGGCAAATGAAATGTTATAAGCATATGCACCTAAGAACATTAGCTCGTGCATTAATGCAATTCTTTCTTATGCAGTGTTATAAATTACCGAGTACGAACACAGCTACAGGGTGTTTCATAAACTTAGACACTCTGATAAAACAATTTTATTTTCTACAAGTGAGACTAAACCGCTGTGGAAATTGAACTTTCAACACTCAAACCGAACATTGTATGGAACAGTGGCGTAACGTAGAAGAGGAATAGGGGGTCCGCTGTTTCTATGAACTTTTTCGTGAAGATTTGGACAATATCCGCTATGGATAACCAGAAGTTCATCATGTCGGAGTAAACGCAGACAGAGACGCGATTGCACCACAGAGCGATGGATTCGATTCCTGACGAGGAGGAGGTCCACCAGCTGATCCACTTGGGATTTTGAAGGGAATCGTCATTGCATGGATGGAATGATATTCACGCCGATCTTTCGAGAAATTCATTACATAAGGAAAATCGACGATCTTTGAAATTTAATAACAGCTGATTATGAGAAGGTACTGTAAGAGTTATAACTTCCTGATACGATTATTTTCATGAATACTGGGCACACATGTATATTTTTATAATAGGAGTGATACGATTGTTTAGACATGGCTTTGACTTTATATGCTTCGAAATTTTGCTAGAATATGGCGTGACCATATGATATGGCAGGCATCATTATACGAAATTATCACCATTGGTTGGCTTTATTAAGCTGATGTTAGGTCATTTAGACATTTTTCCAGCAAGGATAGTTTTCATGAATAGTTTTTTTTGTGTGACGAGTATTTCGAACTCGTGATCTGCAATTGATTATCTAAATTACTTCGTCAGTTCATTGCATACTAGCGAGTGTGTATTATTCATCAGTAGGGATTTTTTTCCATTGGATTGTTTGGAGATATTAAGATGTTATTCACTTTAGTGAATTAATATCGCTTTTATATGACAACTAGAGACTTGTTGATTCCTATCTGGTACATTCACTCATTTAGTCTTCGAGATGGGGTCTTTCGAATTTATACGATTGTATGGTGGTTACTCATCTTACGCATCGTTCAGGGCACTATCATGTTAGTCGACGGGGCGAGGTCTTTCGTATTTATACGATTGTACGGAGGTTACTCATCTTACTTGCCATTGAGGGACTCATTTTTATCATCCGAGTGTAATAATAATAATAATAATAATGTTATTGGTTTTACGTCCCTTTTAACTACACTGGCTTTTAGAGACGCCGGGGTGCCGGAATTTTGCCCCGAAGGGGATCTTTAACGTGCCAGTAAATCTACTGACACGGCTCCCTCGCATTTGACCGAGTGTACATGAGATTGTAAGTGAATCAAACAAGGAACTACTAGTCACATATCAGTCGAAATTTTGTTAAAGATAAATGTTAGCAGGGTTACATTTAGTAATTCTTGTTTGCCAATCCAATATTTTGTTGCTATACTCTTTTGAGAGTACTTTCAGTTTAACAGCTGGTACAGCTGATGCTTTTGATGATTTTTATAATTGTGTTTGATACCTTTGAGAAGGATTTAAAGTAATTGAATCTTGTAAGATGAATCATTAATGGTCAGATTTATTTTAAGGCAGATCAGTATTGCAGATTTTGATATGAGAGATTATAGCACATTGGTGTTTTTCTGTGATGTGAATTATGAGAATTGTAAGAGAATTTATGCTATTTGAAAGCAGATCTTGAATTACTAAGGTAATATTTTTTTCAATTGTTTAAGAAGTTGTCTAGATGTGATCAGATTAATTACAGTTAATGGAGATTGTGTGCGTTGATGATTTGAAGCCAGTTATATATTTTTTGTAGTTCATGCAACATGGTTAAGTGAAGTTTGTGATAGGCATTTTGTGGAAGTTGCCAAGTGATAGTTGCAATGTTGCTAATGTATTTTGAGGCAGACATGAGGTTGTCGAACCCAGTCTAGCTTAATTGTTGAGATTCATGATGTATGTGCTGAATATTTATGGAGTTTTGTGGAATAATTGTGGTATTCAAATGTGATATTTGAAGAAGTGAGGATATATAATGTAGTTGTGGATAGTCAGATCCAACGTGATGTCGTGAAGGCAATAATATTTTTTGGCGTGATAATTAAATACGAGATATAACTTGGAAGTGATAAAACTGTAAGACAACGTTCTATAACTCATATTAAACAATTTGTTAGGAAATTAAACAAATAAATAAAGTTGATAATACAAGATTTTCTGATAATAATAATTAATGAAATAATAATCTGAAATTTAAGCATATTAATGATCTGACCTAATGAAATAAAAATCAGAATGACTAGATGAAATGATAAAAATCTACATAACCAGAAGAATAAAATTTAAATAAATTGATAAATTAAATTTTGGAATAAATCAATGAATTAAATAAATGGATGAATTAAAGATTGGATAAATAAACTGATTTAAATAAATTAATAGATGTGTGGATAGATGATGAATAACTGAATTAGAAGGTGATAATTAATTAAAGAAGCTGATGATTAATGAATTTATATGGATTTAAATAAATTTAATTGAGATATGATTTAAAGAAATTGCAACTTGAGTTGAGGAATTAAACGATTTATATTGATGATTTAAGATGATTTAATCTGAAGGAGATGATGAAATAAGATTGTGTGAATAATTAGAAAGTATAATGAAGTGATGATAATAATTTTCATTTAAATGATTTAATGGTGATGAGTTACTGATTCTGACAGGAATATGTTGAATTTTGAAATGAGAATTAATGTGAGAAATATTTAACTTTGTTGATGATGATGATGATGATGACCAATGAGCAATGGATTTTCTGTAATTCACGAACAAGCAATTATTAGTGACAATGTAAATAGTGTAAATTAATTATTCGATGTTTAGGAGCATTTTACTAACGTGTTCAACATTTAAATTATGCCATGCAAGCCATAAATTGCGTGATATTTAAAATATGTGATTATAATATGTGTATGTTTGGACAGATTAATAATTTTTTCAAATCCACATTTATGATGTTAAATTAAAGAGAAATTAGGTCTCAGGTATCACAAATGTCAGTGACGAAAGACATAGTGCTACAGTGATCCTGAGAACCCAAGAGAACTTTAGAGATTTTCACGATTTATGTGGATGAAATATTTTTGATTAGAAAAGAGATGGTTCGATTTTTGGACAATGAAAATTTAACGTTGGCATTCGACCATGCTCTCAGGTAGGATGAATATTTAAAATGTCTGTCTGACTATCAAAGTGAAATAAATTTGTTTTTATCTTAGTTGTGATCTGATGATGGTGTGATTTTCCTTTTTCTTTCCTTGTCTTGATTAAGGCTTAACCGGAAAGGATGTGGTTTGCTAGGAGTTCAGTTGATGGCGCCCATTTATATTTGCATTTTTTTTATTAAACTTATGCCCGTAACGACCCTAGAGATACTTTGTCTCGTGTTACCCACTGCTTTTTCGATAACTCAGCTGAATTTCCGACACATTCCTTATTTGACTAGAGGTTCATTTAACTCCGCTCTGTCCTGGAACTCCAGGAATGCGATGTAATAGCAGATGGGTCATCGCATCCCCAGGACGAACGGGTACAGAGAGAGAGAGAGGGAGAATTGGCTTTACCCATCTGTGGGGCTTCGATTTTGTTTATTCTATGGAATCACATCAGATTTTGATCACGGAGAGATTGATCTCAAGTTCATTTAATTGTGTTATAAAATTTATTAAACTTAGTCAGACAATATACTTGTGTGCCCATTCCAGTGTTCATGTTAATCGTATTGGTATTATATCATGTTAGTTATAAGTCATTTTTCCTATACCCAAGTGAATGCAGGAATTGAGACATTGTGATGTGTTGTTGTCTAACGTCTCTGAATTAAACGTCTATAGAAAATATAATTATGTTGCCGGAAGATTTAGCTAAGGTGTTAGGAGATTTACAGAGTGGTATGTCTGGTATTGCAGAAACTATTTCTAAAATGGAAACGGAAGTTAAAGAACAGATAAATAGTTCAGAAGCTAGGTTAGAAGCTAAATGTAAAGAAAATGTGCAAGCATTACAGACTAGTACTGAAGAAAATTTAAAATCATTACAGATTAGTAACGAAGCTAATGTAAAATTATTACAGTCAACTAGTGAAGAAAATTTAAAATTATTACAGTCAAATAGTAAAGATGAGTTGATGTTATTGGAGACTAGATTACAGTCAAATAGTGAAGCTAACTTGAAGGATAGTTTAAAATCATTAGAAGAAAGATTACAGTCAACTAGTGAGGATAATTTTAAATCATTGGAAGAGAAATTACAAGCTCGTAGCGAAGAAACTAACACAGAGTTAGAAAACAAGTTAACTAGGTTAGAGAATAGATTAACTTTAAAGAATAATGAAATGCTTAAGACTTTACAATTAGATATAATTGCAGTAAATATGAAAGGAGAGGAAAATGTTCAAATATTAAGAAAGAATATTATTGAATTAGAAAGTAGAGGAGAAGAAAACATTCGTACTTTAAGAACAGACGTTATGTCTATACAGAAAGACATTAAATCGGATGTATCGAAGTTGAGATTCGACATCGATGGTTTAGTGGCAGATGTAGGCAAAATTCAAGAGTGGTCTACCGAAGTATCTTTCGAGACTAAAATCAAAGGTCTAGAGATGAATCTAGGTAATGAGATTAAAGATTTAAAGTCAGTAATTGGGACCATTAAAGAGGAAGTCTTAGGATAGGTTAATTCTAATTTAAAATCATTAGAGAATCAATTGCAGAAAGATATTAGGAAAATGGATGATGATATAGAGCAAAAGGTTAATGAAAACTTAGCTTTATTCAAAAATAGAGTCGGTGCAATCGTGGAAGAATGGTATAGTGAGGTCGATGCCGAAGCAAAAGAAAAACGTGCAGGATTAGATGAGAAATTAATCGCAGGTATGGCGAACTTAGAAGCGAGATTTACGGAGAACAAGGAAGCGATGAAGATAGATTCAACTCTTAGGACAGATGTTGATCTGTTAAAGGAACAAGTCGCGTCAGTAAAGAATACATGCGAAGACAAAATAGACAAGTTGAAAAACAATTTAGAAGAGAGTAACAGAACGCAGAATGTTACGTCGTTAGATGAGTTGAAGACTCAGGTCAAGACCGCAGAGAAACTGGCAGAAGATAGGATGACTAAACTAGAATCTATGATTAATAGTTTCTCAAGTCAAAATATTACATCAGGGGAAATATCGATAAATCAGACACGGATAGACCGCAGTATGGGTAATCAAGAAGTTAGCATGGGAGAAGACCGTCAAACGCAACCGAATGTGACATTCGAAAGGGCAAGTTCAACCCCTCAGGATAATCCGAGTTCGAATAGGAGTACGTTGGGTACAAGTGAACGATACTCAGGTCCAGTTACCATTATCAGAAATCTGGATGACAAGCCGAGGAAGTTTTCTGGAAACACAGGAGTCACACCAGTCGAATTTCTGCGAGATATTCGAGACTACATGGCGGAACATAGAGTAGCCAAGGAAAGAGAGCTAAGGATAGTCGAACGCCCCTTAGACGGGCCTGCGTTAACTTGGTTTAGAGCATTCAGAAGCAATTTTGCGAATATGGAGCAATTTGCAATAGCATTCTTAAGGAGATTTTGGAGTGCAGAGGATCAACTGAACGTAAGAGCAGATATGTACTCGAAGCGTTATTCTACGTCACATCCGACGCATTATGCCAATTATTTTACTTCACAATTGGCTAAATTACAGTTTCTGATTCCTCCATTGCCAGAAGAAGAGCTTTTGCAAGCTATAGCGAGACAGTTACCGATTGAGGTACAGCGATCACTCATAGCGTCGGGAGCAAACACACTTGAGCACTATGACGACATTTTACGGCGATTAGACTATACAAGCGCTCAAGTTACGCCTAGAAATGCAAGAAACGACAATCGAAACACGCAAGAGGGGAATGCGGTAGTCGTTGATAACGCAGCTCAAACGGACAGAAGAGATTCCTGGGAAAACAGAAGGAACGAAGGAAATCGAGGAAACATCCGTAACGTTCGTGGAAATGTTCGATATAGAGGACCATATGAGAGGCCATACGATCAGGAAGCAAGAGACAGCCGATACAGAAATTATAATCAGAATTCCAGATATCAAGATAGGAATCGATACAACAATAGATATCGTGGTAGAAACAACTGGAGCCAAGGTCAACAGTATAATCGGAACGACAGGCAGGATGGCCGAAGAACTGAGCCAAATGAAAGACGAGATAATCGTGAATATGAGAGATCGAGGCAAGAAAGTAGACAGCCTAGTGCACCACCCGAGGAGACAGTCAGAGATGTCAATCGAGCAAGCACGAGTGGCGAAGGAAGAAACAGACGTCAAAGTAATAGAGAATCAAGATGCTAATCATTGGAAGTCAATCATCATTGTTGAGAGTCAGAAAGTACCATCATGCTGAATAAGGGGATTGTAGAGCTATCGTGTACATGGGTTATATATAGAATGCCTGAGAGTGTATTTTTTTTCTCAATCCTGATTTTAAAAAAAGGAGATGTACGGGAGAGATGTACCCGATACCTAGTTGAGGCTATCGGCTACGCCAGCAGACATTAAGCCGTAGTTGAGATGTTAGGAAGAGTTAAGAAAAGATAGCGGTCAGATCGAGTCAAGAGGAATGTCAAAATGACGTAGTAGGTCTAGGATTAAGAAGGCGCTGACCGCAGTCAAGCAGATGGAATTATGGATAAGAAATATGAAGCTTTATTAAGATCTATATGGAACATGGTATTTAAACATCTCAGAAGAGGAGATATAACATGCATTATATATGGTAATAATTTAAAGAAAGTCAGATAACCCTTAAGTTATTTTATAACTTAATAGCCGAGATGATCGGGGTTCGAGATTATATTTGTGACGCAAGACCACGGAGGTGGGGAGGACGTCACGTGACTGCGCCAGGCAGGTAAGGGTCAAGGCAGTCCAGAAACAGTCAGTCGAGCTCAGTGAGCCAAGCAGTCGAGATCTGTTAGCAAGAGAGTCCAGTACAGCGAGCAACGCAGTCGAGGTCAGACAGCGAGCTGAGTAGGACATGCCAAGCGTATGGTAAAGGTCGCGCAGCGAACAAGTTTTGTCACGGAAAGTGAAAGCGACAGTTTTAACTTCACCGAGCAGCGAACGAAAAGTAGGTCAGTGAGCCGGGCGGACATCCGCAGTAGGCAGCATGAAGACCGGTTATAGAACCAGCTGTACGAGCCAAGCAAGCATGAGAAGGCCGGGGTTTTAGAACAGCATTGCGAGTAGTTGGAGAACTTTATTCCAAGCTGCATTTCAACGCAGAACAGCATAGTAGAGCGACATGGCGAGGCCAGCTTTAGGCGGAGATTATTATAGCATTATGACAGAAGCTGAACTTCATTACAACATTGAGTTGGAACGTTTATTCAGCATTTGAATTGTACAGGCAGATGGTTACGAGATACTGCAACTGTGAACTTCAACTGAACATAGTTTTTCTTAATGACATTACGACTATGCATTTCATAACGCATTCCAAGTAACATTAACGATTATAGGCAAATGAAATGTTATAAGCATATGCACCTAAGAACATTAGCTCGTGCATTAATGCAATTCTTTCTTATGCAGTGTTATAAATTACCGAGTACGAACACAGCTACAGGGTGTTTCATAAACTTAGACACTCTGATAAAACAATTTTATTTTCTACAAGTGAGACTAAACCGCTGTGGAAATTGAACTTTCAACACTCAAACCGAACATTGTATGGAACAGTGGCGTAACGTAGAAGAGGAATAGGGGGTCCGCTGTTTCTATGAACTTTTTCGTGAAGATTTGGACAATATCCGCTATGGATAACCAGAAGTTCATCATGTCGGAGTAAACGCAGACAGAGACGCGATGGCACCACAGAGCGATGGATTCGATTCCTGACGAGGAGGAGGTCCACCAGCTGATCCACTTGGGATTTTGAAGGGAATCGTCATTGCATGGATGGAATGATATTCACGCCGATCTTTCGAGAAATTCATTACATAAGGAAAATCGACGATCTTTGAAATTTAATAACAGCTGATTATGAGAAGGTACTGTAAAAGTTATAACTTCCTGATACGATTATTGTCATGAATACTGGGCACACATGTATATTTTTATAATAGGAGTGATACGATTGTTTAGACATGGCTTTGACTTTATATGCTTCGAAATTTTGCTAGAATATGGCGTGACCATATGATATGGCAGGCATCATTATACGAAATTCTCACCAATGGTTGGCTTTATTAAGCAGATGTTAGGTCTTTTAGACATTTTTCCAGCAAGGATAGTTTTCATGAATAGTTTTTTTGTGTGACGAGTATTTCGAACTCGTGATCTGCAATTGATTATCTAAATTACTTCGTCAGTTCATTGCATACTGGGGGCGTGGTGGCTCAGCGGTCTAGCTGTATGCCTCTCACCAAGGCCTCTCACCGGGTTCGATTCCCGGTCAATGCATGTGAGATTTTCGAAGTGAAATGCCATGTCCTGTGGTTCGGATTCCACGTAAAAAGGAGGTCCCGTGGCTCATGATCTCAAGATTAACGGTCACGTTAAACTACAAGCTTCCTTTTTTCATTGCATACTAGCGAGTGTGTATTATTCATCAGTAGGGATTTTTTTCCATTGGATTGTTTGGAGATATTAAGATGTTATTCACTTTAGTGAATTAATATCGCTTTTATATGACAACTAGAGACTTGTTGATTCCTATCTGGTACATTCACTCATTTAGTCTTCGAGATGGGGTCTTTCGTATTTATACGATTGTATGGTGGTTACTCATCTTACCCATCGTTCAGGGCACTATCATGTTAGTCGACGGGGCGAGGTCTTTCGTATTAATACGATTGTACGGAGGTTACTCATCTTACTTGCCATTGAGGGACTCATTTTTATCATCCGAGTGTACATGAGATTGTAAGTGAATCAAACAAGGAACTACTAGTCACATATCAGTCGAAATTTTGTTAAAGATAAATGTTAGCAGGGTTACATTTAGTAATTCTTGTTTGCCAATCCAATATCTTGTTGCTATACTCTTTTGAGAGTACTTTCAGTTTAACAGCTGGTACAGCTGATGCTTTTGATGATTTTTATAATTGTGTTTGATACCTTTGAGAAGGATTTAAAGTAATTGAATCTTGTAAGATGAATCATTAATGGTCAGATTTATTTTAAGGCAGATCAGTATTGCAGATTTTGATATGAGAGATTATAGCACATTGGTGTTTTTCTGTGATGTGAATTATGAGAATTGTAAGAGAATTTATGCTATTTGAAAGCAGATCTTGAATTACTAAGGTAATATTTTTTTCAATTGTTTAAGAAGTTGTCTAGATGTGATCAGATTAATTACAGTTAATGGAGATTGTGTGCGTTGATGATTTGAAGCCAGTTATATATTTTTTGTAGATCATGCAACATGGTTAAGTGAAGTTTGTGATAGGCATTTTGTGGAAGTTGCCAAGTGATAGTTGCAATATTGCTAATGTATTTTGAGGCAGACATGAGGTTGTCGAACCCAGTCTAGCGTAATTGTTGAGATTCATGATGTATGTGCTGAATATTTATGGAGTTTTGTGGAATAATTGTGGTATTCAAATGTGATATTTGAAGAAGTGAGGATATATAATGTAGTTGTGGATAGTCAGATCCAACGTGATGTCGTGAAGGCAATAATATTTTTTTGGCGTGATAATTAAATACGAGATATAACTTGGAAGTGATAAAACTGTAAGACAACGTTCTATAACTCATATTAAACAATTTGTTAGGAAATTAAACAAATAAATAAAGTTGATAATACAAGATTTTCTGATAATAATAATTAATGAAATAATAATCTGAAATTTAAGCATATTAATGATCTGACCTAATGAAATAAAAATCAGAATGACTAGATGAAATGATAAAAATCTACATAACCAGAAGAATAAAATTTAAATAAATTGATAAATTAAATTTTGGAATAAATCAATGAATTAAATAAATGGATGAATTAAAGATTGGATAAATAAACTGATTTAAATAAATTAATAGATGTTTGGATAGATGATGAATAACTGAATTAGAAGGTGATAATTAATTAAAGAAGCTGATGATTAATGAATTTATATGGATTTAAATAAATTTAATTGAGATATGATTTAAAGAAATTGGAACTTGAGTTGAGGAATTAAACGATTTATATTGATGATTTAAGATGATTTAATCTGAAGGAGATGATGAAATAAGATTGTGTGAATAATTAGAAAGTATAATGAAGTGATGATAATAATTTTTCATTTAAATGATTTAATGGTGATGAGTTAATGATTCTGACAGGAATATGTTGAATTTTGAAATGAGAATTAATGTGAGAAATATTTAACTTTGGTGATGATGATGATGATGACCAATGAGCAATGGATTTTCCGTAATTCACGAACAAGCAATTATTGGTGACAATGTAAATAGTGTAAATTAATTATTCGATGTTTAGGAGCATTTTACTAACGTGTTCAACATTTAAATTATGCCATGCAAGCCATAAATTGCGTGATATTTAAAATATGTGATTATAATATGTGTATGTTTAGACAGATTAATAATTTTTTTCAAATCCACATTTATGATGTTAAATTAAAGAGAAATTAGGTCTCAGGTATCACAAATGTCAGTGACGAAAGACATAGTGCTACAGTGATCCTGAGAACCCAAGAGAACTTTAGAGATTTTCACGTTTTATGTGGATGAAATATTTTTGATTAGAAAAGAGATGGTTCGATTTTTGGACAATGAAAATTTAACGTTGGCATTCGACCATGCTCTCTGGTAGGATGAATATTTAAAATGTCTGTCTGACTATCAAAGTGAAATAAATTTGTTTTTATCTTAGTTGTGATCGGATGATGGTGTGATTTTCCTTTTTCTTTCCTTGTCTTGATTAAGGCTTAACCGGAAAGGATGTGGTTTGCTAGGAGTTCAGTTGATGGCGCCCATTTATATTTGCATTTTTTTTATTAAACTTGAGCCCGTAACGACCCTAGAGATACTTTGTCTCGTGTTACCCACTGCTTTTTCGATAACTCAGCTGAATTTCCGACACATTCCTTATTTGACTAGAGGTTCATTTAACTCCGCTCTGTCCTGGAACTCCAGGAATGCGATGTAATAGCAGATGGGTCATCGCATCCCCAGGACGAACGGGTACAGCGGTTAAGAAGGAACCACGGATAGAAGCACCGAAGTCCGATAGAAGCTGCCATCTCGTGTTCATAATCGGAACCAAGCCATCAGGCGGTCGTTTCAAAGGTCGGGAAGTTACATATAGGGGTGATACATATTTAAAAACGTTGGTACGGGCATTGCACGTAACAGTTATCACACTCAAGCTGATCTCCTTTCTTATATATAGGACATATAATTCCTTCTTCCCATTGCTGAGGAATTTTCTCCTCTTCCCATACTGAAGTAGCTATTTTTAGGAAAGTCCGTTCCAATTCATTGCCACCTTGCTTGAGCAGTTCCGCTGGAATATAGTATGTTCCTGTTGCCTTGTTGTTCTTCTTCAATTTCTTCATGGCAGTTATCACGTCTTCTAGAGTTGGTGGACTGATATTTTCGTCAGGGTCATTTTCTCCTTGCGCATCTATTGAGTGTCTTATTATCATTCTAAAATTGAGAAGTCTATCAAAATGTCGCCGCCATCTTTCACATATCTCTTTCCCCTCGCTAACAATTTTCCCTGTTTCATCCTTTATCAGGCTCGTTTTGCCACAGAAGGGTTTCCGTGCAGCATTTACCTCTCTATAAAATTTCCTCACCTCATTTTGATTTCTCAGAAGCTCCATTTCTTCGATATTTGCCTTCACCCACTCTCTCTTTTGTCTCTGATGGATCTTCTTTTCAATCCTCCGTTTTTCTTTATAGACTTCCTTCGTTCTTCTTGTACAATTTGATTGTAATGTCCTTCTGTATGCTGTGTTCTTGCCTTCTGTTGCTCTTTCACACTCAGTGTCAAACCAAGGAGATCTTTTATATCTTGTTTCAAATCCCAGTGTTTCATTCGCCGACGTCTCCACTGCATTTTTAATCATTTCTCACTGATACTCGATGTCGTTGCACTCTTCAGTATTTTCTAGAATCCGTATTATCCTCTCCTGGTACTGCTTTTTGACTTCAGAGGATTCTAGAGGTGTTATATTATATTTAGGATTGTTGGGTCGGGTTCCTTTAAATGCACTAGAGATCCTAGCCCTAATTCGTGCCCGTACCAGGAAGTGGTCTGTGTCAATATTTGGATATCTGAGGCTCCTCACATCCAAGAGATCTGATTTGTGCCTTGCATCTCTCAGCACATGATCGATCTGGTTAACTATGTTTCCATCTGGCGATGTCCACGTTCCTTTATGTATGTCTTTGTGTTGGAACAAGGAGGAGCCCACAACCATATTTCTAGATGCGGCAAATAATATAAGTCTCGTTCCATTATCATTGCTTACAGTATGCTTGCTGTGGGGTCCAATTGTTGGCTCATATATCTGTTCCCTTCCCACCTGAGCATTTTGATCACCAGCTACAATTTTAATGTCATGGCCTGGGCAACCATCATATGTTCTTTCCAAAAGTTCATAGAACGATTCTTTCTCTTCTTCCTCAGATTCTTCTGTCGGAGCGTGGGCGTTAATTATTGAGTAGTGAAAGGATTTACCCTTTATCCTGAGTCTGACAGTCTTGGATTAATAGGTGTAAACACAATTACAACGTGCTTTAGCTGGTGGTGTACCATAAATCCAGTGCCGAACTCGTGATTCTCCTCGCTACAGCTATACAGTAGAATATACTGGCTCCTCGCTTTTCTAGAATTCCACTTCCGGTACACCTTACTTCTTGTAGAGCTATGATACTCTGCTTCAGCTTCATTGTTTGGTTCAGCAGCACTTTCAGGTCTCCTGGCCCAGGAGCCCTGGGTGATACAAAGATCTCACATTCCGGGTTCCAATATATAAATCTGACTTGCGCTTTATATTTCTTTTCTTTCTTTCATGTACTAATGGTCCATTATCATTGTCCTTTTCCATGCCATGTTTGTCTCCATTAATCAGTCCGGCTTTCTTGTTGAAGTTTCGCAACTTGGCCTTTTTACGGAGCGGGGTGTCAGCCCTACGTCCAACTCCTTCCGGAGGACGGGTAATTTTTAATCAGGGGTTTCTTCCCTTAGCCTTTGGGGTACCAACCCCACATACTACAAGGCAGCAGCATCTCCACCAGAGCCCTCTTAGCCGCCACTTTTCAGGGTTCCTGCTTGGCCTTCACAGCTACCGAAGCGGTCACGAGGCACACACAGTCCCAACTGTACTTCACCCCACCAGGCAATCCCTTACTTTATGACGTTGCCCGTCTCCCACGACGTGGACGAGGGGTTGGACTTATGGGAGACCATAAATCCTACACACCAAGTGAAATAACCTGATCAGACCATCATCACCTATGCAGCGTAGCAACTCAATCGGTATATTACCTATGCCTGGTGCTTTGTTCCTGCTTAAGTCTTCCAATGCTCTGTCAAATTCTGATCTCAATATTAAATCTCCTTTCGCATTCTCGTCAATTTCCTCTTCCCTTTCCATTGCAGTATTCTCAATATCCTTTCCCTTATACAAACACTCTATGTAAGCTTTCAATCTCTCAACCTTTCCTTCCCTATCTGTCAGAGGATTTCCATCTGTGTCCTTGATATTACAGCACTTAGTCTTCCTTTCCCCAAAAGTATTCTTAATCTTTCGATAAGCTGTGTCTACTTTTCCTAATTTCAGACAATTTTCTATACATGCACATTTCTCTTTCAACCATTCTTCTTTCGCTTCCTTGCACTTCTTGTCAACCCCATTTCTCAGACGTCTGTATTCTGATTTCCCCGTTTCATCTCTTACATTCTTCTGTTTCCACCTTTCATCCATCAATTCTAGTAAATCCTGAGTGATCCACGGTTTTCTACCTATTCTTTCTTTCCTACCAATGTTTTCTTCTTCGGATTTTGTTATTTCATTTTTCAAGACCATTCGTCGGCAATTGAAGTTTGTTTAGGGTTTTCATTAGTCCTTCCTTTATACTCTTCTTGAATCTTTCGTTTACATCCTTCTCTTTCAGTCTGTCTATTGCCCACCTTTCGCTTTTGACTTTTCTTCAGTTTCTTCAACTTTAATCTGCATTTCATAACAACCAGATTGTGGTCAGGGTTTATGTCAGCACCGGGATATGTTTTACAATCCAAAATCTGGTTTCGAAACCTCTGCTTGACCATAATTAAGTCGATTTGGTAACGTCCTGTATCTCCTGATCTCATCCATGTAAATATTCTTCTATTGTGGTTATTAAAATAAGGTGTTAGCTATGACCAACTCATGCTCGGTGCAGAATTCCATCAGCCTGCTTCTTCGATCATTCCTTTCACCTAATTTGAAATCTCCTACTATCTTCCCTTCTCTTCCTTTTCCTACCACAGCATTCCAATCTCCCATTACTATAACATTTTCATCACCCTTGACATACCTCAGAATTTCATCTATTTCTTCGCTGATCCTTTCAACATTTTCATCATCAGCTTTACTGTTAGGCATATAGACTTGTAACACTGTGGTGCAGGTAGGTTTTGTATTGATGTTTGCTACAATAATCCGTTCACTATATTGCTCATAATATTCCACCCGCTGTCCAAGTTTCCTACTCAATATTAGACCAAACCCTGCTTGGCCCTTGTTTGATTTAGTGCGAATGACCCTATAGTCTCCTGACCGAAAGTCCTATTCTTCCTGCCAGCACATTTCACTAATACCAACCAAATACAACCTCAACCTATCCATTTCCCTTTCTATGTTTTCTATTCTTCCACTGCCTAGCAGACTTCTAACATTTCACGCTCCAATCCATAGAATATCAGATTTCTTCTTTGTCACTTCTGTGATGTTAACCCCCTCTCGAGTTGTCCCCGCGCGGAGATCCGAACGGGGGACTGGTTTACCTCCAGATTGGAATTTTACAAGGGAGGAGGCCATCATCACATGTAATTATGCATAGAGAGGTGCATATCCTCAGGAATAGCAATACGGCTGTAGTTCCCCGTTGCTTTCAGCCGTAAGTACGGCCAATATGATAAACAAGGGACAGAACATTTTATGATAATTAAAATGTAGATCTGAGTGGGTCGTGGAATTACGGAAATTTGATAGTACATAAATCGAAATTTATTGCGGTATTTCATTTAGTTATTAGAGACGTAAATTGAGTTTTATTGCTATCGTTATTTAATTATTAGGGGTTATTTAATAATTTAATTTAATAATTTAATAATAGTGGATGTCTTAAAATATGTGAAGGATGAATATAAATGGATCAGAAATGCACTGTAAAATTTTGTGGAGGAGTAAAGATATACGAGAGTTGGCGTGTTGCATTACAGCTTTCTACTCAAATGATTTAATTAGGATTCATGTATACTATTGAGTATGCCGAACTTATAGGAAGAAATACTTACAGTCAGAGGTTATATTTCCCACATCTATGAGATAATATATAACATTAAACATTGTCGCACCACCCAAAGGTTTTTGATTTATGATTTGAATCAGCAGATGTGATTCATAGCCGAGTTAAACATAGAAATGTGAAATACGAGATTCAAAGGTTGTGTACAAATGAAACAGTGGTTGTGTGAAAATAATTTGGTATTTGAGAAAGTATTATAATGAAGTGAATGATCTCGTTATGACGAAGTAGACAAAGTGAAGTAATTTTAATGAATGTGACGTAGTCATTGAATGAAAATTATAATTTGAAGTCACTATAAATTTAAAAGATGTAATTAAGCTAAAGGCTAGCTACATAGATGTTTCAGAAGTCTTTTATGTCAAGATCACACGGTGATTGATCAAACACTTAGATTGAGTAAAATAGGAGATGGTGGATTATACAATTTAATGAAGTGAGTTGTATTTCATGAATACTTTAACTGAATCAGAATGCAATGAAAATAACAACAAGAGATCATAGTAATGGGGCATAATCGAATAGAGGTAAATTGATGTGATAAGAAAGACATTAGATCCACGATTTAATAATATGATTTTGTGAATATCTGTATGACGTGAGAGACCCTTACACAAAGTTTGTGGAGAGGAGAAAGACATCCATATTTTCTTAATTTTGAATTAGTTAGAAGGAGATCAGAAGAAGTGATATAATTTTTCTTTGACTTTGAATATTTTAGTAATTGTGCACCTACTGGTAGGTCAAGCTTAGGCTTAAACACTACCGGAGGGAAGATGATATGAAAAAAGAAAGGGCTTGGGAATAGAAACAAATTTTGGCAAACAAAAGCGAATCCTCAAAACATAACAACATTTTATTTTAGATAATAAATAACTATTAAAAGAGATGGGGTGGATCAATGCTAGTGAGTACCAGATGGGAAAACAAATGCCAGCCTTTAAAAATGAATTATTAACAGGGAATTTTTCAAAGAATGATTGATTATAGAAAAACGACTAAAAAGTTGATAAATGAAACTAATAAAGAGAACAGTGTCTTGCTTACGCATAGAGCAACCAAGAGTGTGTACAAACAAGTACTTATAAACAAGTATAATGATGCAAGCAATGCTAGCTGAGACTGCCGGCAGGCAGTCGCTAAAGTGTACTCTCCCTCCCGAGCAGGAAATTGGGTGCTATGTAGGGACACAGTTCACTGGCGAAAAAATGCAACCAAGTGACAATTGGATTATTTATTTTCCTTGCTAAAAGTAAATGTTTTAGGAAGCATTCTGGAATGCTGGAGAGGTTTGAATTAACTGGGATAGTTTTATTCCCCACCGAGAATGGATCCCTAAGCAAGAGACCGATTTTATTTAATGTAGACCGAAATAGAAAGCCTTCGAAGCTTTTAGTAAGAGAATTGTAATTAGGAGATATTACTAGAAGAAAACAATTGTTGTATTCATAATGTTGAATTTTGGGCTTATGCCGTGTTTATTAAATTAAAATTCGACGCGTTTCGAAAGAAACCATGCCTTTCTTCGTCAGGAATAATCTGGAATACGACAATGATTGCTAAGAGAAAGCAACAAAGAACATATAGAAGGGGCCCAAAGATGGACGCCATTATAGCCCCATGTTAGGGACAACGGAAAGCAGCAGTGAATTACTTTCTCAGGGTTCTGATAATAGGTAGCCAGGATTCACTAAGATTGTAGCCGGTGTCGCGGTTGAAATTATCTGGGTGCTTAAGTATTTCAACCGCCCCCCTGATGATTCTGGGATGATATTGCTTTATACGGGCAAGAACATCCACTCCTTGGAACATGACATCATGGCCAGGTGTTAATGCATGATCGGCAACAGCTGATTTATCAGGTTGAATGAGCCTGATACATCTATTATGTTCCTTAATGCGAGTGCATATTGTTCTCGAAGTCTGCCCGATGTAAACCTTGCCACAAGTACAGGGAACTCTGTAGATACCCGGTTGTTGCAATTTAGGCAAACTGTCCTTAGTTGGTGGCAGGAGTTGCCTAATCTTAACAGAAGTACCAAATACAGTCCGTATGTTGTACCGACGTAGGATTTTAGCAATACGATCCGTCGTGTTATGTATGTAAGGTAGGTAAGCAGTTCCTCTTACATCTCTTTTCTCAACTGACGTCCTATTATTATTTGTTGGTTTCAGAACCGTAGAGATCAAAGTCTTGCTATAACCGTTGCTCTCAAAGGTGGTTCGCAAGGTATTAATTTCTTCTTGTAAAGAAGACACTTCACAAATCCTCCTAGCCCGGGTAGTTAGAGTTGTAAGGATACCATGTTTCTGGGCAGGGTGGTGGTGAGAACTTGCGTGGAGATATCTATTGGTGTGTGTTGGCTTACGAAAAACGCTGTGTCCTAAAGATCCATCCTCTTTCTTGATGACGAGAACATCTAAAAAAGGTATTTTGCCGTCAGATTCCTTTTCCATGGTGAAACAAATAGAAGGGTGCTGGAGATTAAGGTGATCCAGGAAATGGCTAAGATTTTCCTCACCTTCCGTCCAAACAACGAACGTGTCATCCACATAACGCCACCAGATCTTCGGTTTGAAAGGAGCCGACGACAAAGCTTTCTCTTCAAAGTTCTCCATGAAGAAATTAGCCACAACAGGAGAGAGAGGACTACCCATGGCCACACCATCAGTCTGCTCATAAAAATTCCCATTCCATAGAAAGTAGGAGAAGGTCATGCAGTGATAAAAAAAAAGCCTTGTGATGTCTTCAGGAAAAAAAGCCATTAATGAGAGACATAACACCATCAATAGGTACTCTCGTAAACAGAGACACCACGTCGAGACTCACTAGGATATCACCCGGCTGAAGTGTTATAGCTTTCAACTTTTCCACGAAGTGTGTGGAATCCTTAATGTACGAAGGCGTGTTACCCAGAAGCGGCTGAAGTAGTCTACCTAAGTATTTGGAAAGGGCATATGTAGGAGAACCAATCGTACTAACAATAGGTCTAAGAGGAACATCTTCTTTATGTATTTTAGGAAGACCATAGAGTCTCGGAGGAATAGCATCCCCTGGAAGGAGAGTCTTCGCTGCATCCGCTGGAATAGATGATTGCTTGATCAATTTGACGGTGACATTTGAGTAGCGAGTAGTAGGATCACGACTACTAATGCTATATACAGGATCTGATAACAAAGACGAGATCTTGGAATCATAATCAACCTTATCCAACACCACTGTCGCGTTACCCTTGTCAGCGGGGAGAACGATAATATCAGAATTGTCCCTTAGATCTTTAAGTGCCCGGCTTTCACCTTGTTTTAAGTTGGTGTTAGGTGGCTTAGCGAACATTCTTGTCTGGCTTCCTCGGCCTCTTCAGGTGTGAGGTGATGTACCGAGGATTCTACAGATGTAATAAGTTCTTCAATTGGAATTCTTCTAGGCGCTACAGCAAAATTGAGACCTTTAGCGAGAACTGCCTGTTGGGTATCATTTAGGGGCATCCTGGACAAATTTACGACAACCTTGTTAGCATCAAGTCTAATGGCTTGAGATTTCTGCGTCTGACATAACCTATCATATTTGGAAATATGTCTTGCCCTCACCTGATCTAGAACGCTGATAGCTTGCACTGAAGAAATACGATGAAAGATCTTCCACAATTCCTCACTTACGAAGTTCGAGAGGCGTAGATGTAGCTGTAGTAGCTCCCTAGAAATAAAATCCAACTGCTTACGTGTATGCTGTAACCTCTCTATCAATAACGCCTTGCTTGCACGACGATAGATTCTCGTTGCCTTAGGTGTTCTGAAGGTATGCTTCAACATAACAAAATTCGGCAGAATATCATGATCCCGGCATCTTAGGAGAAAAGTGAGTGAAGAGATAAGACACACCTTCTTGCGTCGTAACCTACTAAATATAGACTTCAGTCGGAAAATATCCTCCCCATAGAGGTTTCTAATATTGTCATTTAGACTTTCACGGCCCGTGTTACTATTCATAATGTTGAATTTTGGGCTTATGCCGTGTTTATTAAATTAAAATTCGACGCGTTTCGAAAGAAACCATGCCTTTCTTCGTCAGGAATAATCGGGAATACGACAATGATTGCTAAGAGAAAGCAACAAAGAACATATAGAAGGTGCCCAAAGATGGACGCCATTATAGCCCCATGTTAGGGACAACGGAAAGCAGCAGTGAATTACTTTCTCAGGGTTCTGATAATAGGTAGCCAGGATTCACTAAGATTGTAGCCGGTGTCGCGGTTGAAATTATCTGGGTGTTTACGTATTTCAACCGCCACCCTGATGATTCTGGGACGATATTGCTTTATACGGGCAAGAACATCCACTCCTTGGAACATGACATCATGGCCAGGTGTTAATGCATGATCGGCAACAGCTGATTTATCAGGTTGAATGAGCCTGATACATCTATTATGTTCCTTAATGCGAGTGCATATTGTTCTCGAAGTCTGCCCGTTGTAAACCTTGCCACAAGTACAGGGAACTCTGTAGATACCCGGTTGTTGCAATTTAGGCAAACTGTCCTTAGTTGATCACAGGAGTTGCCTAATCTTAACAGAAGTTCCAAATACAGTCCGTATGTTGTACCGACGTAGGATTTTAGCAATACGATCCGTCGTGTTATGTATGTAAGGTATGTAAGCAGTTCCTCTTACATCCCCTTTCTCAACTGACGTCCTATTATTATTTGTTGGTTTCAGAACCGTAGAGATCAATGTCTTGCTATAGCCGTTGCTCTCAAAGGTGGTTCGCAAGGTATTAATTTCTTCTTGTAAAGAAGACACTTCACAAATCCTCCTAGCCCGGGTAGTTAGAGTTGTAAGGATACCATGTTTCTGGGCAGGGTGGTGGTGAGAACTTGCGAGGAGATATCTATTGGTGTGTGTTGGCTTACGAAAAACGCTGTGTCCTAAACATCCATCCTTTTTCTTGGTGACGAGAACATCTAAAAACTGTATTTTGCCGTCAGATTCCTTTTCCATGGTGAAACAAATAGAAGGGTGCTGGAGATTAAGGTGATCCAGGAAATGGCTAAGATTTTCCTCACCTTCCGTACAAACAACGAACGTGTCATCCACATAACGCCACCAGATCTTCGGTTTGAAAGGAGCCGACGACAAAGCTTTCCCTACAAAGTTCTCCATGAAGAAATTAGCCACAACAGGAGAGAGAGGACTACCCATGGCCAAACCATCAGTCTGCTCATAAAAATTCCCATTCCATAGAAAGTAGGAGGAGGTCATGCAGTGATAAAGAAGCCTTGTGATGTCTTCAGGAAAAAAGCCATTAATGAGAGACATAACACCATCAATAGGTACTCTCGTAAACAGAGACACCACGTCGAGACTCACTAGGATATCACCCGGCTGAAGTGTTATAGCATTCAACTTTTCCACGAAGTGTGTGGAATCCTTAATGTACGAAGGCGTGTTACCCAGAAGCGGCTGAAGTAGTCTACCTAAGTATTTGGAAAGGGCATATGTAGGAGAACCAATCGTACTAACAATAGGTCTAAGAGGAACATCTTCTTTATGTATTTTAGGAAGACCATAGAGTCTCGGAGGAATAGCATCCCCTGGAAGGAGAGTCTTCGCTGCATCCGCTGGAATAGATGATTGCTTGATCAATTTGACGGTGACATTTGAGTAGCGAGTAGTAGGATCACGACTACTAATGCTATATACAGGATCTGATAACAAAGACGAGATCTTGGAATCATAATCAACCTTATCCAACACCACTGTCACGTTACCCTTGTCAGCGGGGAGAACGATAATATCAGAATTGTCCCTTAGATCTTTAAGTGCCCGGCTTTTGCCTTGTTTTAAGTTGGTGTTAGGTGGCTTAGCGAACATTCTTGTCTGGCTTCCTCGGCCTCTTCAGGTGTGAGGTGATGTACCGAGGATTCTACAGATGTAATAAGTTCTTCAATAGGAATTCTTCTAGGCGCTACAGCAAAATTGAGACCTTTAGCGAGAACTGCCTGTTGGGTATCATTTAGGGGCATCCTGGACAAATTTACGACAACCTTGTTAGCATCAAGTCTAATGGCTTGAGATTTCTGCGTCTGACATAACCTATCATATTTGGAAATATGTCTTGCCCTCACCTGATCTAGAACGCTGTTAGCTTGCACTGAAGAAATACGATCAAAGATCTTCCACAATTCCTCACTTACGAAGTTCGAGAGGCGTAGATGTAGCTGTAGTAGCTCCCTCGAAATAAAATCCAACTGCTTACGTGTATGCTGAAACCTCTCTATCAATAACGCCTTGCTTGCACGACGATAGATTCTCGTTGCCTTAGGTGTTCTGAAGGTATGCTTCAACATAACAAAATTCGGTAGAATATCATGATCCCGGCATCTTAGGAGAAAAGTGAGTGAAGAGATAAGACACACCTTCTTGCGTCGTAACCTACTAAATCTAGACATCAGTCGGAAAATATCCTCCCCATAGAGGTTTTTAATATTGTCATTTAGACTTTCACGGCCCGTGTTACTATTCATAATGTTGAATTTTGGGCTTATGCCGTGTTTATTAAATTAAAATTCGACGCGTTTCGAAAGAAACCATGCCTTTCTTCGTCAGAAATAATCTGGAATACGACAATGATTGCTAAGAGAAAGCAACAAAGAACATATAGACGGTGCCCAATGATGGACGCCATTATAGCCCCATGTTAGGGACAACGGAAAGCAGCAGTGAATTACTTTCTCAGGGTTCTGATAATAGGTAGCCAGGATTCACTAAGATTGTAGCCGGTGTCGCGGTTGAAATTATCTGGGTGTTTACGTATTTCAACCGCCTCTCTGATGATTCTGGGACGATATTGCTTTATACGGGCAAGAACATCCACTCCTTGGAACATGACATCATGGCCAGGTGTTAATGCATGATCGGCAACAGCTGATTTATCAGGTTGAATGAGCCTGATACATCTTTTATGTTCCTTAATGCGAGTGCATACTGTTCTCGAAGTCTTCCCGATGTAAACCTTGCCACAAGTACAGGGAACTCTGTAGATACCCGGTTGTTGCAATTTAGGCAAACTGTCCTTAGTTGGTGGCAGGAGTTGCCTAATCTTAACAGAAGTTCCAAATACAGTCCGTATGTTGTACCGACGTAGGATTTTAGCAATACGATCCGTCGTGTTATGTATGTAAGGTAGGTAAGCAGTTCCTCTTACATCTCTTTTCTCAACTGACGTCCTATTATTATTTGTTGGTTTCAGAACCGTAGAGATCAAAGTCTTGCTATAACCGTTGCTCTCAAAGGTGGTTCGCAAGGTATTAATTTCTTCTTGTAAGGAAGACACTTCACAAATCCTCCTAGCCCAGGTAGTTAGAGTTGTAAGGATACCATGTTCCTGGGCAGGGTGGTGGTGAGAACTTGCGTGGAGATATCTATTGGTGTGTGTTGGCTTACGAAAAACGCTGTGTCCTAAAGATCCATCCTCTTTCTTGGTGACGAGAACATCTAAAAACGGTATTTTGCCGTCAGATTCCTTTTCCATGGTGAAACAAATAGAAGGGTGCTGGAGATTAAGGTGATCCAGGAAATGGCTAAGATTTTCCTCACCTTCCGTCGAAACAACGAACGTGTCATCCACATAACGCCACCAGATCTTCGGTTTGAAAGGAGCCGACGACAAAGCTTTCTCTTCAAAGTTCTCCATGAAGAAATTAGCCACAACAGGAGAGAGAGGTCTACCCATGGCCACACCATCAGTCTGCTCATAAAAATTCCCATTCCATAGAAAGTAGGAGGAGGTCATGCAGTGATAAAAAAGCCTTGTGATGTCTTCAGGAAAAAAGCCATTAATGAGAGACATAACACCATCAATAGGTACTCTCGTAAAAAGAGACACCACGTCGAGACTCACTAGGATATCACCCGGCTGAAGTGTTATAGCTTTCAACTTTTCCACGAAGTGTGTGGAATCCTTAATGTACGAAGGCGTGTTACCCAGAAGCGGCTGAAGTAGTCTACCTAAGTATTTGGAAAGGGCATATGTAGGAGAACCAATCGTACTAACAATAGGTCTAAGAGGAACATCTTCTTTATGTATTTTAGGAAGACCATAGAGTCTCGGAGGAATAGCATCCCCTGGAAGGAGAGTCTTCGCTGCATCCGCTGGAATAGATGATTGCTTGATCAATTTGACGGTGACATTTGAGTAGCGAGTAGTAGGATCACGACTACTAATGCTATATACAGGATCTGATAACAAAGACGAGATCTTGGAATCATAATCAACCTTATCCAACACCACTGTCGCGTTACCCTTGTCAGCGGGGAGAACGATAATATCAGAATTGTCCCTTAGATCTTTAAGTGCCCGGCTTTCGCCTTGTTTTAAGTTGGTGTTAGGTGGCTTAGCGAACATTCTTGTCTGGCTTCCTCGGCCTCTTCAGGTGTGAGGTGATGTACCGAGGATTCTGCAGATCTAATAAGTTCTTCAATAGGAATTCTTCTAGGCGCTACAGCAAAATTGAGACCTTTAGCGAGAACTGTCTGTTGGGTATCATTTAGGGGCATGCTGGACAAATTTACGACAACCTTGTTAGCATCAAGTCTAATGGCTTGAGAATTCTGCGTCTGATATAACCTATCATATTTGGAAATATGTCTTGCCCTCACCTGATCTAGAACGCTGTTAGCTTGCACTGAAGAAATACGATCAAAGATCTTCCACAATTCCTCACTTACGAAGTTCGAGAGGCGTAGATGTAGCTGTAGTAGCTCCCTCGAAATAAAATCCAACTGCTTACGTGTATGCTCTAACCTCTCTATCAATAACGCCTTGCTTGCACGACGATAGATTCTCGTTGCCTTAGGTGTTCTGAAGGTATGCTTCAACATAACAAAATTCGGTAGAATATCATGATCCCGGCATCATAGGAGATAAGTGAGTGAAGAGATAAGACACACCTTCTTGCGTCGTAACCTACTAAATCTAGACATCAGTCGGAAAATATCCTCCCCATAGAGGTTTCTAATATTGTCATTTAGACTTTCACGGCCCGTGTTACTATTCATAATGTTGAATTTTGGGCTTACGCCGTGTTTATTAAATTAAAATTCGACGCGTTTCGAAAGAAACCATGCCTTTCTTCGTCAGGAATAATCTGGAATACGACAATGATCGCTAAGAGAAAGCTACTAAGGACAGTTTGCCTAAATTGCAACAACCGGGTATCTACAGAGTTCCCTGTACTGTGCCCTTTTAGCAAGAAATATGCCAATCACAGTATACCAGCGTAGCTCAATTCGGAATTTCGGGGCAGCGGTAAGTTCCCCCACTCTGTGACTCACATATTTTGGATCAATTAGAGGATACACTTGCACAAAAATAACAACAAAATCAACTCCTATTTAAATATATTTAATTAATAAAATTAATGGCGCTACAAAAACTTTAACAATTTAATTACTGACCCATAATCATCTACTTGCTCCAAATGAACAAGGAATCACAAATATAATAAAACAAATATTGTATTTAAAAACATGTGGTTTCCACATAAACCAACAATTCTTACTTAGTCTCACTTCCATAAAGCATTAACTGCGAGTTTTATATAACTCTGAGCTCTTTTGGCTCCATGCATTTACATAATAATGGTGTCATTCTTGTACACCTCAAACACTATCCTTTATATTTTCTTATTTCTCAAAAACAGATATATAATTACATTTAAATTTTATGTTAATTATCTAACTCGATATTTTGGGCATGTCCACACATTCAGTTGTTATCATCTCTCTTTATTTCACAAATATATTAAGGTAATCAGGAAATCAATTTTGTACTCCAGAGCGTGAAGATACTTGACACTGTCAAAAAACTATAGTTACTCCCGAAACCTAGCCGCCTTCAATCAACTCGTGGAATCCCGCGTCCATACATCATTACAATAGGGATTGTTATTTATCTCTTATGTCTTATAAGACCATTATCATATAAGAAACTACGATCTGAACAGGCAAACGAAAATATCAATCTACAAGGACCTCGGTTCAACGCCCGGGTCGTTAACAACTTTAAACACTCCTGGTGTATTCATTCCTCTTTACAACATCTTACGAGACGGTCTCTGGTCCCTCTCGCTTTAAGAGAGCTAGACCCTACCACTCGGGCGCGATTTATGACACGGAGGGGTGACGGCGACTCCTTGTCTAGCCCACGTTTGTAGCTTATTTCCAAGGCTTTCAAAACAAACCCTTACATTATATTCAGTTCTGGGGAGAGACCGGGCTTTTACTGTACCGTACTCATTCAAACAACTATTCTTTGGTTCATAGACCACTTTCGTAACCTTGGCATTTATTAATTATGAGAGGGTCCTCATTGATTGGGAAGATTAATACACATACGACGACGAAGAATTAAGGGGCTTTTATCATAAGACGATTCTGCGTTCGAATCTCTTCACGTGCCTCGGGAACCATTCCCTTACAGAGGACTTATACAAAATGCGATTTAAAGTCGGCCGTGGCCCATATGACATACGCTCAATAATACCATATATTAGCTCCCTTTTTTATACATACACAATGCCTCGTGATACTATGTCACAAATAGAGGACTTATACAATTATCAATTCACTGCAATCAACTACCCTCCATAAGTAATCTACCAAGTATTTTAACCACTACGCGTTCCTAGCGTGACACTTTAATATTATTGGCGCTCTTTATGCGCTATGCATTATTTTAAGCCGAATTGTCTTCCCAAGAACTGATAAATCTCATTAGTAACAATTCATATTATTTTAATTCTCATATTAATCATTTCCGTTGCCGATAAATCGCTCCCTTTTTAAAATATTCCATTGAACATCATATCTTACCCATACATTAAGGCTTTAACGCTCTTATATTCATATCAATTTATTTGATCTTTATTTAATATTTCCATATTTAATTATTATTATTATCTTTATTCTTTACACAAGCTCAAAAGCTATTTCTTTCATATCTCAACTTTACTTTATTCCAATATCTTTCATAATAATTAGTGATATTTCGCTTGCTCTTATGACATTTGTTAAATACATTAACATTTTTATTCACTTATTTCCTCTACGGGATTTATTCTTTACATAATTCTTTATAATTTCTCAAATTTCTATTATTGTTCAGACCGCGTTCTTGCTTATTCAGTATTTATTTATTAACACACATCCCTTTTACTCAAAAACTCCGGTGGATTTGTACACAACCAATTTCTGACACCAAAATAGAATGAATTTAGTACTCACATGTTTAAGATCGTCCCATGATCTTTATTCTTGTGCGGTGCTTCATTTTTGGGCCCACTTTGAACTTTTTACTCCTTATTAAAGGAATTCATCTTATGTAAAAACACTTTTTGACATATATTTAAAACACTTAACATTGACGACATTTTTATACACTGATGTGTCCCTTTTGAACACATAATAGACACTAAAAATATTATTAACACACAATCTTGATTATTTTACACTTCACAATTCTCGATCACTAGGCCGTATTTCTGAGCCTATCACACGTGATCTTCTTAAATTCCCGTTTCCAAGGGTGAAATTTATTCGATGTCGGCTTCCTATCCTGCAGAATGCGAAAGTCTCGAAACATCTACTGTTCCCTGGAGTCCCAATTCTGCTACTCCTATCCTGGATGACCGGCTATTTATCTAGCTTGCACGGCTTCTTTGTAGATCTGTCTATCGATCCTAGCGAAAGTCTATTCGGATCGAGGTCTCCTCAAAGACCTATAGATTTAGTCTATAGCAGCTAGCACTTCTCGATTCTAGTCTTTTTAGAATAGTTCGCTTGCTTTCTGGAGATAATGTTTATAGTCTCCTATCTTCTTTATTGGAACTGTTTTAGCACTCCTACGTTTCTGATATACGTTCCGAACCTTATTCTGTTCTTCCCTTTTTGGGTTCTTTAATTTAAATGACAGTTTATCTTTCTGGTACGGTACTTCTATTCGTTCGTCTATTTAACGACCTATCGCCTTTAAGTCCGACGTTCACGGCCTGCTCTGCCTATATCTTACGAACTTTCACTATAACTTTTATACAGTCGGGCCTAAATCCTGTAAGTAGGATTTTCCTAATATTTCAATACGGCGATACTTTAAATTTCTTCTTGACCACTCCTTATGGAGGCAAGCAAGTCGTTAATACTGCGATGCCTATGGCTATCGGTTATTACTTCTGCGGTGTAACACAGCGTTTCTCCCCTCAAGGAGTACTGGTAGCTGTTTTCGATGTGACGCAGAGTTACGCCCCACACGGCTGTCTGAATACTGATGTGCTGATGATCCAGCGTCACGTCCCCTCACGGACTGTCGGAATGACTGCATTCGGTGTGTGATGGAGCACAGTGACGTGCCCTCAGGCCGTTTGAAACTGCATGTGCTGATGATCCAGCGTCACGTCCCCCTGGACGGATTTGTACTGCTTGATGCGTGGCAACGCCCCCTCGGGCTGTTCGAGACTGCATGTTTGGCTTGGTAAAGCCCGAAGCTTTATACTATTTTACTACAAAAAAATAAGACTCTAGCCTTTTCTGTGGTCAACTTCTAAAATAATAGTGCCACAAATATAAAAATTATACCTTCCGAAAGCTCGTCTTCTCAATGTCACATAATCTCATTGCACCTAAGAATCGATCGTGCAATTCGGAGATATTAATTAATTTCTCGTCCTCAATTGTGTGGGTGTTGCATTTCTTTTGCTCTATCCCCTCCACACAGGCCTTGGTACTTCCCCAATGACGTCGTCTTACGTTAGCAGTTTTTCTCTGCGCAATTATTAAATGGTTTCTCTTTACTGAAAAATCTCTCATTCAAAATGATTCACTGTACTGTACTTGTTTCCTCATTATTATGCTCGTAAACGTGTTAATTTTAATTATTCCTCTTCTGGCGCATACGCGGTGTTGTCATTTTACAGCAACGTCAGCTTGATTTCCGATTCAGGCTTCCTTGTTTAATCCTGGGAAATTTCCACTCGGTTATTAATACTCGTGACTCGCTCCCTTCAGAATGTCAAGAGGGGTGATATCATCCTCTCGAACACTTGGTCCTCGTTCGTTGCACAACCTTATGCTGGCCTCCTAGCTTGATCTTCCTTTAAAGTACATTAGAAACTGTACGTTTCTTTGATTTCTTCCTCAAATGCATGGATTCGCACACCTTGGACCCTATAGCATATGGGTTCATCTCACCCTTCCTTAGGATAAATAAATTTTCGAAAAAATTTTTGAGGAAATTTATTTTAATTAATTTTGTATTCTTATTTCATCGAATCCATCATAACGTCATCCGTATTTACTGTTGTTTTAATTCCTTAAAGTTCCTTCCACTAATTGTATAGGTTGGGTATGCTCTATCTTTACCCCTTTCTTTCTCCTTTATTACATTGAAATTCTCTTTTTCAAACAAATCAATTACTTCTTTAAAGTTCCTTTCCTCTATGGTCTGTGTTTAGGTTGGGGTCTTCAAAGTTCCCATTCATTCCTTTATTCCCCTAGTGGACGTCTACACTCAGGGTCATAAATTTCTTGTCACGTTCGATGTTTACAACTCTCTACCCTCGTCTGGCGCATGCTTCTCCAGACTCGAGTCAGCAGTTGGTTCCTCTCTTCTTTTCTCAGGACAGACTTCAAGTCGGTCTGTTCTCTATTCATTATATATTTCAACTTAATGACTTTCTGTTAATTACTTGCGGGTGCAATTAGCTTTACCCGTAACTTAATTCTTTACAGTTCTCAGACTTCAAGTCTGTTACACTTCATTCGATTTTTAAGAGCTCAGTCTGATCTCACCTGACTCTTTCTGGTTCTCTTCCCCCTTCCTTATCTCTCTTTGAGATGGTATTTTAACAAATATTATACTTATTTCTCTTATTCTTTGACGGTTGCAAATAGCTTTACCCGTTTGTTCCACTGGGATAAATCTCTTCTTATCCTTTATGTCTCCATCTTACGTCTCCCGTTATTATCATTTCTCCTTGTTCTTCTTCTTCTTCTTCTTCATTCTCTTCTTCTTCTTCTTCTTCTTCTTCAGGGTCTTCCTCGAGCATATCTTCCATTTCCATAACTTCTTCTCCTCCTGCTCTTAAATCTTCTATCATTTCATTTTCCCATTTTATCAGCAATTCTTGCGCTCGTATATTCACATCCCCTCCTTGTTCGTGAATACTTTCAACCGTCTCTACCACATTTGTTTCTATTAACTGTCTAACAGTTATGGGTAAATGTTTTAATATGCTTAAACAATACAACAAAACATTTTCATTTCCCATACACCTTTCAATGGCTTTCTGATAATAAATGATGGAGTTTGTCAATTCCATACTTTCGTATCCTATCATTTCTTGTTCTTCTTCTTCTTCTTCACTCTCATTCTCATCTATTTCTATTTCATCGACTTCTTTCTCTTCATCTTCGAATTCTTCGTCAATTTCATTTTCTTCTATTTCCATAGTATCTCTTTCCGTTTCTTCACTTTCGCCTTCTTCTTCATCACTTTGGTCTTCCATTACCATTTCCTTCCAAAGTTTTATCAAGGCTCGGGATACATCTCCTACCAAACCGTTTCTTTTTCTCATACCATTTACAACCTTGCCAATTCCAGTCTTCTCCAGATGTTGAACGTTTATTGGTAAGTTATACAATTGTTTTAAACAATGCATCGTTCTTTCTTCATTCCCTTCACATCTTTCTATAGCTCTAATATAATGCTCTATTTTCTTTATGACCTCAGCATCTTCCTGACTCTCTTCATCCCTTACTCTTCTTTTCTCATATTCCATATTCTCTCGTTTTCTTATTTCTATATAAGTTTTATTCTTTCTCTTCCATACTCTGTATCTCTTTTGCTTTATGAACCATCTCCGTCTTCCTTTCATCCTTGTCCATAAAGGTGCTCTTCTTCTATTTCCCCTCTTCCATTTTTCCTTTCTTTCATTCCTTTTCTTTTTACGGAGCTTCCAGCTGAAGTATGCCTGGGCATCCTCTTTCTCCAAAGCTTCGTATGTTATTCCACCTCCTTTCATTGTTCCCATGGGGTATCCATTTCCTGGTACACCAACTACTAATGGCGGTTTTCCTCTGTCTTGATTTTCTTCAGAGACGTCTCCTCTCATTTTTTCATTGCTCCCAACAATCTCATCTTTTTCTTTTAGGGTTTCTTGGCTCTTATTAGCATCTTTCTCCATTTCTCTAGTCTTTCTTTGGCAATCTTGACATTTAATCATTAATTCGAGGATCTGGGCTTTCAATTTTTCCTCTTCTTCCTTTAATGCCCTTTTATTTTCCTGGTCCTGCATTTCTTCGAAGTTTTCCTTTTCCCTTTCTGGGAAATCTTGAACCTCTGTTTCCATCGGTGCTTCATTGATATTTTCTATATTTATTTCATTTAATTTCTCTGTTTCTTCAGGAATTATCATTTCCGTTTCTTCAACTATCAATTCCTTTGTTATCTCCTGTTCCGAGATTACTTCTTGCTCTTCCAGCTCAACTTTTCCCTCAAAATGAATCTCTTCAGTTTGCAGCTCATTTTCATTTTGGCTGTCCTCCTGGTCTGGACTTACGATTTCCTCTTGAGTCTCCATGTCTTCTTCAGGAAGGGTCTCCAAAGTTTCCTCAGTTTCCACTGGAATCATTATAATTTCTTCTTCTTGTTCGACTTCTCTAATCTCAATTTTGGGCTCCTCTGGCACCATGATTTCTTTTTCTTCGTTAATTTCAGATTGTTTTTCAACTTCCGTCTGGACAGTTGTTTCATTGATGACTGGGATAGCCATTTCTTTTGCTTTGAGGTCCTCTGCCAATATGTATTCCTCATATTTCTTCTGAGCAGCCTCTACTATTTCTGTATATTCTGGAATATTGACTTTCCTCAATTCAGCTAACTCCTGAATGCTTATTATTCCAGATTCAGCAAATATGCTCATTCTGAAGCAATGCATATGATCATGTTTTTCCTGTAAATCCTCCATCTGTTCCTGAATATATTTCTTCCGGTCGTGCTCTTTATAATCGGTATCACGCTGAATCTGCCACCATTTATCTCTTATTTCCCATAGTTGATCCATTATATCACTTACTTCCCTAGTGAGTATACTTATCTGTTTCCACGGGGCTAATTCTATTTTTCCTTCATTCTCCATACGTTTCGCAAATTCCCTCTTCGTTTCTCTTAACGACCATTTAACCTTCGGGATTTCCTCGTATAATTCCTCTAATTCCTGTTTAGGTATCGTATACCAATTTTTACTCACCCTCTTACGAAGTTTGTCTATCTCCTCCATTTTTTCAGAGATCCTATCTCTTTGCTCCTTAATTTTCTCTTTCTCCTTTGAATCTACATCTCTAAATTTCCAAAGTTCACTCCTCATCTGATAATGCTCGTCTCGTATTTCTACAATTATATCCAAGAATTCTTTTATTTCATCCCATTCCGCCATTTCTACCTTTTCCTGATCCTGAACGTCAGTACTATCGCTCTTTTCCCCTATACTTTCCGAGTCTACTTGAACCGGCATTACTACGTGAGACTTCGAATTACCTTCATCATTATCATTATTTGTATTAATTACATTTTCCCTTGGAATTGGTTCACAATTTTCTTTTTCATTTCCGAGCTCTGAAGGCTCAACATTTACCCTTTTGTCTGCAGACATGTTACCTTCTCTTCGTGTAACTATGTCTCCAGGTGCACGCATGCTTTCTACAGAAACATTTATAATTTCTTTACTTGGGTACTCTTTCTCACCTGTAATTTTACCTTTATCTGGGCTCTCGGCCCTTACATTCTCAGAGATCCTCCGCCTCTCTTCACTTAACAACATCATTGCCGTTTCCTCCATCTCTTTATTGAAATGCTCCCCTAGGCATTCCTTAAAATCCCTTATGGTCAACATCTTATTAAAATACAGTGGGCCACTAATGCCACCACACTAGTACATGCTTGAGAGATGATACTCTGAATCCGTGTGTCCCAATTTCTTTAAAATTTTACTTTGGTACGGGTATTCACTTACAACGTACCCTTTTGATACTCTTATTCAATTTCATAAACCTTTATGGAAGTATTTAAAATTCAAAATTTCGAAAAAACATTTTTTTTTCAAAAAAAATAGAAAATTTTGATTTTTCGAGAAAACTCAGGTTTTCCCTAGGAAAACTCGGCCCTGCGTACTGGGCGCCAAAATCTTATGATGATTAGGTGTATGATAAAATCATACAGGCCCCACGTTGGAAAACGCTTTAACAATTTAATTAGAGGCCCCACGTTGGAAAACGCTTAAACAATTTAATTACTGACCCATAATCATCTACTTGCTCCAAATGAACAAGGAATCACAAATATAATAAAACAAATATTGTATTTAAAAACATGTGGTTTCCACATAAACCAACAATTCTTACTTAGTCTCACTTCCATAAAGCATTAACTGCGAGTTTTATATAACTCTGAGCTCTTTTGGCTCCATGCATTTACATAATAATGGTGTCATTCTTGTACACCTCAAACACTATCCTTTATATTTTCTTATTTCTCAAAAACAGATATATAATTACATTTAAATTTTATGTTAATTATCTAACTCGATATTTTGGGCATGTCCACACATTCAGTTGTTATCATCTCTCTTTATTTCACAAATATATTAAGGTAATCAGGAAATCAATTTTGTACTCCAGAGCGTGAAGATACTTGACACTGTCAAAAAACTATAGTTACTCCCGAAACCTAGCCGCCTTCAATCAACTCGTGGAATCCCGCGTCCATACATCATTACAATAGGGATTGTTATTTATCTCTTATGTCTTATAAGACCATTATCATATAAGAAACTACGATCTGAACAGGCAAACGAAAATATCAATCTACAAGGACCTCGGTTCAACGCCCGGGTCGTTAACAACTTTAAACACTCCTGGTGTATTCATTTCTCTTTACAACATCTTACGAGACGGTCTCTGGTCCCTCTCGCTTTAAGAGAGCTAGACCCTACCACTCGGGCGCGATTTATGACACGGAGGGGTGACGGCGACTCCTTGTCTAGCCCACGTTTGTAGCTTATTTCCAAGGCTTTCAAAACAAACCCTTACATTATATTCAGTTCTGGGGAGAGACCGGGCTTTTACTGTACCGTACTCATTCAAACAACTATTCTTTGGTTCATAGACCACTTTCGTAACCTTGGCATTTATTAATTATGAGAGGGTCCTCATTGATTGGGAAGATTAATACACATACGACGACGAAGAATTAAGGGGCTTTTATCATAAGACGATTCTGCGTTCGAATCTCTTCACGTGCCTCGGGAACCATTCCCTTACAGAGGACTTATACAAAATGCGATTTAAAGTCGGCCGTGGCCCATATGACATACGCTCAATAATACCATATATTAGCTCCCTTTTTTATACATACACAATGCCTCGTGATACTATGTCACAAATAGAGGACTTATACAATTATCAATTCACTGCAATCAACTACCCTCCATAAGTAATCTACCAAGTATTTTAACCACTACGCGTTCCTAGCGTGACACTTTAATATTATTGGCGCTCTTTATGCGCTATGCATTATTTTAAGCCGAATTGTCTTCCCAAGAACTGATAAATCTCATTAGTAACAATTCATATTATTTTAATTCTCATATTAATCATTTCCGTTGCCGATAAATCGCTCCCTTTTTAAAATATTCCATTGAACATCATATCTTACCCATACATTAAGGCTTTAACGCTCTTATATTCATATCAATTTATTTGATCTTTATTTAATATTTCCATATTTAATTATTATTATTATCTTTATTCTTTACACAAGCTCAAAAGCTATTTCTTTCATATCTCAACTTTACTTTATTCCAATATCTTTCATAATAATTAGTGATATTTCGCTTGCTCTTATGACATTTGTTAAATACATTAACATTTTTATTCACTTATTTCCTCTACGGGATTTATTCTTTACATAATTCTTTATAATTTCTCAAATTTCTATTATTGTTCAGACCGCGTTCTTGCTTATTCAGTATTTATTTATTAACTCACATCCCTTTTACTCAAAAACTCCGGTGGATTTGTACACAACCAATTTCTGACACCAAAATAGAATGAATTTAGTACTCACATGTTTAAGATCGTCCCATGATCTTTATTCTTGTGCGGTGCTTCATTTTTGGGCCCACTTTGAACTTTTTACTCCATATTAAAGGAATTCATCTTATGTAAAAACACTTTTTGACATATATTTAAAACACTTAACATTGACGACATTTTTATACACTGATGTGTCCCTTTTGAACACATAATAGACACTAAAAATATTATTAACACACAATCTTGATTATTTTACACTTCACAATTCTCGATCACTAGGCCGTATTTCTGAGCCTATCACACGTGATCTTCTTAAATTCCCGTTTCCAAGGGTGAAATTTATTCGATGTCGGCTTCCTATCCTGCAGAATGCGAAAGTCTCGAAACATCTACTGTTCCCTGGAGTCCCAATTCTGCTACTCCTATCCTGGATGACCGGCTATTTATCTAGCTTGCACGGCTTCTTTGTAGATCTGTCTATCGATCCTAGCGAAAGTCTATTCGGATCGAGGTCTCCTCAAAGACCTATAGATTTAGTCTATAGCAGCTAGCACTTCTCGATTCTAGTCTTTTTAGAATAGTTCGCTTGCTTTCTGGAGATAATGTTTATAGTCTCCTATATTCTTTATTGGAACTGTTTTAGCACTCCTACGTTTCTGATATACGTTCCGAACCTTATTCTGTTCTTCCCTTTTTGGGTTCTTTAATTTAAATGACAGTTTATCTTTCTGGTACGGTACTTCCGTACGTTATGATCTATTCGTTCGTCTATTTAACGACCTATCGCCTTTAAGTCCGACGTTCACGGCCTGCTCTGCCTATATCTGACGAACTTTCACTATAACTTTTATACAGTCGGGCCTAAATCCTGTAAGTAGGATTTTCCTAATATTTCAATACGGCGATACTTTAAATTTCTTCTTGACCACTCCTTATGGAGGCAAGCAAGTCGTTAATACTGCGATGCCTATGGCTATCGGTTATTACTTCTGCGGTGTAACACAGCGTTTCTCCCCTCAAGGAGTACTGGTAGCTGTTTTCGATGTGACGCAGAGTTACGCCCCACACGGCTGTCTGAATACTGATGTGCTGATGATCCAGCGTCACGTCCCCTCACGGACTGTCGGAATGACTGCATTCGGTGTGTGATGGAGCACAGTGACGTGCCCTCAGGCCGTTTGAAACTGCATGTGCTGATGATCCAGCGTCACGTCCCCCTGGACGGATTTGTACTGCTTGATGCGTGGCAACGCCCCCTCGGGCTGTTCGAGACTGCATGTTTGGCTTGGTAAAGCCCGAAGCTTTATACTATTTTACTACAAAAAAATAAGACTCTAGCCTTTTCTGTGGTCAACTTCTAAAATAATAGTGCCACAAATATAAAAATTATACCTTCCGAAAGCTCGTCTTCTCAATGTCACTTAATCTCATTGCACCTAAGAATCGATCGTGCAATTCGGAGATATTAATTAATTTCTCGTCCTCAATTGTGTGGGTGTTGCATTTCTTTTGCTCTATCCCCTCCACACAGGCCTTGGTACTTCCCCAATGACGTCGTCTTACGTTAGCAGTTTTTCTCTGCGCAATTATTAAATGGTTTCTCTTTACTGAAAAATCTCTCATTCAAAATGATTCACTGTACTGTACTTGTTTCCTCATTATTATGCTCGTAAACGTGTTAATTTTAATTATTCCTCTTCTGGCGCATAAGCGGTGTTGTCATTTTACAGCAACGTCAGCTTGATTTCCGATTCAGGCTTCCTTGTTTAATCCTGGGAAATTTCCACTCGGTTATTAATACTCGTGACTCGCTCCCTTCAGAATGTCAAGAGGGGTGATATCATCCTCTCGAACACTTGGTCCTCGTTCGTTGCACAACCTTATGCTGGCCTCCTAGCTTGATCTTCCTTTAAAGTACATTAGAAACTGTACGTTTCTTTGATTTCTTCCTCAAATGCATGGATTCGCACACCTTGGACCCTATAGCATATGAGTTCATCTCACCCTTCCTTAGGATAAATAAATTTTCGAAAAAATTTTTGAGGAAATTTATTTTAATTAATTTTGTATTCTTATTTCATCGAATCCATCATAACGTCATCCGTATTTACTGTTGTTTTAATTCCTTAAAGTTCCTTCCACTAATTGTATAGGTTGGGTATGCTCTATCTTTACCCCTTTCTTTCTCCTTTATTACATTGAAATTCTCTTTTTCAAACAAATCAATTACTTCTTTAAAGTTCCTTTCCTCTATGGTCTGTGTTTAGGTTGGGGTCTTCAAAGTTCCCATTCATTCCTTTATTCCCCTAGTGGACGTCTACACTCAGGGTCATAAATTTCTTGTCACGTTCGATGTTTACAACTCTCTACCCTCGTCTGGCGCATGCTTCTCCAGACTCGAGTCAGCAGTTGGTTCCTCTCTTCTTTTCTCAGGACAGACTTCAAGTCGGTCTGTTCTCTATTCATTATATATTTCAACTTAATGACTTTCTGTTAATTACTTGCGGGTGCAATTAGCTTTACCCGTAACTTAATTCTTTACAGTTCTCAGACTTCAAGTCTGTTACACTTCATTCGATTTTTAAGAGCTCAGTCTGATCTCACCTGACTCTTTCTGGTTCTCTTCCCCCTTCCTTATCTCTCTTTGAGATGGTATTTTAACAAATATTATACTTATTTCTCTTATTCTTTGACGGTTGCAAATAGCTTTACCCGTTTGTTCCACTGGGATAAATCTCTTCTTATCCTTTATGTCTCCATCTTACGTCTCCCGTTATTATCATTTCTCCTTGTTCTTCTTCTTCTTCTTCATTCTCTTCTTCTTCTTCTTCTTCTTCTTCAGGGTCTTCCTCGAGCATATCTTCCATTTCCATAACTTCTTCTCCTCCTGCTCTTAAATCTTCTATCATTTCATTTTCCCATTTTATCAGCAATTCTTGCGCTCGTATATTCACATCCCCTCCTTGTTCGTGAATACTTTCAACCGTCTCTACCACATTTGTTTCTATTAACTGTCTAACAGTTATGGGTAAATGTTTTAATATGCTTAAACAATACAACAAAACATTTTCATTTCCCATACACCTTTCAATGGCTTTCTGATAATAAATGATGGAGTTTGTCAATTCCATACTTTCGTATCCTATCATTTCTTGTTCTTCTTCTTCTTCTTCACTCTCATTCTCATCTATTTCTATTTCATCGACTTCTTTCTCTTCATCTTCGAATTCTTCGTCAATTTCATTTTCTTCTATTTCCATAGTATCTCTTTCCGTTTCTTCACTTTCGCCTTCTTCTTCATCACTTTGGTCTTCCATTACCATTTCCTTCCAAAGTTTTATCAAGGCTCGGGATACATCTCCTACCAAACCGTTTCTTTTTCTCATACCATTTACAACCTTGCCAATTCCAGTCTTCTCCAGATGTTGAACGTTTATTGGTAAGTTATACAATTGTTTTAAACAATGCATCGTTCTTTCTTCATTCCCTTCACATCTTTCTATAGCTCTAATATAATGCTCTATTTTCTTTATGACCTCAGCATCTTCCTGACTCTCTTCATCCCTTACTCTTCTTTTCTCATATTCCATATTCTCTCGTTTTCTTATTTCTATATAAGTTTTATTCTTTCTCTTCCATACTCTGTATCTCTTTTGCTTTATGAACCATCTCCGTCTTCCTTTCATCCTTGTCCATAAAGGTGCTCTTCTTCTATTTCCCCTCTTCCATTTTTCCTTTCTTTCATTCCTTTTCTTTTTACGGAGCTTCCAGCTGAAGTATGCCTGGGCATCCTCTTTCTCCAAAGCTTCGTATGTTATTCCACCTCCTTTCATTGTTCCCATGGGGTATCCATTTCCTGGTACACCAACTACTAATGGCGGTTTTCCTCTGTCTTGATTTTCTTCAGAGACGTCTCCTCTCATTTTTTCATTGCTCCCAACAATCTCATCTTTTTCTTTTAGGGTTTCTTGGCTCTTATTAGCATCTTTCTCCATTTCTCTAGTCTTTCTTTGGCAATCTTGACATTTAATCATTAATTCGAGGATCTGGGCTTTCAATTTTTCCTCTTCTTCCTTTAATGCCCTTTTATTTTCCTGGTCCTGCATTTCTTCGAAGTTTTCCTTTTCCCTTTCTGGGAAATCTTGAACCTCTGTTTCCATCGGTGCTTCATTGATATTTTCTATATTTATTTCATTTAATTTCTCTGTTTCTTCAGGAATTATCATTTCCGTTTCTTCAACTATCAATTCCTTTGTTATCTCCTGTTCCGAGATTACTTCTTGCTCTTCCAGCTCAACTTTTCCCTCAAAATGAATCTCTTCAGTTTGCAGCTCATTTTCATTTTGGCTGTCCTCCTGGTCTGGACTTACGATTTCCTCTTGAGTCTCCATGTCTTCTTCAGGAAGGGTCTCCAAAGTTTCCTCAGTTTCCACTGGAATCATTATAATTTCTTCTTCTTGTTCGACTTCTCTAATCTCAATTTTGGGCTCCTCTGGCACCATGATTTCTTTTTCTTCGTTAATTTCAGATTGTTTTTCAACTTCCGTCTGGACAGTTGTTTCATTGATGACTGGGATAGCCATTTCTTTTGCTTTGAGGTCCTCTGCCAATATGTATTCCTCATATTTCTTCTGAGCAGCCTCTACTATTTCTGTATATTCTGGAATATTGACTTTCCTCAATTCAGCTAACTCCTGAATGCTTATTATTCCAGATTCAGCAAATATGCTCATTCTGAAGCAATGCATATGATCATGTTTTTCCTGTAAATCCTCCATCTGTTCCTGAATATATTTCTTCCGGTCGTGCTCTTTATAATCGGTATCACGCTGAATCTGCCACCATTTATCTCTTATTTCCCATAGTTGATCCATTATATCACTTACTTCCCTAGTGAGTATACTTATCTGTTTCCACGGGGCTAATTCTATTTTTCCTTCATTCTCCATACGTTTCGCAAATTCCCTCTTCGTTTCTCTTAACGACCATTTAACCTTCGGGATTTCCTCGTATAATTCCTCTAATTCCTGTTTAGGTATCGTATACCAATTTTTACTCACCCTCTTACGAAGTTTGTCTATCTCCTCCATTTTTTCAGAGATCCTATCTCTTTGCTCCTTAATTTTCTCTTTCTCCTTTGAATCTACATCTCTAAATTTCCAAAGTTCACTCCTCATCTGATAATGCTCGTCTCGTATTTCTACAATTATATCCAAGAATTCTTTTATTTCATCCCATTCCGCCATTTCTACCTTTTCCTGATCCTGAACGTCAGTACTATCGCTCTTTTCCCCTATACTTTCCGAGTCTACTTGAACCGGCATTACTACGTGAGACTTCGAATTACCTTCATCATTATCATTATTTGTATTAATTACATTTTCCCTTGGAATTGGTTCACAATTTTCTTTTTCATTTCCGAGCTCTGAAGGCTCAACATTTACCCTTTTGTCTGCAGACATGTTACCTTCTCTTCGTGTAACTATGTCTCCAGGTGCACGCATGCTTTCTACAGAAACATTTATAATTTCTTTACTTGGGTACTCTTTCTCACCTGTAATTTTACCTTTATCTGGGCTCTCGGCCCTTACATTCTCAGAGATCCTCCGCCTCTCTTCACTTAACAACATCATTGCCGTTTCCTCCATCTCTTTATTGAAATGCTCCCCTAGGCATTCCTTAAAATCCCTTATGGTCAACATCTTATTAAAATACAGTGGGCCACTAATGCCACCACACTAGTACATGCTTGAGAGATGATACTCTGAATCCGTGTGTCCCAATTTCTTTAAAATTTTACTTTGGTACGGGTATTCACTTACAACGTACCCTTTTGATACTCTTATTCAATTTCATAAACCTTTATGGAAGTATTTAAAATTCAAAATTTCGAAAAAACATTTTTTTTTTCAAAAAAAATAGAAAATTTTGATTTTTCGAGAAAACTCAGGTTTTCCCTAGGAAAACTCGGCCCTGCGTACTGGGCGCCAAAATCTTATGATGATTAGGTGTATGATAAAATCATACAGGCCCCACGTTGGAAAACGCTTTAACAATTTAATTAGAGGCCCCACGTTGGAAAACGCTTAAACAATTTAATTACTGACCCATAATCATCTACTTGCTCCAAATGAACAAGGAATCACAAATATAATAAAACAAATATTGTATTTAAAAACATGTGGTTTCCACATAAACCAACAATTCTTACTTAGTCTCACTTCCATAAAGCATTAACTGCGAGTTTTATATAACTCTGAGCTCTTTTGGCTCCATGCATTTACATAATAATGGTGTCATTCTTGTACACCTCAAACACTATCCTTTATATTTTCTTATTTCTCAAAAACAGATATATAATTACATTTAAATTTTATGTTAATTATCTAACTCGATATTTTGGGCATGTCCACACATTCAGTTGTTATCATCTCTCTTTATTTCACAAATATATTAAGGTAATCAGGAAATCAATTTTGTACTCCAGAGCGTGAAGATACTTGACACTGTCAAAAAACTATAGTTACTCCCGAAACCTAGCCGCCTTCAATCAACTCGTGGAATCCCGCGTCCATACATCATTACAATAGGGATTGTTATTTATCTCTTATGTCTTATAAGACCATTATCATATAAGAAACTACGATCTGAACAGGCAAACGAAAATATCAATCTACAAGGACCTCGGTTCAACGCCCGGGTCGTTAACAACTTTAAACACTCCTGGTGTATTCATTTCTCTTTACAACATCTTACGAGACGGTCTCTGGTCCCTCTCGCTTTAAGAGAGCTAGACCCTACCACTCGGGCGCGATTTATGACACGGAGGGGTGACGGCGACTCCTTGTCTAGCCCACGTTTGTAGCTTATTTCCAAGGCTTTCAAAACAAACCCTTACATTATATTCAGTTCTGGGGAGAGACCGGGCTTTTACTGTACCGTACTCATTCAAACAACTATTCTTTGGTTCATAGACCACTTTCGTAACCTTGGCATTTATTAATTATGAGAGGGTCCTCATTGATTGGGAAGATTAATACACATACGACGACGAAGAATTAAGGGGCTTTTATCATAAGACGATTCTGCGTTCGAATCTCTTCACGTGCCTCGGGAACCATTCCCTTACAGAGGACTTATACAAAATGCGATTTAAAGTCGGCCGTGGCCCATATGACATACGCTCAATAATACCATATATTAGCTCCCTTTTTTATACATACACAATGCCTCGTGATACTATGTCACAAATAGAGGACTTATACAATTATCAATTCACTGCAATCAACTACCCTCCATAAGTAATCTACCAAGTATTTTAACCACTACGCGTTCCTAGCGTGACACTTTAATATTATTGGCGCTCTTTATGCGCTATGCATTATTTTAAGCCGAACTGTCTTCCCAAGAACTGATAAATCTCATTAGTAACAATTCATATTATTTTAATTCTCATATTAATCATTTCCGTTGCCGATAAATCGCTCCCTTTTTAAAATATGCCATTGAACATCATATCTTACCCATACATTAAGGCTTTAACGCTCTTATATTCATATCAATTTATTTGATCTTTATTTAATATTTCCATATTTAATTATTATTATTATCTTTATTCTTTACACAAGCTCAAAAGCTATTTCTTTCATATCTCAACTTTACTTTATTCCAATATCTTTCATAATAATTAGTGATATTTCGCTTGCTCTTATGACATTTGTTAAATACATTAACATTTTTATTCACTTATTTCCTCTACGGGATTTATTCTTTACATAATTCTTTATAATTTCTCAAATTTCTATTATTGTTCAGACCGCGTTCTTGCTTATTCAGTATTTATTTATTAACACACATCCCTTTTACTCAAAAACTCCGGTGGATTTGTACACAACCAATTTCTGACACCAAAATAGAATGAATTTAGTACTCACATGTTTAAGATCGTCCCATGATCTTTATTCTTGTGCGGTGCTTCATTTTTGGGCCCACTTTGAACTTTTTACTCCATATTAAAGGAATTCATCTTATGTAAAAACACTTTTTGACATATATTTAAAACACTTAACATTGACGACATTTTTATACACTGATGTGTCCCTTTTGAACACATAATAGACACTAAAAATATTATTAACACACAATCTTGATTATTTTACACTTCACAATTCTCGATCACTAGGCCGTATTTCTGAGCCTATCACACGTGATCTTCTTAAATTCCCGTTTCCAAGGGTGAAATTTATTCGATGTCGGCTTCCTATCCTGCAGAATGCGAAAGTCTCGAAACATCTACTGTTCCCTGGAGTCCCAATTCTGCTACTCCTATCCTGGATGACCGGCTATTTATCTAGCTTGCACGGCTTCTTTGTAGATCTGTCTATCGATCCTAGCGAAAGTCTATTCGGATCGAGGTCTCCTCAAAGACCTATAGATTTAGTCTATAGCAGCTAGCACTTCTCGATTCTAGTCTTTTTAGAATAGTTCGCTTGCTTTCTGGAGATAATGTTTATAGTCTCCTATATTCTTTATTGGAACTGTTTTAGCACTCCTACGTTTCTGATATACGTTCCGAACCTTATTCTGTTCTTCCCTTTTTGGGTTCTTTAATTTAAATGACAGTTTATCTTTCTGGTACGGTACTTCCGTACGTTATGATCTATTCGTTCGTCTATTTAACGACCTATCGCCTTTAAGTCCGACGTTCACGGCCTGCTCTGCCTATATCTGACGAACTTTCACTATAACTTTTATACAGTCGGGCCTAAATCCTGTAAGTAGGATTTTCCTAATATTTCAATACGGCGATACTTTAAATTTCTTCTTGACCACTCCTTATGGAGGCAAGCAAGTCGTTAATACTGCGATGCCTATGGCTATCGGTTATTACTTCTGCGGTGTAACACAGCGTTTCTCCCCTCAAGGAGTACTGGTAGCTGTTTTCGATGTGACGCAGAGTTACGCCCCACACGGCTGTCTGAATACTGATGTGCTGATGATCCAGCGTCACGTCCCCTCACGGACTGTCGGAATGACTGCATTCGGTGTGTGATGGAGCACAGTGACGTGCCCTCAGGCCGTTTGAAACTTCATGTGCTGATGATCCAGCGTCACGTCCCCCTGGACGGATTTGTACTGCTTGATGCGTGGCAACGCCCCCTCGGGCTGTTCGAGACTGCATGTTTGGCTTGGTAAAGCCCGAAGCTTTATACTATTTTACTACAAAAAAATAAGACTCTAGCCTTTTCTGTGGTCAACTTCTAAAATAATAGTGCCACAAATATAAAAATTATACCTTCCGAAAGCTCGTCTTCTCAATGTCACATAATCTCATTGCACCTAAGAATCGATCGTGCAATTCGGAGATATTAATTAATTTCTCGTCCTCAATTGTGTGGGTGTTGCATTTCTTTTGCTCTATCCCCTCCACACAGGCCTTGGTACTTCCCCAATGACGTCGTCTTACGTTAGCAGTTTTTCTCTGCGCAATTATTAAATGGTTTCTCTTTACTGAAAAATCTCTCATTCAAAATGATTCACTGTACTGTACTTGTTTCCTCATTATTATGCTCGTAAACGTGTTAATTTTAATTATTCCTCTTCTGGCGCATAAGCGGTGTTGTCATTTTACAGCAACGTCAGCTTGATTTCCGATTCAGGCTTCCTTGTTTAATCCTGGGAAATTTCCACTCGGTTATTAATACTCGTGACTCGCTCCCTTCAGAATGTCAAGAGGGGTGATATCATCCTCTCGAACACTTGGTCCTCGTTCGTTGCACAACCTTATGCTGGCCTCCTAGCTTGATCTTCCTTTAAAGTACATTAGAAACTGTACGTTTCTTTGATTTCTTCCTCAAATGCATGGATTCGCACACCTTGGACCCTATAGCATATGGGTTCAGTACTTGTGGCAAGGTTTACATCGGGCAGACTTCGAGAACAATATGCACTCGCATTAAGGAACATAATAGATGTATCAGGCTCATTCAACCTGATAAATCAGCTGTTGCCGATCATGCATTAACACCTGGCCATGACGTCATGTTCCAAGGAGTGGATGTTCTTGCCCGTATAAAGCAATTTCGTCGCAGAATCATCAGGGAGGCGGTTGAAATACGTAAACACCCAGATAATTTCAACCGCGACACCGGCTACAATCTTAGTGAATCCTGGCTACCTATTATCAGAACCCTGAGAAAGTAATTCACTGCTGCTTTCCGTTGTCCCTAACATGGGGCTATAATGGCGTCCATCTTTGGGCACCTTCTATATGTTCTTTGTTGCTTTCTCTTAGCAATCATTGTCGTATTCCAGATTATTCCTGACAAAGAAAGGCATGGTTTCTTTCGAAACGCGTCGAATTTTAATTTAATAAACACGGCATAAGCCCAAAATTCAACATTATGAATAGTAACACGGGCCGTGAAAGTCTAAATGACAATATTAGAAACCTCTATGGGGAGGATATTTTCCGACTGATGTCTAGATTTAGTAGGTTACGACGCAAGAAGGTGTGTCTTTTCTCTTCACTCACTTTTCTCCTAAGATGCCGGGATCATGATATTCTACCGAATTTTGTTATGTTGAAGCATACCTTCAGAACACCTAAGGCAACGAGAATCTATCGTCATGCAAGCAAGGCGTTATTGATAGAGAGGTTAGAGCATACACGTAAGCAGTTGGATTTTATTTCGAGGGAGCTACTACAGCTACATCTACGCCTCTCGAACTTCGTAAGTGAGGAATTGTGGAAGATCTTTGATCGTATTTCTTCAGTGCAAGCTAACAGCGTTCTAGATCAGGTGAGGGCAAGACATATTTCCAAATATGATAGGTTATGTCAGACGCAGAAATCTCAAGCCATTAGACTTGATGCTAACAAGGTTGTCGTAAATTTGTCCAGAATGCCCCTAAATGATACCCAACAGGCAGTTCTCGCTAAAGGTCTCAATTTTGCTGTAGCGCCTAGAAGAATTCCTATTGAAGAACTTATTACATCTGTAGAATCCTCGGTACATCACCTCACACCTGAAGAGGCCGAGGAAGCCAGACAAGAATGTTCGCTAAGCCACCTAACACCAACTTAAAACAAGGCGAAAGCCGGGCACTTAAAGATCTAAGGGACAATTCTGATATTATCGTTCTCCCCGCTGACAAGGGTAACGCGACAGTGGTGTTGGATAAGGTTGATTATGATTCCAAGATCTCGTCTTTGTTATCAGATCCTGTATATAGCATTAGTAGTCGTGATCCTACTACTCGCTACTCAAATGTCACCGTCAAATTGATCAAGCAATCATCTATTCCAGCGGATGCAGCGAAGACTCTCCTTCCAGGGGATGCTATTCCTCCGAGACTCTATGGTCTTCCTAAAATACATAAAGAAGATGTTCCTCTTAGACCTATTGTTAGTACGATTGGTTCTCCTACATATGCCTTTTCCAAATACTTAGGTAGACTACTTCAGCCGCTTCTGGGTAACACGCCTTCGTACATTAAGGATTCCACACACTTCGTGGAAAAGTTGAAAGCTATAACACTTCAGCCGGGAGATATCCTAGTGAGTCTCGACGTGGTGTCTCTGTTTACGAGAGTACCTATTGATGGTGTTATGTCTCTCATTAATGGCTTTTTTCCTGAATACATCACAAGGCTTTTTTATCACTGCATGACCTCCTCCTACTTTCTGTGGAATGGGAATTTTTATGAGCAGACTGATGGTGTGGCCATGGGTAGTCCTCTCTCTCCTGTTGTGGCTAATTTCTTCATGGAGAACTTTGAAGAGAAAGCTTTGTCGTCGGCTCCTTTCAAACCGAAGATCTGGTGGCGTTATGTGGATGACACGTTCGTTGTTTGGACGGAAGGTGAGGAAAATCTTAGCCATTTCCTGGATCACCTTAATCTCCAGCACCCTTCTATTTGTTTCACCATGGAAAAGGAATCTGACGGCAAAATACCTTTTTTAGATGTTCTCGTCACCAAGAAAGAGGATGGATCTTTAGGACACAGCGTTCTTCGTAAGCCAACACACACCAATAGATATCTCCACGCAAGTTCTCACCACCACCCTGCCCAGAAACATGGTATCCTTACAACTCTAACTACCCGGGCTAGGAGGATTTGTGAAGTGTCTTCTTTACAAGAAGAAATTAATACCTTGCGAGCCACCTTTGAGAGCAACGATTATAGCAAGACTTTGATCTCTACGGTTCTGAAACCAACAAATAATAATAGGACGTCAGTTGAGAAAAGAGATGTAAGAGGAACTGCTTACCTACCTTACATACATAACACGACGGATCGTGTTGCTAACATCCTACGTCGGTACAACATACGGACTGTATTTGGAACTTCTGTTAAGATTAGGCAACTCCTGCCACTAACTAAGGACAGTTTGCCTAAATTGCAACAACCGGGTATCTACAGAGTTCCCTGTACTTGTGGCAAGGTTTACATCGGGCAGACTTCGAGAACAATATGCACTCGCATTAAGGAACATAATAGATGTATCAGGCTCATTCAACCTGATAAATCAGCTGTTGCCGATCATGCATTAACACCTGGCCATGATGTCATGTTCCAAGGAGTGGATGTTCTTGCCCGTATAAAGCAATATCGTCCCAGAATCATCAGGGAGGCGGTTGAAATACGTAAACACCCAGATAATTTCAACCGCGACACCGGCTACAATCCTCGTGAATCCTGGCTACCTATTATCAGAACCCTGAGAAAGTAATTCACTGCTGCTTTCCGTCGTCCCTAACATGGGGCTATAATGGCGTCCATCTTTGGGCACTTTCTATATGTTCTTTGTTGCTTTCTCTTAGCAATCATTGTCGTATTCCCGATTATTCCTGACGAAGAAAGGCATGGTTTCTTTCGAAACGCGTCGAATTTTAATTTAATAAACACGGCATAAGCCCAAAATTCAACATTATGAATAGTAACACGGGCCGTGAAAGTCTAAATGACAATATTAGAAACCTCTATGGGGAGGATATTTTCCGACTGATGTCTAGATTTAGTAGGTTACGACGCAAGAAGGTGTGTCTTATCTCTTCACTCACTTTTCTCCTAAGATGCCGGGATCATGATATTCTACCGAATTTTGTTATGTTGAAGCATACCTTCAGAACACCTAAGGCAAGGAGAATCTATCGTCGTGCAAGCAAGGCGTTATTGATAGAGAGGTTACAGCATACACGTAAGCAGTTGGATTTTATTTCGAGGGAGCTACTACAGCTACATCTACGCCTCTCGAACTTCGTAAGTGAGGAATTGTGGAAGATCTTTGATCGTATTTCTTCAGTGCAAGCTAACAGCGTTCTAGATCAGGTGAGGGCAAGACATATTTCCAAATATGATAGGTTATGTCAGACGCAGAAATCTCAAGCCATTAGACTTGATGCTAACAAGGTTGTCGTAAATTTGTCCAGAATGCCCCTAAATGATACCCAACAGGCAGTTCTCGCTAAAGGTCTCAATTTTGCTGTAGCGCCTAGAAGAATTCCTATTGAAGAACTTATTACATCTGTAGAATCCTCGGTACATCACCTCACACCTGAAGAGGCCGAGGAAGCCAGACAAGAATGTTCGCTAAGCCACCTAACACCAACTTAAAACAAGGCGAAAGCCGGGCACTTAAAGATCTAAGGGACAATTCTGATATTATCGTTCTCCCCGCTGACAAGGGTAACGCGACAGTGGTGTTGGATAAGGTTGATTATGATTCCAAGATCTCGTCTTTGTTATCAGATCCTGTATATAGCATTAGTAGTCGTGATCCTACTACTCGCTACTCAAATGTCACCGTCAAATTGATCAAGCAATCATCTATTCCAGCGGATGCAGCGAAGACTCTCCTTCCAGGGGATGCTATTCCTCCGAGACTCTATGGTCTTCCTAAAATACATAAAGAAGATGTTCCTCTTAGACCTATTGTTAGTACGATTGGTTCTCCTACATATGCCTTTTCCAAATACTTAGGTAGACTACTTCAGCCGCTTCTGGGTAACACGCCTTCGTACATTAAGGATTCCACACACTTCGTGGAAAAGTTGAAAGCTATAACACTTCAGCCGGGTGATATCCTAGTGAGTCTCGACGTGGTGTCTCTGTTTACGAGAGTACCTATTGATGGTGTTATGTCTCTCATTAATGGCTTTTTTCCTGAAGACATCACAAGGCTTTTTTATCACTGCATGACCTCCTCCTACTTTCTGTGGAATGGGAATTTTTATGAGCAGACTGATGGTGTGGCCATGGGTAGTCCTCTCTCTCCTGTTGTGGCTAATTTCTTCATGGAGAACTTTGAAGAGAAAGCTTTGTCGTCGGCTCCTTTCAAACCGAAGATCTGGTGGCGTTATGTGGATGACACGTTCGTTGTTTGTACGGAAGGTGAGGAAAATCTTAGCCATTTCCTGGATCACCTTAATCTCCAGCACCCTTCTATTTGTTTCACCATGGAAAAGGAATCTGACGGCAAAATACCGTTTTTAGATGTTCTCGTCACCAAGAAAGAGGATGGATCTTTAGGACACAGCGTTTTTCGTAAGCCAACACACACCAATAGATATCTCCACGCAAGTTCTCACCACCACCCTGCCCAGAAACATGGTATCCTTACAACTCCTACTACCCGGGCTAGGAGGATTTGTGAAGTGTCTTCTTTACAAGAAGAAATTAATACCTTGCGAACCACCTTTGAGAGCAACGGTTATAGCAAGACTTTGATCTCTACGGTTCTGAAACCAACAAATAATAATAGGACGTCAGTTGAGAAAAGAGATGTAAGAGGAACTGCTTACCTACCTTACATACATAACACGACGGATCGTATTGCTAAAATCCTACGTCGGTACAACATACGGACTGTATTTGGAACTTCTGTTAAGATTAGGCAACTCCTGCCACCAACTAAGGACAGTTTGCCTAAATTGCAACAACCGGGTATCTACAGAGTTCCCTGTACTTGTGGCAAGGTTTACATCGGGCAGACTTCGAGAACAATATGCACTCGCATTAAGGAACATAATAGATGTATCAGGCTCATTCAACCTGATAAATCAGCTGTTGCCGATCATGCATTAACACCTGGCCATGATGTCATGTTCCAAGGAGTGGATGTTCTTGCCCGTATAAAGCAATATCGTCCCAGAATCATCAGGGAGGCGGTTGAAATACGTAAACACCCAGATAATTTCAACCGCGACACCGGCTACAATCTTAGTGAATCCTGGCTACCTATTATCAGAACCCTGAGAAAGTAATTCACTGCTGCTTTCCGTTGTCCCTAACATGGGGCTATAATGGCGTCCATCTTTGGGCACCTTCTATATGTTCTTTGTTGCTTTCTCTTAGCAATCATTGTCGTATTCCAGATTATTCCTGACGAAGAAAGGCATGGTTTCTTTCGAAACGCGTCGAATTTTAATTTAATAAACACGGCATAAGCCCAAAATTCAACATTATGAATAGTAACACGGGCCGTGAAAGTCTAAATGACAATATTAGAAACCTCTATGGGGAGGATATTTTCCGACTGATGTCTAGATTTAGTAGATTACGACGCAAGAAGGTGTGTCTTATCTCTTCACTCACTTTTCTCCTAAGATGCCGGGATCATGATATTCTACCGAATTTTGTTATGTTGAAGCATACCTTCAGAACACCTAAGGCAACGAGAGTCTATCGTCGTGCAAGCAAGGCGTTATTGATAGAGAGGTTACAGCATACACGTAAGCAGTTGGATTTTATTTCAAGGGAGCTACTACAGCTACATCTACGCCTCTCGAACTTCGTAAGTGAGGAATTGTGGAAGATCTTTGATCGTATTTCTTCAGTGCAAGCTAACAGCGTTCTATATCAGGTGAGGGCAAGACATATTTCCAAATATGATAGGTTATGTCAGACGCAGAAATCTCAAGCCATTAGACTTGATGCTAACAAGGTTGTCGTAAATTTGTCCAGCATGCCCCTAAATGATACCCAACAGGCAGTTCTCGCTAAAGGTCTCAATTTTGCTGTAGCGCCTAGAAGAATTCCTATTGAAGAACTTATTACATCTGTAGAATCCTCGGTACATCATCTCACACCTGAAGAGGCCGAGGAAGCCGGACAAGAATGTTCGCTAAGCCACCTAACACCAACTTAAAACAAGGCGAAAGCCGGGCACTTAAAGATCTAAGGGACAATTCTGATATTACCGTTCTCCCCGCTGACAAGGGTAACGCGACAGTGGTGTTGGATAAGGTTGATTATGATTCCAAGATCTCGTCTTTGTTATCAGATCCTGTATATAGCATTAGTAGTCGTGATCCTACTACTCGCTACTCAAATGTCACCGTCAAATTGATCAAGCAATCATCTATTCCAGCGGATGCAGCGAAGACTCTCCTTCCAGGGGATGCTATTCCTCCGAGACTCTATGGTCTTCCTAAAATACATAAAGAAGATGTTCCTCTTAGACCTATTGTTAGTACGATTGGTTCTCCTACATATGCCCTTTCCAAATACTTAGGTAGAATACTTCAGCCGCTTCTGGGTAACACGCCTTCGTACATTAAGGATTCCACACACTTCGTGGAAAAGTTGAAAGCTATAACACTTCAGCCGGGTGATATCCTAGTGAGTCTCGACGTAGTGTCTCTGTTTACGAGAGTACCTATTGATGGTGTTATGTCTCTCATTAATGGCTTTTTTCCTGAAGACATCACAAGGCTTTTTTATCACTGCATGACCTCCTCCTACTTTCTATGGAAGGGGAATTTTTATGAGCAGACTGATGGTGTGGCCATGGGTAGTCCTCTCTCTCCTGTTGTGGCTAATTTCTTCATGGAGAACTTTGAAGAGAAAGCTTTGTCGTCGGCTCCTTTCAAACCGAAGATCTGGTGGCGTTATGTGGATGACACGTTCGTTGTTTGGACGGAAGGTGAGGAAAATCTTAGCCATTTCCTGGATCACCTTAATCTCCAGCACCCTTCTATTTGTTTCACCATGGAAAAGGAATCTGACGGCAAAATATCGTTTTTAGATGTTCTCGTCACCAAGAAAGAGGATGGATCTTTAGGACACAGCGTTTTTCGTAAGCCAACACACACCAATAGATATCTCCACGCAAGTTCTCACCACCACCCTGCCCAGAAACATGGTATCCTTACAACTCTAACTACCCGGGCTAGGAGGATTTGTGAAGTGTCTTCTTTACAAGAAGAAATTAATACCTTGCGAACCACCTTTGAGAGCAACGATTATAGCAAGACTTTGATCTCTACGGTTCTGAAACCAACAAATAATAATAGGACGTCAGTTGAGAAAAGAGATGTAAGAGGAACTGCTTACCTACCTTACATACATAACACGACGGATCGTATTGCTAAAATCCTACGTCGGTACAACATACGGACTGTATTTGGAACTTCTGTTAAGATTAGGCAACTCCTGCCACTAACTAAGGACAGTTTGCCTAAATTGCAACAACCGGGTATCTACAGAGTTCCCTGTACTTGTGGCAAGGTTTACATCGGGCAGACTTCGAGAACAATATGCACTCGCATTAAGGAACATAATAGATGTATCAGGCTCATTCAACCTGATAAATCAGCTGTTGCCGATCATGCATTAACACCTGGCCATGATGTCATGTTCCAAGGAGTGGATGTTCTTGCCCGTATAAAGCAATATCGTCCCAGAATCATCAGGGAGGCGGTTGAAATACGTAAACACCCAGATAATTTCAACCGCGACACCGGCTACAATCCTCGTGAATCCTGGCTACCTATTATCAGAACCCTGAGAAAGTAATTCACTGCTGCTTTCCGTCGTCCCTAACATGGGGCTATAATGGCGTCCATCTTTGGGCACCTTCTATATGTTCTTTGTTGCTTTCTCTTAGCAATCATTGTCGTATTCCCGATTATTCCTGACGAAGAAAGGCATGGTTTCTTTCGAAACGCGTCGAATTTTAATTTAATAAACACGGCATAAGCCCAAAATTCAACATTATGAATAGTAACACGGGCCGTGAAAGTCTAAATGACAATATTAGAAACCTCTATGGGGAGGATATTTTCCGACTGATGTCTATATTTAGTAGGTTACGACGCAAGAAGGTGTGTCTTATCTCTTCACTCACTTTTCTCCTAAGATGCCGGGATCATGATATTCTGCCGAATTTTGTTATGTTGAAGCATACCTTCAGAACACCTAAGGCAACGAGAATCTATCGTCGTGCAAGCAAGGCGTTATTGATAGAGAGGTTCAGCATACACGTAAGCAGTTGGATTTTATTTCGAGGGAGCTACTACAGCTACATCTACGCCTCTCGAACTTCGTAAGTGAGGAATTGTGGAAGATCTTTGATCGTATTTTTTCAGTGCAAGCTAACAGAGTTCTAGATCAGGTGAGGGCAAGACATATTTCCAAATATGATAGGTTATGTCAGACGCAGAAATCTCAAGCCATAAGACTTGATGCTAACAAGGTTGTCGTAAATTTGCCCAGCATGCCCCTAAATGATACCCAACAGGCAGTTCTCGCTAAAGGTGTCAATTTTGCTGTAGCGCCTAGAAGAATTCCTATTGAAGAACTTATTACATCTGTAGAATCCTCGGTACATCACCTCACACCCGAAGAGGCCGAGGAAGCCAGACAAGAATGTTCCAGAGTTCTCAAGAACGCTAAGCCACCTAATACCAACTTAAAACAAGGCGAAAGCCGGGCACTTAAAGATCTAAGGGACAATTCTGATATTATCGTTCTCCCCGCTGACAAGGGTAACGCGACAGTGGTGTTGGATAAGGTTGATTATGATTCCAAGATCTCGTCTTTGTTATCAGATCCTGTATATAGCATTAGTAGTCTCGATCCTACTACTCGCTACTCAAATGTCACCGTCAAATTGATCAAGCAATCATCTATTCCAGCGGATGCAGCGAAGACTCTCCTTCCAGGGGATGCTATTCCTCCGAGACTCTATGGTCTTCCTAAAATACATAAAGAAGATGTTCCTCTTAGACCTATTGTTAGTACGATTGGTTCTCCTACATATGCCCTTTCCAAATACTTAGGTAGACTACTTCAGCCGCTTCTGGGTAACACGCCTTCGTACATTAAGGATTCCACACACTTCGTGGAAAAGTTGAAAGCTATAACACTTCAGTCGGGTGATATCCTAGTGAGTCTCGACGTGGTGTCTCTGTTTACGAGAGTACCTATTGATGGTGTTATGTCTCTCATTAATGGCTTTTTTCCTGATGACATCACAAGGCTTTTTTTATCACTGCATGACCTCCTCCTACTTTCTATGGAATGGGAATTTTTATGAGCAGACTGATGGTGTGGCCATGGGTAGTCCTCTCTCTCATGTTGTGGCTAATTTCTTCATGGAGAACTTTGAAGAGAAAGCTTTGTCGTCGGCTCCTTTCAAACCGAAGATCTGGTGGCGTTATGTGGATGACACGTTCGTTGTTTGGACGGAAGGTGAGGAAAATCTTAGCCATTTCCTGGATCACCTTAATCTCCAGCACCCTTCTATTTGTTTCACCATGGAAAAGGAATCTGACGGCAAAATACCTTTTTTAGATGTTCTCGTCATCAAGAAAGAGGATGGATCTTTAGGACACAGCGTTTTTCGTAAGCCAACACACACCAATAGATATCTCCACGCAAGTTCTCACCACCATCCTGCCCAGAAACATGGTATCCTTACAACTCTAACTACCCGGGCTAGGAGGATTTGTGAAGTGTCTTCTTTACAAGAAGAAATTAATACCTTGCGAACCACCTTTGAGAGCAACGGTTATAGCAAGACTTTGATCTCTACGGTTCTGAAACCAACAAATAATAATAGGACGTCAGTTGAGAAAAGAGATGTAAGAGGAACTGCTTACCTACCTTACATACATAACACGACGGATCGTATTGCTAAAATCCTACGTCGGTACAACATACGGACTGTATTTGGAACTTCTGTTAAGATTAGGCGCCTCCTGCCACTAACTAAGGACAGTTTGCCTAAATTGCAACAACCGGGTATCTACAGAGTTCCCTGTACTTGTGGCAAGGTTTACATCGGGCAGACTTCGAGAACAATATGCACTCGCATTAAGGAACATAATAGATGTATCAGGCTCATTCAACCTGATAAATCAGCTGTTGCCGTTCATGCATTAACACCTGGCCATGATGTCATGTTCCAAGGAGTGGATGTTCTTGCCCGTATAAAGCAATATCGTCCCAGAATCATCAGGGAGGCGGTTGAAATACGTAAACACCCAGATAATTTCAACCGCGACACCGGCTACAATCTTAGTGAATCCTGGCTACCTATTATCAGAACCCTGAGAAAGTAATTCACTGCTGCTTTCCGTTGTCCCTAACATGGGGCTATAATGGCGTCCATCTTTGGGCACCTTCTATATGTTCTTTGTTGCTTTCTCTTAGCAATCATTGTCGTATTCCAGATTATTCCTGACGAAGAAAGGCATGGTTTCTTTCGAAACGCGTCGAATTTTAATTTAATAAACCCGGCATAAGCCCAAAATTCAACATTATGAATAGTAACACGGGCCGTGAAAGTCTAAATGACAAAACAATTGTTGTGTTTAAAGTACCGTAGGCGAAACTTTAATCCAGCAGAGCGCCCATTACAAGTTTAGCAGGGGTAAGAAAACCAAACCTAACTTAGACAAACTACTATTTATAGGTAAATTGACAGGACAAGGCAGATCGCCTCGAGTAGGAAGTTTGCTTAGCGAACTGAACTCGCCTTTAACAATTTACGGAAATTGCTAAGATAAGCTTTATGTGAAGTACACACATCAAAAAAAGTTTTGCATCACCTCGGTTCCCAGATCTCCGGCATATAGACGTTGACTGTGTATATTGTATCCAAGATACAGTCCCTTTGACTGTTCATAGATGTCACTAAAACTGCTCAAAGATGTAAACAACCATGCATGAGCAGGGCCTATTAGACGGAGGGGGTACGACAGCCGATCAGTTCCAGTCATTCCACCAGGACGAAGGTACGCTGCTCATGTTGTCTGTAGTTCTACCATGCCTAGAAGGTCAATACCGCAGTTCGATCGCGTCCGCATTGTTACTTTGTGTCAAGAAGGGCTCTCAACAAGGGAAGTTTCCAGGCGTCTCAGAGTGAACCAAAGCGATGTTGTTCGGACATGGAGGAGGTACAGAGATACAGGAACTGTCGATGACAGGCCTCGCTCAGGCCGCCCAAGGGCTACTACTGTAGTGGATGACCGCTACTTACGGATTGCCGCTCGGAGGAACCCTGACAGCAATGCCACCATGTTGAATAATGCGTTTCGTTCAGCCACAGGACGTCGTGTTTCAACTCAAACTGTGCGCAATAGGCTGCATGATGCGCAACTTCACTCCCGACGTCCATGGCGAGGTCCAGCTTTGCAACCCCGACACCATGCAGCGTGGTACAGATGGGCCCAACAACATGCTGAATGGACCCCACGGAATTGGCATCACGTTCTCTTCACCGATGAGTGTCGCATATGCCTTCAACCAGACAATCGTCGGAGACGTGTTTGGAGGCACCCTGGTCAGGCTGAACGTCTTAGACACACTGTCCAGCGAGTGCAGCAAGGTGGTGGTTCCCTGATGTTTTGGGGTGGCATTATGTGGGGCCGACGTACGCCACTGGTGGTCATGGAAGGCTCCGAAACGGCTTTACGATACCTGAATGACATCCTCCGACCCATAGTGCAACCATATCGGCAGAATATTGGAGAGGCATTTGTCTTCATGGACGACAATTCTCGACCTCATCGTGCACATCTTGTGAATGCGTTCCTTCAAGATAACGACATCGCTCGACTACAGTGGCCAGCATGTTCGCCAGACATGAACCCTATCGAACATGCCTGGGATATGTTGAAAAGGGCTGTTTATGGACGTCTTGACCCACCAACCACTCTGAGAGATTTACGCCGAATTGTCGTTGAGGAGTGGGACAATTTGGACCAACAGTGTCTTGATGAACTTGTGGATAGTATGCCACGGCGAATACAGGCATGCATCAATGCAAGAGGACGTGCTACTGGGTATTAGAGGTAGTGGTGTGTACTGCAATCTGGACCACAAATGCTGAAAGTCTAGCTGTATGATGGTACAACATGCAATGTGTGGGTCTCATGAGCAATAAAACGAGCTGAAATGTTGTTTGTGTTGATCTCTATTCCCTTTGTATTTAACGGTTCCGGAACTCTTGGAACCGAGGTGATGCAAAACTTTTTTTGATGTGTGTATTAGCAGAAGTTTTGGCATAAACGCAATAAATGCAGGATTAATTGTAAAATTGACATGAAGTGTCTGTAATCATTCCTGTACAGTAGGTACAGAAAGTAGTACGAGACGAATGAGGAAGGGAAGGCCGCAATTAGAATGCGCCTTGTGCGATAGAATGGAGTTCAACTCCAGCAATAAGAGTAATATTTTGAGAATAAGTTTTGAGGTCTCAGACCTATTTCTTTGTTTAAAGAACGAAACACGTATCAACAATTTGACTAGTGTAACTTAGTGACAGAACATTAACAAATATGTAATTACTAATTCTAAATTCTTGGGCGCAGCAGGAAAAATAAGTATACAGATTAAAAGTGGATTTATAACCTCCTTAAATATTTATGCAGTAATTACTTATGTTACACACACAAATGGGAGGGAGCTTATTAATAGGCTAAGCCTCATTGGGTGGAAAATGTACAAGAAAAAACAGAATATTTAAATTATTCTAAATTGTTAGTAGTAGGAAAATGGGGATATAGGTAATATGGGGTTCAAAGTCTGGCCAACGTTATTTTATTTTTCACACGATACGCGACGCGGAAGATCGTTAAACGGACACTATTTTGTAGCACTGAAAGTTTTGTTGAGCGTTGGTAGAATGTCACTATTTTAAGTTTGAATTGAGTTGAAAGTCAGCAGTAACTCAACGTTACAGAGTTTTGATGTGGTAGACGGTAGAGTTTTTCAATATACAGAGTCTATTGCTTGATTTGAAGTTTCACAGGTTGAAAGTAATATAAAATGGGGCAAGAAGCGAAATCCCACGATGAAATTGGAGAATAACTTGGTACATTTTCAAGATTTAGTAGAACAGGTTCTCGAAGAAGAGAGCATGATTTGCAAAATGCTATAAGTTTAACAAAATTCCCACGTTGGAGAGAGAGTATACCCCTTTTTTATACAGGAAGTACTAGGACGTTTGCATGACTTTCAATGGCAATATGCAAAGCAAGCAATATCCCTCGCAGGAAACCGTTAGCAAGTTGCACAAATATAAACGTTCAGATTTTGCCGAAAGTGTTCATTAGGATGTTTTGATTAGAATTTCTAAATTCCCCATAAAATTTGATGATAAAACCACATATTTGTATACTTATCTTTTCATTGTAAAGCTGTTGCGATTCACGGCCAGCCGTTAAAACGTTGCTAAAACATGGCGTAGATTTGAAATTTTACCACATAGTGGAGAGTAGACCTTCTCCGAGGAGGAGAGCTTTCAGTCAAGGGAGCGCTTAGCACGGAATGAACGAGAGAGTCAAGCGTGCAGGCGAAAGAAGGCGGAGAGGGGAAGGGAGGGGGCATAGTGGGGATACAGTATGGACAACATAAAGAAAAATACATTTTATGTGTAACATATTTTAACTAAAGCGAAGTTGGAGTCTTCAAGGAGAATGTAGAGATTGACGATGATGCCATCTACTTCAAATTTGTGGAACTAGTTGTTGAAAGGACTGGAGTCCAAGGCTTCAGCGACCTGCCGCATGGAGCACTGTAGAGAGATCTTACACAAAAAGGGAATAGCGATCTGCAACAAACTTTCAAAAAATATAAGAATATGCACAGAGAAAATAGGAAACAAGATCGTCTCTGTTGGTGTTTACGAAGAATGGAAGCTAAAGGAATAACGTGAATAAAAGAAGAAAAATCAAGGAATAATCTATTAAAGCTAACATAAACTGTATAGATAGATAGATTTTTATTAATTCCATTTGATCAAATACATGTACACAATACATTTTTGATATCAGACACGACGGAATTTACATCTATAAAATAAAAGTACTAATAGGTATATAATAATAATACTATAACTCTTTATAACTTATTATAATAACAGATCTTAAGAGATACAATCTTATTGGACAACTATTTACACCTTACTCTATTATCATAATATGAAAGCTTAATTCTATAAATACAACAACTTACAGCTAGGTATTACAATTAAAATATAATTATAGATTTCATCGCTCCTATACACTAAGATATTCAACTACAGAGTAAAAACAATGGCACTGCAGATAAGCTTTCAACATTCTATCAAAGGTTTCTATTTTAGGGGCAAGTTTTATATACTGGGGTAGTTTATTGTATAATTTAACTCCTGTGTGAAAAGTTCCTTTTTGATATATGCTTGTGTGTGCGTGTGAAATATGAATGTTTTGATTTTGTCTTGTGTTATGCATATGAACATCATTGTTTGTTTTAAGAAAAACATCCTTATTCATTAAATTCTTTTTTTAAAACAAAATACTTTCAATGATATATATACAGGGCAGTGGGACAATGTTTAAATCTTTAAACAGAGGTCGACATGATTCTCTAGTGTTTACATTTGCCATAATTCGAATCGCCCTCTTTTGTATCCTAAACGTGCTTAGTCCATCTGGCGACATACCCCAAAATATGACCCCATATATTAAGTATGAATGGAAATAAGCAAAATAAGTATTTCTTAATGTGTGCATGCTAGTGCAGGTTTTCAAAATACGTAACGCAAAGCACATCGAGTTCAGTTTAGTATTCAGATATTGTATATGTTTATTCTATTTCAAGTCATGTTGTGTCCATAGTCCTAAAAACTTTGTTTCTGATTTATTTTCTATTTGATGACCATTTAATGTTATATTAACCGACAGTAGTGGCTACGCGGGCTAAAGCGCTGCGTTAGGTCAAGGGGCCAAGCTCTCTGCTGACTCGGTAGACGCGTGGGTTCGAGCCCCACCGTCGGCTGTCCTTGAAATGGTTTTCCGTGGTTTCCCATTTTCAACACCAGGCAAATGCTGAGACATTAACTTCTGACAGGCCACGGCCACTTCCTTCCACATCCTTGCCCAGTTTCATTCATCTTGATCTCTCATCCTGACGCGCAGGTGGCCCACGGGCGTCGCATAGAAAGATCTGCACTCGGCCTCTCAGGAGGCTACACGACAAAAAAAATGTTATATTGGGCTTCTCAGGATTCCTATTCTGTATAGTGTGGAAATTTAGACATACTGTTTTTTTATAGATTATTATGAGGCGATTATCTTGTGACAATTTGGTTAACTCTCCTTTAACGGAGTCAGCAGACTGCTGTATGACCTGTTTAGTTTCACCTTTTATTACGAGTGTTGTATCGACCGCAAACAAAATTTCCTTATCTGAATGAACGTTCTGTGTTATATCATTGATATATAGAAGAAAGAGTAGTGGACCCAAAACCGATCCCTGGGGTACTCCAAATTTAATAATTCCCTCATTGGACAATGTTTCATTAAGTAATTTGGTTCCATCATCCTTGTGTCTCAAGCTTACTCTTTGTTTACGCCTTGTTAAGTAAGATTCTATCCATTTATTAGCTAGACCTCTAATACCATATTGATTTAGTTTTGTAAGGAGGATTTTATGGTCAATAACATCAAATGCTTTCGATAAATCCAAGAATTGGCCAGTCACATGTTCCTTATTGTCAATTAATTTCAGTATACTATTAATACAATCATAAATTGCTGTATGTGTAGATTTTTCCGTTCTGAATCCATGTTGTGATTTTTTTTTTTTTATAAAACTTATCAGTCTCTTATACATGACTTTTTCCACAATTTTTGCAATACCAGTTGGTAAGGTAATAGGACGATAGTTATCTAATTCATCTTTTGACCCGTTTTTGTGCACTGGAATTACTTTTGATAACTTCAAAATATCCGGGTAAGTTCCTGAGAGAATTGAACGGTTTATTAAGTGTGTAAGTGGATTTATTATATTTTCTGCACATTTCTTTAAATTTGCATCAGGGATGCCATCAATGCCGGCACAGAATTTATTTTTAGCTCTTTTATAACTATTCTTACCTCTTCACTTTGACATGATTTATAAATAAAGAATCACTACATATATTTATTTTATTATTAGAATTTAGTGTATTTACCTGTGATTTATTTGATAATTTTTGTGGAATTTCCAGAAAATAGTCATTAAAAGTGTTTGCTATTTCCTCTGGATTATTAATCACTTTATTATTTCTGGTCAGTGTAATGTTCCTTTGTATTTTAGCAGATTTTCCAGTTTCTTTCTTTATCACGGACCAAATAGCCCTGTTTTTATTAGATGATTGGGAAATATGCATTTTCTTTGCTAGTCTTATTACCTTATTTAATACGCTAGTGTACTTTTGTAGTATAAATTGAATTCAGGTGTTGTGTGGTATTGTTTATATAATTTGTGTAGAAATTTCAGGAAATTCAGGAGAATATACCACCCACTCATACCTGGACTAAATAATGGAGAGGTGACTTCATAATTGTTGTAAAATAATGTAAAATAACGGAATTTAACACAGATCTCCGGAAGTTTTTTGTATAGAACGAAAGGACAGCCGGATATTTTTGTCCCTGATAAAATATTTTGCCTATGCGTTAATTTCTTTTTATTTTGCACCTGAAGACTAAACTCGAAGGATCTCCCAGTGCAGGTAGATTTTATTGATTTATTTTTGTTTCTTCTGTGGTTTTAAATAAATTTGTGGATGTGTTTTTATATTAGCTCATCTGAATTCTATATCATCTTTTATTTTTCTCCCTATACAAGAATGTTCATCGAATTAATTTCGAGACAAGTCCAGTTAAACTCAATCCTAACTATGACCCTGGGATCATTTGAATCTCATCCCTCGGCTTTTTCTTTTCATCTTTTTATCCGAAATTGAATCCAACATTCAAGGATTTATTTAATTCGAGTTGTACCGAATTATTGCCGAGGATTAGCGTAATAAGCCTGGCCACCCAATCTACGGCTGGATTAGCGGGCATAATACATTCACAGAATTTAGCACATATTTCAGGTACACTAGTGACGAGTGTTACTAATTTGAATTGGCAATGTCCTCCAGAAAATGAAACAAGGAAACAAGGATTAATTCTGAATAAGGTATCATTTTTCCTTGTTCGCCTTCATTTCGATAATATCTAATTTTCATACCTTATTTCATCTTCGGGGGGAGGGGGGACATTATCAATTGTAATTACTAAACTTAGTCATTTTGCGCCGGATCATCATCATCATCTTGAGCAGTTTCCAACCGCTGGTCGGGTCTGCTTGGAACATAAGCCTCTCCATCGTTTCCTGTCCATCCACCATCTCTCGTCATTTACTGTGTCCCAGCACACTCCTCTTTCCTCCACACTCTTCTTAACTCCTTTTGTCCATCTGTCCCTTGGTCTTCCCCTTGGCCTCCTTCCCGTCATTTCCATTCCAAACATCTTCTTCGGTATCCTCTCCTCTTGCATCCTCCTCACATGTCCATACCATTGTAGCCTAGATCGCTCTATTCTATTTTGCAATGGTTCCTCTCTTACCATCTCCCTGACTCTCTCATTCCTTACTCTGTCCATTCTTGTCACTCCTACCCTACTCCTCTGGAACTTCATCTCCACTGCTCGTATTTTATTCTTGTCCCTTTCCTTCATCACCCATGTTTCTGAACCATATGTCAAAATTGGCACAAAGTAGGTCTTGTAGATGATTCCTTTACATTTTTGTGGTAAATCTTTATTCCATATCATCCCCCTAACACTCTTGAAAAATCCATCTGCGCACATTCCCCGCTCATTTATTTCCATCCTATTGCCTCCCTTTTCTTCAATTATGCTTCCCAAGTACTTGAAGCATTCTACTTTCTGCAACTGCTGTCCTCCAAGTGTTATGCCCATATCCAGTCTGTTCTTCTTCCTCGTTGTGATGACCACTTCACTCTTTTGTGCTGAGAACTTCATCCCATATGATAACACTACCTTCTCCCACTCATCTAATTGCTCTTGTACTTCTTCCTCATCCTCTCCCCATACCAGAAGGTCATCAGCAAACAACATTGCCTTCATTTTCCTTTCCCCAATGCTATTTACCCTTTTCGTATGATTTCATCCATCGCCACTATAAATAACAGGGGTGAGAGGGCACTTCCCTGTTTCAGATCACTCTCCAGTTGAAACCATTCCGTTCTCTCTCTTCCCACCTTTACACAGCTTTTGCTTCCCTCGTACATTGCTTTCACTCTTGCCACTGTCTCCTTGTTCACTGCTTTTGCTCTCATTGCTTCCCATACCTTGTTTCTATTAATACTATCATATGCTTTCTCAATATCCAAGAAGGTCATCACCAGATCTTTCCCATATTCATAATGGTGTTCTTGTAGCTGTCTTACTGCAAAGATGAGGTCAACTGTTGACCTTCCTGGCCTGAATCCATACTGTTCTTCCCTCAGCCCATCTTCAACTTCTGTCCGAATTCTTCTCTCCAGTACCTTCTCAAATATTTTGGCGCAGTGGCACATGAGTGTAATTCCCCTGTAGTTCTTGCATTCCTTCCTACTTCCCTTTTTAAATATGGGTATTATTATCCCTCTTTTCCAGTCCTCTGGTATTTTCTTCTCCCTCCATATCACTTTCATTACTCGAAAGAGCCACTGTGTTCCTATCACCCCTGCTGCTCTCACCATCTCCACACTCACTTCGTCTATTCCCGGTGCCTTTCCCCCTTTCATCTTCTTTAATGCTTCCTCCACTTCTTTCCATGTCAATTCCTTCTCTGAAATGTCTTGGTCACTGTCTGTTTCTTCCTCCACAATGTCCACTATGCTGGTTTTAGTTGGATTTAGGAGTTCCTTGAAGTATTCTCTCCAGATAACCTTTACTTCTTCCATATTTTCGACCTCCTTTCCATTCCTGTCCACCATTCTGACATTTTCCCCTGTATCTCTTCTCTTTGCCTTTATCATTCCATACAACACTTTCTTACTGCCATCACAGTCCTCCTCCATCATTTCTGTCCATTTCTCCAGCCATTTCTTTTTCTCTTTCTTCACTACTTCTCCTGCTTCTTTCTTCCGCTCTTGGTATTCTTCTCTTGTTCTGTCTGTCCTCTGTTGGAACCATTTCCTGAATGCTTCATTTTTCTTTTTCACTGCTTCCTTAGTTCTGGGGTTCCACCATGGTGTTTCCTTCCACCTTTTCTTTCCACTAGTTCTGCCACACACGACTTTCGCTGCTTCTACCAACACTTCCTTGAACCTATTCCATTCTTCTTCACCTGTTTTCGGATCATCCTTCGGTAATTTGTTCCTCACTAATATCTGGAACTTCTCCTTATTTCCATCCTCCTTCAGCTTCCATGTCCTTATTCTTCTTTCTTGGTTTTCAGTTCTCCTCTTTTCCTTCAGTCCTCTCACCTTGGCGACCAGCAGACGGTGGTCACTGTCCAGGGCTTCTGAAGGTATTACCCTTATATCCGTGATACTCTTCTTTGTCTCCTTCCCGCATAGAATATAGTCCACCACTGATTTCCTAGTCAAATCCCTGCTGTACCAAGTAATTTTATGGCTCTCTCTCTTCTTGTACCATGTGTTTCCAACCATTAGCCCATTTATCTTGCACAGTTCCAACAATCTCTCTCCTTCCTTATTCCTGTTTCCCCATCCTTCACCACCAATCACTTCCTCAAAACCTCTTCTATCAGTTCCGACATGGGCATTTAGGTCTCCCATGACTATCAGGTCTCTCCCCACTAACTGCTTCTGCAACTCCTCTTCAAACTCGTCCTTCTCGCCTTCTGTGCATCCCACCTGTGGTGCATAGACTTGCAGAATGTCCAGGTTTCTACCTTTCACAGTGATTCTGGCTCTAATTATTCTATCACTTACCCTCTTTACTTCCTCCCTCAGCCCTTCTCTCACCACCATTCCCACTCCATTTCTCTTCCCCTCCTCATTTCCCATCCAGTATAGCTGCAAGCCATTTCTCAGTTCTTTTCTTCCTTCCCCTCTCCATCTGGTCTCTGCCAGTCCGAGTACATCCAGTTTTCTCCTCTCCATCATATCCACAACCTCCTCCACTCTTCCCGTCAATGTCGTTATATTCAAAGTTCCGATTCGTAGTCCATTTCCATAGCCAGGTCTGCTTCCTTTAGATCTGTCCTTTCCGAGGCCCGTTCCTGTTTTAAAAGCAGTTTCATATCCACTACTGGCTTGCTAGGCCTAACGTAGCTTCACCATAACCCTGGCAAGGGGCCTGTTTTTGGTCCGCGAGAGGTATTTTATTTCCCTCAAACCCTCCGGACAAGTCCGGCGAGCCCCCCTATCCGCCACCTGGGACGCGCCCGATAGAGGAACAGGCAAACCCCGCCGGATATACGTGCTAAATCACGTATATACGTGTCTTTATTTATTGCTCATTTAATAACGGCAGGCATGTTTGATAGCCTATTTAGTAATTTAATTTGCCACCAAAGCGCTCACAACGAGGCGCACACATTGACGTCACTAGTTGCCAACATGTTCGATACAAAATATACCACACGACACACGCAACGTTGTAATTATGTGAAAAAGGAAATAATTGGCAAGATAATTGGTCTGGATAAAGATTATTGATGCGTTACTACCCCCACTGTGCGTGACAAAAACTAGGGGTGTTTACCAATGAAAATATTGGACTAGGCAAAAACAATTAGTTTGGATGAACATTATTGATGCGTTATGATATTCTTGATTGAAATTGGACATCGTAATCTAGCAACTCGCACAATCCATGTCTAACTTAAGATTGAAACTTGGCGCACTTTCGCATTAACATGATAACGCTCTTTTGTTTTACGATACCGGATATGAAATAGTACCGAATGCGTGGGGTTGGCAATACTGTACTTATTGCTAAATCAGGCGCTTAATGGCGGACCCAGCTGGAATTTCATCTATATAATGTGCCCGTCAGAAGAGGTTGCTTGGGTACCATCAACCGGAATGGTAGTCCAAACAGTCCCGTCTCTCAAACACGCAACCTGAGAGGATCGGATGCACTTCTTTTAGGCTAGAGTAGCACGAGTTCAATGATTCAGGGGATCGGGTCTACACACGGAGATAATGTCATAGACAGCCAAAGAAGTACACCCTCAAACACAAAGCTAAGAAATAAGAACACCAAGCTTAAGTAAAATTTCGTGAACATGTTTATTAAAAAAAACTATCCTACTTCGGAGGGTTTGTTTGGCTAAACCGCGATGCTAATAAATAATATAAATAAGGATATCAGGCCCTAACTGAAACTAGGTTAACCCTCTCGAAAGTCCTTTGATACAAGAAAAGTAAACAACAACAAAGCTTGGAATGTGGCACGTAAGGTAATCCCTACGCAATTATAAACAAGTGACTAAGATCGGAATTTACATTTAACAATAAAGCAAAGCAAGGCCTAGGTTATGATGGTACCACTTCCGTGTTTACATTTAAATTTAATTCATTTAGCTAAGTCCTAACATGACGAAAAATTACCGCGAGAAGCGTCCGTAAACAAACAATTACAACAAATGCTAATATGACAACCAATTTCTAATTATAAAAAAGCAATGTCTAATGACAACAAATGTACAACAACAATACAGGCACAATGCGGGCAAACACATAAATAAATCACTGAACAGATAGGATTTCTTATTATCAATCCTGCATACACAAATTGAGGCGCTGTTTGCCCTCAATTGGCATCTAAATGTGTGCAATTATTTTGACAACTGCGAAGTCATAACTACGTCCGACGTTGTGTGAGTCGCCGGTCCCACAGTTACGAATTTTTGGTTCGGCCGCAACTCCGTCGGTCAGTCTTAGTGCCAGCTTAATCTAATGGCATTTCCCTCTGGAAATGTGTCAGCTCAGGGCATCAGTTAGCAAACAAAATGTTGGTTCAAACATAGATCAATCAATCAATCAATCAATCAATCAATCAATCAAGCAATCAATCAATCATTATTTAGATCACGTAGTTTTAGGTAAATTAGGCTTCATGATTTATAGCAGTAGGTTTAGGTTCCCTGATTGGTTTTATGTCGAATACTGATGATTTCCATGACACAGGCTGAATATACCATAATAGTGAATCTCCTCTGAGATTCTCACAAGATCGTTTTTTTTTTTTTTTTTTTTATTTTTTTTTTAGCGTATGGCTTTTAGTGCCGGGAGTGTCCGAGGACATGTTCGGCTCGCCAGTTTTGTAGCTGCTTCGAGACGGACACCCAATGGGTGAGCTACAAGTACCGTTGGGAAGGAAAGTTGGAAGGTGAGGACGAGGAGTTGGAAGGTAGCGGCTGTGGCCTATAGTTAGGGACCAACCCCGGCATTTGCCTGGAAGGAAGATGGGAAACCACAGAAGACCATCTTCAAGGTTGCTGGCGGGGGGATTCGAACCTCCTCGCCTCCCGGATGTGAGCGACTGCCATCAGTCATGCCGTAACGACCACGGCTAACTCACCCGGTACAAGATCGGTGACTTCTAGTCACAAGAATAACACGAGCTAACCATTGGCACGGCAATACAATAACACTAGTGGCTCACATGGCACGTATAATAAACCTCGGCACAAGCCTGGCAACAATGCTCAGTGCTGTCCGGCAAAAATGGTTGAGGATATCAGATCATCCGTCAACGTGCACTCTACGGACAATACAATTACACAAAAAACTAGCCTTATACAAAATGTTATCATGGTCATTATAACATTGGGATAAAACTTTAATCATTTCCTAAAATTCATGAAGTTATTCCAAACATAACTGTCGCCTCAAATAGCGAGCTTACAATGTGACGTGCTGGTCACACGTGTTACAAAATATCAAAAGAGCTGATTGCCCTACATTGAGTAGCGTTCCTTGACCTAGTCTAAATGCATTCCTCACAGTTTCACGACGTCAGGTTACGTCTGAAAATAATCAAGAGTCTTGTGTCTCATATGGCAGCGCGGTGAACTGTGGGTACAATAACTGGTTTCATTGGCTCGACCTTGAACGCGTCTAACAGGATTTGTGTGCAACTAACGGCACCTGACAGCTCTGCGTTTAGCAGGCAAATATTACACTCAATTATAGCAAGGATTCACATCATAAAGTCTTAATATGTGATTCGTACACGTAGTTAAATTATTACACAAAGAAAAACAGATTAAATAGTGCCTAGATTTTCGCAAAACAACGATGCAACATGTTTAAAATAGCAGGTAAACTTGAACGAGAGATAGCCCATCATCTCCCAACTGCTTTGACTTTTCAGAAGACATTACATTTCTCCTATATGCAAGTTTCATGGATAACGATTGCGTGTCTACTACTGGAACACAAATGATAATTAAACTCGCAACACTTTCTACTCCTGTGCATTTTGAAATGATACGTCGTTGTATAAGGGTTCGATGCTAGTCTGATAACATTAGTTATTCCCATAATTTCTTCACACTTGGAACTTAGTGGCATCAGCGAACCACATTGTTTAACATAATCTAAACTAATATAATAAAGCTGAAGAGTTTGTGCGTTTGTGTGTTTGTGTGTTTAAACGCGCTAATCCCTGGAACTACCAGTCCGATTCGAAAAATTCTTTTTTTATATGATAGCCAGATTCAAGAGGAATAGTTTAGGCTCTGTAACATTAGGCTACACCTCTCAGGTACCGGTAACCTTAAAGATTGATTTTGTTCAGTAAGTCGGTAGAACAAGCGATCCCAAACAGCTCCATCCGCATGCGCTGGCGTTATGGTTAGTGATACGTACACCGTTTCACCGATCTGAACCAAAATTTGTGTACTTACCCTTTGGAACCCTGCGAGTAAAACTGTCTACGTGAAATTTATGACAGACCAGTCCATTCACTGCATATAGGCCCTTTGGCACAAATCTACACCTTTTCACCGATCTGAACCAAAATTTGTATACTTACCCTTCGGAACCCTGCGAGTAACACGGTCTGCATGAAGTTTTGGACAGACCACTCCATTCCCTGCATGTAGGCCCTTTGGCACAAATCTACACCGTTTCACCGATCTGAACCAAAATGTGTATACTTACCCTTTGGAAACCTGCGAGTAAGACTGTCTACATGAAATTTATGACAGACCAGTCCATTCCCCGCATTTAGACCCTTTGGCACGAATCTACACCTTTTCACCAATCTGAACCAAAATTTGTATACTTACCATTTGGAACCCTGCGAGTAACCCTGTTTAAATGAAATTTCGGACAGACCACTCCATTCCCTGCATTTAGGCCCTTTGGCACAATTCTATACCGTTTCACCGATCTAAACCAAAATGTGTATACTTACCCTTTGGAACCCTGCGAGTAACAATGTCTTCATGAAATTTTGGACATACCCCTCCATTCCCCGCTTTTAGGCCATTTGGCATAAATCTACACCTTTTCACCAATCTGAATGAACATTTTTATACTTAACCTTTGGAACACTGCGAGTAACACTGTTTACATGAGATTTTGGACACACCCCTCCATTCCCTGTATTTAGGCCCTTTGGCACAAATATACACCGTTTCACCGATCTGAACGAAATTTTACATACTTAACCTTTGGAAACCGACGAGTAAAACTGTCTGCTTGAAATTTCGGACGGACCACTCCATTCCCTGCATTTAGGTCCTTTGGCACAAATCCACACCGCTTCACCGACATGAACCATATTTTGCATACTTACCTTTTGGTACCCTGCGGGTGACACTGACCACTTTAAACTTTGGACAGACCACTCCATTCCCTGCATTTAGGCACTTTATCACAAATCTACACCGTTTCTCCAATTGCACCAAGTTTTACATACACTTTGAAACCCTGCTGTTAACACTGTCCACTTGATATTTTGGACAACGCTTTCCATTCCCTAGATTTAGAATAACAGACGAAGTTAACTTGAAAACCACGTATTAAGGCCCTAGAACCATTCATGTCCGTAGTAGTGTACCTGTAAGGGTATTTTAATAAGTCTATTGTTGACGGGCAGTTCGGGCTGCATCACGTCTCCCCTACCAGTGTTCTGGTGCAGAATTGCGAAAATAGTTACATCTTGCGCTGTTTATAAATTGCAGTCACGGGGAGTAATAGTAGGGGGGCTGTGGCGGTTCTAACGCACAGCTTACTTTCCTGGTGACGTCACAAGATGGCGGCCAATATGGTGGCCATGACGCCACACAAGATGGCGGCCATGACGTCACACAAGATGGCGGCCATGACGTCAAAAGATGGCAACCATAGCTTAACTAACCTAACCTAACCTAACCTAAAAAAGTTCCAAAATGTTGACCCATAGCCTACTTTCCTGGTAACGTCACAACGAGGGGTGATCAAAAACTTTCAAAATGTTAACCCATAGCCTACCTCGCGAACTCATGGTCGGATTTCGATGAATGAGGTTTCGTTGAACTCGGGCTGACACCTCCTTACCAATGTCAACCTATTTCTACCCCAAAATAAAACCTACCCCTGCTAGAGGGTGATTTTTTTTAAATCTCGCTTTCCAATTGCGACATGTGAGAGTTTGAATGCTAATAGGAAATTAAACGTTGTTCCACATAAACAACATGCCAACGAGTCGATGCCATACTGAATTAGCATTTTTTTGTTTTGTTTTTACACATGTGCACGTTGTGATTTTTTAAGAGGGTGAGCTTTTTGAAAAATAATTTATAAGAAGACGTTTTGGTATTGAGGAGAGAGCTAGATAGTCGCCTACTTTCCTATGAAGTTTGCCGATATCTCACGAACGCATGGTCGGATTTGGACATGTGATGTGTCAAATCGCTTGTCTTGAAACCCTTTTTTTATGTTGTTAATGCGTTAAAGTTTTGAGAATGAGAGAAACAGACTTTAAATGTTCATGATGAGTAATTGTAGATAGAGAGAGAGGATACCGTTGGGCGTGCTTAATAGAACAATCAATATTTTTGACGGGTCGGTTTAGGACAGGCCTAGGATTTGTTTTCCAATATTTCGACGGGTCGGTTTATGACAGAGCGAGGGTTCGTTTTTCCGATATTTTACTCTCGAAAGGGATCTTTAACGTATAAATGATGATGGGATACATGACAAATGATAATTCTACGATCAGATGATATTTCGATGGGTCGGTTTAGGACAGGCCAAGGATTCGTTTCCAATATTTCGATGGGTCGGTTTATGACAGAGCGAGGGTTTGTTTTTCTGATATTTTACTCCCGAAAGGGATCTTTAACGTATAAATGATGATGGGTTACATGGCAAATGATAATTCTATGATCAGATGATATTTTGATGGGTCGGTTTAGGACAGGCCGAGGATTCGTTTTCCAATATTTCGATGGGTCGGTTTATGACAGGGCGAGGGTTCGTTTCTCCGATATTTTACTCCCGAAAGGGTTCTTCAACGTATAAATGATGATGGGTTACATGCCAAATGATAATTCTATCATCTGATGATATTTTGATGGGTCGGTTTAGAACAGGCCGAGGATTCGTTTTCCAATATTTCGACGAGTCGGTTTAGGACAGAGCGAGGGTTCGTTTTTCCGATATTTTACTCTCGAAGGGGGTCTTTAACATATAAATGGTGATGGGTTATATGACAAATGATAATTCTATGATCGGATGATATTTCGACGGTTCTGTTTAGGAAAGGCCAAGGATTCGTTTTCCAATATTTCGACGGGTTGGTTTATGACAGAGCGAGGGTTCGTTTTTCAGATATTTTAATCCCGAAAGGGATCTTTAACGTATAAATGATGATGGGTTACATGACAAATGATAATTCTCTGATCAGTTGAAGAGCAAACAGAACTTGGTTCTATGTTGGTTGAAGCGAGTAGAGAAAACAAACTTGTTGGAGGGCAGACCGACAGGATGTGGATGTTATTTGAGCTTATTGGAATGTGCTAACCTGACTCGACTTGACAACAGGTGCAATGGATAAGTATTAATTGCTGAAGATACTTGAAGGTCATACGATTTGACAACCATGGTGGAAGGGGTAAGCGAAATGCATGCGTACACGTGTGAGATGACATGTGAATCAACATGCAAGCTAAACAAGTTATATCCGGTTTTGATTCGTACGTGACAAAATGCGAATTGATGATTTGTAATAAGATCCGGCAAGCAGGTGTTCACTTTGGACGTTAGCTGTCCACGTGTGTAAGAACAGGATGTGCATGCATGAGGAAAAAAAATATTATACATGCAACGTGACATATAAAAAGACTTGTCGTTAACATTTTCACTCTCACTTATGTGTCAACCTTTGAACACGCTACAGCGGTGTGTGAAACACTTGATATTTTTTTAAACAATTTTAGTGTTGGTGGAAAATACTTAACCTTATGGTGGGGGTAGGTATTTGTTTATATATTTATTGATTTATATATATTTACAAGCAATTACTTAATGATTGATAAGGTGATAAATGAATGTTTAATTATTTGTTTGCAGATAACGTGTATAGCCTACCTGTTGTGTGTGTGTGTGGGAAAGAGATTGAAAAAAGAGGGAAAGACTGACAGCTAGAAAAGGAAACCATTACCATACTAGCCCATGAGACAAGACTAATCAAAGCATTACTTGTCAAGGTAAGATTTATTTTTTCTCTATAGCCTGTTTGATTTGTTTTGTTTGTATATGAAATGCATAAACTATATGGAATAGATATACTTATGGTGTTTTTTTATTGTTTTTAGATATTTGAAGAAAAACCAACGCTTTACCGCTGTAGCCATTGCAGCTGAAAATCAAGAGGATCTAAAGTGGAAACATTGTCAAGCAGTCTACAACTGAAAACTGAGGTGAAAGTGTTTTTTTAATAATGTCTTTTACCGCTGTCGATACACTAACTTGGGAACCCTTAAACAGTTGTTTTAAATACCGTGTGTGCTCTGGTCGTGTGGTTAACGTTACAGAAAGTTTGATACCCAAGGAATTTTTAGAATCTTGCTTTGTTATTTAAAAAATTAAATTTGTACAGCGCAAAGGTTGTATACAGCTTTAAAGGTGAATACAGAACTGGTGTGCGATTTTGTATATAAAAAGAAGGATGTCGATCATAAAGAGACATTTTATATTTGCAGTAAAATGCAAGAACTATTCATAGCCCACAATTTGGAACAGTGGAGTGAAACCCACGTGGTCAATGCCTTGCTTGCTAATTATGATAAACTGCAACAAGAACCCAGTGGTCTTGCCTTAGACAAAATCCATTACCTGCAAATCAACATTTGTCAATTTAATCCTTTCAATGCCGGATCTAGCTTTATTAAAACACCATCAGCAATAGCTTTGAAAAAGGCTGTGGTTAACATTGAAAATAAGGACAATGAATGCTTTCTGTGGTGTGAGGCAGCCTATTTGCAGCCAGCACAGCGTCACTGAGAGAGATCAGGAAAGTACAAGGTCATGCTTAAACAATTAAAGCAAAATTTAAATTCAACTAATCTGTCGTTCCCTATGGACTTAAATAATATCCATAGGTATGAACAAGATAACCGGGACTTTTCGCTTATGGTGTATGGCCTTGACGGTGATGAGATTGTAGGTCCAATTTATGCCACGAAACAACCAAAACAACACAACATTAATATTTTATATTTGTCTATAGGAGAGGTGAATCACTATTGCCGATATTAAAAGCCTGAGTAGATTGTTAAGCAGTCAAATGTCCAAACATTCATATGCAAAACATATTTGTGATCGTTGCTTGCAATATTTTACAACCCCTACGCTTTTGGAACGACATAGGGTAGATTGTCTATCTCAGGAAGCAGTGAGACCGGTATTGCCACAAGGGGATAACGATGTGTTGAAGTTTAAGAACATTCACAAGCGTGACACTGTTCCCTATGTGGTGTATGCAGATTTCGAAGCTCTCACCACACCCATGGCGGGATGTGAACCAGATTCCACCATCAGCTCAACCACACCCATTCAAAAACATGAACCCTTTGCCATAGGATTTAATGTGGTGTGTGCCTATGACCCCACAAAATCCTATTATGAATCCCGCAAGGGGACTGATTGTGCCAGATCGTTTTTAGATGAACTATTAAGTTGGTCGACCATGTACATGGGTTACTGGACCACCCAGTCTAACTCCAGAACAACAGCAACAGTATGAGCATGCCACCACATGCCATATTTGTGAAAAGCCGCTGGTCAGTGCTAAGTACACTGTTTGTGATCACTCACACTTTACAATGGAATTTCAGGGAGCTGCTCACAAAAAGTGTAATGTGAATTACCCAGCTCCTCGATTTATCAGTGTGTTTTTCCACAATCTGGCAAATTATGATATTCAGTTATTGATTCGTGAATTGGGTCATGTCAACAGGGGCTCGTTTTCTATTATCCCCCAAAACCATGAACATTTTACAGCCTTGGCATGGCGGTTGGGCGAATTTTGCATTCGATTTCTGGATTCCTTCAAGTTTATGACATCCTCGCTAGATAGTCTTGTCAATGGTATGGATGAAAAGGAATTAAAATACACCAGAATGCATTTTGAAAATTCTGAGCAATTTAGATTGTTCATTCGGAAAGGTATTTTCCCCTATGATTTTTGTAACAACTGGGATGTGTTAGAGCAGAAAAAACTCCCACCGCAACAGAAATTTTACTCTAAGCTAACACGTACTACCGTTTCCGATGAAGACTATGCATATGTATTGCAAGTTTGGCGAGTGTTTGATACCAAAACGCTAGGTGAATATGCTATGCATTACCTAAAACTCCATGTATTGCTGCTGACAGATGTGTTTGAAAAATTCCGTGAGTTGTGTCAACACATTTATGGTCTCGACCCTGCTCACTATTATACAGGCTGGCTGCGTGGCTCAGGGGTAACGTTCTCGCTTGCTGGGCCCAAAGTTGCAGGTTCGTATCCTGGCGCAGTCAGCTGGCATTTGAGGGTGCGCAAATGCGAGGGAGCCGTGTCCGTAGATTTACTGGCACGTTAAAGATCCCCATCGGGGCAGAATTCCGGCACCTCGGCGTCTCTAAAAGCCAGTGTAGTTAAAAGGGACGTAAAACCAATAACATTATTATTCACTATTATACAAGTCCTGGCCTGTCGTTTGATGCAGCTTTGAAATGCACTGAAGTGGAATTAGATTTACTCACGGATGTAGACATGGTCTTATTCTTTGAAAAGGGTATTCGCGGTGGCTTTGTGTCGCTTAACCAGTGCCATGTCAAAGCGAACAATGTCTACATGCCTGATTATTCCCAAGACAAACCAGATTCATACTTAATGTACTATGACGTGAATAATTTGTATGGTAATGCCATGAGCCAGCCTTTGCCCTATGGGAATTTTGCTTGGCTGACTGACAAACAAGTGTCAGAATTTGATGTGAACACAGCCAGCCGAGAAACAGGCCGTGGATATGTGTTAAAAGTGGATATTGAATATCCATCATCTCTGTACAAGGAACATGCTGATTTTCCATTTTGCCTAGAGCGAATGATTCCCCCTGAAAGTAGAGTGAAAATTGAAAAACTCATGGGCACACTTTACAACAAAAATCGGTATGTGCTACATATCCAAATGTTGGTGCAATGCCTAGCCCAAGGCTTAGTGTTGAAGAAAATCCATAGGGGTATTTCCTTTGCTCAAAAAGCATGGCTTGAGCCATACATGCGACTCAACACAGAGCACTGACAAATGGCGACACAACAGTTTGAAATCAATTTTTTTAAATTGATGAACAACTGTATCTATGGCAAGTCCTTGGAAAATATCCGCAAATACTGAGACATTAAAATGGTCAATGTCTGGGAGGGGCAGTGGGGTGCCCGGCGGTACTTTGCCAAGCCAAATTTCAAATCGATCAAAATTATCGATGAGAATTTGGTTACTATTGAAATGAGTAACACCAGAGTGACCATAGATAAGCCCATTTACTTAGGCCAAGTCATTTTAGATTTTTCCAAATCGGTCATGTATCGATTCCACTACGAGTTTGTCAAACAAAATTTCGAGGACGTATCTCTTTTGTATATGGATACAGCCTCGTTTATTTATCACATTCGCCACTGCAACCCCTATGTCGTCATGAAGGAACATAGTGACTGGTTCGGCACCTCTTCCTATAGCGCTGACAACGTGTTTCAGCTACCCATAAAAAACAAGAAGATGAATGCGGTGATTGCATTATGACGGAATTCGTGGGTTTGGCTTCCAAAATATATGCTTATCGCACACTAGACTGTAAGGAAGCCAAAAGAGCAAAAGTAGAGCTGTGGTAAAATCGCTATGTGTAGACGACTACTTAGAGATTTTACAAACTGGCAAAACTATGTTGCATAAACAGTGTAGGATACAATCCAGCAACCATAATTTGTATCTTGTGGAACAGAGAAAACGCACCCTCGCCTCCATGGATAACAAACGTGTGTGGACGGATGACTTGCTCACCAGTCTACCATGGGGTTATGACCACGAGGAGGAGGAGGTGTGATTTTTCTGTTTAATGTTTTAGAAACATAGCTTTTTTGTAACTAGTAAATTTAGTACTTTGTATTTTGTAAATATTTGTTTTTGCCATTGTAAATAGTAGATTTGTAAATAGTGGAAACCACTTAGGCCTTTTGCTCTTTAAAGCCCTGTGCAAACTTATTATTTTATTTTATTTCCTTTGGGTTGGGAATGGTAAATTTTAAATTTTTGTTTTTGTTTTTAAGGCTATACAAAGGTACTATTTGTTTATAGTAACTTAAATGATTAATATTAATTTTTTTGTAATGGTAAATGGTAAACTAAAAGTTCTTAGGGATGAGTGTGCATGTCAAGGATGTTCTTTGGAAAGAAATAGCGTGGTTGTATTTCTTTCCAAAGACAAGTATGGTTGTGTGAATGTATGACTAGAGAAAGAAAGAGAGAATGAAAGCTTATGTGTAGGTAGAATTGATTGTCTGACCAGAGCAAACACGGCAAGGTAGAGTGGTGGAAAATTAATGTATACAGCTAATGGTAAATAGTACACTATATTTTTGTTTTTAAAATGCAGTGGTGGATAGACATTATTTTGTAAAACACTCTTACCTGCAGTAGCAGTAGTAGGCCTCTATGTTTTTGGAAACCAATAGAAAGAGAGTACACTATCACCATGGTCAAGCAGGTCCATCAAGACCATTTTAAAAACTTGAAATCAGCAAATGTGTGTTATACAAAAGTAAACTTTCCACACGGACTAAATCATAAACGAGTTAACAGTGATATGCAATAATAGGAAATCCGTATTTCCATATCAACAATATACTAAAACTTTAAACCAACATTTTCAAAAAGTGGAAATGAAAAATTGACGAATGGCAATGTTTGAAATGTGAAAATGAAAAAATCTACAAATGGTAATCATCATTTTTAAAAATTAAAAAACATCATGCTCTGGTAAACTGTGTTTTTATTTCATAGCCATAGGGATTTACAAAAAAATACCAATTCCTCAATCCTCAATTCCTCAATGTTCATGTCCATGCATTATTAACTTTACTTTCATAGCACCCATCACAATTAGGGATGCCAACCTCTCTCCCACTGAGGCATCATAGGATATGAAACATTGTTTAGCTTTTTTCAACAACATTTTATCCGCCACACGTCTTAAAGCAGGATGACTATGACGATAAGAAAGGTCATGTTCTTTACATGCTTGATCCAAAAGATTAATAGGAACATCACCACGCTGCAAACGTTCTTCAAGGCGAGTTCCAGGGCCACAAAAAGGATAACCAGGAAGATGTATTTCGAAAGGTAAGTATTGAATGACTTTGTCAATACCATTGCCAATACAGATCAGGCATATCCTTTTCCATTGATGGTGAAAAAGTTTGATCTTCCTCCTCTTCTGTAGACGATGATTGTTGTTATTGCTTTTTATCGCCATTACACCCGTGGGATGATGACACAAAGTCTTTACACGGACTTTTATGACCGTGTTAGAGTTTGACTAGCTGGCAGGTCGCATAGAGGTTATTTTTGCTATGGCCACTTGCTTATGGTGATTGTAATTCGTACATGGTTGCAATTCACTTAACACAGGGTTCTGAGTTCATGATTTCGGTACATGTTGCCTTATTTCTTTCACTGCACTTGCTGCCACATAATAAATGAACGACTTGGAGAGCACCAATAATTCTTCTTTGATAAAACTATCTGCATATGAAGGGCAGATGATCTTGTAGTTCCACCCCTTAAAACAACAACACTACCTCTTGCATAGTCTATGATGTACTTGGCTCTTGAGACAGGGAAGATGGATTAAACACAACTTTTACAAGAGGGGTTAAACGATGTTCAATAAACAATGAACTATTTTGAGTAGCAACATGTTTTTCTTGTACTAGCTTTTTAGCATTCTGATGATTTTTTGTCAACACTATCAGTGTTTCAATTGAAGCACTACATTGATGATCACTCACACTTAAAACCTCACCATTTTTACTTTTCATATCGCCTCGACATCTTGTTGTCCTCTGTTTTGAGCATCGCCAGAATATTATTCCTTTTACATTTTGTCGTTTATAGTTATAAGAGTAGCCTTGATAGAGTGCACGTTGCCTACCTTTGTTGGTTGTAGTAAGTTCCATAGTAGTAGCAACTGACCTGTCAGTATGATTTGCTCACTACAGAGGTTATAACTGTTCTGGTAATAGAATGATTTAGCGTTGGCTTTGAAATTTAATATGTACAGTTTAAAGTGATAGAAAAGTGGTAGAAAAGTTGTAGAAAAGTGGTAGGAAAGTGGTAGAAAAGTGGTAAAAAAGTAGTAGCAAGGTGGTAGAAAAGTGGTGGAAAAGAGGTAGAAAAGTGATAGCAAAGTACAAAAGTGGTAGAAAAGTGAGTGCAAAGTGGGTGCAAAGTGAGTGCAAAGTGGGTGCAAAGTTAGTGCAAAGTGAGTGCAAAGTAAGTGCAAAGTGAGTGCAAAGTGGTAGAAAATACTGTATTACATGTATTGTTAAGAAATAGTTTAAGCGGTTACGTGGATTCATTACAGAATAATTTTGACACGACGAAGCTCATTTTCTATATCCAATAGTTCTTCCTCATATTCAGTATGACCAGCCTGTCTACAGGCATGCAAGTACTGAAGCCGCTGGATGAGCTTACTGGGATTGTTCCAGTAAACAAATTTAACAAATTATTTTTTGGGTGTAAACAGAGCATTACCATTATCATCATCATCATCATCATCATCATCATTAACATCATCACGATTATCATCATCAATATAATCATCATCACCATTACTATCTAATCCTTTTTGTTCATCTTGCAATGCAACAAACTTTTGCATAGTTTGTGATGTCTTTGATAGTGTTAGGGGTTTCTTAGACGTTAACGACTGTCCTAACATGTCTTTTTCAGGAGATAATAAATGCTCTTTAACAAACAATGCGCTATCTTGAGTCACAGTACTTTTATCTTGAACTTGCTTTTTTTACCATGGTTAGAGTATTTTGTCCATTTAAATGAGTATTATTTTTAGATTTACAATGAAGATCAATTGAAATAAGTATGTTGGAGTCTTTTTTTAATCAACCCTCGACACTTTTTTAGATCGTTGTTTCGAACAGCACCAAATAGCAGTTCCATTTTTAATAGTTCTTTTTACAATGTATGCATATCCTTTATAGTAAGCACATGGCTTACCATAGCAAGTCGTTGATACTTCCATGTCAACTGTTAAGCATAAACTAATCTCTAGTAAAGTTAACTTGATAATAAAAATGATAGTTTGTAGTAAGTTGTATATTATATTGTATATTTCAAGAGAAACAAGTCTCAAACCATAAGTTCTTTCACTCAATTGAAACAATTTTCTTGTTTTTTATCTTTTTAACCACATATCTTTGTTTCACCATAATGATGATGATCAACAACCTTTCACAAGAAAGTTTAAGTCACAACTAACGTGTTAGCATTATTTCGTGGCTGTATATTCAAGTTCCACATAAAGTGGGAAATCGTTTAGGCTTTTCCTGCTTGCTTTTCATCCCATGAGAGCATGAGAGGAAAGGAAAATTTATTACATACATTTACCGTTTAATGGTTATGGACCAACATCCTATGACCATTTACAGCTAACGTCCAAAGTGAACACCTGCTTGTCAGATCATATTACACATGAACTTGCATTTTCTCACGTATGAATCGAAACAGGATGTAACTTGTTTAGGTTACATGTGGGTTTACATGTCATCTCACACGTGTACGCATGCATTTCGCTTTCACCTCCCACAATGGTTGACAAATCGTATAACCTTCAAGTATCTTCAGCATTATAATACTTATCCATTGCACCTGTTGTCAAGTCGAGTCAGGTTAGCACATTCCAATAAGCTCAAATAACATCCACATCCTGTCGGTCTGCTCTCAAACAAGTTCGTTTTCTCTACTCGCTTCAACCAACATAGAACCAAGTTCTGTTTGCTATTCATCTGGTCATTGAATTATCATTTGTCATGTAACCCACCATTATCATTTATACGTTAAAGATCCCTTTCGGGAGTAAAATATTGGAAAAACGAATCCTCGCTCTGTCATAAACCGACCCATCGAAATATTGGAAAACGAATCCTCGGCCTGTCCTAAACCAACCCATCAAAATATCATCTGATCATAGAATTATCATTTGTCATGTAACCCATCATCATTTATACGTTTAAGATCCCTTTCGGGAGTAAAATATCGGAAAAACGAACCCTCGCTTTGTCATAAACCGACCCATCAAAATATTGGAAACGAATCCTCGGCCTGTCCTAAACCGACCCATCAAAATATCATCTGATCGTAGAATTATCATTTGTCATGTAACCCTTCATCATTTATGCGTTAAAGATCCCTTTCGAGAGTAAAATTAGGAAAAACGAACCCTCGCTCTGTCATAAACCGACCCGTCGAAATATTGGAAAACAAATCCTCGGCCTGTCCTAAACCGATTCGTCAAAAATATTGATTGTTCTATTAAGCACGATCATTATAACCAGTAATAGCATTGTTAAAACACACGCCCAACGGTATCCTCTCTCTATCTATCTACAACCAATCATTATGAACATTTAAAGTCTGTTTCTCTCATTCTCAAAACTTTAACGTATTAACAACATAAAAAAAGGGGTTTCAAGGCAAGCGATTTGACACATCACATGTCCAAATCCGACCATGCGTTCGTGAGATATCGGCAAACTTCGTAGGCAAGTAGGCGACTATCTAGCTCTCTCCTCACTACCAAAACGTCCTCTTATAAATCCTTTTTCAAAAAGCCCGCCCTCTTACAAAATCACCAAGTGCGCATGTGTAAAAAAATGCTAATTCATTATGGCATCGACTCTTTGGCATGTTGTTTATGTGGAACAACGTTTAATTTCCTATTAGCATTCAAACTCCCACATGTCGCACGTGGAAAGCGAGATTTTTTTTTAAATTATATAATTTCACCCACTAATAGGGGTAGGTTTTATTTTGGGGTGGAAATTGGTTGTCATTGGTAAAGGGGTGTCAGCTCGAGTTCAACGACACCTCATTCATCGAAATCCGACCTTGGGTTCGCGAGGTAGGCTATGGGTTAACATTTTGAAATTTTTTGATCACCCCTCGTTGTGACGTTACAAGGAAAGTAGGCTATGGGTCAACATTTTGGAACTTTTTGATCACCCCTCGTTGTGACGTCACCAGGAAAGTAGGCTATGAATCAACATTTTTTGAACTTATTAATCACCCCTCGTAGGCTAGGTTAGGCAAGATTAGTTATGCTATGGCCCCATCTTGTGTCACACCATCTTGGCCGCCATCTTGTGACGTCACAAGGAAAGTAGGCTATGCGTTAGAACCGCCTCAGCCCCCTACTAGTAATTAGTGCAAAAAGATTTCTTATGCCCGAGTGCACCAACCTCGGTAAAGAGAATACCGCGGTAAACTTCCTAGTTTACCGGGGTAAAGTCGTATTTCTGTTGCGCCAAGTTCGGCTTCGAGTTTTACCGCGGTAAAATGTTTACCGCCCGTGAGGGAGCGGTTATCTAAGAAAACCGTGGTAAAGTTTTCTTCATTTGTATTCTGTGGTAAAGATTCCAAAATGGAGCTTAACAACTACAGGTTATATCTCCAGTATCTTAATCGATTTGAAAGGAATGAAGGGAGGGTTATAGAAGAGCTAGGCGATGCTTCATTCCAGAGAAGATTTCGATTACGGAAGGAGACAGTAAGTTATATTTTGGACATAATTGGTGAACAATTGGAATTCCCTACTGGGAGAAACTATCCGATATCGCCTAGAAATCGTCTTCTTATAGCACTGTGGTTCTATGCGACTGGGACATTTCAGGGAGTGATCGGAGACATGTGTGATGTTGACAGAACAACAGCATGCCGCATAATACACAAGGTTTCTAATGTAGTTGCCTCGTTATCGCCACAGTTTTTTAAACTACCACTTACCCAATGGGAACAAAGAGAGGTTATGGAAGGCTTCCACAGAATAGCTGGGTTCCCAGGTGTATTGGGCGCGCTGGACTGCACTCATATGAGAATACAGTCTTCCCGAGGTGAAAATGGGGAGGTATTTAAAAACAGGAAAGGCTATTTCTAAACATGCAAACTGTGAACGATTCGAACCTCATGATAGATATAGGAGCAAGATGGCCAGGTTCGACTCACGATAGCACCATATTTCACGAATCTCGGCTGAGAGCGCGTCTAGGCGAAAACCATTGGTCTGGATGAAAATATTGGTCTGGAAACAATAATGTTGGCACTCTGAAAAAATTCAGTAACACTCTCTAGCGATAAAATATTCAACTCCTGTATATTATTAACATTGGCCATTTCTATAGAAAATTTTTCGGATTTCAATGGCGGCGGGAAACGTACACTACACGAGTTCCCGAAATTTTCATGAGGGCGAAATTGGGAGATCTTGGACGTTTCATCATTTTATTTTCCATTGTTTTGCACAGCTGATTACTCGCGTTGAGACAAAATATAAACAGCATGGGAGACAAGTGACTGTCGAAACGATCACTGCCATCTGGATAAAATGAAGACAAGTGACTACCGAAATTAACGAATTTCTTCCGAAGGGAATAATAGTGATTAAAGCAAGCGTCAAGAAACCGCGGTAACGAAACCGAGCGATAGTAATGGTGCACTGCTTTTACGACAATACCACGGTAAATGTTTTACCACGGTTTCGTAAACACTGATGAATACCGAGATTGGTGCACTCGGGCATTAGGCCCCTTAAAACAGTTACCATGAAAATATTATGCCTCTGTATAAGTGCAATGGTGTTGGTGCAGTACATTGAGGTTACCAGCTGCAATAAGCGTCGGTCCTTTCAAATTTACCCGCATTTATTCTGAACCTTATCGTTGATCGCTATGTAGCGATAAATGATTATATTGCTACCTCAGTAGCTCGGGACAGCCGAAGTTTTCCAAAGTGATCTGATTATTTTCCTACGGCGCTATGCGACAAAAGACGACACTATTGGTCTCTACATTTCTAACAGCCAATGAGATATTGGCCCCATTCAGTGTCTTTTATTTCACGTACTACTCTTTCTAATCATTTTTTTAATTTGGTTGTAAATTACTTGTGTCAGTGCTGTAGTTAGTAAATAGCTGTTTCCCTATTCATAATTATCATTATTATCATTACGAGAAAATGAGCTGAATGTTACGTCTATTATAATGTACAACTTATCACCCCCACTACAACCACCACCACCACCACCACCACCACCACCACCACCACCACCACCACCACAAAAAAAAAATTCTGTTAGTTTAATTATCATGTGCCAGTTCTGTAGTAGTACGCTATTCTTTATCTTCCATAAAACAAATAAAGCCACCGGGCGTAGACGGGCACTACTGCTAGTACATTTATAAAGGTAGTGATTAACCTTCAATATACCAAATGATACGACGAATAAAGTGGTGATAATCAAATGAAATACTAAACAGGGTGTTCAAAAGGTACCCTAATTATTTACAGGGATGGCAATTCATCCAGTTAAGATCAGTCTAGGCTGAGAGAAAAAAATAGTTCTACAGGCTATGACAAGATCAGTAGGTTCAAGACAGACGTTTTAATACGCTCAATACAAATGCACCAGTGGAATAAATCCAGCTACACGGTGTCTCACTATTATCTAACCATTCTGAAAAATCTAAAAGGCACACGATGAGTCAATAAGTCAATAAGTTCGGTTGATTTCTACACTCGATCTACCATAATAAAACCCCGCACAAGAAAGAAAATACAAAACTCACAGGACCATTGGTAATTCACCTAATTCCTTGTCTAGGAATTGAGGGGTATAAAACTCGTCGTGGTAGGAGGGAATAGATAAATCCTAGGCCGAACATCCCTGGCCTTTTCCTCTACTATACCATTTTCTGCACCCTCGTGGTCTCCTTCCTCGTGGTTTCCTCTTCATTACGGTGGTTTCAATTACGGGTTCCTCGTGGTTTGTAGGTTACTCATCATGGTTGTAGGCAGGTTCCTTTCCATAGTTTGGCTTAATCTCAGGACACCTCCTTCACATGGGTAGCTTAAGCCATATCAAACATTACGAATGCAGGACGTAACATTGCGTACACGTGCTTATTAGAATGATGCATGACTTGTAGAAATATTCACACGTGTTTGCACAGAATTTATGTTTGAATAATCGTAATTTCTCACAGAATATATATTTAAACAGTAGGTTACAAAAACTTCACAGCCTTTAGACACTCTTGCAGACAATATAAAAATGGCCATGGTAGGTCTGCCACTGAAGTTAAGATACTCATGCGGTATCTGCACTCAGACTTTATTACTTTTGCTAGCTCTGAAATCACTCAATATCACTGCGATAGGCGTGTGAAAATCGTGCACAACTTGACGCAGTTTTGATAGTAGCAGCGGCGTGCTTTTCATTCAGATTAAACAACACTGAATATTCACACAGAAAATATTTTTACACCTCGTGGACTTCGATGATTGTGACAGCGTGGTCAAAGATATGGGTACCACGTGCTGTTTCACAGAAATGTTAGAAATTCACAAATTCACTGTTTTACCAAAATTTATCACAGACTTGGCAATATACTAATTATGCAGCACACTGAAGTGCTTCAGATCAGGGGTTCTCAAAGTGGGGTCGCGCCCCCCTGGGGGGCGCAGTAAGTGATAAAGGGGATCGCCGGCTCTGATTGAAATATTTATATTTCATATTCTGTAACAAATATTACTATCCTCATATTCATGAACCTATCATAGGCAGGTAGCTCCCAAGACCATTCAAGAATAATAAACTCGTACCTTTGCTGTCTTAACTCACAAGAACTGACCAGTAGATCCTGCCAGCAGGAATTCTGAGATAAGGTGGCGAGTAACATTTCCCACACAACTACCTTTCATTCGTCACCCGCAGTGACATTTCCTTACCAAACACTTAATGACAATAAGCCGCTTGAAAATGTGACCGCCACTTCCTTTCAAGAATGGATTCCAACAATGGATTCCTCTATTTCTGCCGTTGCCGATTCGAATTCAGCTGGGCCTTTCCAGTCAGTTCGAAGACAGTGAGTGAACAGGTGAAATCTATTGCGTGGTTAGCCAACTTTACAATAAACTGATACGAGTGACGCCATTACCCATGGATAAGTGGCTTATTAGAAGTGGAAAAAAGAGACCCCATGAAAGTTATAGTGCTTGCCTTCCTTCGGAAAAAGGACAAGGTTCGAATTTAAACAAAGTCCATTGTTCTTCCGCGTCTACTTCTGCTCCCATCAGGATTATTAATTCTACACACAAAGTGAAAGTGCGTAAATATCAAGACGATTATCTGACATTAGGCTTTACCAGCATTCTTTCGAATAATAATCAGGAACAATCTCAATGCGTTCTTTGTTTGGAGATTTAAGCACCCGACACCTTGAAGCCTGTGAAAATTAAGAGACACTTTGCACTCCAGACTGTGTGAGTAAACCTCTAGCATTTTTTAAGCGCCACGGGCATCAACTAAAGGAAATGTTGGATTCCTAGAAAAGCATGCAACAGTTCCTAAGAAAGCTCTAAGAACATACTTGGAGGTATCCTATTTAATTGCAAAATCCAAATCACCACATATTATTGGTGAGAAATTACTTCTTCCTGCAGCCGTGAAAATGTGCGCGATCATGCATGGAGAAAAAAATCGGCGAGTGTTTGAAGCCGATACCGCTCTCAAATGATACAGTAACTCGTCGTATTGCTGTAATAGCCTCTGACATAAATAATCAATTGCTACCACGTCTTCATGATAGCCAAAAATTTGCCCTGCAACTTGATGACAGTACTGATATCGTAAACAGTGCCTAACTTCTTGATTTTGGACGCTACCGTCATGAAAATTAAATGCACGGGAATTTTCTATTTGGTAAAGCTCTGGAAGGGCGGACTACAGGCGAAGATATTTTTTCTCTTGTGAATTCCTTTTTTATTGACAACAATATCTCATGGACAAATTGTGTTGGTATATGTACTGATGGGGCGTCAGCATTTACTGGAAATAAAAAGGGTTTCTGAGCAAGAGTGAGTGCTGTTACTAATTCTGTAAAATTAACACATTGCATGATACACATGGAGGAATTGGCTTCAAACGTACTACAGCCGGAAGTCAATAAAATGCTGAACGATGTAATTAGTGTTGTAAATTTTGTCAAAGCAAGAGCTTTAAACAGTCGGCTATTTTCCATTCATTGCGAGGAGGTGGGATCTACACATGATTCGCTTCTATCGCATACGAAGGTACGTTGGTTGTCTCGTGGTCAAGTCCTTCGTCGCGTTGTGGATTTGAAGAATGAACTTCGTATTTTCCTGTTGGACTGCAGTCCTACACTCGCAAACCTGTTTCTGGATGAGAAATGGCTTCTAATACTGTGTTACAAGGCTGACGTACACTGATGAAAATGGAAATTGCAACACCCAGAAGGAGTGGTGCTACATTTCTGCAATTGAACATGCAGGACGAGAGTTCGGTTGTGATTCGATGATTACACTTTCAGGTCCCTGTGACCGCAAGTTTGGACAACAATCAATACAGGATATGCCCACCACGAGCTGCAATACATTGATGAATTCGGTGAGGCATGGAGTCAATAAGGCCCTGGATCGCTTCCTGAGGAATTGTGGCCCATGCTTGCTGCAAGGCACGGGTCAGTTGTTCCAGAGTTGTAGGTGGCTGAGGACGGTTGGCCAGTTGTCGACCCATCAAGTCCCACACATGCTCAATAGGACTGAGGTCCGGGGATCTGGCGGGCCATTCTAAGGTTGTGATGTCGTGGAGAGCTTCCCTGGAGATGCGTGTAGTGTGAACCCGGGCATTGTCCTGCTGAAACATCCCATTAGCAATGTTCGCCATCATAGGGAAACTACTGGATTGAGTACCCAATCAACGTACTGTCGAGCAGTCATAGTGCCCTCAACAAGCACTAATTGTGATTTCACATTAAAGCCAATAGCTCCCCAGACCATAATGCTTGGTGTTGGCCCTGTGTGCCTCTCGACAATAAGGTCTGGGTGGCCCCTCTGCCCGGTACTGCGCCCGAATCTCGCATAGTCATCACCCATATCCGCTAAGATGGAAAAGGATTGTAGGGACGTCGATACCCAGCCAGATACATCAACAATTCCCTACTAGGCGAATAACTAGGAAACCCTCGACGAATACCGGCCATGCAAAAACACTACTAATTAGTTACACATTTAATAGCAAATAAATATCCATAACATGATGGTAGGACGAGAATCTCGGATCTCGAGCGTGAACGGTGAAGTTGAGTTTAAATGAGTTCTAGTAACTAACTGGCAGTATTATCGTACGTCGATTGCGAAATGAAAAGATGATCGGTTACTATCAATGTGCAGGCAAACAAAAACTAGTGCCTGGATTTATTTAACTGATATTTACAAACATGTTAAAAATCCCTAACATCAATAAAATCAACTAAAATCGAAAATAAAAATGTTTAGAATTGGTAGATAGTCCTTCTATCTTTCAAATACATTTTCACTAAAGTTTACGTTGCATGAACGTCAAAATTCAAAAATAAATATTAAATAGTTATGCTTAATAGTCATATTGTGACTCGATCACTTACAGCAGTCTGATCTGAAATCAGCCGTTCTTCAATGAAAATAAAATTACAAGACATTGCCCTACAATATACACTTATCGATTACAAACGTGAATGTGAAACGAATAAAATATTAACTATTAGAATAATAAAATATTTACACAGATAAATTTACCATGTCCAGCACGGTTTTTCAAAATGTGTACAAGATCAAACGTGATCTGTCATTCTCAATGCGCTTCTGTTACTTAAAACAGTTCTTATTTAACACTTGTTCACAAATATTGTCATTCTAGTATATTTGAGTTTCTGTCATCTTAAGTTGAACTATAGTAACAAACGGTGAAGTTAATTACAGTCCATAGTTGTCATAGCAATGAATAAAAATTACAATAAAGTTAAAGAGCGAGACGGAACTACTCGGTTATCCATAATAGATTTCGTAGATTTTATAATAACGCTGTCTGACATGTACAACACAAATACAACCCTAATGTCAGTTACTTTTCCAACACACTGTAGTAATACTTTGTTCCAACGGCAATACACTTATTTCCTTTAAAAAACGGTGAACAAACATCTTATGTTAGCGTCAACTACGCTTCCAAACTTGACATATACCTTTATTCTCCTATCAACAATTACAATAATAATGCACGGAATTCCTTTAATAAAGAAAACCCCATCTTGCTACAAACTTGTAGAAGAATTAATAATAATTTTATTAATGCAGCCAATGGCCATGCACTTTTCTTTTCAGGACGGGTCAGGGAAGGGATATTGGAAGGAAATCGGCCGTGGACCTATTGAAAGGAACCGTCCCGGCATTTGCCTGGTGGTGAAAATGGGAAACCACGAAAACCATTTTCAGGACGGCCGAGGTGGAATTCGAACCCACGCTCTCCCGATGCCAGCGAGGGACGAGGTAGCGCGTTAGCGCTCTCGACCACCGCGGCCGGTAGATGAATTAGCGAATTAGCGACCCTACTACGTAGACACTACCTGTGTAATACGGTTCATGGTTCACTCCTAACCACCTCATCTCTAAATTAATTACTATCGTGCTCTTAAACAACATTAACATTCTGTGTTCACAACAATACACCTTGTATAATATTCCACTTAGCTTTCATCAATGCAATTCGTTTATAAACTTTCTCAACATCCTGTATTTCCACGTTACAATAACATATTAATTTTACTAAACCGTAGTCCGCTCGTCTTTATTGTTAATAACAATACTTCATATCCTCCCGATTCTGGTATACATTTATGAATTAATTGTTCATATTAAAACTTGTTACATTACATACAAGACCTCAGATAGATTTACAAATCCCCTGGTCTGTGGTTTCGTGAGAGCAAATTATAGCAATATAATTGTTGCTAATTATAGGCATCATTTGACCTCCATTTTCAACAATATGATCCTATTTCATAGTTTAAATCCTTTATAACAATTGTCCTTGACTTATTAACGTCATATTACATTAACTTTCCGCAATTGGAATGGTTGTTTTCCAATAATATTGTTTATAATATTTAATAAATGTTGCAATCATGATTTGACATATTAAACAGAGTTCTTGCATTTTACAATAACGCTTTCTCTAAATAACGATGCAATTTAGCCATATTGACGCAAGTTGTTGCTTATAAGGCATGTGTATCGAACGAAGCATTCCCTTCCATAAAGCAGTTTCGTTTAAAAGTGAGTATCTTAAAGCGTTCTTTCAAAAATACTAAAAACGGAATATCTAAATCCAAACACAAGTAATATTACGTCTGAACGACACACGGTGACATATATTTAAAAATTACAGTGAAATCTCTAAAATAGACAATATAATAACATGAGTTAATAATAAAACAATCTACTTTAAAAAGTTGGTCACCCTTGATATACTATCAAATACTACAACAAACTAGATAGATATTGGAACAGTCGATCCTCTACCTTTCCGATGAGCTGCTGTCGAAAATACCTCGTCAGATATACGTGATGTTCCTTCCCTGGTTCGACACGAGCCGGTCGGCTGTCTGGGACGAGTCCCTGGTGCGAACATGTCGGTCAGCTGTTCTGCTCCCTCTCTCTGCCCGAACTGCAAACACCTGGACTCCCCCTTGGCTGCTAACTGTTCTTCTGTCTTCGCGACTGTGAGTCTAGAATCTCGTAACCAGGAACAATCGAACCCCTTCTTCTTCTTCTTGATCGTCGTGTAGCATTTCATCGTAATAGTAGGTTTGAACGTCTCTGGATCACATCTCTCCAAGTTGGTAGTGGACATCTGATTTGTAGAATTGACGGTGAATTCAGTATACTGCATGTTGGATGTGCACTAATGGTGCCATCGACCCATGGTCTCCAGGATCACTCTGAATATCCCACTCCATAGTGTTGATTAGCCTTCTTCCATAGTTTAGTAGATCATCGTAATCTTCTTAGTAATAGTTGAATACATACATCCCCTCTGACTCGAGAATGTCATCTTGGTAAATGTTTAAAGAATAAGCTTCTAAATGAATGCTGTTGTAGTCTTGTAGCTTGGTAATGCAGTGCTACTTGTTCTGTCGAAATGTGAAGCTTTGTATAAATGAAGTCTTCTTTCAGTGCGTCGTATTATAAAGTTGTTGCTTTCAATAGCTAGATAATGCTTTTACTCGTTCATCGGTGTCTCCTTCTCTTCCTCGGCAACTACGCTGTCTCCACACGGTCCAGTTTGATTTCCTGACCGCGCTTCCAATTAACATAGAGCTCGCTCGGGACGCTCTGAACTATAGGTCAGGTCTCTTCAAGTTTTCGAGTAGGAGTGCCATCTCCGCTCGTGGCAATAGCGCGCGTGGCAGTCTGAGGTCACATTCTAGCCACGCGTCGAGTCCCATTATACTGAATTTTGCTAATATCTCCTCTCCCGTCCATAAATATATAATTCTGTTTTGACAAATAAATTTCGTTTCCTCTTCTGGATCTGTAGAAATGCTAATCTCGCCTTATATAAGCAAATTTAATATAATAGCGATTCCCACAAAAATTATGTGATCCAATCTGATTGGCTGTTGGGTTATCATCAAAATGCCTCCCTGTTCTAGCCTCTTATCAGTGGGTCGTGTGCATAATATGTTATTGTCACCTCAGCCAACCAACACCGGTCTTTGGCTTGCTAACTTGAAGCCTTGGTCATGTTCCAGCATCGAATGATCAGACTCTCCCTTGGTTAAATTATCATTCACTGAAATATTCCCAAATTTACATCCTTCCAGATATTCCAAAATTTTCCAAAAAGTTGTCAAAATGCTTTTATTCACTTCCTAAAACATGTGTGTGAATAAAATAAATTTCCAATTCCAAATTCCAATTCTTAGATCAATAAATTCACAAGTCGGTTCGATCCTTGGCTCCGTCAATGGCTGAAGCTGGGACGAATTCGAGTGCAGTACGTCGGCGCACACGATTCCGGCGATCACTGCGGGCAAGACAGAAGCGCGATTCATCACTAAAGACGACCCTATGCCATTCGTCAACCCACGTCGATCGTTCTCGACACCAGGCCAGCCTTACACGTCGCTGTTGTGGGGTCAATGGAACACCTTCTGCAGGGACACGGGATCGTAAGCCAGCTACACGCAGGCGATTACCAACTGTTTGTTGTGTAACGTGGGGTGCCACAGCTGCTCGAATTTGCGCTGCTGTTGCATGGGGTTCCATTCGGGCCATCCAAATGATACGGCGATCCTCTCTCACAGTTGTCTGTCGCGCTGGGCCTGTGCCAGGTCTACGAGTGTGGGTACCTTCATTTGACCACTGCTGTCATACACTTTGTACCGTAGATGCCTGTCGGCCAACACGTGCAGTGACAGTCTTTAGCGATAATCCAGCCTCACACAGCCCAATTATCGGAGCCCTCTCAAACGGCGACAGTTGTTGATAGCGTGCTCTTCTCTGTCGTCGAGGCATGTTTGACGGGGAACACTTCACTGCACAGACTGCAAGTCAATTACGCTACAACAGAGTCCGTATACTGGAGTTGATTCCTCCACGACCAATTACGTGGGGAGACCTGTAGCAACAATCCAATGGGTCTGAAACTTTGATCGTTTACATACCTACATGGCATCGTTCCATATCTTGAAAATCAACACAAACGACCAATGCCTTCATGGTGCTGCAATTTCCATTTTCTTCAGTTGGAAAACTGAATTTACTTAACCTGTCACTTCAAGAACGAAAAGTGCTTGCTTTTAAGAGAAAACTTGAACTATGGAAAGCCCAGATGTACAAAGGTAACTGTAGGGTGTTTCATTGTCTGAATGAATTCCTGGAAGAAAATGAGTTAGATATTTGTCAAATTTGTGGAATTGTCGTAGAACACCTCCAAAACCTTCGTGAAAAATTCGAGGGTAGATTTCCACACTGAGAATGACTAGATTCGCAGTCCGTTTGAAACGAACGTAACAACCCACCTGTCAACGGCAGAACGGGAGGAACTAATAGAACTCTCAAGTGACAGAATACTTCGAATTGAATTTAAGACGAAGTCCCTTTGGCTTTCAAGGTAACGATCTATCGGTATCCATGGGTCCTGCGAAAACTGACAGGGTAACGATCCGTCGTTACCAGTCTTTTTTATTATTACTTCATTATTTACGCGCCATATAGCAGCATTTTTGCACGGAATAAGAAGAGTATATTTGTATCTCACGTTATCGCCGGCAAACATCCGTTCATTTATCTTGTGTTTTCGTACGTGATTATATAGTAAAATTAACATATATCTTAGGCAATATGTTTATTTAACGTGTTAGTTCATTATGTAAATAGTTTTCTTAGGTAATTAGGTGCATAGTTATAGTGAAGTGTTAGATATAGTTCAGTTAGATTAGGCCTAGTTATTTGTCGTGTGTGACATTGCGGAAAGACTTCATTTAGCTGAAGATGATATCACTGAATATCTTGATAATTATTCAAGTGATTATGATGTTACTCAGTCCGAATTGGAAAGTGTAGAGGACAATGATGATCCAGTAATATCTTCATAGGTGAGTGCTACATATTATTTATAAGAAATCTTTGTTTTATGCAAAAAAGGAGGACATTTTTCAGTGTTACATCATTTTAACATTTTAATTTATACTTGGATCTAATGCAAATGGAATCTTGATATTTACTATGCTAGTAAACAATATTATAGCCTTCCTACTGACATGAATAACAAACTTGGGCTGTAAATACCATTTTCTAGAATTACTTCCAAACTTTCAAAATCTGAAACTTGTAATTTTGATTTCACATTTCTTATTTTTTTACATTAAATACTTTTGGTTTAGAGACATGACTTACATACAGTAATAATAAGTGATATATACTCTATACGTTTACCATCTTTCATGTTGATATATTCATTGGTGTGCCTTCTACGTATTTTTAAAGGAAGTTTGTGCATAATGTGGTAAATATGGCTGTCAGTTTCGACACATCCATCAGCTGAGAGCTTGAAAGCAAAAGGGTTAACCTTCGCTTCAACTTACTTGTGTGAGTCAACATTTTCCGCAATGGCATCCGTCAAGACGAAGCATCGGTCTCGGCTGCAGCTGGAAGGGGATCTGGGGGTTGCTGTTTCAAACATCCAACCAAGACAGGATTTACTTTCATCTCAAATTCAAGCTCACACATCACACTAACTCCGTAAGTGTCTGAGAATTACTGAATTCTGATCCATGTACTCTTTTATTTTCCTGTTTTACTTTTTCAGAGGTGAAGAGTTTTAACATAACATTTTTCAAATTCACAGTGAAATGTTGAAAATTGTATATACTGTATTATTTCTATTGTAATTTATAAGTCACGAGCTTTCAAATATGAAAAGCATTACTGAACGCTGGTGTCACAGCTAAAGAGCTAATTAGTGAAATAAACAAAATTTGCTCAATTCCAATAACTGCACGTGCAGCAGTTGTTTGTATTTGTATAAGGAAAAGTATTACATATGCATGACATATTTTTTTACAAAACGTTGTTGTACTTTGATGTGCTCTAAGAATAATGAATTGTGTGTTATTATTAATAGGCAGCAGTAGCATACACAGTAGATCATGTGTGATCTTCTTTTCTGTTGTGGGAAGTAGCCTATGAGAAGTGCTAAGAAAGGAAATGAGAATAGGGGGGGGGGGGGCGCTAGATATTTCATGTTTCAGAAGGGGGGCGCGACAGAAAAAGTTTGAGAACCCCTGCTTTAGACGCACGATGCTTTCAGATTACAAACTTCCTCACTCCAATGAGTGGACTTTCCAAAACGTGGGCTCGACAGACCCAAACTAGAATACATCTGTCTCCAACAGACTCAAAACGTGGTGTGTTCGTCACCGGATTAGCGCTCCGGGTTCCAAGGAAGTACTCGAGTCGCGTAGCGTCTAATTAGGTCCTGTTCGCATATCTGCGATGGAAATACCTTTACCATAAGTATTTTAAAGCCACGTCAATGTGGTAAATTCATACAGAATTAAGTAATGGAAAATCCTGAGATGCGTAGAATAAAAATATGTGGTAAAATATGCTCAGGAAAAATATCAGCATGATTCTCCAAAGTCAAGAGAGGATCTAAAATCATGACAAAGCTCAAGCTGGCTTCTGGGTGCGTTCTATGCCGTAGCAAAGCAATCATACTTTCCTCCAAAGAAAATATCACCAGGGATGAGCATATTCGGACCCAATAAGTGGTGATCAAATTTGGGACGGTGGGTGAGTTATAGACAGCGGAGTAATCATCTACTACTACATCATCTCCAGATTTTTCCCGACCATTACTACATGCATTTTGGCTACTTTCAGCCCATTTTCATTTATGAAAAATAGGCTTATGAGACCACATTTTGTCCGTGTGAGTGTGTGTGTTTGTACGTGTGCGCGTCCGTGTGTGTGTGTCCCTAATAACTTCTAAACGGCTGGAACAATTTCAATGCAACTCGGTAAAGTCATAGTACTATTTCAGCCGTGCCCTTCAAATTTTATTACGTCTCACCAATCCAGCATGGCGGCTGTGCGAAATGTTTCACCGGCATTCCATATCTCCAAAACTATTACTGATATCTCCCTGAACTTTTGTGCGGTGATAAAGGATTCTACTAGAAGTTCACTTATGAGACTTTCAAAAACCTGTTAACTACAAAACGAACATGGCGGCCAAGCGGAGTTGAAATTTTCAAACAGACTTTTCTCGCGATTTAACCTTTCAAACGCAATGAAACTTGGTACAGCAAATGTTTATACACATTGTAATGCACTGGCATCTAATTTAGTTCAATTGTTACACCGGCATTCTATATCTCCGAAACTATTACTGATATCACCCAGAAATGTTATACGGTGATAAAGGGTACTACTAGAAGTTCAGCTATGAGACGCTTGCCATGGTGGGTGAGTGGTCAACGTGTCTACTAACCCCAAGCTTGCAGGTTCGCTCCTGGCCGTGGTAAGTGATTTTTGATAGGCGGCAGAAATTATGACACCATGTCAATAGATGTTGGCATGTCAAAGAACCCATTTGAATTCAGTAGGCCGTGTAAATACTGGCAAAATTAATCTCGGGAGTTTCCGCCAACACAATGTTGCTCATTTCTCTACTAGAAAGCGCTATAGTGTTCAAGGAGCTTAGATATCTAACCCACTTGACTTTAATAGTGTTTCAGGGAACAACGAAATTCGACATGCAAGCTACCCTTTGGGTGTCAAATAACAAATCTTGCACCTGGCACCCGAGGCCATACTTATTATTAGCTATGATTCTTCCAAAAACCTGTAAAATACAAAACGAACATGGCGGCCGAGCGAAGGTGAAACATTTGAAAAGACAATTCTCGCGATTTAACCATCTGAGCAAAGTGATATATGGTACAGTAAATGTTTATACACATTGTAATGCACTGGCACTAATTTGGTTCAATTGTTCACATAACCTCAAGATGGCGGCTGTGCGAAATTTTAAATTTTTGATTTGATTCCCTGTGTGTTAATCATGCGATCGAAGTGAACGTTTGAATAGTTAACCTACGTAAAAATCGTCATCTAATAGTACATTCCTCTATGGCCAAAATATATAAAAATCTAACATGTCGACCATCCGAAATATTTAGACGGTACTCAATACTTATTTATCTATGATAGCAATCAAATTGAAATTTTGCATGTTGATAGAGGCTATGAACATAAGTTCACATTTGAAACTTTCAATAACCTGGTGAGCACAAATCCAACATGGCGGCGACACGAAATATATATTTAGATGGACGTTTCTCGTGATACCATCCTAGCGCAGTAAAACTTGGTACGGAAAATGCTTATACAAATTTTAATCTAGTGGCATCTAATTTATTTCAATTGTTTTCATAACCACAAGATGGCAGCTGTGCGAAATTTTAAAATCTGGTTTTCATTTCTTGTGTCCTAATCACGCGATTGGAATTTGAATACTACACCTACACAATAATCTTCATGTAATAGTACATAACTCTAAGACCTACGTATAAAAATCCAACATGGTGACCATCCGAAATATTTAGACGGTTCTCAATATCTACATATCTATTACAGCAATCAAACTGTTTGTATGTTGATAGAGGCAATTAACACAAGTAGGATATATGAAAATAGGTTGTATAGTTCTTCACGGAACTACTTGTTTATACTTTAGAAAAAGTTATCAAAGAGTGAGACTTAATTCAGCGTTTCTGGAACAAGGTACATAAAAGCCACGATGACGTATGAAGCAGGTGTAAAAGCCACGTTCTGGTCTCATTCAGAAATAATAATAGTTATTTACACATTGTTATAATATGTAAGTTAGGTCTCAAATGATACAATGAAAAGAAAACAATTACCGTACCTTCATTTTCAACATAATCTCTCAAAGCACCATCTTGTTATTTTTCTTTCTCATCTGATTCATTTAGATTGGGTCTCAAGGAAGTCAGGAAGGTTACTTTAAGCCATGCTGTGTTTGGTGGCAGAACTGGATCTTCGGTGAAACATGGGTTATTTGAACTTGTTCTTCATAACTCATATCAGCTGAGACTGACTTCTCTTAGTCAGCCTGTTATTTGCAGTCAGGTTCCTCGCCTTACAACAGAGCAAGTGGTGAAACGTGGACTGTCTCATCCAGATGTAGGAAAGGATAAGGGTATTGAGAGCCTTATTGGTGCTGATTTTCTAGGATAAATTCTCTCAAATGATCGTAAAACGGTGGAAGAGTTAACAGCGTTGCGCACTACATTGGGGTGGACAGAATTTGGAAGAGACCAACGCTCGGGATGTGGTATTAAAAAAACTACACCTATTATGCTGAATATAGAGAAGGTTAGCAACCTCTGGGAACTTGGCGTATTGGGAATAACAAATCCTATCACTGAAAAGAAGAGATGCGAACTCGAAGAGGAAACAAGAATAAATTTCATTGAAACCGTAGAAATAAAAGAAGATGGTAGATATGAAGTTCGACTGCCATGGTTGAAGGACCATCTTCCCTTGGAACCTTCGTACGAGATGGCAGTGAAGCTCCTTGATATAGCGAGGCAAAAGCTATATAGTAACGGATACTTGGAAGAATATGATAATGTTTTTCAAGACTGGCAGGTTGAAGGGATAATAGAAGAGATTAATGGTGATCAGACTGAAATCTGTGGCCATTATCTGCCTCATCGACCTGTGATCAAGAAGTATGGAACAACAGCTGTTCGACCAGTCTTCGATGCTTCCGCTAGAATAGGTAACATCCCATCATGTTGTGATTCTTAGGCTCCGAACAGGGATGATTGATCAAGTCGTTTTCAATATGTATGACGTCCTTTATTTATCAAATTAAACAGCAAATATCATCAAAACGCGCCTGGCAAACAAAGAAATAATACAATAATGGTTTACACTCTCAGTTACAAACTTCTTCTATTATTATGAACATCTTGTAAACTTAAGGTGTGCTTCCATACTACAAATAACCTCATTCAAACACAAGTTGAAAAATACATATTAGATAAGTCGACAATATCACACCTTTTGACTCTACAGCATAACACATGTTTATGAGTTATCAAAAACTTCCCTACATTCAGTATTGATACAATTTTGATGGCTGATGGCTTCAGATTTTTACAGACAATATCTTACACATACATTTCGCCATTAGCTGTACATCTCCTTCTGGTTTAAAACAATTGCCAACTTATAAAAGTAAAATACATTTTTGATCACATTGTTGCCAACTTAGATTTACATTAGAGGTTATAGTCAGTTGTAAACATAATTAAAATTTCAACACTCCTTCTTAATTACTTTACAACGAAGCGATTCAAACAATTTTCAATTGAGGGGTTTGGTCAGGATATCAGCAAGTTGCTTGGAGCTCTCGACATGTTTGAGAGCAACAGTTTTTCCCACGTGTTCCTGGATGAATTTGCGTGGAATCTCTATATGTTTCTTTCCTTTTGTAGTCTTCCCCTCGTATGCATTGTGCAACATGTGGATTGCTGACTGGTTGTCAACCAACAGCGTGACTGATTTTTCTGACTTCAAAATTTCGAGTTCCAGTCGAATTCTCTTGATCCAGCTGATGTCATCTCTCGATGAGACTGCTGCTCGGTATTCTGCTTCTGTTGTTGACGTAGCAACGAGTCGCTGCTTCTGTGTGTACCAAATGATTGGTCCTCCTCTCAACAGTAGAACACCACTTGTTGAGCGCCCTGTTAGGGTGTCCCCACCGTAGTCTGAATCTGTATATGCCACAAGTTTGTCATCTCCATTGAAGAAAATTCCATAGTCTGGAGTTCCCTTCAAATACTGAAATACCTTCTTCACCATTTTCCAGTGGCTCTGCATGGCTTTGCCATTGAAGCGGCTCAAGTAGTTCACTGCGTAGCAGATATCCGGTCGGGATATTGTAGCCAGGTAGAGTAGACTTCCCACTGCTTCTCGATATGGAGTTGTATGTGGCGCTGGTCTGTCGTTGATTCGGTCTTCTTCGTTTGTCACCATTCCTTTCTCCATGGGTGTTGTTGAACTTGGGTTGCAAGTGTCGAACCGAAAACGATTGATGATCTTTCTGGTGTATCCAGGCTGGTTCACAAAAATTCCTTCATTCTCTATTCTGACTTCCATGCCTAGGTACGTGAATTGCTTCTGAACTGATCGTTGGTAAGTGATTTCAAAATCCAGATTTATGACATCCAAGACTTCAAAGATTTCTTCTTCATTATATCCAGCGATGAGCCCGTCGTCGACGAAAAGAGCCATCACCAAAGTTCTCTTCTCGTTATAGTAAATGCAGGGGTCATCGTCGGTGTTCACTAGTCCAAGTTTCTTCTCAAGAAAATCTGACATTTTCTCATTCCACTTTATTGGTGCTTGCTTTAGTCCATATATGCTTTTCATTAGTTTGCAGACTCTGCCAGTACCATCTTCAAATCCTTCAAGTTGATACATGTACAAGTTATCCTCCAAGTCTCCGTGCTAGAAGGCTGTCTTCACATCAAAGGGAACAAGTTTCATCTTCTGAGTAGCGGCATGACTGAGAATCAGTCTAATTGAAGCATGGTTTGCTACTGGACTAAGGGTTTATGAATAGTCAACTCCTTCTTCCTGCTCAAAGCCACGTGCTACCAGTCGTGATTTCATTCTCCCAACAGGCTTCTCTCGTAACACCCAGCAGCAGGTCAGGGGTTGAACTGCTCCTGGACATTTCACTAATTTCCGAGTTTCCAACTTCTGTAAGGATTCACATTCTTCTGTCATGGCTTCCAAACACTTGTCATCTTTCAACGTTTTGGAAATAGAGATATCCTGGATTTCTTCTATCATTGCTAAGTTGACACACTTTCCTCCCCGAAGGTAGCCCATGACGTAGTCTGATAGTTTGGCAGGTAGCTGAATATTTTGACGATTGCGTAGTCCTGGTTTTCTTGGATGTTCATCTCCTTCTCTGGCTTCATCTCTTTCTTCGTTTCTGTCTTGTCTCAGGTCTATGCTGTCTTCATACTCATCTTCTTCAATCAACTCGTTCTCGTTCACGGCCATTTCACCATCTGTCAGGTTTCGCTCATCTTTTTCTCCTTCATTAAACACGACGTTGTCTGAACTTACAACATCACGTTCTTCAGGCAGATAGACTCTGTAGGATGGAGAGTCTATGTCGTATCCAACAAATATACCTTTCCTAGACTTCTTGTCAAGCTTGCTTCTCTTGTGGTTGGGAGTCAAAACGTAGCAGTCTATCCGAAGGTTTTCAGTTTGTTCCTGTTGACCTGCCGTCCAAACCATAGGTTGGCTGGACTCTTTCCTTTGACCGAACTTGTGCCAGTCTGGTTGATCGTGAACACAGAATAGTTCACTGCTTCTGCCCACAAATTGTCCTTAGGTTTCGTGCATGAATTGCTGTCCTTGCTGACTCTACAATTGTTCTCATTCCACGTTCCACTCTTCCGTTCTGTTCTGGGGTGTAAGCCGTTGAAAAAGTGTGAAAGACACCTAGCTCCTCCAGCAGCTTACGTGCGTTGGCATTCTTTATCTCGGTTCCATTATCTGATCGTAGAATTGTCACCTTTCTTCCGAATTGATTTTCCACCAGCTTCATGAAAACATCCAGTTTGGCTGCGGCTTCGTCCTTCGTCTTCAAGGAGTACACTGTTCGGAAATATGAAAAATCATCCTTGAAAAGCAAGAAGTATTTTGCTCCTCCTAGCGATGGTGTCGCCATCTCTCCCATATCTACATGGACCAGATCCAATGCTTGGTTAGAAACCTTCTCGTTCAGTGGGTGAGATACCCGATGTTATTTCCCGTAGATGCATCCTTCGCAGACTCTCTCGTTCCAATCATCAACATAAGGAATGCCATTCCTGTCCAAAGCACCCTTCACATATTTCAGGTTTTGGTGTGCGAGCCTCTCGTGCCAGGTTACGATCGAGGTGGCTATACAGGCTTTCAGACTTCTCTTGGCCTAGCATCATTCTGCACAGGTTACCTTCTCTGACTGCCATGGCCACAATTTCACGATGATCAGACGTTTCGAATATTGACTTCTCTTTGTTTGCAGTTTGGACATTACCTCTGTCGAGTATCTGACTGACAGATATCAAATTGTAGTTGAGCTTAGGCACGTAAAGCACATCCTCCAGGATGACCGTGTACCAATCTGTTCCATTGAACGCCTTAAGTTGAACGTTGCTGATACCAACGCCCTCTAGTACAGTCGCATCTCCGATGACAATAAGAGATGGAGTTTCCAACTCAATCAATTTGACGAACCAGTTCCTGTGTGATGTCATATGTTGTGTAGCTCCACAGTCCTGGTACCAGTGATTTCGTGTGTTACATTTCGAATTGAGACTGTTCAGCTCTGCATTTGACAGTCCCACTGACGCTAGTGCGCGGTATGGGTGATTCGTGCTCTTCTGTTCTCTCCGTTCTGACCTTTCATTTCCATTTTTGTTTTCATCCTTCTTTGTACAGTCTCTTGCGAAGTGACCTTTCTGTCCACACACATGGCAAGGGTAGTTTTCTTTACAAAAGGCAAGATATTTGGCACTGGGTTTGTTTCTGCAGTGTTTCTTCACATGCCCTTTCTGTCCACACTTAAAGCAGCTGACTAGCGCACTTCCATCTTGTCTGTTGCTATTGTTGTGAGCAGACTGATTTCCAGTTTTCTTCTCCTTTGCGATGAGTGCGTTGGCGGCAGTTACTTCACTTTCCTTTTTACCTTCATTGAGTCGATCCTCATCCAGCCTTAATCTTTCGAAGAATGTTTCAATAGTTTTGTCGGCTCCTGTCGCATTGTCCCAGGCTGTTCTGAAATGGTGCAGCTTAGGTGGTAGCATACTCAGCATTCGTGTCACGATCCAACTGTCTTTCACCCTGTCATCATCTGATGACAGGTTTCGGCTATCTGTTAAATCTCCAAGCAATTCTCAACAGCTGAATTTTGGCTGTCAAAAACATAACCAATACATTTCCTTTGCAAACCCTCAACTGTAATATCAGTTTTTTACCATAAACATTTTCTAGCTTATCTAACATTTGTTTTGCAGTTTGGCATTTGACTAGCTTTTTCACTATATTACTACTGACATTTAAACCTAAAAGCGCGTGAGCTTCTACATCTTTCTTTATCCAATTACGTACAGGATCGGAGTTTTTACCTGATGGTTTGACAGTCAAACCAGGAGCAATATCAAAACATACTTTTGTTCTCATAGCTAAATTAATTTTGAAACGCCAAGAATCATAATTGACATTTCCATGCAAATCTTCTGTCAAAGTTTCTAAATGAACCTTTACTGTATCAATGACTTGACTTAAAAAGCAAAATTAAGTTTCAAAAATATGACAAATTTACAAAAGTTTGATCTCACAAGATTTTACTATCTATTTTCAAATTGTTTTATCAATTTACTCTGACTCATGTATAGGCTACTTGACTGACATTTTGAGGTTAGATTGACTTAGCTGACGTTTCTCGGGCTAACGATGTGCTTGACGTCCTCTTCGACGGGGCTGACTTTGTCTGCGATGACTGACGTGGAATTTCTCGGCTGACTGGACTGACCTGATGACTTCTGACTTCTGACTTGGACGACGACGACTGACTCGGCTGACTTTTTCTCGACGTCCAAATTGTTTCCCGTAATGCTCGGCGTGTCTGACGTACAAGCGGTACCTGGGCCGATAACCTGTTGTGATTCTTAGGCTCCGAGCAGGGATGAATGATCAAGTCGTTTTCAATATGTATGACGTCCTATTATTTATGAAATTAAACAGCAAGTATCATCAAAATGCGCCTGGCAAACACAGAAATAATACAATAACTGTTTACACTCTCAGTTACAAACTTCTTCTATTATTAGGAATATTTTGTAAACTTCAGGTGTGCTTCCATACAACATATCACCTCATTCATATACAAGTTGAAATATACATAATAGATAAGTCGACAATATCATACCTTTTGACTCTACTGCATAACACAAGTTTATGAGTTATCAAAAACTTCCCTACATTCAATATAGATACAATTTTGATGGCTGATGGCTTCAGATTTCACAGACAATATCTTACACATACATTTAGCCATTAGCTGTACATCTCCTTCTGGTTTAAAACAATTGCCAACTTACAAAAGTAAAATACATTTTTATCACGTTGTTGCCAATTTAGATTTACATTAGAGGTTATAGTCAGTTGTAAACATAATTAAAATTTCAACACATTACTCAACGATTGTTTGGAAGAGGGTCCAAATCTGATCCAGCATATTCCATCTCTCCTACACAAGTTTTGAAAGAAGTCAATTGGAGCTATTGCTGATATTCGCAAGGCTTTCCTGCAAGTTTCAGTTGCACCAGAAGATCGAGATTTTTTGAGATTTCTGTGGGGAAAGAGAAAATGGAAACATATAGACACAAACGAGTTGTTTTTGGAGTGACATCAAGCCCCTCCCTACTGGCAGCTGTGATTGAACACCTTCTAGACCAAGCCTTGCAAAATGATCAGGAAAGGTGGAACAGTATGTCTGTCAATATTATTATGCAACTGAAAGACAGTTTTATGTTGATAATTTTGTGACAAGTGTCTCGAATAAAGAGGAGCTGGAATTGTGTATTAAAACTTCTCAAGATTTTTTTGCCCAACACAAGTTTGAGCTTAGAGGTTGGGAGAGTAGTGATCCAGAGCTTCAAGATGATGAAAAATGTCACCCATTCTAGGAATAATGTGGAATCGCAAGGAAGATACGCTTAGCTTGAACTGTGAACCCCTGAAGAAGTTATCACCTATAAAAGCAACCAAGAGATCGATACTATCTACTGTCTATAGGATTCATGACCCGATTGGATTTTCTGCACCTGTTATGTTATCACCGAAGCTGTTACTACAGAAAATAGACGAGGTTTCTTGGACACGGAGGTACCACAGGAAATCAAAATCCAGTTTGAAAAATTGCTTCGTGAAATAGGACAATTAGGCCAGCTGACGATCCCAAGAAGACTTCCTGAGTTATATGAGGAACGTAGTCACCATGCCTTTTGCGATGCGAGTCAAGATGCATATGCCTCAGTGGTATTTTTACGCACACAGACAGTGACAGGAGTTCATGTTGAGCTTCTCCAAGCAAAATCAAGTTTGGCTCCATCACCTCCACCGACCATTCCTCGACTCAAACTTATGGGAGCGGCAATTAGTGCCCGATTGATGACATCTATAAGAAAATAGTTTGACACAGAAAAAGTTTATTTGTGGACTGATTCGACGACAGTGTTGACATGAATTCGGCGAGAAGTTCTCTGGTCTGTTTTCGTTGAGAACAGGGTTAGAGAAATCAGGCAACTGACTTCAAATGAATCATGGAGGCATGTACCTGGGACACTCAATCCTGCTGATCTGCCTACCCGAGGCTGTACAACAAGAGATCTTATAGCATCGAGATGGTGGGAGGGACCGTCATGGATGTATCTTCCCATAGAAGAATGGCCTTCAGATAATAACATCAGAAATGAAGATGAAATCATGCTTGAAAGAAGAAAGACTGTCACGACTCTATTGGTTACAGAAGAGCCTTCAAGTTCTAACTGGTATTACAAGTACTTCTCTCGATTTGACAAAATAGTGAGGCTGATCGGGTGGATAAGACGGTTAATTTTCAATTTTAAATATAATAGCAGGCAGAATGGAGAACAGACTTGTTCAGAACTAGTGAAAGAATAGTAATTAATCTTGTCCAGAATGAACGTTTTCAAGGGCCCGAGGACCAGAAACTGGCTTCTATAGTGCCATTCTTAGACAATCATGGCATTTTGCGAGTAAATACCAGAATAACAAAGGGGGAAGACAAAATTAAGTTTCGCCAGCCTGCTATATTGCCGGGAGTTCATCCTGTTGTGCAGCAACTTATTCATGACTCGCACATTCGGCAGTGTCATGTAGGCCCACAGACTCTGTTGGGTATTATTAGGGAGAAGTACTGGATCTTGAATGGGAGACGAGTCGTGAGATCATCTGTACAAAAATGTGTTGTTTGCAGAAGGTACAAGAAAGAGCGACTGAAAGTTTCTACACCACCTCTGCCTAATGATCGTGTGAGAGAAGCCAGGGTTTTCGAAGTTATTGCCATTGACTTAGCTGGTCCACGGATTGTGAGAAGCAACCAGAGGATGTGGGTTGGCTTATTCACATGTGCTGTCTACCGAGCAGTGCATTTAGAACTGCTTGTCTCGTTATCTACGGACTCGTTTCTTCAAGGACTACGAAGATTTATATTGCGCAGATGAAGGCCTACGACGATTTATGGTGATAATGGGATAAAGTTTAGAGGAGCATGTAAAATTATGCCTAAGCTCAACTGAAAGAAGAACGAGTCTTATTGTGCCATCCAAAGAATTGCTTGGAAATTCAATCCTCCCACAGCATCGTGGTGGGGTGGTTTTTGGGAGAGACTGATCGGACTAATGAAAAATCTCCCCCGGAAGGTTCTGGGGAAATCTTCCCTAACCTGTGAAGAATTAATGACTGTGTTGTGTGAGTGTGAAGCAGTTATCAATAGTCGTCCCCTAACGGCAGAGACGGAAAATCCTCATGACTTGAGACCTATCACACCAGCGATGTTCCTACAGGAGACTAATGAGATAGGTGTACCTGATCTAGATTCGATAGATGGAAATCAGCTGAGAAGGAGAGCGACCTATCGTCTGCAACTATGAAATGCCCTTCGTCAGAGATTTCGAAAGAAGTACTGTACCCGATAATCCGGAAAGGATCCTGTTGGAATATCCATTGCCCCCGCCGGATTGCCTATTTCTAATTGCTCCGGCATATACAACATTAGAAATCGCTTCCAACACGGCCTTTGGGGATTTACAGACAACAGTTACAAGAATATTGTGGATCAACAACCAACTACACGGGGCACTCACCTTTACTTACCTCGGGGGCTGGGACTTCAGCTTCGCCTACACTATATCCACAATACTCTGCTCCTTATATTTAAAATGAGTCACACTCCAACAACAACGGAAAACAATCTGAACAAAATTTATTAACAAAAAGGTAAACTACTCTACTATAAACAAAAATAACAATGAACAAATTTAACAATAAACTTTAAAATTTAAAAAAACACGCACTCATTCACACCACCTTCCAACTCTAGATCTTACTAACATGCTGTATTAAAAATTACGAGTATAAATCTTGGCTTGATATAGGCCTGCACTGGGTAAAATAAAAACGTTTAGTGAAGCCTCTTAATGGCATTCCAGACACCTGATTTCATTCAAAAACCTGCGTTGTAGAACGCACGTGCCGTGGCTTTGTTTCATCAATGAAACACTGGCATCACGCCGTACTCAAAACTGGTTTACACAATAAATAGAAGGCTGTGAGTCTACACCTGTTCATATTATATCATCGCTCTCCCCTGCTAACGGTGACTCATGCTTTCTAGCCCACAGAGGCTGCTTGGGTGTGCATTTATAAAACACGCAAAAATTAACATTTAGATCTTACAAAAGTTCATATAACTGCTCTGTTTCTTAACCAATCATTCTAAAAAAATTATACACTCTTTCATTCGCACACCGGTTTGTTCTGGACCAATACGGTTCCACATTTTCTCTTAACAATGGATAATCATTCACACCAAAAACATCCGCTCATAAACACACACTGTTCCAAAACAATTGATTAATAAATCCTATTAAATTATTTAGTAATTAAATCATTTCCACAAAAATACTTTACATGTAATGAGTTTATAATAATATCCATCATCTAGTGTTGCTAAATGACACTTTCGAGATTATAACTTCTCGGTTACAATATAATTCTTAACTAAATATATACACTGGGTTTTCACATAACCATCCTTCTATAACGTTCCGTAGTTTTAATATACTGCATACACCTCGTCTTATATAGGTTTCATTACATTATCGGTATAATACAGTCGGCTAATTAAAGTAAACTGTACGTAATTATATAAATTCGGGTTTAATAAAAATTTAATAATTGTATTATAGACGTGAGTAGACAATCTTTCTCAAGTTGTATTTCCGCTGAAACCCTCCTGTTAACACAGCTAAATCGTTAATTCACAAGAACTGAACTACTTGTATACAACGGCTCTTATCATGATACATGCCTTTTTATCAAAGAACAACAATACTTTGACTTCCTTAAAATGCGGAATTCCCTCGCCTGAGCACTCCATAGCTCTACAAAACCTCATATAACAGTATATATGGCATAAACAATTAGCATCTACTATGTTAAACAGTAACCAAAAGGGATTAATTGTTATTAACATATCTTATGTAGGAACTTCTCTCAAATAATGGCATGACCCTCAGTATCATTGCAAATGATTACTGGACTACAATTATACACACGTAAGTTCTTCAAACGAAACTTCCAATTGTAATGAACGATATTAGGCAGTGGTGATTAACCTCCTAAAGTTTACTCCACAACAATATAATTAACTGTTAACTCGTCTGTCGCAAATACATGTAATAAAAATAATACTCCTGTCTCATCTCACTTGTCAAGCTTTAAATTGTTTATCGTTGTAATATCAGGTCGACATAATGACGTGATGTTACACAAATAGTGTAAATTAACACACATGTTATTTATAGTGTCAAATAGAATTCAATCTTGACCGGGATAAACTAGCTTTGAATTCCAAGCCAAAGATTTGAATAATCTTCTATCAAAAGGTATTTCCTCTAACATATTAAATGAACATAGCTCTCAGCTTTACAAATAATTTAAAAAGGTTTGTCAACGTCGTAATGTTTTTCCACTCTACACAAAGAATGTTTATAGGGATTAAGACTTCGGTTTTATCAAACGACTAGTATTTCTTAGATCGTCGATAGTTTATGTACAATAATGATATAACAATATCATTCGATGTTTCTTCTTTTCTTGAAGTTATATGGTGTTACATTAAAGTGCTCAAATTAAATTTAAAAAGAATTTAATTTGAAGCTATGACACAATGTCAGAATACTTGGTTTAAATGAAATTATTAAAATTCGAGAGTCGAAACGACTAGTCTCCTATGAGGCAATATGATTCCTCAAACAAGATTTTAATGTCAGTTCCACAACTGATCCGTAGAATAAAATTGAAAATAAGATGGCATGCAATCATCTTCTAAATAATCTTGCAGCATAAAAATCTCCACACATATCTGAAGTGTAAAATACATAAAAGCACTGAAATACATGAAATGTGAAAACATAGAAATATATGGAATAAGATCGCTGAAAATATGGAATAAGATCGCTGGCAATATGGAATAAAAACGCTGCTCAGAATGTCACTAATCAAGCTCTATATAACAATTGAGATACACTAATACCTTATTTAGACGAAAACTTGAAGATCAATGTAAGTATTGCCACAATACTTTAGATGTTCCCTCAGTACAAGACACTGAGATGGATCTGCATTCGAACCTCGGATCTGCGACCTCAGAGATAAGAAACGTCTCTCTCTGGAATTCACCAACATTCGCTTGGGCTCGAACGACATCCTTCTGGCAAATTCTTCTGGGTTGCTGGGTTACCTTTCCCTAGCATCTTGACAAATCTCTTCTGTAGAGTCTTCATTCGCCGTCGTAAATATGTATCAGCTTCTTCATTGGAATAGAATTATGGAAATATTCATATAAATGGTGAATGAAATATCTCCATTGCTAATTGGTGTTATATTAGTGTTCGTAGACTGACGAAAATGCACAAGGTGGACTGTACACTACGTCTGTATTCAAGAATACGTTGTCTAACGAAGCTCCATCGTTGTATCTTCACTTCTGCTATTGAATATGTCTCTGGCGCATGACTGTTTAGTCCATCATATCAACAATATTAATAAAGTTGAATGATAATGTTTGAAGAATAATTATAGTCATACTGTTAATGTTAATGTGTTGCGCCAATATTAAAAGTCCTCCGCCACTGTTCACTTGAACTACGTTCGTCAACTTCACGTTGCAATTTATAATGATCTTCAGCTCTATTTCCAACACATTTGGAAATCTAACTTGACAGGGTTATATTGTCGAAACGGTGAATATTTAAGCGCTCGACTTTCCACAATATATAGTAGGCGACCTGTTCTTGATAAATGTTCACTTATTTAACTTCAAATCTCAATATTGTATGAAATATAATCAAAACTATGTTCCTCGCAACTTCACACAGAATGGAAGTGCGGTGATCTCTACCGTTCCACCTAGCTATACTCGCGTCTCCACAAGTCGACAGTCGTCGCACTCGGACTAAGCTTTGGGATCTCCGTTACCCCAGTAAAATCACTTCCTCACTCTTCAAAGTCTGCTGGAATAAGAACCTCGATCCTTGGATCTCCCTCTCCAAGTCGTATTTTTGGCGGCCATATCAATCTCCCACCATAATTTTAGCGCGTAGATTACCAATGCTTATTACTGCGTAGATTAACCGATCTGTGGTTTTTAAATTATCAGACATGTATTGTATGTCTACCCCTTATTTCCCGTTTTCCTACGGGGTCGGGGATGAGATGCAATGGAAGTCTTTGTGGCGATGGTTTTTACGGCCGGATACCCTTCCTGACGCTAACCTCATGAGGGGAGTTAATGAGAGATGAAATGAATGATGGTGAATGAAACTGGGCAAGGATCTGGAAGGAAGCGGCCGTGGCCTGTCAGAAGGTACCGTCCCAGCATTTGCCTGGTGTTGAAAATGGGAAACCACGGAAAACCATTTCAAGGACGGCCGACGGTGGGGCTTGAACCCACGCGTCTACCGAGTCAGCAGAGAGCTTGGCCCCATGACCTACTGCTGCGCGTTAGCCAGCGTAGCCACTACTGTCAGTTTTTAAAGTATCAGACATAATTTCTCATAATATTCTCTTCATTACCAAATAAGAAAATCTTCTTCTAAGGGCCTAAATGCATAATTTCATCATGTTGTGTAATTAAAGTTGACCCCGTCTTCAATAAGACCTCTCCTCATTGGCTCTGGGCTGGGATCCAATAGCATAATTTATAACAATATTTATAATATTAATTTCCAAACTCGCTGTTGCTATGCTAAGAATAGCCTTCTAGAAGCGTCCATTGTGCAATCTATCACGTGATCGGGCTCTCCCACAGTCTCGAGTTTGTAACATGACACTCTTGTGTCACACTTCCAGAAATTATATCTGCTAGTTAAATTTTATCATGGGGACGGAAAATACTCTCATTTTGTCCTTAAATAATTCAATTTACGGGGGCAGTACCTCGGGCAACTATTGCTTAAGCGGAATCAACATGACAGCATTAGCAAGGGAGATGTAGTGTTCATTGGGATGGACAATCGTAATAAGCTTGAATGGCCGATGGGAATTATTGAAGAACTGTGGCCTGGAAAGGATGGACGAGTACGTGTTGTGAGACTTCGAACGAAAAGGAGAGTTGTCATGCGTCCTGTTCAACGTTTAATCCCATAAGAGTGCTCTATGTGAGTGCCTGAAGAGGAGGAACGAGTGATTGATACAAAAAAGAGGCCATGGAGCAAGAGAACATGATGTAGCAGAGAGATCATACTCGGAGTGGGAGAGCAGTGAGGTGTCCGATGCGATTCCTGCAATGAAATAAATACCGTACTTTGAATGTTGCAATTTTATGGAGGGCTGAAAATTTCAAGGTGGGAGAATGTCGGGATACGGTAATTTATAACTTTGGTATTGGTAAAATGAACAGGGTATTGTTTTATGTTGTCTTGGTTGCGGTGGATAAATAAAGTACAGAACCTATATATGCCTGCACGTTGTTTTTGTTCAGAACAAGGTTAGAGTTAACATACCACACACTTTTGTGAAAGAGGAATCTTCCGTAAGATAATTCACTACCGCAACTTAACCTCTCTCATCCCCACATTTTATATGAAGAACAGTATTTAAGTTTCTAGTTTGTTTTATCGAGTTGCAGTGCTACTTTTCTGTTCATAGATGTGAATACAGCCATACGCATTAATCGCTATGAGCAAAAGGAAGTGTCCTTCTATCAGAATGAATACGGCGCACAACCGCCATCTAGAATATATAACAGATATATACATCACTAATCCACTCTGGAATAAGCTCACATTTTTGAAACTTAAGAAGATGGTAGTATTGTGCCCGTTCACCACCGGTACGTCATGGCAAGCCACTTGGCACCGATGGGTCACCATACACATATGTGAAAATTGAGAACAATGCGAGCATGAAAGGACCTCAGGGTCGTCCTGGGCGTATTATCGAGATATAGCAACATTGTCCTCAATTTCCACGCGAGGTAAGGAAAGAAGGAAATTGAATGCAACACAGGACTGAGATTTGTTTAAAAACATGGTAGCAAACACTTTATTTTCACAGAAAAAGTCATGAAAAATAAATAAACCCTCCTACGACTTGAAGGGTACGCATGATCTAACTAAAAATAATACTCCTGAAAATGAAACACCCAGGCCTCGACCCTACAGTCGACCTAGTTCCTGATCTCGGTGACCTATCAAAATTGGATTTTAAATGCATGTGTGCGTTTGAAGTGCACCAGTTACGTTGAACGTGGACAAGTCACAATTCAAGATAACTGGTTACTCCATCCTAAATGACCATGGCTGAAGTCATAATATAAGGTGAGACCACCTCACTCCAGTGACTTCATGAGACAAAAAGTCACTTAATCTAAGTGTTTCAACAATAAACAAAATAAAGTCAAGTCAAGTGCGCTATCCACTGCGCCAAAAAATAAATAGCTAGCTACAATAACTACACTAACTATGAATTGTTGCATGTTAAAATATCATCTTACGATGAAGCAATTATTAATATATTTACAGCGGCATCTCACATGCTCAACTTAGATCCAATCAATCATTAATCATCAATCCTATTTACAAATTACTGCTTCCTCAAAGCATGTAAACATTCAACAAAGAACGTAATATTATCCAGTCGAATGGTATCAGTAATATGCTACCATAAGCATAACTATGATTATTTAACCATCCCTAATATGATCCACTCCTATGAACACATAATAACTTTCAGGAACTATATCATTATTATTATTATTATTATTATTATTATTATTATTATTATTATTATTATTATTATTATTATTATTATACTGAGATTCATTAACAAATTATTTATGACATTTATAGTAAGTCAGAATGTCGTTACATTCATGTATGGTCAAATTTACATAATGAGGTAGATAAATAAATCCTGGACGGTATTGTGCCAATATTACGGGTTCACTGTGCTCATATAATTATCATTAATATTAAATTTTATGCTTGAAGAGAATCATCGCATACGCTGTAGAAATATGTCCTCAGACATCATAAACTACCTTGTAGTACAAATATAAATTGAATCGGAGACTGTTCCACCCCTATCCAACACATGACGCATCTGACGTCATCACCATAACACTAATGAGCAAGCAATCTCTTTCCTAATCATATAAATCATTATTACTATCCCAGTGCTTCAAGACCTTAATCCTATTTTAGCACATAAACAACTACCTCCATTACAATCAATAGAATTTGTTGTAAACAAATCAATTATTATAAATTATTTAACCATCATGAATGCATTATTAACCTCGCATAAAATGTCGAATATGCTGTTGGATGTCGTTCTGATTCAGTGAAAGCAGAAAAAATGCTCAAAATCATTAACTGAAAAGTTATGAACAAATTGCATTGAGCAGACAAAATACATCATAAGGACATCGGCAAAAGCAATGCTCAATAAAAATCTAGACTGGATTTAAAGGCTCAAGCAGAAAATGAAAATACGAAGTCTCAACTAGTAAATATGAATGACAGCGGAACATGGCCTCTGCGCAGACAAACAAGGCCTATACTTCCTGTTATATGGTGCGACTCTCACACACATTACGTGTTCCATACACGAAGAAAAATATTCATAATGCAACTAGCGATGTAACAATTCCAAATACCAAGCAAAATACTATAAAACTGTTCTCATATATTGTTTCCAACTGCCAAGACTATAAGAAGTAAACAACTGTTTTGTCAGACCTTAATAAATCAGCTTCGGCTCAAACATCTCGGATCCCTGGGTCCCACAAAGAACCAGGAATGGTCTCTGTGTCTTCTAGCACCTGGCGACCACGTGCTCCTCTTCGTTGGCTCGAATCCAATGTCCAATTCCTGTTCATCCTTTGGGAATTCGGTTTCGACATCCTTCACGGTCTTCTTAAACACAGGTGGGCCACAGTTCCCCTCCAGCGGTTGCTGGGGTAGTCTTGAGGTTATTTACTGATGCATCTGTCCATCCTCTCGTCCACCTATCCCATGTTCAGTTTTAATGCATGGTAAAGTACATGTTACCAGTGGTTGAGTTGAGAATCTTATTTTTGAGTAGAATTCTCATTGTAGCGTTGAATCCGAACATGTTACGGTTTTGTTTGATGAATAATTATGTATAAGAACCCAAATGTTGTGGTAAACTGTAGTAATGTAGGGTTGGATATTGCGATTGCTTCCTATTCCTCCACTTGTAAATTCAGATATGTTCGAAGCTTGAAGACTAAGTATTTCTGTAACTTGTAGGTTTGTAGCTAAATACTGAACACTTTGTAAACTTCCACTGAATAAAAATAGCGTGTATTTCCAACACCTCGTGTAACATGTGCGGAACGCAGGCTGAGTGTTGTGCTTGCTTGTCTAAGCCGAACAGCTGTTGCGATGTGCTCACGGTGAATGCGGGCTAAATATAAGCGTGCGGCGAGGCGAAGTTGTACATGACATAACTTCCCTGTTTTGTAGATCAGAGTAACATTCTCTGTCGTCGTTGTGCGCTGGGATTCGTAGTGACGTAACCCGATGTTATCGCTACACTAGCGAGAGTACAAGTAACGTTATCACATCCTCGGCGAAAGCAGAAGAAGTGATTTGACTTTCTTTTTCGATTTTTTCGGAGGGGGGGGGGGGGGGGGGGGCGAAAGAGTACGCGCAAACCCCCGCGTGGCACCCGAGTAGGATAAATATAGCGGTTCTGGCGCAGGGGCTAATGCGCAAGATGGCCGCTGCGCGCAACCAGTCCTATGTTATTCTTGTAGAGGGGACAGTCAGAGATGGCGCAAGGGCTAATGCGCAAGATGGCCGCCACGCGCTACCCCAATCTTTAATGGCGGGCTTTTCAAATCATTATTTATTTGTTATTAATTTATAAATTTTTATGTATTTAATATTTAATTTATTATTTTCTAGCACAGGGCTAATACACAAAATGGTCACTGCAAACAACCACTTACACATATAACATGCTAACCTAACCTTACCTAACCTAATCTAATCTAACCTAACTTAACCTAACCTAACCTAACCTCACCTAACCTAAACTAACCTAACCTAACCTAACCTAACCTAACTTTACCTAATCTAACCTAACATAAAAGTGCGAGCAAAAAAGTGAGAGCAAAAAGTGCGAGCAAAAAACGTGAGAGCAAATGTGAGAGCACAAATAATAAACTTATTTATAACCTAACCAAGCCTAACCTAACCTAACCTAACCTAATTTCACCTAACCTAACCTAACCTAACATAACCTAACGTCAAAGTGGGAGCAAATATGGGAGCAAAACGTAACAGCAAAAACTGTGAGCAAACAAAGTGAGAGCAGAAAGTGAGAGCAAAATAGTGGGTGCAAAAAGTTGGAGCAAAAAAGTGGAAGCAAAAAGTGGAAGCAAAAAGTGGGAGCAAAAAATTGGGAGCAAAAAGTGGGAGCAAAAGGTGGGAGCAAAAAAAGTGAGAGCAAAAAAGTGGGAGCAAAAAGTGGGAGCAAAAGAGTGGGAGTATAAAGTGGGAGGAAAAAAGTGGGAGCAAAAAGTGGGGGCAAAAAAGTGGGAGCAAAATAGTGAGAGCAAAAAAGTGGGAGCAAAAAAGTAAGAGCAAATGGGAGAGCACAAATAATAAACTTAGTTTTAACCTAACCTAACCGAACCTAACCTAACCCACAGAAACCTCATTTAAAGATTTTAGATTTTACATTTTAACATTTTACATTTTAACATTTTAGATTTTGATTTTTTCATTTTACATTTTTTAGATTTTCATTTTACATTTTTGATTTTTTGTATTTTTTTAGATTTTATATTTAAGTTTTTTGATTTTAGATTTTACATTTTCCGAAAAGAGTAAACTACAAGGTCACATACCTAACCTCACCAAACCTAACTTTACCAAACCTAACTTGAGCTAATCCAAAGGCTAATGCACACACACAAGGTATATAGGGGCACATGCAACTATCCTTATGCTAGTCTTATAGGCTACTGTACAACATGATCACTACCCCAACCGGGTAATTTTTTTCATTTTGTTGTTTACACTTCTGTCAATTTTCCAATTTCCCATTTTCAGTTTTTTAATGTCAGTTTTAAGTTTTTCAATTTCATAATATGGAAACATGGAATTTGCATTTTGTTGTTTACACATTTGTCAATTTTCCAATTTCCCATTTTCAGTATTTTTAAAATGTAAGTTTTTAGTTTTTCATTATCATAATATGGAAACATGGATTTTTGCATTTTGTTGTTTACAAATTAATCAATTTCACAATTTCCCATTTACAGTTTTTAAAATGTCAGTTTAAAGTTTTTCAATTTCATGATATAGAAACATGGATTTTCCAATTTGTTGTTTACACATTTGTCAATTTACCAAATTCCCATTTACAGTTTTAGAAATTTCAGTTTAATGTTTTTTCTTTTTTATCAATATGGAAACATGGATTTTCCAATTTGTGTTTTACATGTTCATTTTGCATTAGGAGTGGGGAGAGGCGTGTAGTAATTAGAAATGTACAAGCAGTGTCCATAAAATATTTTTATTTTAAATACATGTATACTGTTTACACATAATACATTTTTATATATATTCTTTTTATTTTGTTTTCTATTTTATTTATTTTTCATTATGAATACCATTTTTTATTTTTTATTGTTTTATTTTTGTAGTGCTATTGTTTTATTTCCTAAATTGTTTTGTTTTATGTATTTGCTAGTTGCAGGCAGAAGATTTTGATATTAATAACTTAACTCTTTAAGCATGGTCAATGATTGAATAATGACCATAGGCATGTGTACCTATACCATCAGCGTCAATCACTCTTTTATCATCACCAGGACACAAATCCAACCCCTCGTCCTCGTCGTGGGAGATGGGCAACGTAATGAAGTAGGGGATTGCCTATAGGGGTGTAGTACAGTGGGGACTTAGTGTGCCTCAAGACCGCTACGGTAGCTGTGAAGGCCCTACAGGAACCCTGAAGAAATTACGGCTAACGGGGCTCTGGTGAAACAACTGCTGCCTTGTAGTTTGGAGTTGGTTCTTCAAAGGCTAAGGGAAGAAACCCTGACAGAAAATCAGCCTGGTGCCTCAGGCCTAAGGTGGCAGTCCCTCCAAGGCACTCAGAGGCAGTGGGTTAATCACTCGCTCCTCTTAAATAAACTGATTACTGAAACTGAAGCGAAATTACAAAACCGGACGGATAACCTGATGACGACTTTTGGCATGAAGAGGACTACGAAAATCGGTTTCTGGAATGTGAGGACCTTGATGGAGAAAACCAGACTGAAACAAGTGACACGGGAGATGAAGAACTATGCGCTGGATATCCTAGGATTGAGTGAGGTGAGGTGGCCAGGATTTGGTGAAATACAGACAACAGATGGAATTACATTTCTCTATTCTGGGGGCGATGAGGAAGAACACAGGGATGAAGTGGGGTTGCTGCTCAACAGAAATGCAAAGAGGAGCCTTATGGAGTGGAAGCCAATTTCTAGCAGGCTCATGTTTGCTAGGTTCAAGACAAAGGTCAGGAATGTGATCATCATCCAATGCTATGCGCCTACAGAACAATCGGAGCCAGAGAAGAAGGAAGAATTCTACCAAATGCTGCGAGATGCCACAAGACAAACAAGTAAGAAGGACATTCTCATTGTTATGGGAGACTTCAACGCGAAGGTGGGATCAAACAATGAGGGGTTGGAGCAGATCATGGGTAAACATGGCCTTGGTGAAATGAATAACAATGGGGAGAAATTTACGGAATATTGCGCCAGTCAGGATTTGGTGATGGGTGGCACGGTGTTTCCTCATAGGCGGTGCCACAAGGTCACCTGGGTGTCTCCTGATCAAGTCACAGAAAATCAAATTGATCACATCGCGGTGAGCAGGAGGTTCAGAAGAAGTTTGGAAGATGTTAGGAACAAGAGAGGAGCGGATGTTGGTAGTGACCATAATCTTGTGGTTGCCAACTTCCGCATGAAGATCGTGGCAGTCCGCCGAAAGTTTAACACTCGGCACAACAAGTTTGATGTGGGCAAGCTTAAGAACCAGCAGAGATTGGACCAATTTAAACTGGAGCTCAGAAATAAATTCCAGGCGTTGGACTCCGAGACAGAGAAGGACGTGGAGACTGTGTGGAGCGAGGTAAAGAATATCTTCGTGGAAACCAGTGAGATGCAGCTCGGGTACAAGAACTACCTGCGGAAAGAATGGATATCCGATCAGACCTGGGACAAGATAAATTATAGAAAGGAGATTAAGGCCAAGCTCAACACCTGCAAGACTAGGCAGCAGAAGGCTCTCACACAAGCAGAGTATTCAGCAACAAACAGGGAGGTAAAGAGGAGTGTGCGGAAGGATCATAGGAGGTGGATTGATGAGCAGGCGGTGAAAGCAGAAGAAGCGGCAAGAAGGGGGGACGTTAAGGAGCTCTATGGCATCACAAAGATGCTTTCGAAAAAAGGTTTTAATAAAACTAGGCCTGTGAAGAGCAAGACGGGCGAGATCCTCACGACGTGTGAACAGCAGCTGACTAGATGGAGAGAACACTTTGCAGAGGTTCTTAATAGAGATAGAGGACCAGAAAGTAAGCAGCGAGGAGAAGAGGAAGCAGTGACCCGGACATCGGGGCGAAATACGGACAGCTTTGAAGCAGATGTAGTGCGGGAAGGCACCAGCCTGGATAATATCCCAGCGGAAGTATTGAAAGCAGACCTGGATATCACGATCAATCTGCTGCACCCGCTGTTGGAGAAGATCTGGAAGGAGGAGAAAATACCAACCGACTGGAAGAAGGGGTTGATCGTCAAGTTACCGAAGAAAGGGGACACCACAAACTGTAACAACTGGAGGGGAATCACCTTGCTGTCCATTCCAAGCAAAGTACTGGCGAGAGTCATCCTGAATCGTATAAATGACTGCGTAGAAAAAAGGCTTCGGAAGGAACAGGCTGGATTTCGACAACATCGCAGCTGTGTGGATCTCATCAACACCTTCCGAATCATCCTGGAGCAGAGTGTGGAGTGGTGGAATACCCTTTGCCTCACATTTGTCGACTTCGAGAATGCTTTTGACTCCGTAAATCAAAGAATCATGTGGAAGACCCTCGAGGAATATAAAATTCCAACAAAGATCATCAGAATCATGGAAGAGATGTACGAAGGGTATGAGTGCCAGGTTCTACACGAAGGCAAATTAACAGAAAAGATAAAGGTCAGTTCCGGAGTGAGACAGGGGTGTGTCCTTTCCCCCACTCTGTTCCTGTTGGTCCTGGATAGTGTGATGAAGAAGGTAATGGGAGGACGGAAGAGGGGTATTCAATGGGGTATAAATGACAGGCTTGAAGATCTGGATTTCGCGGACGACATTTGTCTTATGGCACAACGGTACCGAGACATAGAAGATAAGCTGGGGAGGTTGCAGAGAGAAGCAGAACGTGCAGGACTGATGATCAACACCAACAAGACCAAAGAGATGAGGATAAATTCTGACGTCACGACTAGCTTGACAGTCAACGGAAAGGAAATAGAGCAAGTTGAGTTCTTCCTCTACCTTGGGAGTATAGTCACAAATGATGGGGGAGCAGAGGAAGAGGTTCGAAGCCGTATAAGGAAGGCAAATGGTGCCTTTGTCCAGCTCTACCCCATCTGGAGAAATAGAAACATTTCCAGGAAGACCAAGCTCCGACTTTTCAATAGCAACGTAAAGTCGCTTCTTCTCTATGGCTGTGAAACATGGAAAGTCACAAAACCGATCAACAACCAGCTACAGGTGTTCATTAACAGATGTCTGCGTCGCATCATGAATGTGAGGTGGCCGGACATAATCTCAAATGAAGATCTTTGGACCATCACCAATCAACAACCGATTAGCATCCAGATCAAGGAGAGGAAATGGCGCTGGATCGGTCACACACTAAGGAAGCCAGACGGAGCTGTTGAGAGGGCGGCGCTAGACTGGAATCCTCAAGGTGCCAGGAAGCGAGGTCGACCTAAGAAGACCTGGAAGAGGACGATCGAAAATGAAATTGCAGAGGTGGACAAGAACTGGAATCAAGTGAAGAGAAGGGCCAGGAACCGTACTGCATGGAGAAATTTCGCCAAGGCCCTATGCTCCGGAAGGAGCGGCAGGAATTAAATGTAAAAAAATGTAAAGGACACAAAGCAATTTTGTTTAGTCTTATAGATGATATGTCATGTTGTTTAGAAGCGATAATGTTCATGGGTATTATTTTTACATTGTTTTTCATGACACAATCCTTATAATCTTGAAAGCTTATACAATTTTTGACAACACCTCTGTTAATACCTTTAATCTTTTTGATTTCTTTACCATTTATGTCTAAAGCGTACATTTTAGCTCTAAGTCCAACAAATGCTTTTATAATTTGTCCACAAGCCTCGTCTTTAAATTTCCCCCAACGTTTTCTTGTTTGATGTAGAGTAACATATGTGATTAGTAGGATAATCTGATATGTCCAGGTGTTCTAGGAAATCCAACTTGTCCTGATATACATCTTGGGAGTTAAACAAATAAATGAACGAGTCGGTATCCATATACATGAGTTTAAGATTGTTCATTCCATAATAGGGTAGCAGGACATCATAGTGGTGGGAATACATGAGAGTTTTTGAAATATCCAGTATACACATTCCAATATATATAGGCTTATTGAATACAATGTTACGTTTAGCCATGTGGAAAGCAGCTAGGTTAGGACCATAAATTTTTCTGTCAATAAATGTCGGCTTTGCTATTAGCTTTTCTGCCTTTTTGCTGTCAGTCACAAGACGTATGTCTATTCTTTTACGGATATTTTCCGTTGTTTTTACAAAATGGCATTGTTGAATAATTTGTACAGATTTTTTTCAAAATCATTTTTGGCTTGTTTTCGAAGGTTGTTATTAAAACCAACGTATGCCTTTAACCAAGGTCTTTGCTTAAACTTTAACGCACGATGAATTTTTATCAATTTTATTCCATGATCTAAAGCCTGTTTTAATGCCATGTAGTGAACAACATATCGCCTCCGATTTCCAAGATGAGGAATTAGTTTTTTCAGAGACGAATCCTTAGGTTGTGTACACTCTGGTAGGAAAGGTAAATCGTTGTGTAGATCATGAAGGTCAGATGGGTAATCAACATCAACGTCTAGAATGTATCCTACAGGATCGTCTTCCTTTAGTTTTTCTAGATCAACAGTATTTGGAGAAACCCACTGAAATCCACCATAAGGAAGAGAGTGACACATAGCCCACCCGTATTGGTTGTTGGCATCATCATAGGTAATAAACTGAGATGGTTTCTCAGAATCATAGGTTTCCATGTATTTATTGTTAGCTTCAGCATACCGATGAGACACCTGGCATATGCCTCCACGTATTCCAGACTCGATTAGAAGAATCTGATCGTAATCCTGTAGCAATTCCAGTTCAATGCCTGTGTAAAGGAGCATTGCCTCGAAACTTAAACCAGGCGAAGTAAAAAAGTGTGCAGCATCCACTCGGTGTGTTTCTAGTGTTTTGTTTCTAAACGTTTCAAAGCTGTCTGCAAGAAGAAGTACATCTGAAGTTAGGTAGAGGTCACTATATTCCCCTAGAGTTTTAATGTTGAACTGATTCCACACATTTTTGGCATGTTCATAGTCTTCTTGACTAACATCTTCTTGACTCAATTTGTTAAAGAATACCTCTTTTGGAGGTAAACACGTTTCACTTAACTTTTACCATGAATCAATGTAGTCATAACAAAATACCCCTTTACGAGTCATGAGCATTGCATTTTCTTTTCCAAAGTACTTGTTTGTTTCAGGGTATAATGTTCAGTTGGAAACTAAGTTTTCCAAACTACTTGGCATTAACCGAAACGTGTCCACAAATCGAAGCTTAACATTTCCCACATATTTGGTGAAGGAAATGTACTTTCCTTTGGAGTTAGCGATAAAATCCACTCTCTCAGTAGTACATCCCAATTGCTTTACAATGAAATTTGCGTCGTAGCCACTCATATTATGTAGAAATACAGGAACGGGGTTACGTGTTTTACACCTCAAATTACAGTTATTGTGAGCACTTCCACGGTATTCCCCTGTAATATGGCAATGTTCTCTAACTTTCCAGTCCTCTTTGGTAAATGGTTTTTCACACAAATAACAGGTTTCAGAACATAGGAACTCTGCTTCTTGATCCTGCGTTAAGGCCTTTGGAACATTTAAGCTGTAACGGCGATCAATTTCATTAGCTGTTGAGATCAAACAGTCCATAAACTTTTCTGCAGCGTCAGGTCCACGATAAATAACAGGTTGGCTAGGAAGGTTTGTCTTTATGTGTTCCACAGCAGGTGAGGGTTTAACGTATATACCAAAGCTCATAGGAACATGACCCTGGTATGGCACTGTATAACTTGCATCAGGATTGGGTAGACATATTTGATAGGGTAACAGTATACTTTCAAAATCAGCATAGATAACGTAAGGTATTCTCAGCATTTTTTCAACATTTAAGAATTTGACAATGGGGTTTTTAATAGACATTTCAATCCTAGCAATGTCATTCTGGACACACAAAGCTCTATGTTCTTTCAATTTTTCAATTCCTTGTTGCCCATAGTGATTATCAAAGTGAATAAAACACCGTTTACACGTATATGTCTTATGTTCATAGCGGGTAATCTGATGTCTTACTAGATCAACAAAATATTTGATAAAGCCGTAGTGGTTCTGGCCAGATGAAGAACTTAGCAGAAGAAGGTCGCGATGGTCTTGCAGCTCATGATCCACAACCTTTAGAGGAAAAAATGTATTGTCTTGCTCCAGTCCAAATACATTTATGGATATGTCGTTGGCTTTCTCAAATTTGGGAATGACAGCTAGCGATGTAGGAAACGATATTACTGAAAAATCATACTTGTTTTCCAAGTCCTTGTATTTACTAATGCGTTGAGCATCCTTTTTAACCAGTTTTGCTAAAATGGCATACATAAAACACTTTTCATCTTTCAAATTTTCAGGATTAATGCAGGCTTTTCTTGCTTTATAGCTGCTGGTAATGGAATATATGTGCTTCCACGCAAGGGATTGTACTTATTTATTTTCAATCGTACTCCTTCCACTGCTAACAAAGCCCAATTACTGCCTTTTAGCTCAGATTCCTCCATTTCCGTAGTTAACTTAGTAAATTGTGTTTCCAAGAAACTACTTAAGTCTGTTTCCAAAAATAGGGCCTGATTTCCTGTTTTAAAAACACGACCTGTAATTTCATTGGTAGATGTATGAATGAATCTACATTCAGCCACAAGATTAACTTTTATCGACTTGTGCATTGCTAGTTCTTTCTGCATAGCTTGTATTATTTGCTGTTTGGACTCTTTAAGGTATGAATTTAAATCCTTACACGTATCGCAACGAATGAAATAGGATTTAAGTCGACCTTCAAAAGATGTCTCATGTTCAGTAAGTCCATTTTTGTCAGGGACCAATGACAGTAGGTAATGTTTTGTAGGCTCTGCTTTTTGTCTTTTAGCTGCCGACACAACATTATAACATTCTTCATGACGACGGCCATTGTAGGCATTGTTGAATTTACTGCCACACGTTTTACACTCATGAAATTCCCCACACGAAACTTCATGACGCTTTCTATCATAGTCCCGAAGGAAAGTTTTTCCACACTGTTTACACATATAGCTAGGAATGGGTTCTTCCATCATGAGTGTTGATTTCTGCAAACAGCTGCTTACTGCGTATCACAGGGCTAGAGGTTGGTCGGTGAGACGGTCTTTCACGATGTGAACACCGTGAGAGGTAGTAGTCAACTGGTTATATTCTTGTTAAGGGTCCTCTAATATACCCCTAGTCTAGACCAACAGCTCTTTACAGCGTATGACAAGGCTGTAGACTGGACAGTGAGACGGTCTTTCACGATGTGAACACTGTAACAAGTAGTAGTCAACTGATTATATACTTGCTAAGGGTTCTCTAATATAAAATAGTCAAGACCAACAGCTACTTACTGTGTAGTACAAGGCTGTACAATAGTTGTTTTGACAATCTTTCTTGATGTGGTCACTGTGAGTGGTGGGTGTCAACTAATTATATTCTTGCTAAGGGTCCTCTAATATACCTCTAGTTAAGGGTAACAGCTGTTCACTGCTTATGACAAAGCTAAAGACTGGTTGTTTCAACGGTCTTTCACAATGTAAGCACTGCGACAGGTAGTAGTCAACTAAAAATATTCTTACACCATACTCAAGGTTATCAGGTACTTACTGCATATCAAAAGGCTGTAAACTCATGTGTTAGACAGTCTTTTTTTTTTTTTTTTTGCTAAAGACCCTCTATATTCCCTACACAAGGCTATACGTGTTAGTTCTAAACACTTAGTGGTTAATTGTATAATAAATTTAAATACACAGCATATACGAGCACGTTTTCACTTGGTAAAACTTTACCAAATAGTCAAATGAGACACGCAAAGTATGTTGCCGCTATCTAGCGGTGACTGTGAGAACTACTTGAACGACCAGCATGAGACCTAGCGCTCCATTTCAACACTCGCTCACTGAACGACCAGCATGCTATCTAGCGGTCGATATTAATACTCACTCAACTACCAGCCTGCTACCTATCGGTCAATATAACAACTCACTCAACTACCAGCTTGCTACATGGCTTTTTTTTCGTCAGTTTTTTGTTGGCTTTTTGTTGGCTTTTGTTGGCTTTTGTTTGGCTTTTGTTGGCTTTTGTTGGCTCTCTCAAATTTGCTCTTGCTTGTTGGGGCTTATTTGGTCTTGGAAAGTATGTCAGTCCTTTTTATGGCTGCATTATGCTTACAGCCATGTTTGTAAGCAGCAGCAACAACAACAACACACACTCAAAATTCAAAAAAATCCAAAGTACTCTAAGGTTCATCAATGACTCTCAACTCTTACACTTACCTCTATCCCATGCCTAGTCAAAAAATAGTGTATTTTTCAAATTTTTCAAAAAATATTTGGAAAGTAGGCTATATCATGAAACTAAAAATCCTTAAAAGACGTGGGTTATCTCCAACACCTACCTCTATACCACTCTCAGTCCAAAAAATAGTGCATTTTTTAAATTTTCGAAAACATATTTCCAAAATGGGTTATATTTCCAAAATTTAAAAGTTTACAAAAATGTTTGTTTGACATAAATGAATGGCCTTTGCCCCTCTACAGCCGTACCAAGTCCCTGGTCTCTAGGACAACAAAAATAATAAATTTTAAAATGGGCTTATATTTCCAAAATTAGGAATTTTACAAAGAAGTTTGGCTGACGTAAATCAATGGGCTTTACCTCCTCTACCCCTACCTTAAGTCTCAGGTCTCTAGGACAACAAAAATAAAATTTTGAAAATGGGCTACATTTCCAATATTAGGAATTCTACTAAAAAGTTTGTTTGTCATAAATGAATGGCCCTGACCCCCTCTATCTCCATACCAAATTTCAAGCCTCTAGGATAAAACAAAAATAATTTTGGAAATAGGCTATATTTCCAAAATTAAGCATGTTACAAAAGAGTTTGTTTGACATATATCAATTGTCTTTACCTCCTATAGCACCATACTAAATTTCAAGTTTCTAGGACAAAAGAAAATTATTTTGAAAAATTGGTCACTATTTTGGAAACTTGGAATTCTACAAAAAAGTTCGTTTAACATAAATGAAAGGTCTCTATCCCCTCTACCTGTAAACCAAGTTCCAGGTCTGTATGAGAAAAATGAAAAAAGTTCAATTGGGAAAGTAGGCGATTTTTCATAAAACAAAACATGAAAAATCGCCTACTTTCCCAATTGAACTTTTTTCATTTTTGTCATACAGACCTGGAACTTGGTTTACAGGTAGAGGGGATAGAGACCTTTCATTTATGTTAAACTTTTTTTGTAGAATTCCTAGTTTCCAGAATAGTGACCATTTTTCAAAATAATTTTCTTTTGTCCTAGAAACTCGAAATTTGGTGTGATGCTATAGGAGGTAAAGACAATTGATTTATGTCAAACAAACGTTTTTGTAAGATTCCTAATTTTGGAAATATAGCCTATTTCCAAAATTAATTCTGTTTTATCCTAGAGGCTTGAAATTGGGTAGGGAGATGAGGGGGTCAGGGCCATTCATTTATGACAAACAAACTTTTTAGTAGAATTCCTACTTTTGGAAATATAGCCCATTTTAAAAATTTTATTTTTGTTATCCTAGAGACCTGAGACTTAGTGTAGGGGTAGAGGGGGTAAAGACCATTGATTTACGTCAGCCAAACATTTTTATAAAATTCCTAATTTTGGAAATATAAGCCCATTTTCAAATTTATTATTTTTTGGCCTAGAGACCAGGAACTTGGTACGGTTGTAGAGGGGCAAAGGCCATTCATTTATGTCGAACAAACATTTTTGTAAACTTTTTAATTTTGGAAATATAAACCATTTTGGAAATACGTTTTCGAAAATTTGAAAAATGCACTATTTTTTGGACTGAGAGTGGTATAGAGGTAGGTGTTGGAGTTAACACATGTCTTTTAAGGATTTTTAGTTTCATAATATAGCCTACTTTCCAAATATTTTTTGAAAAATTTGAAAAATACACTATTTTTTGACTAGGCATGGGATAGAGGTAAGTGTAAGAGTTGAGAGTCATTGATGAACTTTAGAGTACTTTGGATTTTTTTTGAATTTTGAGTGTGTGTTGTTGTTGTTGTTGTTGCTGCTTACAAACATGGCTGTAAGCATTATGCAGCCGTAAAAAGGACTGACATACTTTCCAAGACCAAATAAGCCCCAACAAGCAAGAGCAAATATGAGAGAGCCAACAAAAGCCAACAAAAGCCAACAAAAGCCAAACAAAAGCCAACTAAAGCCAACAAAAAGCCAACAAAAAACTGACGAAAAAAGAGCCATGTAGCATGCTGGTAGTTGAGTGAGTTGTTATATTGACCGATAGGTAGCAGGCTGGTAGTTGAGTGAGTATTAATATCGACCGCTAGATAGCATGCTGGTCGTTCAGTGAGCGAGTGTTGAAATGGAGCGCTAGGTCTCATGCTGGTCGTTCAAGTAGTTCTCACAGTCACCGCTAGATAGCGGCAACATATTTTGCGTGTCACATTTGACTATTTGGTAAAGTTTTACCGAGTGAAAACGTGCTCGTATATGCTGTGTATTAAAATTTATTATACAATTAACCACTAAGTGTTTAGAACTAACACGTATAGCCTTGTGTAGGGAATATAGAGGGTCTTTAGCAAAAAAAAGACTGTATAACATATGAGTGTACAGCCTTTTGATATGCAGTAAGTACCTGATAACCTTGAGTATGGTGTAAGAATATTTTCATCTTATTTCTGACTATTCCGAAGAACGTCATTCTTGCCGAATATCTCCAGAAATTATCTACGTCAACATCCAGTTATCGCCACGTCATAACCACGTCATCGCCACCGTCTTCTTCTAGAATTTTCTGGATCCTTCGAGGCGACCTCGTCTGGCCACGTGGAGCTCACGTCACACCACTGCATTGCAGTCAGTGTACTTTCGTCTACATAATTCTGTACATTTCAACATCTACTCTTCGCTTCGTAATTCTACGTTTCTACATTTCATCTGCCCTTAGTGGCTCACTACTGGCAAATTATTTATTCTAACCTCATCTCCGCTACACCAACTGAACATCGCTACAATCTTCGCAACGCAATATTCCAGCACTTTATAACTTCAGTTCGTCTACGACATTTATTCATACTTCTATTACGCATCAAGTTCTACGTCATCGCACTAGCGTTCAGTGACCTAGCACGCTACAACATTCACCGAGCTCACAGCTGCTAGCCTCGCTTCATTGGTGTCGGGCGCGCAGCTTGCTTGCACTTCCATTCCAATCATCATATTTATTCATCCCGCAACACCAGCCCCTGTCACACTACGCAAACACATAACACATTCACACTTCATACAGCTATAGTGAGCTAGTGGCTAGCTGCTCCTATAACACTTTCACATTATCTCACTTACTCCTTCATTTCCCACTACCAGCACAGCCCATAATTCACCTTCCTTCTCCAATACTTCCCGTGCGTCGCTCGGCTCGGCTTCGCCCGTTACCTTCCCTCACCTTCCCTCACCTTACTTTAGAAGGCTGCCAGGCCTTGCAGCTACCTCTGAAATAGTGCCCCACTTTACCTCCTATCCTCATTTCCGTCATATAATTGTTATATTCCTCCTATAGCTCACTATGGGTAAAGGCAAAGGAAAAACTTCACCCGGCCGCTCCCAAGCTTCTGCCTCGCGCAGCACCTCCAACTCCTCCTCCTCCAAAGGGGCCATACCTAAGCCAGGGAGGGCGCCCACCCTTCCACCTCCCCCTAAATCCCCTGGAACCCATTTCGCTTTGCCGCCTGTCGTTCCCCAGACTCCGAGCTGTCCAGAGAAGCGGCGCGCGTCCGATGCCTCCGATACTGAGGGGGGGACGCACCGCTCCCGTCTGCGGGTGCACGAGGGGATGGAAGAGATAGCCACTGACTCTCGCCGCCACTGCAGCATCTCCCCGCCGCCGATGGCCCCTCTGATCTCTCCCCACGACCCTCGCCTTCCATCCACCGGGACCATACCCCACTTCACCCCCACCACAGCCACTCCTTCCCAGATATCTCCTTCTTTGCCCTCCTATGCTACCAAGGCCTCCGAGCCAGCATACAAACACATTTTCCTTTTCCGCGGCCACACCCACGCCAACAAGTACTTATTCATTGACGCGCTGCGCCGAGTGCTCGGCCACCCCAACTTCACCGCCACCGCCACCACCAATGGCGTCTACGTCAAAACTGACGATGACGCCACAGCCGCCGTTCTTCACGACCCCGGGGTGGTCCGCCAACTTGGACCGCAGGTGACTGCGGAACCCATCCGTGCCCGCCAACACCCAGCTACTCCCCCCCCCCCCCACCGCAACGCAACCCGCACTTCTCGTGTGTGATCCGGGGCGTGGACCCCGATCTCACCGAGGAGGCGGTCTAGCAGGAACTTCACCTTGAACAGGTGGACGCGCGGAGGGCTTTCCGCATTTGGAACGCCGAGGGCCCAACGTGGATGGTGAGGATTCTCCTCGTTACTCAGGCCGAGGTCGACCACCTGCTTACAGACGGGGTATATTTGTACCGCTACCACCATAGAGTTGAACCATCAAAAGCCCCCGCTCCAGTCGCTATCAGGTGCAACAGGTGCCTAGCCTATAATGAGCATTCCACCGACCAATGCCGGCAACCGCCGCGCTGCGGTCACTGCTCGCAACCTGCGCACTCCACCGGGAAGTGTCCCAATCTTGCCCAGCCCCCCCCCGATGCAACCAGTGCCAGCTCACTCACCCCACCTACTCCTACAAGTGCAAAGCAAAACCTGCACCCATCCCCAACCGCCCCGAAACGGTTGCTCCAGTAAAATCCGTCGACCCCCCCCACCGCCCCTGCCCAATCCCAATTCCCCCCCACCATCGAAGACCTCATCCGCTTCATGGTGGTCTCCCTCCAGAATATCCTCCCCTACCAACGGCCACTGGTACCGACACAGCTTCAACTGGCCACGCAGCAAATCTTCGGGGTTCGATTCCACCCTTCTTTCTCGGGGTCCCCTCACCCACTTCACCTTCTCCCACTACCCCCGAGTCACCGCCATATAAGCTCATTATGGCGCTACAAACTGCTAGACATGGAACTCCCCGCAACATCACCCTCCTTTACCACAACGTCTGTTCCTTCCATGCCCGCCGTACTCTCCTCACCCACACCCTCAGGTCCCATCATGTCGATGCGGCCCTCATCAATGAAACATTTCTTAGGAGCGACCAACACGCTTTTCTCCCCGGCTACACCCTTCTGCTCGCCGATCGCCCCAACAACGCAGGCCGCGGTGGCTCGGCCCTCGCCAGTCGCGCGCGTCTCCCCACTCGCCATCATATCCCCCCTCCCCCTCTGATCTTCCCTGAAAGCCTCATTTGCTCCATCTATTTCCCGTCCCGCGTCCTACACCTCGCCACAATTTACATTCGTCCCAACCATCCCATCCCCAAAGACTTTATTGCCCACGTGGCTGAGGTTTTCCCCCATTTTTTGGTAATGGCCGACCTCAACCTCCACTCTCGTTCAGCCCTGGAACGTCGCAGCCTGGACGTTTATCTCCGCCACATCGATGCCACCCTCGTTCCCTTACCCAAACCTACCCGTCCCTCCTCCAACACCACCCCCGATGCAGTTATAGCCCACAACTCCCTCCTACATCTGTTTGACGCTACAGTCTTGCCACTCATCGGAGGCGACCACGCCCCGGTACTGCTCACATTCCCCCTCCCACCTCGCAACGGGCCACTCCCACCCCCCAGGATGATCCAGAGCTTCTGCACGGCAAACTGGCCAGAGTACCGGGAGCACATCAATACCAACCTCCATGCAGATCAACTTCCGTTGGAAGACCAAGCGACTGTCGATGCATATACCACCCATATTGAAGCCACGCTACAACAAGCATCTTCCCTAGCCATCCCCCTCCTCCCGACGACACCCTCCCGCCCCCCAATCCCCCCAAAGGCACGTCGCCTTCTCGCCCTGGCGCACTCCTACCACAACACTTATCTCCGTACGCACGATCGCTATTACCTTCAGCGCCATCGACAATCCCTCCGGCAAGTTAAGTCCTACATAGAGGCCCACAAACGCCTCTCATGGCACACTGCCTGCACGCGGCTCAACCGAGTCTCTGCCTCTCTGCCCGCCTACTGGCGCCAACTCAATCAATTAACTGGCCAGTCTACAGCACCAACCTACCCCATCATATATAATGGGACGGCGCCGCCAGACGACGAAGCCAAGCTGGACGTCTTCGCCAAACGCCTCACCCGCACGTTTCGCTATTCCGACGACCCCTCTCACACCCACGATCACGACGATTTCATAGCCACCGTACCTTCTCGCCCTCACTTACAACCTTCCTCCCACCACACCCTCTCCCCTCATCCCCTTGACGACCCCATCACGGACCTTGATATTTCTGGCGCCTTGTCCCGCACCACCAACACAGCACCAGGTCCCGACTCCATTCGTTATCGTCATCTTAAGGAGGCCCCTCCCATTCTTCTCACCGCACTCACCCGCCTCTATAACTTTCTTCTTCGCTCCGGCTTCTATCCCACCCGGTGGCGTCGCGCCACGATGCTTCTCTTCCCTAAACCCGGAAAACCACTTTCCTCCCCTAGTTCTTATCGGCCCATCTGCCTGACCGCCGTCCTTTCCAAGACCTTCGAAAAAATCCTTACCAAGCCCCTTCACCGCCACCTTCTTCGCCATCACCTCCTCCCCCTTTCTCAATGCGGCTTCCGCCCTCACCTATCCGCACAAGACCAACTCCTTCGCCTCTCCACTCTCGTCGCCGACAACTTCAATCGTCCCGCTCCCACCCTTCTCATAGCCTTCGATTTTCAAAATGCCTTCGACACGGTATGGCACGACGCCCTCGTCCTGAAGCTCCACTACTTCAATCTTCCCCACAGCTACATCCGCTTCGTCAACTCCTTCCTTAGACACCGCACAGCCAAAATCACTCTCAATAACCTCTTTTCCCGACCCATACCCTTCGAACAGGGCGTCCCCCAGGGCTCCGTCCTTTCCCCACTTCTCTACATCCTCTTCGTGGCAGATATCCCTCAACCAACCCCTCCCCTCCAGCTTCTCCAGTTCGCGGACGACACCGCCATAGTGGCTCCGTTCGCCAGCGTCCAGCACATCACAGGACACACTCAGCCGTACCTTGAGCGCTTCACAGCATGGTGTGACAGGTGGCACCTCAGCCTTAATGGTGACAAAACGCAAACCATTCTGTTTCGCCCTCGCCGGCGGGCAACAAGCGTTACACGCAATCCGGAGAACATCCGGCTCTATCTCCGCGATCGCCGCCTCATCCCCACACCCACCGTACGCTACCTGGGCTTGCTATTTGATCAACACTATACATTTCGTCCACATTTTAAAGCGCGGCTGCCAGCAGCTCGCAAGCGCGCACATCTCCTTCGCCGCCTGGCGGGCACGTCATGGGGCCTCAACACCAAGACCCTCATCCATACCTACAAGGCACTAATCCGCACATTCATTATATATGGTCATCCCGCCTGGGCTGGCTTCCCAGAGCGTCCCCTAACACCGTATCTCCAACTCGAGCGTCGCCTGGTCCGAGTGGCCATGCGCCTTCCCTTCACCTTTCGGACCGCGGATCTCATCGACTGCATGCCCCTGCCACCTCTTACCACATACGTCGAGATTCTCCAACGACGCTACGTCCTGAGGGCACGCACCAAACAAAATCCTGTTGTCAGCCCCTTGTTGACACGACCTCTCCGCACGCCCCTGCGCACCAAGTTGGGCGTCTATACCCTCAAGGGGCTCCTCCCGGCACCGGACTAAACCCCGTCAACCGATGAGGTCACTTACAGCCTTCAGAACCCCCTACTTTTCCATAATAAATAAATTTCATCTTAAGTAGCAACCAATGGTTCTAGTAGCCACCAATGGCTCTGGCTCTCACACACGGTTCAACACCGGCAAATGGCTTACATTAGGTGGTTACATTGTCCGAATTCCAGTTCACAGCATTCCACATCAATCCCAACCACCTCAACTACCACCATCCGCCATAACAAGATATTTCATCCACCATTTACGTCTCCCGCAATGGTCTTCCCCATTCACATCTCTCACGCCAAACTGTCACCATAGTCACCATCATCTTACAATAATTAATTCACCCCATCAGCCTACTACCCCCTAAATTCGTTAGTACAACCGTCCCAGCAGATCTGCTATGGGTCCGTTTGTTTCTTTATTTCTTTTCTTTCTATTTTTCGTCTTTCTTTCCTTCTTTCTTTCTATCAGTTTCTCTCTCTTTCTTTCTTTTTACGGCACCACTCTTCTTCTGAACCCCGCACGACTCACCCACTATTTCCATCTCACCACTTACACTCATTAAAAAAAAAACCATCCTGATTCACTTCATACGCTTGCTACATCACATCTCATTAATTCGCCGCACTCCCCATATCACCAGTTATACTATCCCTTTTCTTTTTCTCTTCTTCTTTCTCACTTATTCTTTCTCTCTCTTAAGGTATTGTCATTCTCCTCTTCATCTCAGCGAACATACTTATCTACTCCATCGTCATAGACAACATCCATTTCATTAAAAAAAAACAACTATGTATACCTTCAGCTCCAAACCCACTCTTCACCATCGCCATTACTTTATCTCCTCCACGACCTTATGATCTGGACGTCATTGCAGCCCCTTATCCACCACACTTAGTCTCTTCAACACCAAACGCACTTCTATAGCCCCCGAACAATATAAGTTACACCGTCTCCTTTTGGCGGTTACAGCAGTAATTCCATGTTTTCTTTGTTGGTCATAAATATCCGACCTTTTACACACTACCCATGTCAAACCACACAATCCCCCTTCTCCACCTTCTTCCCCAACCTAGCATCTAACTCTCCCTTCTCAACAACGACACATCGCCCAAGCCCATCTTCAAACTCCACCGCACTGCCCCAAACCTAAATTCAAACACACTTTCATCCAAATCCTAACACCAAACCCACCCATCCCCAAATTTCATCCCTCCCAAAAACCTTAATTCCCTGGCCCGAAGAGACGGCGAAACCGTCTAAGGGGGCCCGCCGCCTTAGAGGCAATAGCCATGCGGCGGAATGAAACAACTGCCTAATAATAATAGAATATTTTTAGTTGACTACTACCTGTCGCAGTGTTTACATTGTGAACGACCGTTGAAACAACCAGTCTTTAGCTTTGTCATAAACAGTGAGCAGCTGTTACCCTTTATAGAGGTATATTAGAGGACCCTTAGCAAGAATATAATTAGTTGACACCCACCACTCACAGTGACCACATCAAGAAAGATTGTCAAAACAACTATTGTACAGCCTTGTACTACACAGTAAGTAGCTGTTGGTCTTGACTATTTTATATTAGAGAACCCTTAGCAAGTATATAATCAGTTGACTACTACTTGTTACAGTGTTCACATCGTGAAAGACCGTCTCACTGTCCAGTCTACAGCCTTGTCATACGCTGTAAAGAGCTGTTGATGATGATGATAATTGTTGTTTTAAGGGGCCTAACATCTAGGTTATCGGCCCCTAAGAGCTGTTGGTCTAGACTAGGGGTATATTAGAGGACCCTTAACAAGAATATCACCAGTTGACTACTACCTCTCACGGTGTTCACATCGTGTAAGACCGTCTCACCGACCAACCTCTAGCCCTGTGATACGCAGTAAGCAGCTGTTTGCAGAAATCAACACTCATAATGGAAGAACCCATTCCTAGCTATATGTGTAAACAGTTTGGAAAAACTTTCCTTCGGGACTATGATAGAAAGCGTCATGAACTTTCATGTGGGGAATTTCATGAGTGTAAAACGTGTGGCAGTAAATTCAACAATGCCTACAATGGCCGTCGTCATGAAGAATGTTATAATGTTGTGTCGGCAGCTAAAAGACAAAAAGCAGAGCCTACAAAACATTACCTACTGTCATTGGTCCCTGACAAAAATGGACTTACTGAATATGAGACATCTTTTGAAGGTCGAATTAAATCCTATTTCATTCGTTGCGATACGTGTAAGGATTTAAATTCATACCTTAAAAGAGTCCAAACAGCAAATAATACAAGCTATGCAGAAAGAACTAGCAATGCACAAGTCGATAAAAGTTAATCTTGTGGCAGAATGTAGATTCATTCATACATCTTCCAATGAAAATACAGATCGTGTTTTTAAAACAGGAAATCAGGCCCTATTTTTGGAAACAGGCTTAAGTAGTTTCTTGGAAACACAATTTACTAAGTTAACTACGGAAATGGAGGAATCTGAGCTAAAAGGCAGTAATTGGGCTTTGTTAGCAGTGGAATGAGTACGATTGAAAATAAATAAGTACAATCCCTTGCGTGGAAGCGCATATATTCCATTACCAGCAGCTATAAAGCAAGAAAAGCCTGCATTAATCCTGAAAATTTGAAAGATGAAAAGTGTTTTATGTATGCCATTTTAGCAAAACTGGTTAAAAAGGATGCTCAACGCATTAGTAAATACAAGGACCTGGAAAACAAGTATGATTTTTCAGTAATATCATTTCCTACATCGCTAGCTGTCATTCCCAAATTTGAGAAAGCCAACGACATATCCATAAATGTATTTGGACTGGAGCAAGACAATACATTTTTTGCTCAAAAGGTTGTGGATCATGAGCTGCAAGACCATCGCGACCTTCTTCTGCTAAGTTCTTCATCTGGCCAGAACCACTACGGCTTTATCAAATATGTTGTTAATCTAGTAAGACATCAGATTACCCGCTATGAACATAAGACATATACGTGTAAACGGTGTTTTATTCACTTTGATAATCACTATGGGCAACAAGGAATTGAAAAATTGAAAGAACATAGAGCTTTGTGTGTCCAGAATGACATTGCTAGGATTGAAATGTCTATTAAAAACCCCATTGTCAAATTCTTAAATGTTGAAAAAATGCTGAGAATACCTTACGTTATCTATGCTGATTTTGAAAGTATACTGTTACCCTATCAAATATGTCTACCCAATCCTGATGCAAGTTATACAGTGCCATACCAGGGTCATGTTCCTATGAGCTTTGGTATATACGTTAAACCCTCACCTGCTGTGGAACACATAAAGACAAACCTTCCTAGCCAACCTGTTATTTATCGTGGACCTGACGCTGCAGAAAAGTTTATGGACTGTTTGATCTCAACAGCTAATGAAATTGATCGTCGTTACAGCTTAAATGTTCCAAAGGCCTTAACGCAGGATCAAGAAGCAGAGTTCCTATGTTCTGAAACCTGTTATTTGTGTGAAAAACCATTTACCAAAGAGGACTGGAAAGTTAGAGAACATTGCCATATTACAGGGGAATACCGTGGAAGTGCTCACAATAACTGTAATTTGAGGTGTAAAACACGTAACCCCGTTCCTGTATTTCTACATAATATGAGTGGCTACAACGCAAATTTCATTGTAAAGCAATTGGGATGTACTACTGACAGAGTGGATGTTATCGCTAACTCCAAAGAAAAGTACATTTCCTTCACCAAATATGTGGAAAATGTTACGCTTCGATTTGTGGACACGTTTCGGTTAATGCCAAGTAGTTTGGAAAACTTAGTTTCCAACTGAACATTATACCCTGAAACAGACAAGTACTTTGGAAAAGAAAATGCAATGCTCATGACTCGTAAAGTGGTATTTTGTTATGACTACATTGATTCATGGTAAAAGTTAAGTGAAACGTGTTTACCTCCAAAAGAGGTATTCTTTAACAATTTAAGTCAAGAAGATGTTAGTCAAGAAGACTATGAACATGCCAAAAATGTGTGGAATCAGTTCAACATTAAAACTCTAGGGGAATATAGTGACCTCTACCTAACTTCAGATGTACTTCTTCTTGCAGACAGCTTTGACACGTTTAGAATCAAAACACTAGAAACACACCGAGTGGATGCTGCACACTTTTTTACTTCGCCTGGTTTAAGTTTCGAGGCAATGCTCCTTTACACAGGCATTGAACTGGAATTGCTACAGGATTACGATCAGATTCTTCTAATCGAGTCTGGAATACGTGGAGGCATATGCCAGGTGTCTCATCGGTATGCTGAAGCTAACAATAAATACATGGAAACCTATGATTCTGAAAAACCATCGCAGTTTATTATCTATGATGATGCCAACAACCAATACGGGTGGGCTATGTGTCACTCTCTTCCTTATGGTGGATTTCAGTGGGTTTCTCCAAATACTGTTGATCTAGAAAAACTAAAGGAAGACGATCCTGTAGGATACATTCTAGACGTTGATGTTGATTACCCATCTGACCTTCATGATCTACACAACGATTTACCTTTCCTACCAGAGTGTACACAACCTAAGGATTCGTCTCTGAAAAAACTAATTCCTCATCTTGGAAATCGAAGGTGATATGTTGTTCACTACATGGCATTAAAACAGGCTTTAGATCATGGAATAAAATTGATAAAAATTCATCGTGTGTTAAAGTTTAAGCAAAGACCTTGGTTAAAGGCATACGTTGGTTTTAATAACAACCTTCGAAAACAAGCCAAAAATGTTTTTGAGAAAAATCTGTACAAATTATTCAACAATGCCATTTTTGGAAAAACAATGGAAAATATCCGTAAAAGAATAGACATACGTCTTGTGACTGACAGCAAAAAAGTAGAAAAGCTAATAGCAAAGCCGACATTTATTGACAGAACAATTTATGGTCCTAACCTAGCTGCTTTCCACATGGCTAAACGTAACATTGTATTTAATAAGCCTATATATATTGGAATGTGTATACTGGATATTTCAAAAACTCTCATGCATTCCCACCACTATGATGTCCTGCTACTCTATTATGGAATGAACAATCTTAAACTCATGTATATGGATACCGACTCGTTCATTTATTTGTTTAACTCCCAAGATGTATATCAGGACAAGTTGGATTTCCTAGAACACCTGGACATATCAGATTATCCTACTAATCACATATGTTACTCTACATCAAACAAGAAAACGTTGGGGGAAATTTAAAGACGAGGCTTGTGGACAAATTATAAAAGCATTTGTTGGACTTCGAGCTAAAATGTACGCTTTAGACATAAATGGTAAAGACATCAAAAAGATTAAAGGTATTAACAGAGGTGTTGTCAAAAATTGTATAAGCTTTCAAGATTATACGGATTGTGTCATGAAAAACAATGTAAAAAGAATACCCATGAACATTATCGCTTCTAACAACATGACATATCATCTATAAGACTAAACAAAATTGCTTTCTGTCCTGGTGATGATAAAAGAGTGATTGATGCTGATGGTATAGGTACACATGCCTATGGTCATTACTTAATCATTGACCACGCTTATAGAGTTTAGTTATGAATATCAAAATCTTCTGCCTGCAACTAGCAAATACATAAAACAAAACAATTTAGGAACTAAAACAATAGCACTACAAAAATAAAAAAACAAAAATAAAAAATGGTATTCATAATTGTTACGTGCAATGCCCGTCCCAACGTTTTTAAAATCCATCTTCCCTGTATACTTGTGTTCCTTGCCATTTTAAACGACCGCCTCATGGCTTGGTTCCGTTTATGAACACGAGATGTCAGTATCTGTCGGACTTCGGCGCTTCTAGCCGAGCTTGTATCTTCCACCGATAGAGTGTGTTTGTGGTGTCCTCTTGTTTCATCCTATTCGAGTCATATTTGAAGGCTATTTATTATATTCTACGTCATGGAACAAAAGACTGTATATACATGATACCGCCAAATTAATTACATAATAATCACATTGTTGCTTGATGTGTCAAGCCTTGATTGGACAATAACAATTTACATGAATGCAGTTCGGTATCTGACTTGTGATTCTCCGCCATCTTGTGATCTTCATTGTCTGTCGTCAAGAGAATAACAAGCCGGCTGCTGGTCCAAGAGTATCGCTCCGTGTGCTGGGGGCTGTGGCCCCTAGCTTTTACGAAAAATGAATACATATTCAAGAAAAGGAAACGCCTGTGCTACATAAGAATTTAATTTCTTCTTTTCGCCTGGAAGATGAATGTGATATAGAATCGCAACTGGATGCGAACGAGTGCTTGTCATCTAAACGACGCATGTGCCGGATTAGCCATTTTTGAGGCACATTTAGTGCCATATAATATTTTTAAAAAATTGTGTATTAATTATTTTATTATCCTTGTGTCTCCACTTAGGAAGGATGTAAGGTACGTTGCATTATACATTTATGTTTATATATTGTTATGGAGCTCCAATATCGTCTTATATTAATGTTTTAATTCTGTATTTTGTTTCACCTGGTAGGCCTAATTTTTCGCCTTTACTAATGTTACCAGATATTTTAAAAAATTGTTTTCTTCGTACCTTTGGAGACACGCTTCTAGTTTATTTTACGTTGTGAATTTTTATTTATTTAGTTTTTGGGTGGTCTTTGGGATTGCCCTATTATTAATTTAATTTACGATCCGATGCACCAGCCTCATGTCAATAGTGTTAAAGCGTAATTCATTTCTCCTTTTTATTTCTCTCTGGTGATTTTAAAATTAAATTATGCTAATTGTTTGCCGTAATTCGATCGGACATGCGGTCATCTAATTGGTGGCTATGTTTGTTTTTTGTTTGGCCCGAGTGCATTCTGGTCTTGAGAGTGCAGTCTCTTGGCGCCGACCGGGAAACTCAAACATGTTGTGGTGTTAGCTTAATATGTTTTTTTAGTAACCTTGTTGGTTTAACCTTGTGTTTTTGGTGAATGTTCCTGTGTTTTTCTCAGTCAGGAATGTGTGGATTTCTTAATTAATCATATTTTATTTTATTAATTTAATTTTAAATTTTTCGTTTTGCGTCGTGGCCTGGATCTCTGCATGTCGGATCGGTATTGCGTTCTAGTACATTATCAAGCCCTTTCTCATTTATAATGCCTGTCTTCTGGTTTTCTTCCTTTGGGCTTAATTAATTTTTTTTTTAATTTAATGTTTTCGTTTTGGTTCAGCAAGCAAGCATGTAAAGCCTTATGTAGTATTCTAAAATAATTGTCTTATTTTGGCATTAAGCCACGTGCATCTTCTGAGGGTGCCTTGGCCATAGAGTTTCTTCCTTTTTTTTAATATAATTTTGTTAAATTTTTCTTTTCTCTTCCATCATTTTCATAATTAAATTTTCTTTTAAATTTTTAAGCAACTGTTGTGACATTTTTTGTCGGCGACAATTCTGTTAGTTATTGGGGGGTGTCTGTAGTCGAGCCTGTGCCTTCCCCTCTTCTCCACCTTCCTTCCACCCCTTTTGGTGTTCTTCTGTTGTGGCAAGTCTTCTGGAGGTGATTTTGCTGTGGAAGCGATGCGGACCTCTGAATAAAAGGTAAGTAGGGCCCATCCACCTTGCCCAACACCACGTGTCATTTTGGTAGCAGACCGAGCTCGTGTTCGCTTCTGCAAATATCCCCTCCTCCTTTCCCGCAGGCTCGTTTTATGGACCCTTCTGGTGCTGATGGAGCGGTTGTTGATGGGATCTGTCATGTCAGTGCACTCGATGTTGTTTAATGCTAATCCTTGTCGTTTATTTGATTTCATGTTTGCCTCTAAATATCCATGTGGTGATATGTAAGTGACCTGTCCAAAGCGAGGTGTCTGTGCTGGTTTTTATCCTGTTTGTAATGCAGCATCCCCACTGAAAAAGAAGCTCGGTGAGTGACTGGCATGTGTTCTTGGCATGGGAAATGTGGATTTGTTAGTATTCTGATAGCCTACATGCTATGAGTGCAGGCATCGAGAGGCCCTGTCTGAAGCTGTTCGCCATGTGCTTTGTGGCAATTTTGTAATTTAGCTTTCTGTTCTCGAGCCAAGCAGGCGGTGACGTATGCAGTTCTGGGCAGCATTGTGCATGATTTTGTGTAGTATTATGGCTGGGTTCGAGTGTCAACCTAATCTATGGTGTTGGTAATTGGTAGTTATGGTATTGGTGCGAAAGTGTAAACTGTCCTCGTAATTCCTAAAATTTGTTTCCTTCTGTATTGTCTGTCTGCATTCTGTGTTTTTCAAAATGGCCGACAATAATAGTGCTTTCGATTTAATTGACTTAAGAGATAACCTTGTGAATTTGGAGAGTTCTTCTGGGGTTGTACGTGAATCACCTCTGTTTACTAGATCTGAGGTTTTGGGATCGATTACTAGTAGTGGTTTGCCTGCCCCTCTATTGTCTAGTTCTGGCTCGCCCAGACCACTTAACCATGCATACGGTCATTCTTCTCATGTTAGGTCACCTAATGTTTTCCTGAGTCCTGCCGACCCATTGCATCCCAGTTCTTTCTCTAGCAATGTAAATGTTTTGTCTCCTGTAGAGGGTGTGCGAGCGGGCTACCCTGATAACAATGTCTCTTTTCCAAATGCTACATACTCGCCTACCGTTAATTATGGGTCGATTCCTCATCCTATTTCTGGTTTCTTAACTAAGTTAAAGAGTTTCAACCTAGATGACGTTACCCAAGTGGTCCTATTTTTAAAGCAAGTGGTCGAATTGGGTAACCATGCCTCGATTTTTGGGATGTCGGAAAATCAGATTTTCCAACTGTTGTATCCTGTTGCATCCGGTATGCTGCGCGATAAGCTGATTGAAGCTATCCACCTCCGCATGTCCTTAGCCATGTTCATTAGGGAAGTGTTGTGGTTTTTTGTCCCTGCGAGTGCCCTTAGTACTCTCGATCAAAAGTTCTTGTATCGTGTCCAAAGGTTGGACGAGTCCCTTAGCGACTATGTCAGTGACATTAACGTGTATGTCCAGGTATTTGCATCCCCTTTAACTGAACGACAGTTGGTGTCATCTATTGTAAATTGGTTTTCGCCTCAATATAGGTCATACATGATTATGTGTAACAGGCCTTCGTCATTCGTCGAGCTAAAACAGGTCATTATAGAGGCTATGGCTGTGAAACATGCAGATTCCCTTCGTGTAGCTAATGTTCCTCCTCTTTCCTTGATGTCTCGTCCCCCTCCTAAGGTTATGTTTCATCCTAGACCCAATGTTATGTGCCACACGTGCGGTGACGTGGGACATGTTAAGAAGGTGTGTCCGAATAACCAAGTTGTGTATCGCCAATGACGGGATATTGTGGATACCAATTCGGGTGTTACTTCTAAGGATATTTCTGTGCATGAGAATTTAGGAAAACCCTGTGAAGTTTCTGGTCGCCCTACTAATGAAAATCTTGGTAACTCTTTGAAAACTAATTCATCACGTGCTAATTCTGCTTATGTCGCTGACCTACCTAACCTGTCGGTGAGCAATGTCGTGGCAAGTCAGCCTAATACTAAACATAATGTGAAACCTGTGGTGCGGGTATCCTCGTCATCTAATTGTAATCGTTTTAGAGTGAATAATGACTTTGGAATTTCTCCTGTGGCTAAAGGAATATCCCCGTTTATTGAAATTTGTTTTAATGACGTGCCCGTTTCTGCATTGCTTGATTCTGGTAGTGTCGCATCCTTTATAAGCGAGGTCTGGTTTTTATCTATGAAGAGTGTTTGCAAATTTCCTGAGTTAGAGCCTAACAATGAATGTTTTATTTCGGCAAATTGTTCAAACTTAAATATTTTGGGTAGTATGACAGTCAAAATCCATATTCTAAATTTTTCTTGGAAGTTTAAATTTTTTGTTGCCAGAAATCTTTCTTGTTCTGTGGTCATTGGAGCTAATTTCATGTCACACGTTGGTATGCTTCTTGATTTTGGTGCTCGCAACCTATGGTTAAGTTTAATCCGCAAAGTAAGTTATCGTTTAACCCGGTTTTATCTTCTCCTGCTGTCAATTCTGTTAGTGAACCTGTGACTATTGAGTATCTCGATCTGGAGAATTTAACGAGTCCTCAAAAGGATGCCATTAAGAGGTTATGTCAGGAGTATAGTGATGTATTTACTGACAAGTTGGGTGTAACCCATTTGATGGAATTCAAGATTGAGCTAACCGATTCTGTGCCGGTGCGTTCCAGCCCGTATCGCCTTGCCCCGCCCAAGATGGCTGAACTTCGGAAGATCATCGACAAGATGTTGGAAGAAGGTGTAATCCAACCTTCTATCTCGGCCTATTCAACCACCGTATTCCTTGTGCCAAAACCTAACGGTGGTTTTCGGCCGGTGGTCGACTATAGGGCTCTTAATCAAAAGGTTGTTTTACAATCCATTCCTTTGCCGGACCTTCATACATGCTTTAGTTGGTTTCGCAAGGCGAAGGTGTTCACGATCCTCGATTTAAATTCTTCTTACTTCCAAATTCCCCTCTCTCCGGAATCCAGGCATGTTACTGCTTTTTCCACTGACTGGAACCTGTTTGAGTATGCCCGTGCCCTGTTTGGCCTATCCACCGGAGCCGCTGTGTTGAGCAGACTTCTGGACAAGGTGTTTTCAGAAATTAAATTCAAGTTTGTGTACCACTAACTTGACGATGTGGTGATCTATTCTGAGTCCTTCGAGGAACACGTTGATCATCTGAAAGTTGTACTTGATCGGTTGCGTGACGCTGGCCTTACCGTCAAATTGTCCAAAGTTTCCTTTGCCAAGCCCAAAATTTCCTTCTTGGGTCATATTGTTTCCGCATCTGGTATCTCCGTGGACCAGTCTCGTACGCAGGCCATCAGAGATTTTAAACCACCCAAGAACGCCAAGGGTGTTGCTCGTTATATTGGTATGCTGAACTTCTTCCGTAATTTCATCAGTAATTTTGCCGACCGTGCTGCTCCTCTAAATCAATTACGCAAAAAGGCTGTGAAGTTTGACTGGGGTCCCTCTCAGCAGGCAGCCTTCGAAGATCTTAAGCTTGCGCTCTCTAACGCCCCTGTATTAGCCATTCCGGATTTTGGGAAGCAGTTCATTTTGCAGACTGATGCGTCTGGTCGTGGTGTTGGTTGTGTCCTACTGCGAGAGTCTGATCTGGGTAGGCAACCCATTGCATACGCTTCTCGTACCTTAACGGACGCAGAGAGGAAGTATTCCATATACGTACTTGAGGGTTTAGCTGTGTTGTTCGCCCTGGAAAAATTCCGTATGTATCATGAGCACACTAAGTTTCTCCTTGAGACCGATAACCAAGCCTTGAGCTGGGTGTTAGGGAAACCCCGTAAAACTGGTAGGATTGCCAGATGGGCAACTAGGATTCTGTCATTCCAGTCCACCGTCCACCATATTCGTGGGTCCAAAAATGCGGTAGCTGATTCATTAAGCCGCATGTATGAGGAAACAGCCGAAGAGGATATTCAAGGATGTGAACCCGTAAACTTTGCATCACCTGTAAATTATGTCAATGTCGTTCTCAGCAATTCCCCTGTGCTTTTTGAAGATGTGAGGCGATTCCAGAAAGAAGATCCCTCCTTATCTAGCCTAATTGACCGAATCAATTCTGGTGAAGTGACCAAGCCCTACTCTCTAAAGGAAGGTGTATTGTGTTGTTCGTCTCGTCATGACCGTCTACCTAAAATTGTGCTACCGTCGGTCCTCATTCCGGAAATCTTTCGTTACTATCACGAATCTCTTATTGGTGGCCACCTAGGAGTATTCAAGACCCGAGCTAAAATCAGACAGTTCTTCATTTGGCAAAGTATGGATGGCGACATCAGGAGGCTCATTAGAAATTGTGCTTCATGTAGTATTAGCAAACCTCCGGTTTCTACTAAGGTTGGTCTGTTGTCATCTGAACCGGCATCTAGACCCATGGAGAGGCTTTTTATCGACCATGTTGGCCCGTTCCCTCGCTCTGGTCGGGGAAACCAATTTGCGCTTGTTTGCACTGACCGTTTCACCCGGTTTAGTTGGATATTCCCCACCAGACAGGCTACGACCAGTTCCGTCATAATGTGTCTTAATTCCATCTTTCCATCTTTTGGGCCATGTCAGTTCCTGGTATTAAATAATGCCAAGTGCTTTGTATCTCATCAGTTCCGTCAATTCTTATTTGATTATGCTATTTCGCATGTAACCACCACTCCCTATTTTCCTAACCCGTCTCTCGCTGAGCGAGTCAATCGTAATCTCCGTTCTGCTCTGATTGCTTTCCACCACGAGGACCATTCCAAGTGGGATTCTAATTTTTATTGGCTCAATTTTGCTTTCAACACCGCCGTGCATGAGAGCACGCAAGCCACCCCTTTTTCGTTAATGTTTTCCTTTATGGCTAATTCTCCGTTGTCTAATCTGTGGAACCTGCACGATCTCCTTTCAGACAGTTTCACGCCCGAGGATATGAGGGCGAAATTCGACAAGGCTAGAGAGAATATTAAGGTATCACATGACCAACTTGCCAAGCGACACAATGCCTGTCGCAAGCCAACTGATTTGGAAATTGGAGATGTTGTGTACGTCCGCAATTTCGAGCCCAAGGGCGTCAGTAATCTAGTTTCTAGCAAGTTGACCGCTCGTTTCAAGGGCCCCTGTTATGTAGAGGCATTCCTGACTCCCGTTACTCTTCTTATTCGAAACCCTAAGGCCAACAAAATTTCCAGAGTGCATCTGTCGCACATTAAACGAGGTGGAGAGGTTTCTAATGAGGAAATGCTACCATAAATTTTGTAAACTGATTTTGTATAATGCAGAGTATCCCTAACCTTCATTGAAGCCTTCAGGCATCTGTTCCTTCTGAAATTTTAAATTGGGTTTTAAAAACTCTACTGGGATACAACTTGTAACTGTTGGGCAATTCCCATTTAATGGTAAATTGTAAAATTGAAACTAATTTTGATGTTTTCATAGAAGATGCTAGCTTGTAAGTTGGACTCGGTGGGAGTCTAACTCATGGTAACCTTGTATTCCTGTTTCCTTGGGAATTTCAGTGGTCATTCCTCTACCGCAGCTCTTGCTAAATGTATAGTCATTCAACTCACATATTATTGAAATGTACTACTAGTCTGTAAAAAGGTAAACTTGTTAATGAAATTTTGTAAGCACGGATCTAGGTCATGGTCAGGATTTTTCTTCATTTAAATTCAACTTTGTTTCTTTTGTATAAAATGTAGTAAGAATTAGTAATTTCTGTAAACGTTTTTGAAATAATATTAACTTCTGTTTTGTAAATGGCTGCCCACGCGTCGCATGATATCTGGCACATTGCTTCCACCTACTTCGTCTAAAGCTAACAACATTGGACTTTTTGAAAATTTACCTAACGTGTCTCGGACTATGAAAGCACTGCTGGTGCTGGTGTTCTGCGTTTCTGAAGACTTATGGACAGAGTGAAGCTGTTAACTAAGTGGTTTGCGAGGTGATCAATTATCCCTCCACTGATAATCTGACCCTGCACTCTTCCTAACCAAAACGATGCGGTTTCGTCCATCAATTTGAGTTAACTGGTGAACATTATCTTCTGGAAACATGCTTGGTGAATCGACTAGTAAGGAGTACTGCCTATGCCTAGGCATATTCGTGAACGGTGTTCACGCTTAAGGGAGGGAGACTGTTATGTGCAATGCCCGTCCCAACGTTTTTAAAACCTATCTTCCCTGTATACTTGTGTTCCTTGCCATTTTAAACGACCGCCTCATGGCTTGGTTCCGTTTATGAACACGAGATGTCAGTATCTGTCGGACTTCGGCGCTTCTAGCCGAGCTTGTATCTTCCACCGATAGAGTGTGTATGTGGTGTCCTCTGGTTTCATCCTATTCGAGTCATATTTGAAGGCTATTTATTATATTCTACGTCATGGAACAAGAGACTGTATACACATGATACCGCCAAATTAATTACATAATAATCACATTTTTGCTTGATGTGTCAAGCCTTGATTGGACAATAACAATTTACATGAATGCAGTTCGGTATCTGACTTGTGATTCTCCGCCATCTTGTGATCTTCATTGTCTGTCGTCAAGAGAATAACAAGCCGGCTGCTGGTCCAAGAGTATCGCTCCGTGTGCTGGGGCTGTGGCCCCTAGCTTTTACGAAAAATGAATACATATTCAAGAAAAGGAAACGCCTGTGCTACATAAGAATTTAATTTCTTCTTTTCGCCTGGAAGATGAAAGTGATATAGAATCGCAACTGGATGCGAACGAGTGCTTGTCATCTAAACGACGCATGTGCCGGATTAGCCATTTTTGAGGCACATTTAGTGCCATATAATATTTTTAAAAAATTGTGTATTAATTATTTTATTATCCTTGTGTCTCCACTTAGGAAGGATGTAAGGTACGTTGCATTATACATTTATGTTTATATATTGTTATGGAGCTCCGATATCGTCTTATATTAATGTTTTAATTCTGTATTTTGTTTCACCTGGTAGGCCTAATTTTTCGCCTTTACTAATGTTACCAGATATTTAAAAAAATTATTGTTTTCTTCGTACCTTTGGAGACACGCTTCTAGTTTATTTTACGTTGTGAATTTTTATTTGTTTAGTTTTTGGGTAGTCTTTGGGATTGCCCTATTATTAATTTAATTTACGATCCGATGCACCAGCCTCATGTCGATAGTGTTAAAGCGTAATTCATTTCTCCTTTTTATTTCTCTCTGGTGATTTTAAAATTAAATTATGCTAATTGTTTGCCGTAATTCGATCGGACATGCGGTCATCTAATTGGTGGCTATGTTTGTTTTTTGTTTGGCCCGAGTGCATTCTGGTCTTGAGAGTGCAGTCTCTTGGCGCCGACCGGGAAACTCAAACATGTTGTGGTGTTAGCTTAATATGTTTTTTTAGTAACCTTGTTGGTTTAACCTTGTGTTTTTGGTGAATGTTCCTGCGTTTTTCTCAGTCAGGAATGTGTGGATTTCTTAATTAATCATATTTTATTTTATTAATTTAATTTTAAATTTTTCGTTTTGCGTCGTGGCCTGGATCTCTGCATGTCGGATCGGTATTGCGTTCTAGTACATTATCAAGCCCTTTCTCATTTATAAAGCCTGTCTTCTGGTTTTCTTCCTTTAGGCTTTTTCTTTTTTTTAATTTAATGTTTTCGTTTTGGTTCAGCAAGCAAGCATGTAAAGCCTTATGTAGTTTTCTAAGATAATTGTCTTATTTTGGCCTTAAGCCACGTGCATCTTCTGAGGGTGCCTTGGCCATAGAGTTTCTTCCTTTTTTTTAATATAATTTTGTTAAATTTTTCTTTTCTCTTCCGTCATTTTGATAATTAAATTTTCTTTTAAATTTTTAAGCAACTGTTGTGGCATTTTTTGTCGGCGACAATTCTGTTAGTTATTGGGGGGTGTCTGTAGTCGAGCCTGTGCCTTCCCCTCTTCTCCACCTTCCTTCCACCCCTTTTGGTGTTCTTCTGTTGGGGCATGTCTTCTGGAGGTGATTTTGCTGTGGAAGCGATGCGGACCTCTGAATAAAAGGTAAGTGGCCATCCACCCTGCCCATCACCACGTGTCAATAATGAAAAATAAATAAAATAGAAAACAAAATAAAAAGAATATATATAAAAATGTATTATGTGTAAACAGTATACATGTATTTAAAATAAAAATATTTTATGGACACTGCTTGAACATTTCTAATTACTACACGACTCTCCCCACTCCTAATGCAAAATGAACATGTAAAACTCAAATTGGAAAAACATGTTTCCATATTGATAAAATAGAAAAACATTAAACTGAAATTTTAAAAACTGTAAATGGGAATTTGGTTAATAGACAAATGTGTGAACAACAAATTGGAAAATCCATGTTTCTATATCACGAAATTAAAAAACTTTAAACTGACATTTTAAAAACTTTAAATGGGAAATTGTGAAATTGATTAATGTGTAAACAACAAAATGCAAAAATCCATGCTTCCATATTATGATAATGAAAAACTAAAAACTAACATTTTTAAAATACTGAAAATGGGAAATTGGAAAATTGACAAATGTGTAAACAACAAAATGCATAATCCATGTTTTCATATTATGAAATTGAAAAACTTAAAACTGACATTAAAAAACTGAAAATGGGAAATTGGAAAATTGACAAATGTGAAAACAACAAAATGAAAAAAATACCCGGTTGGGGTAGTGATCATGTTGTACAGTAGCCTATAAGACTAGCATAAGGATAGTTGCATGTGCCCTTATATACTTTGTGTGTGTGCATTAGCCTTTGGATTAGCTTAAGTTAGGTTTGGTAAAGTTAGGTTTGGTGAGGTTAGGTATGTGACCTTGTAGTTTACTCTTTTCGGAAAATGTAAAATCTAAAATCAAAAAACTTAAATGTAAAATCTAAAAAAATACAAAAAATTTAAAATGTAAAATGTAAAATCTAAAAAATGTAAAATTAAAAAATCAAAATCTAAAATGTTAAAATGTAAAATGTTAAAATGTAAAATCTAAAATCTTTAAATGAGTTTTCTGTGGGTTAGGTTAGGTTCGGTTAGGTTAGGTTATAACCAAGGCTTCATAACTTAACATAACGAAAATGGTTGTTTGGGTAGATTATGTAACAAAATGGGTCTTGGTCACATTGTGGTCGTTACGTTTCGTATCCGGAAGTCATTTGTATCGCATGGTAACGTTATTGGGATATATAACGTTATTCTGATATTGGTTATCGTAGAAACGAAATAGTATTGTCCGACAGAAATAACGTTATTTGAATAAGTCTCTCGAAAAATATCCCCTAATACCGTTATTCAGACTAAAACGTTCTTTGGATATCGGTTATCGTAGAAACGAAATACTAGTGCCCAACTGAAATAACGTTATCGGAATACATATCTCGATAAATATCTCCTAATATCGTTATTTGGACTGATAACGTTATTCGAATATCAGTTAACCAAGGAATGAAATGGTAGTGCCTGCCTGAAATAACGTTATCGGAATACATATCTCGAAAAATATTCCCCCAATACCGTTATTACGACTGATAACGTTATTCGGATATTGGTTTTCTCAGGAACGAAATGGTAGTGCTCACTAGAAATAACGTTATTTAAATAGATCTGTCAAAAATCCCCCAATACCGTTATTCGGACTAATAACGTTATTCGGATATCGGTTATCGCGGGAACGAAATGGTAGTGCTCACTATAAATAACGTTATTTGAATACATCTCTCGAATATTATTCCCCCAATACCGTTATTCGGACTAATAACGCTATTCGGACATCGGTTATCGCAGGAACGAAATGGTAGTGCTCACTAGAAATAACGTTATTTGAATACATCTATCGAAAAATATTCCCTCAATACCGTTATTCGCATATCGTTTATATATTACAAACGGCATCATCGATTGAGAATGGCGCCATTTTGATACATTTTGCGTTGGAGAACTCCATAGAGTAGAAAGAGTGGAAGTGTCACTTTGCGACCTACGTCGTGTGAGGTTCTGAGTTTAGCCGCGAGGTTAATAAATACTCGGAAGTGCTTACCGTGATAGGGTATTGTATTTTATCCTACTTTTCACATTTTGCAAAAATGAGGAAAAAGTAGACTTATGAGATCGATCTGGGCAAATGTCTGCCTGTCTGTCCTTCTGTCTGTCTGTCTATCTGTGCCCCTTATCCCCCTTATCAACTTCTAAACGGCTGAAGCAATCAAAACCAAATTTGGTATGAGTAAAGATCTATATCTGAATATCTCAAGGCCATGAAAATGAAGTCAGTGCTACCAACTGCTGAAAAACCGCAATTGAAATTTGAGCTCCATATTGGATATCTTGGAAGGTATGCATGGGAGCTATTCCAAAATTGGCACATAATTATATAGATAATAATATTTCAGTTTAATTTCCAGGAGGCCATACATGACAGTGTTGGCAAAATGATTCTAAGCATGCTGATAGGTAAACTTTTTAAATTCATATAACTTCTACACTATCAATTGGATTTCAACCAAATTTCGTATGTACTATGTGTACATAACCAGATATCACTATGCGTATTCTTAAGAGCAACCAGCTGCTGACAACTGTTGATAATTGTTGTCCCTACCTTTTTACCCTTATATTAATATATCAGAATGCATGCAAGCCAACAACTCTAAACTTTGCACACGTATAGTACCTTCCATTCTAGATTAATTTGGAGTAACTAATATTATGCCAATGCCGCTAACATTATTCTAAGCCTGATGATAGGTTCAATTCTAAAATGCATCTAACTTCTATACATACAAATGGATTTCGTCCAAAATTGGCACAACAATAGATCATAATATGCCAGATTATTTCTGACCAAGACATGCATGACATTGCTGCCAACATGATTTTACGCGTGCTGATAGATCCAATATCTAACAGCATGTAACGTCCATGTTATCCATTGAACTTCAACCAAATTTTGTATTCTGTATCTTAAGAGATGGAACTAAAAATATATTAAGTCACCAGGGCTGCCAACTGTAGTGCAGGTATATTTCGAACTAATTAGAAATTTTGATATTACCAACTTAATTTCGTCATTAACTTAGATAGTTCCATATAGATTAATCATTGACATGAATCTTTAAGTTTAAGAAAAATAGGCTCCTTAGTTGTCACGGAACTGCTTGTTGAACTTGCGAACGTGGCGAATGTCCGGAAAAACACTCTTAAATGCGCTTTTGAAGAAAGGAACAACAGACCGACACCACTTGAAATACATAGGCCTAGATGGATAGCAAACGACCTGAAGCTTAATAGAGATCAACTACTAGCGAATCAACTAGACAACGGGGAAAATTCAGTGTACATTAAATTAGTGTACACCTTACTTTATGAAAACATATTATCTCGACATGAAGGTGTGAAATCCTTCCGGCTAGCTAGCGGTAACACCACAAAGATAACTATCACTGCTTCAGACTCTTTAACGAAGCGTGTGCGTGTCTGTTTAATCTCCTTCCCAAGTCAACAATGAAAGGCTCCCCCGCGTGCTTTCTACGCATGGAGTTGTCAAGGACATACGGAACGAGTGCTGGAATGAAGTATACGAATTTCCTGCTGTAAGTAATGGCATACGTATTGTAACAATTGAACTTAAATACCCCATTCCATCATATTTGACGTTCAATGATTGTAAAGTTCTGTTAACAAATGAAGGACAAGCTAAGTATTGCTTTTATTGTAAAGAAACCTTCCACTTACAAATAGACTGTCCGAACTGAAGGAATCGCCCGGTACTTCATGTCAGACAACAAACCTACAGCACGGTGCTGGGTGAGTCTGATGGGAGCTACACTACCGACATGGAAACTGCAGTACCTTCCCCTGAATATCCAGCCATACAGAGGCCTTTCATAACAGGCCCCATTCTACAAACACATATAGCATTGCGGAAGTAACTCAACCATCAGATAACGTAGCTGAAACATCCCTGACTACTTTACATAGCAATGAAGAGGGAACTGTGACGTCACGATCGGACAGCACGGAGAAGGGACACACCAGCAGGCAACTCAGCAGTCTGTGCAGCAGCCAGTTACTACTAAGACTAAATGTCCCGATTTTTAGTTTGTAATTCTGACACCACGTAGCAGCACAAAAGTGAGACAATTTCTGTTTTAAGTTTTCTCTTGAATGAAAGCTCGTATTTGCGATGTCAAAACCACTATGCATACTAGAGTGCAATAGAATTGATATCAATTCAATGCATTTTCCAACATATGAAAAACAAAGACGTTACTAGCAGTTTTTTATATTTCTGCTTAAAATATGGGGGGAAAACTGGTAATACGAAAACGGAGATTTATTTCCTGATTCCAAAGCATCTTTCATAAATAAAATCGGGTGAATGGAATCGTCGGCATTAGTTTGGGAATTGTTTTGAAAAGGGTGGTAGAAGTAGCGGCGTGGCTACACAAGATCTCTAGCGCAAGGAAAATGATGAACATGCCGAGTTGACGAATATTATAGTTCGGCGAGTTACATGTACAAGTGCCTAGGCGTGGAACAATATCTGAGCAATAAAATTATAGTAATGTCACGCTTATGTAACGTTGACACAATGTGTTTATACAGATACTTTCTTACTTCCTCAAACATTCTTGTTCTTGTTCTTGTTGATAATAATACATTGTAGGGGCTTGGGACATCTTGGTCATCAGTCCCATGTAGTTGACTATGTGTGTTACTGTATTAGAGCCAGGGATGGGGCAGGTGCCCTGAGTCTTCAAGTACGGTAATATCTCGGAATTTACCTGGAGGGAGTGTGGAAAACCCTGCGAAACACAAGACACAACTGAACTTCAGGTGCAACCACAATGGTAGGTTGATTGACAGGTGAACTAATCAATGAGAGATGTTGGACTGATGACAGTTTCCAAGGAAAAAAATCATAAAATAAGAGGGAATTTCTGAATAGCAATAAACATCTGCTGTAAGAAACATTGTTTCAGTTCCTTATCTTTTCTTTAGTTCAATACGCCAATACACAAGCTCTGCTGGGACTTTTCTTCGTTTTCTGTGAGCGTACAAAGGAAGTGGATATTTATGCAGGACGCTTGCACCTAGAGAACATGCGCTTGACTGTCGTCAGTATCTATGGAGACCAATTTTCCATTTTCACAATGGCTACGTCTTACTTTTCCACACAACGCATTGTTTCCATTTGAATTCGAACGCTCTTCTCTGAAAAAAGTTGTCACTGAATAGTTCGTGGTCTTGTACCCTTACACTTATATATTAGAAGTTCAAAAAAAGACTAAACCCGTGGCGCGACAGCCGTTGAAGAGCCTAGTTCTACCAAGCAACCGCTGTTCAGCCATGTAGCTTGCAGATTGTGGGGTGACGTTTAGTCATCCAACTTGTACAGATAAAATATAAGTGAAATCAAAACTGCTCAGTATTTTACACATTCTCTAATGCAAGCGTAAAGAAATATATAATTTCAAATATAAACTAGGGAAAACAAATCTTATGTATGTGTAGAGGTTTTTCTTAGGGCCTGGCTTCCTTTTCTTGGCACAGTACTTACTGTCGACCAAAATATTATGTGCACTCGAGTTTGAAGGTTGTTTGTGAAGTAACCAATAGACTTACATAAAATCCACTAACAGAATCATTTTAGTCATTCTATTTTACGTTAGTACATGTAGGTTTGGAATTTTTTATTTATATTTTTTTATCGCAGTTGAAACACAAAAGGTGACCGTTTTTAAGCGTGTTTCAACCATGCGTCACATTTAATAATTATTATCTCACAAACCCGGCATCAGATCGAATCCAAATTTTAGCACAATATACATTGGAATGTTGTATAACAGGTTTATTAATTTCAATTTTTTGTGTTCAAGAACGAAAGTTGTTATAATTTTTTGTAAGGTAACTATTTCTCGGCTCGGGGTCGTTGTAAAATGTAGTTCTTGGTTGCGTTGTAATCCTTATACATCAAAAAGTTATGTTTTATGACTGTGAAATACGTAAATTAATTCACTTATTTTATATCGGTTTGTATTTGTACGGAGAATTAAACGCTCCGGGAAATGCTGTACAGCGTTGCTGATATGGAGCCCATCACTTCCGATCGAAGCGCGCCATCTTGGCAACGTTCATAACGCAATGGGGCAACAAGTACCTTTACTATAGCGAACAAGAAGACGAATGTGCTGTGTGGACAGACATTCAAGATAAGTGAAGAACTCCAATTACAATACAAATTGTCAGTTGTAACTCTTCAGTCAGTCAACACTAATTTGCCCAATAACTGGGAGGGGTACAATGTATAGGCTATACAGTAATATGTAAATAACATTACATGTATTAGTTTATGGTCACGATTATAATGCAGCAATTTTAGTGATCTTAAATCTAATACATGTTTTTTTTCAGGAGTGTTACTTACATCTTATATACGTTGTACCCCGCCCAGTTATCGGGTAAATTAATGTTGACTGAAGAGTTACAAATAACAGAAAATCGACTGTGGTAGTACCGCGGCGTATATGGAGTTCTGTTTCGGAGGCGGGTTACTCGAACAACAGGGTTGAGGGGTCATTCCTCTCATTTCTACATTCTTTATTCTTACACTTCCGGAAATTTCGGGGGGCTTGGCATTCCTTACTACTTCCTTCTTACCCTCAGCACATTTATACTGACCTTGGCACGAAAGCAAACCCCTGTGCCACTTACAGTATTTCGTTTCGCACTGCAATTAGTTCTGCGTACCTTCCACTATGTTATTGTGCTTAGAATTACATTTTGCTTCCATTTTAATTTTCGCGCTTACAATCAGTATCATTTCGCACCCGAATATTACGCTCATGGTGAAATTAAAATGTTAACGCGTCCACAACCATTTTGTTTCGCATGCCAGACCAGATTTAATTTCAGACATGAAATGATATGTTCCATGCATCTTAAATTCACGCCGAGGGCGAAACTAAATGCGGTTTGGGAATTTTGTGTCATTAAAATAAACCGTGGCACTTTTTTTAACGTATGGCTTTTAGTGCCGGGAGTGTCCGAGGACATGTTCGGCTCGCCAGTTTTTTGTAGCTGCTTCGAGACGGACACCCAATGGTTGAGCTACAAGTACCGTTGGGGAGGAAGTTGGAAAGGAGGGTCGAGGAGTTGGAAGGTAGCGGCTGTGGCCTATAGTTAAGAACAACCCCGGCATTTGCCTGGAAGGATGATGGGAAACCACAGAAGACCATCTTCAAGGTTGCCGGCGGGGGGATTCGAACCTCCTCGCCTCCCGGATGTGAGCGACTGCCAACAGTCATGCCGCAACGACCTCGGCTAACTCACCCGGTACCGTGGCACTACAACCCATGAAAGGCCTAGGCCTACCAAGCGACCGCTGCCCAGGCATCTGCAGATATTGGTCAGCGCATCGGGTTCCCTCGGCCGTTAATCTTGGTTTTCGTGACTTTTAGACAGCTAATCTCGAGGCTGAGCGCACCCCGTTCCAACCCACACGTCCGTTTCTAAAATCACTAACGGAGCCGGGAATCGAACCCGGGGCCCACAGGAGAGAAGCAGGCACGCTATCCCCAACACCATGGGGCCAGCAATTTTTGTCATACTAGGAGCAAAATTAACAGTCGTTAAAAATGTTATTTCGCGCCGGAAGCAAAATTAAGAGACTGTAGCGGTTTTCATTTCGTGCCAGGAGCGAAATGAAAAGTCTTATATCGAATTTTATTTCAGGCCAGGAGCAAAATTAAAAGTCTGTAAAGAATTTTATTTCAAGTCGGGAGCGAAATTAGAAGTCTGTAATAAATGTTATTTCGAGCCGGAAGCTAAATTAAAAGTCTGTAATGAATTTTATTTCGAGCCGGGAGCGAAATTGAAAGTCTGTAACGAATTTTATTTCGTGCCCGGATTGAAATTGAAAGTCTGTTTTTTTATTTCGCGCCGGAAGCAAATTTAAAAGACTAACGGTTTTTATTTCACGCCAGGAGCAAAGTTAAAAGTCTGTTAAGAATTCTGTTTGTAGCCGGGAGCGAAATTAAAAGTCTGTAACGGATTTTATTTCACGCTGGGAGCGAAATTTAAAGTCTGGTTCGAATTTTATTTCTCACCGGGAGCGAAATTAAAAGTCAGTAATGCATTTTATTACGCGCCGGAAGCGAAAATAAAAGACTAATGAATTTTATTTCGCCCCTGCAGCGAAATTAAAATTCTGTTACTAATTTTATTTCGCGCCAGGAGTGAAATTGTATTCCTTTGATAATTTAATTTCGCGACGCTAATTTAAATTGATAATACATTTCGTTTTGCATGCCAGTCCTGCCTTGAATCGGTTTTGGTGGTGGCTCCATTTTGCACCTAAAATGTAAAACTAACTGCACTTAATGACCTTAATGCTCTCCATCAGTCGTACCTATATGTACATCGTACATGTATATGATCTACCAGAGATACTGTCCAAGAATAAATTGCCGAAAATAGAACACCTAACGAACACTAAAAATAATAGTGTTGCAGGTAAAATAAACTAAGTAAGAAGTAATTAAAGGGATCGATGAACTAAAAACAGGAAAAAAAACTTAGGAAATTAGAAGTCGTAAGTACAAATAGTAAAATTTCAAAGGATCACTCAGAAATATCCAGAACTGAATAATAATTCAGAACTAGCCATCACAGTCACAGTCAATTGCAACATCGGACTAGATGCTCAGGAATCCCATACCGTCAGGTAAGGGGTAAGGTCATCACTCCCTCACTTGACTTTCGCTCCCCTTTCCTGCTGCTGCGGTGGCCTTGGTCGAGCTTGTGGCGCGCCGTGGCCGCCTGCTTTAAGCGTGTGTACAATCCCGTATGAAATATCTATATATATATAGTATATATAAATGAATTGCTGTTCGTTAGTCTCGCTAAAACTCGAGAACGGCTGGACCGATTTGGCTAATTTTGGTCTTGAATTATTTGTGGAAGTCCAGAGAAGGTTTAAAAGGTGAATAAATATAAAAGTTGTAGCGCACGAGTAGATTCAACAAATGAGCGACGACGAGCGAAGCGTTTCAACTAAGTCCCGTATGCGTTCATATACTATTCGTCTGATTGTGATGAAACTTGGGTGGGATGTTGTGTACACTTCATGGAAGGTTTCTGGCTTAGTAAATCCACTTAAAAATATGTAGCGCACGAGTAGATTCAACAAATGTGTGACGACGGGCGAAGCGTTTTAACAAAGTCCTGTATGCGTTCACATAGCCTACCATTCATCCGATAGCGATGAGACTTGGGTGAGAGGTTGTGTACACTACAGGCAAGGTTTCTGGCTTAGTAAATCCATGTTATAATAGGTAGCGCACGAGTAGATTCAACAAATGAGCGACAACGAGCGAAGCGTTTCAACAAAGTCCCGTATGCCTTCATATACTATTCGTCTGATAGTGATGAAACTTGGGTGAGATGTTGTGTACACTTCAGGGAAGGTGTCTGGCTTAGTAAATCCACTTAACAATAGATAGCGCACGAGTAGATTCAACAAATGAGCGACGACCGGCGAAGCGTTTCACATACCATTCGTCTGATAGCGATGAAACTTGGGTGAGATGATGTGTACACTTTAGGGAAGGTTCCTGGGTTAGTAAATTCACTTTACAATAGGTATCGCACAAGTAGATTAAACAAACGAGCGACGACGCGCGAAGTGTTTTAACATAGTCCTGTATACGTTCATATACCATTCGTCTGATAGCGACTAAACTTGGGTGAGTTGTTGTATACACTCCAGGGAAAGTTTCAGGCTTAGTTAATCCATTTTACAATAGGTAGCGCTCAAGTAGATTCAACATATGAGCGAAGGCGCGCGAAGCGTTTCAACAAAGTCCCGTATGCGTTCATATACCATTTGTCCGAAAGCGATGAAACTTGGGTGAAATGTTGTGTACACTTCAGGGAAGGTTTCTGGCTTAGTACATCCACTTTACAATAGGTATCGCACAAGTAGATTCAACAAATTAATGTGTAACGGCGTGCGTATCGTTTAAAAAAAATCCGTGTGCGTTCATATACCATTCATGCGATTGCAATGAAATTTGGAGAAATGTTGTTTCCACTCCCGCAAAGATTTCTGATTTAGTAAATCCATTTTACAATTGGTAGCGCACGATTAGTTTCCATTAATGGGCGACAGCGCGTGCATCGTTTCAACCAAGTCCCGTATGCGTTCATATAACATTCATCCGATTATCATTAAACTTTGGGGAGTTGAGCACAGTCCTGCGAAGGTGTATGAATTAGTAAATCCGTTTTTCAACGGGTGGCGCACAAGTAGATTCAAAAAATGAGTGTCGTCGTGCAAATCGTTTAAGCAAAAACCCGTATGCGTTCATATGCCATTCATCCGATTGCGATGAAAGTTTCATGAGTTGTTGTGTACACGCCAGGGAAGGTTTTCACTTAGTAAATCCATTTTACAATAGGTAGCGTACGAGTATATTTAACAAATGGGTGACGGCGCTCGAATCGTTTCAACAAAGTCCCGTATGCGTTCATATACCGTTCATTTCCTTGCGATGAAAATTTGGTGAGTTGTTGAGCACGCTCCCATGATTTTTTGAGATAGTAAATCAAGTTTACAATAGTTTAGAGGTGGTTAACGGAAAAAGAAAATCAATATTGGGAATCCAAAAGCACTTCAGCAAACAAAGTTACAACGCCAACACTTTCTTTGATTGGCATTGCAACGCATGCCGGGTACAGCTAGTTACCTTATAAAAGATGCTGGAAGTGTCGTCCTTCCTGGGTTATACAGGCATTGTATCCGGTAAACACATTTTGGCTCACGCGAGTGAGTTCTTTCACTGATTTTGTATTTTATGTTCTTTATTGATAGGGTTACCATAATATTTTTAGGCCAAATCCGGACGTCGGATTTTCCGGGGGGTCTGGGGGGTTTGGACGAACAAAATGAAATGAACTGAACTTGATTTTATAGGTTTACAATCCCTTTACAATTTCATAACATGATTACATAAGAATATACAAAAACATCAATCAGTGTTCATCATATATCATACTGATCCCTTGAACAATTTTTTCTCTTCTTAGATTAATCTGTGCTGGGTCCAGGGGCAGGTTCCTCAATTTTCCTTGCATCGTATTTTTCATTAGAGCTGACTTTCTTCAGAAATGGCTTGTTATTTTTTATTTGGTCGTGGAACTCTGAGCATGTCATATCACTATTTGCCTTGATAACTAGCAGGCCTCTGACAACTGCAAGAGATAATCGTCCTCGCTCAGCTGTCCATATTGCTCCCACCATTGAAAAAATTCGCTCAGATGGAGCTGAAGTTCCAGGCAGACACATGGCGAATTCTACAAATTTGTAAATATTCGCAAAGGACACATTGCTCTTGGAAAATACTTCAAACAATTGTCTCCACTTTTCATGAGTTTTAGGTTTTTTTTCTTTTCGCAGGGCGTCCCATTCGGGCCTCAGATTCTTCAAAACTTGAATAAGTGTCGAACGTTCATCAAATAGCTCATCCACATTTATTGAATCTGGTATGACACTGACTACTGTCAGAGCACTGTGTTCCATTTCATCCCAAGAAGGGACATGTTGTAGTGTCAACCCCTTGAAGTGTTTAGCTTTGTCAAAGCTGCTTTCCCAAAGTTTCAAGTAGCTAATGCCAGCTTGATAAAAACCTTCGGCACATTTTAAAAACTCTTCTTCCTTGCTGTCATTAATAGCTTCTTCAGTTTTCAATTTCCTTAGTAATTGTTTAGCAGCAATTGGTATGTAATTGTCAGCCTTCCTTTCTTCCAGTTTCTCAAGTAATTGTTCATATATTTGCGCCGCTTCTGTAGCTGATATTTGATCAGACTCGACTTTCAATATTCATAGTTGAAACATATGCAGACATCCGTGAACAAATGTTAAAAGCAGTTCATTGACTGGGTCTTCAAAAAATGATTGAATTGTTGCAGGGCAGATGTTAAGTGATGAGAAATATGCTTTCAAGGGCTCAAACAAAACCAATAATCTTTCTACTGCTGGCATCAAGCTTAAAAATCTCGTATTGCCGTGGTAAAGGATCCTTTTGTACTCTACTTCTACAGATTCACAAAATTCTTTCAATGCAGTCACTCTAACAGTATTTGGAAGAAGTATTTGTACACTTTCACAACGATTGCCTCGACGTCCACATGTAGAGCATCACAGGCATGCTGCACTGCGTTATGCAGAATGTGCGCCGAACAGCCAATGCCAAGAATTGGCCTTGAGAGGGCATTTTGAAGTTTGCGAAATACATTTCCTTGGCCCTGCCTTTTAACACCACCAAAGTTGGTATTGATGTTGTCAGCGCATAGGCATACGACCTTGGAGTCAATAGAGAACTTTTTGATGCTTTTTAAAACATGTTCTACTAAGATATCAGAGGTTTCACCTGGAAGATCATAAAAAAATAACAGCTTCACGTTAACACCTTCATTTTGGTTAAAATAACGAACACAAACAGGAGTCAATTTAACCTCTTTTCTGTTTGAACTGTAAATTGTTAGTGTAATGAAATTTGCACCCTTCAGATCTTTGAGAAGTTTGTCAAATATGTAAGGGGATATTATATTTACAATGATGGCTTCGGTCTTAGTACGAGCTCCCGAGAATTTCGGTTCAAAAAGCTTTTTAATCAGTTTGGCATTGCAATCAGACGTTTTGAAACTAAGTCCATGCATTGCAGTATGGTAGGCAAAAGTAGCTTCTTTTGCTGAACATTGCAGCTCAGCATCAGTGGCATCAGTATTTTTAAAAAATATGTTTTAACACTTGCCGAGGACGCTGCTTGATTCGCCTTCTTATGTCTTTCAGTCTGCAAATGATTTTCTATATCATAGCGTCCACGATGTTCCACCGAAAATTCTGAATTGCACACCGTACACCTCACGCGATCATTGCTATTTTGGCACTGTCTCAGAAACTTATATTCTTCTTTAAGTTTGTCGTTAAAAACACACTTACGCTTCGGCATTTTCCCAATTTATAACACTACTTTGTTGTTATGCACTTAAAAACTACTGATACTGAAAACTAATAGCATAAAACGTCTAGAAATGGACGCAGTCCAGCAAACAAAACAGTAGCGCTAAACTGACTGAACGCACTCCTTCCAAATAAAATGGCGACAGGAGCGGCACACAGAACAGGTGCAGCCGCCTGAGCAGTCCTGGTGCTCAATGTGACCAACCTATATGCGGTGTGAAGTAAAATTTCCCCAAATATTTGCCACGTAATCGGTTTCCGGACAATTTTTAAATCCGGACGCCAAACCGGACACATGTTTAAAATCCGGACTGTCCGGACGAAATCCGGACGGATGGTAACCCTATTTATTGAGCACTGAGTCAGTAGGCCTAGTGGCAAACTTATTTACAATTACGTGAATCTGTGCTAGTGAAAGTGACACTTCATCAGGAAATTGCTGAACTTACCCACCGGGCCGACTCGTACTTTAAATAAGTTTTACATACAAAAATACGATGTTGCAATGATAACTGTCACAACATGTTACCATCTGAGGTTCAGACTGGCGACTGACAACACCTGCACGCTTATTGCAAGGCCAAGTTTGTACTATGCGCGCGCTTTCAATACTACAGCAGGGGGCCGTGGGGCGCCAGAAACTCGGCCAAGCAGTAGCGAATAACAAAACCGCCGCTTGTCGTTCTTACTTAATATGAAAGACCCTATATGTAGACCATAGAGTTATGTACTATTAGATGACTATTATTGCGTAGGTTCATTATTCAAATGTTGACTTCTATCGCATGATTGGGACACAAGATATAAAAAAATAATTTTAAAATTTTGCACAGCTGCCATCTTGAGTGTATGTAAACAATTTAACAAAATTAGATATCAGTTCATTATAATGTATATAAACAATTGCTGTACCTAGTTTCACTGCGTTCGGATGGTTAAAGCGCCAGAAAAGTCTATTTAAATGTTCAAATTCACTTGGCCGCCATGTGCGTTTTGTAGTTAACAGGTTTATGAAAGTCACTTAAGTGACTTTTATCACCGTACAAAATTTCAGGGTGATATCGGTGACAGTTTTGGAGATATAGAATGCCAGTGAGATATTTCGCACAGCCACCATGTTGAATTGGTGAAACATAATAAGCTTTGAAGGGCACGATTGGGTTCGGCCAAAATAGTAGGCCTAGTATGACCTTACCGAATTTCATTGAAATCGCTCCAGCCGCCTAGATTTTATTAGGTGGGGTGTGGGGGAAGAGGGGGAGGGGTGGGGGTGCACACCAAGGCCCGGCGTAGGTGCGTGACGTCATGTCATGTCAGTAGGTAATCTGTGTCCTTGACTCTCCCCGCCTGCCGCTAGCTACGTGTGCGAGTGAGCTGTGTATAGTATGTCGTGGTACCCTGCAAGCCAGGCAAGTGCTTTTAGGGCCATATGACCCAGGCGCACACTGTCAGCACTGTCTACGCTGGAGCTCGTCAGTTCAGGGGCGCGTGACCAGCCTGTCGCGGTTGGATTTCTCGAAGTCGTTCTTCTCTTTTCTTCATATTATTATTATTATTATTATTATTATTATTATTATTATTATTATTATTATTATTATTATTATTATTATTATTATTATTATTATTATTATTATTATTATTATTATTATTATTATTATTAGACTATTATTATTGGCAATAAAATGTTATTGGATACCAATAGACTACGTCTGTTACTGTTTTCGAGTACATTGTAGATCAATTCTCTATTATTGAATGGATTCATTTGATACCAAAATTATGCTTTTTATATTTAAGTTAGGCATACCCAAACACGATAAGTTATTAAAAAATGTTGATGTTGTTTCTTTCCCTTATTCGAAACGTACCACAAGCTTTCAATTCTCTTTGAAGCCTATCGTTAGCTCTAAACGACCTGTCTTGTTATGCCGATGGTTACTTCACATCTGATGGTGGGGTCCAGCATAAATGTTGTATCCTTCTTACGGCCAATAACAATTATTATTCTATTGTGCTTTTGCTTCTAACACGAGGAAGACACGAAAACATGGATCGCGTAACATTTCTGAAATGTTACAGATGCATCTTAGATCTAGGTCGGTGATTCCTAACGTTTGTAGTGAATCCCCTTCTTAATTTTGGTGTTTGAACGGAGCTAGGTTATCAGACACTCCACAGTGTTTGTAGCATACAGTCTCACACAAGAGCAACCATTGCCTCCACCTATTTGTGCTTGGCTACTCCCTTTCATCTGTACTACTTGATAAGTTGTTCTCCATAAAATATGGTGATTAGACACTTTCGCAATCAACCAGCAAGTTCATTTTGTTTTTTCCATACATCCGCTTCAGGCTTAATTCTCAAGTATTCCTTTGGTTCCTAACTAGTAAATCGCCGTCTTCATCGTAACCACCATCTTCATCATCATCACCGTAATGAAAACCTCATTCGTTGTACAAACACAAATTACGCACCATGACACCTTGCCCTCAAGCAATTCTTGCACTCTCTGTATATATGTGGCACGGTGTCCCTACATGATGATTACTATACTTTGGATGTTCATTCACTGAAAATTGCGAAATTAGCTTCGAGGTTTTCCTATGCCCAGAACATAGAATGCTATGAAAATCAAATGTTCTTGAATACGATGTGTGGATTACATATAAATATGCAATTGGATTAACTCACGACGGCTACTTGTAGCATTGGCCTTTGAGAATATTTTACGGAAGCTATTCTAACAACTCTACGAGGTGAGTTTCTCTCCGAGTTCCCATATGAATGTTCGAATTGCAGAATAAGAATGTAGAAAAAAAAGGAAAACTTGTGCTCACTGACCTGGTGTAAGTCCTCGAAATGAACACCCCTTTGATGACTTACGTATCATCGATACCATTTCAGTACCTCAAACCGAAATTAAATTTCTTGGCAGGCCAGGGAATCAAACCCGGACCACCGACAGCAAAGAATGTTAGCCGTTACACCACAAGGTGATCTCTTTCATTGTCAGCGCAATCTATTGCACGATGCCATGTAATTTCAGCACGAACTATAATAGTACACCTTTCTTCGTATTTTTGGCATTACATAGGCCCTGGTAAGTTAGAGAGATGGTTCGCATACCATAACCAAAGAGCCGAATAGTTCCAAAAAACAACAAACAACCGAAAGAAATACCGACAAGCTGGTAGAAAGACAGACAACATATTTTGTAATTTTCAGAGCAAAATTGTTTTACAATGAATAGCACTCTTGGTCTCCATACTGTTGAAATAATGAAAATTGTCCTAAAACTTCAAAAGTGAGTTGGATTTCATGTCAACTTGCTTATTTTGCCGTATATCTTATGTGTAGGTAAATTCCATGAGTTATTGTTTCAGGCGATGTTGAAAATACGAATAAAAGATATAAATTACCTCAGATTGCGACGGAATATTGTTCAGTTTAAAAGCCTGATAAATTTACTAACGCACGTTTCTCGAATTCACATATCCCTGAACAGCATCAATCTAATCAGTTGGTGAATTCAGAATCTTGTTATTGAAATACTGTAGACTATAGCTTTATAGTCCTGATCTAGTTTTTTTGTTCTACCCGTAATTATTTAGGTTGCTATGAGGTAGGGGATGTGGTGAGACAGTTTCCTAGTGGGAATGATATTACGGATAGATGCTCTTCATGACGTCAATCTCATTAGAGGAATTAATGACAAATGAAATTAATGAGGTAAGGTAATGGTTGTATGTGGTATTTCGAGTTCGGTGTAGTCTGACCATGCACGTTAGCGTGTGTAGCTACGTCGGCTGGTTTGTGACATTATGTCAACAAATTAAAAAATATATTTTAACACTCCTGATTCCATACTGGCCCCTGTTACTGTCACATGCATGATTACCAATATGCTTGATTTCATTTTTAGGATTATTATATCTCGCTGCACCTGCTACATCACCCAAAAGTAGGGGCAGATGATCTCATAGTTCCGCCTCTTTAAACAACAATAACTAACCTAACAAGTAGTTCCGTGAAGAACTATACAGCCTATTTTAATATATCCTACTTATGTTAATTGCCTCTATCAACATACAAAAGTTCAGTTTGATTGCTGTAATAGATTCGCAGATATTGAGAACTGGCTAAATATTGCGCATGGTCGCCCTGTTGGATTTTTATATCTGTAGGTCTTAGAGTTATGTACTGTTACATGAAGTGTATTCTGTACGTGTAGTATTCAAACTTCAATCGCATGATTAGGACACAAGAAGTAAAAACGAGATTTTAAAATTTCGCACAGCTGCCATCTTATGGTTATGGAAACAAATGAAAAAATTAGATGCCAGTGGATTAACATTTGTAGAAGGATTTACTGTACCAAGTGTCACTGCACTCGGATGATTAAATTGCGAGAAACGACCATGTGAATATTTATACTTCGCGTTGCCGCCATGTTGGATTTGTGATCACCAGGTTATTGAAAGTCCTATAGGTGAACTTATGTCCATAGCCCCTATGAAGATTAAAAATTTAGTTTGATTGCTGTAATAGATTCGCAGATATTGAGATCCATCTAAATATTTCGGATGGTCGCCATGTTGGATTGTTATATGTATATGCCATAGAGTCATGTACTGTACCCGTAAATCCGGAAAGTAGCCTGTTGGCATATCCATTGCCCCAGCTGAATCGCCTATATTTAACAGCACCGGCCTATTACTACATTAGAAATCGCTCCCAACATTGGCCTTTAGGGATTTGCATACAGCAGTTACAAGAATATTGTGGATAAACAACAAACTACACAGGGCACACCTACCTTTACTTACGCTCTCGGGGACTGGGAACTCAGCTTCGCCTACAATACATCCACAATACTCTATTCCTTATATTTAAAATGAATCACACGCCAACAGCGACAGATAACAAACTGAATAAATTTATTAACAATGGTAAACTAACCTAAATAAACAAAATAACAATAAACTAATCTAATAACAAAATAAAAATTAAAACCACACAATCATACACACTTCCTTTCTACTACACATCTTACTACAATGCCGTGCGAAAAATATAAGCATAAAAGTCTTGGTTTGTTTAGGCCTACACTACGTAAAAAGAAAACGTTTAAGGAAGGCTCTTACATTCATGGCATTCTTGACAACTGGTTACATTCACTAGCACGCGTCTGGAAAACGCACGTGCACTAGCCTGGCTTTATCAATGAAACGCTAACACCACGCTGCATTCAGAACTAAATACAATTTATACAAGGCTGTGAATCTTCACCTGCTCATATTATGTCACACCGCTCTCCAATCTTAACGGTGAATCATTCTGGCTAGCCTACATTGAGACTGCTTTGTGTCCGTTTAAAATACACGTAAAATTAACATTCAGATCTTACAAAAATGCTCATAACTTCTATGTTTCATTAACAATCATTCTGAAAATTTTTTATACAATCATTCATTCGCACCCCGAAATTGTTCTAGACCAATCCGGTTCAACAATTACTCTTAACAGTGGACAATCATTCATAAAACATATCTGCTCACAAAACACACGCTATTCCAAAACAATCGATTAATAAATCCTACCAAAATTATTTAACTAATTAAATCATTTCCGAAAAATATTTACATGTAATTTGTTCATAATAATATATACTATTTAGTGTTGCTAACACGTTACTTTCAAGATTCTGGCTTCTCGGTTACAATGCAACTCTCAATTAATTATATACACTGTTTTCCACATAATCATTCTCTAACACTCCGTAGTTTTGATATACTGCTCACACATCGTCTTATATAGGTTTCATTACATTTTCGGTCTAATACAGTCGACTGACTAAGGTTAACTGTACGTAATTACATAACTTCGGATTTAATAAAATTTAATAATTGTAGCATTGACATGAGTAGACAATCGTTCTCTAGTTGTATTTCCGCTAAAACCCTTCTGTCAACACTGCTAAAACGTTATTTCACATGAACATGATCCATGCCTTCTTATCAAAGAACAACAATACTTTGACTTCCCTTAAAATGCGGAACTTCCTTCGCACGAGCAATTCATAGCTCGACAAATCCTCATATAACAATATATATGGCATAAACAATTATCATCCACTATGTTAAACAATAACCAAAACGGATTAATTGTTATTAACATTTCTTCTGTAGGAACTTCTCTCAAATAAAGGCATGACCCACAGTATCATTTCACATGACTACTGATCTACAATTATACATACTTAAGTTCTTTAAACGAAACTTCCAATCGTAATGAGCGATATTAGACTGTCGTGATTGACCTCGTAAAGTTTACTCCACAAAAAGATAATTAACTGTTAACTCGTCTGTCGCAAATACATGTAATAAAAATAATACTCCTGTCTCATCTCACTTGTCAAGCTTTAAATTGTTTATCGTTGTAATATCAGGTCGACATAATGACGTGATGTTACACAAATAGTGTAAATTAACACACATGTTATTTATAGTGTCAAATAGAATTCAATCTTGACCGGGATAAACTAGCTTTGAATTCCAAGCCAAAGATTTGAATAATCTTCTATCAAAAGGTATTTCCTCTAACATATTAAATGAACATAGCTCTCAGCTTTACAAATAATTAAAAAAGGTTTGTCAACGTCGTAATGTTTTTCCACTCTACACAAAGAATGTTTATAGGGATTAAGACTTCGGTCTTATCAAACGACTAGTATTTCCTAGATCGTCGACAGTTTATGTACAATAATGATATAAAAATATAATTCGATGTTTCTTCTGTACTTGAAGTTAGATGTTGTTACATTAAAGTGCTCAAATTAAATTTAAAAAGAATTTAATTTGAAGCTATGACACAATGTCAGAATACTTGGTTTAAATCAAATTATTAAAATTCGAGAGTCGGAACGACTAGTCTACTATGAGACAATATGATTCCTCAAACAAAATTTTTAATGTCAGTTCCACAACTGATCCGTGGAATAAAATTGAAAAATAGATGAAAGGCAATCATCTCCTAAATAATCTTGAAGCATAAAAATCTCAGCACACATCTGAAGTGTTAAATACATGAGGACACTGAAATACATGAAATGTGAAGATATGGACTAAGATCGTTGTCTCAGGATGTCACTAATCAAGCTCTATACTAAAAATAAGACACACAGCTACCTTATTTGGACGAAAACTTGAAGATCAATGTAAGTATTGCCACAATACTTTAGACGTTTCCTCAGTTCAAGATACTGAGATGGATTTGGATTCGAACCTCGGATCTGCGACCTCAGAGATAGGAAACGTCCCTCTCTGGAATTCACCAACATTCGCCTGGGCTCGAACGACATTCTTCTGGCAAATTCTTCTGTGGTTGCTGGGCTACCCATAGCATCTTGACAAATCTCTTCTGTAGAATCTTCATTCTCCGTCGCAAATATGTATCAGCCTCATCATTGGAAAATAATTTATAGAAATATTCATATAAATGGTGAATGAAATATTCTATTGCTCATTGATGTTACATTAGTGTTCGTAGACTGACGAAAATGTACAAGATGGACCGTACACTACGTCTGTATTCAAGAATACGTTGTCTAACGAAGTTCCATCGTTGTATCTTAACTTCTGCTAACGAATAATTCTCTGGCGCATGGCTATTTAGTTCATCATATCAACAATGTTAATTATGTTGAATGAAACCATTTGAAGAATAATGATAGTCATTATAATAATGTTTATTTGCTGCGCCTATGTTAAAAGTTCTTCGCTACTGTTCACTTGAACTGCGTTCGCCAACTTCACGTTGCAATCTAAAATGATATTCAGCTTTATTTCCAACACATTTGAAAATCTGTCTTAACAGGCTTATATTGTCGAAACGGTAAATTTAAAAACGCTCCACTTTCAACTGAATGTAGTATTCGACCTGTTCTTTATATATGTTCACTTAGTTGAACTCAAATCTCAATTATATAAGAGATATACTAATTTCAATGTTCCTCACAACTTCACATAAAATGGAAGTGCGGTAATCTCCTACGATCTACCTTGCTATCCTCGCGTCTCCACAAGTCGACAGTCGTCGCACTCGGACAAAGCTTTGGGATCTCCGTTAACCCAGTAAAAACACTTCCTCACTCTTCAAAGACTGCTGGAATAAGACTTTCGATCCTTGGATCTCCCCCTCCAAGTCGAAATTCTGGCGGCCATACCTATCTCCCACCATAATTTTAGCGCGTGGATTACTAATGCTTATTACTGCGTAAATTAACCGATCTGCGGTTTTTAAAGTATCAGACATAATTTCTTTTAATATTCTCTCCATTACCAAATAACAAAATCTTCTTCTAAGGGCCTAAATGCATAATTTCACCAAATTATGTAGTTGAAGTTGATCCCGTCTTCAATAAGACCTCTTCTCATTGGCTCTGGGCTGGGATCCAATAGCATTCGACCTGTTCTTTATATATGTTCACTTAGTTGAACTCAAATCTCAATTATATAAGATATATACTAATTTCAATGTTCCTCACAACTTCACATATAATAATATTTATAATATTAATTTCCAAACTCACTGTTGCTATGCCAATTTTAGCCTTCTAGAAGCGTCTATTGTGCAATATATCACGTGATCGGGCTCTCCCACGGCCTCGAGCTTGTAACACTACCCTCCTGTGTCACACTTCCAGAATTTATATTTGCTGGTTACATTTTATCATGGGGATGGAAAATACGCTCATTTTGTCCAAGAATAATTCAATTTTCGGGGGCAGTACCATTAAAGGAAAATTATTGCAAGGGTTCATTACTCAAACTCTCACTTCGATCGCATGATTACGACACAAGAAATAAAAACTTAATTTTAAAATTCGCACATTTGCCATCTTGAGGTTATGTAAACAAATGAACTAAATTAGATACCAGTGCATTACAATGTGTATAAACATTTCCTGTACCAAGTTTCATTGCGTTTGGATCATTAAATCGCGAGAAAGGTCTATTTAAAATTTTCAAATTCGCTTGGTTGCCATATTCGTTTTGTAGTTAACCGGTTTTAAAAATCTTATAGATGAAATTCCAGTAGTGCCCTTTATCTCTGTACAAAATTTCAGGGTGATATCGCTAATAGTTTCAGAGATATAGAATGCCGGCGAAATATTTCGCACAGCCGCCTTCTTGAGGTTATGTAAACAATTGAACGAAGTTAGATGTCGGTTCATTACAATGTGTATAAACATATACTGTACCAAGTTTCATTGCGTTTGGATAGTTAAATCGTGAGAAACGTCTATTTAAAAGTCGCAACTTCGCTTGGCCGCCATGTTGGTTCTGTAGTTATCAGGTTTTCAAAAATCACATTGGTGAACTTCTAGTAGTTCCCTATATCACCGTGAAATATTCCGGGGTGATATCGGTAAAAGTTTCGTAGATATCGAATGCTGGTGAAATATTTCGCACAGCCGCCATGTTGGATTGGTGAGACGTAATAAAATTTGAAGGGCACGGTCGGGGTGGTGTGGAATAGTGCTATGAACTTACCGAGTTTCATTGCAATCGCTCCATCGGTTTAGAAGTTATTAGGGGGGGCACACACCATATCACACACACACGCACACGCACACAGAGACAGACACACTGACAAAAGGTAATCTCATAAGCCTATTTTTTCATAAATGAAAATAGGCTAAAAAGTATGCAACTTCTTGTATCCTTGTTGCAGATCTGGTTCATGTACGTCGAAATATCATGTTTTATACGTCTTCGGCGTGTTTCTTTAAGGTGTGACTTTCCCACTATGATATTTTTGTGCTCCCCAGGCACAAAATACGTTATGAGCACGGCAGACCACACGCATATGACAAAATGTTGGCTCCAGTGCGCCTAGTGTCCAGGCTCTGCGCTCAGTACTAAACGTACTGCAGCACCCCGTCAAATGGACAGTGCTTGTGCGACTAAGCGCTGCAGTGCTAGTGTGATGTCGTGCTGCACTGCTCAGAAATAGGCAGAATAGGGCTGCGCTTCACCTGCTAGCACTGCTTCACCTTGCCCATTGCACGGCCCTGGTGCACACACACGGACAAAAGGTGATCTCATAAACCTAGTTTTTCATAAATGGAAATAGGCTAAATACGAGATTTTAAAATTCGCACAGGCGCCATCTTGTGGTTATGAAAACAATTCAGTTTGATTGCTGTCATTGATTAGTTGACATTGAGAATCGTCTAAATATTTCTAAATATTTGTAGACCATAGAGCTATGTACTATTAGATGACGATTATTGCGTACGGTAGGTTCATTGTCCAAACGTTGCCAACGATCGCATGATTAGGACAGAAGAAATTAAAACTTAATTTTTAAATTTCACACAGGCACCATCTTGCGGTTATGTAAACAATTGAGCTGAATAAGATGTCAGTGCATTACAAGGTGTATAACATTTGCTATACCATTTAACGGCGCTCGAATGGTTTAATCGCGAGGAGAAAAAAAAAAAGATCTCTTTTAATGTATCAACTTCGCTTGGCCCCCATGTTCGTTTGTTACTTAACAGGAATTTCGAGAGTCCCATCTAGTAGTTCATTTTATCACCGTACAAAATGCCAGGGTGATATCTGTAATTGTTTCGGAGATATGGAATGCCAGTGAAATATTTCGCACAGTCACCATGTTGGATTGGTGAGCTGTAATAAAATTTGAAGATCACAGTCGGCGTCGGACAAAATAGTACTATGACCTTTATCATCTTGGCTTACAGGATTGAGCCGCGTGGCATATCGGTTATTCTTTCCCGACGTTTCGGCTGACATTGACATGACATACACTTCAAGCTAATGCTACGACTGTCTCCTGACGATTGGACGACGTTGGATAACATAACCGCAAGGCAAGCAGATTCCATATTACAGAAAACAACAGCTACACATATAAAGGAATTTGACTTGCTGCAACAAAGGCAGAAACCACCTTCAACGTATGCACTAGATAGGAAGCGCATAGTGATCAACATGTCATCCCTGCCATTGAACGAGCCAAGTAAGGACCTGTTAGCCAAAGGACTTAATTACGCAATCACGCCAAGACGCCCTCCTACGGAAGATCTTATCTGCGGGGTAGAAGCTACTATCCGTCATCTACCAGCCTTAGAAACAGAAGAAATTAGAGCAGAGGCCTCTCAGATCATCAAACATGCCAGGCCCTTTTCAAGCAACATCAGCAGGGAAGAACGTCGGGCCCTTAAATAGCTACGAAGCAATGACAGCATTACGATTTTGCCAGCAGACAAAGGGAATGCTACGGTTGTATTCGACACCCAAGACTACGTGGATAAAGTTCACAACCTCCTTTCAGACACAGCTTATAAGGCGATCCCGAAGAACCCCAAAAGGAAGATAGAACTAACGACGACGCGGCTAATTAAGGAGTCATCTATTCCAGAAGAGAAGCAGAAATCCCTAGTACCTCGCTACTCAAGAACTCCCACGTTCTACGGCCTACCTAAAATACACAAGCCCGATGTGCCTCTGAGGCCTATAGTTAGCGCCAAAGCGTCTCCAACTCACGCTCTGGCTAAATATTTGAACCAGGTACTGCAGCCATTTTCCCCTCCGCCAGCCTCCCACGTGAAAAACTCGCAGCACTTTGCTGATATCATAGCGAGTATAAGCCTGAGTGACGGTGATCTACTGGCAAGCTTCGATGTGGAGTCCCTATTTACCAGGGTGCCTGTACCTGACGCCATACAGTTAATCAGGGAAAAACTTACAGCCACAGGAGGTCCAACGGACTTAGTGGAGTTAGCTGAACACTGCGTTAACTCCACAGTCTTCGTATTCAATGGGCAGATGTTTCAGCAAACGGAGGGAGCAGCCATGGGTTCCCCCTCTCTCTCCACTACTGGCTAACGTGTTTATGGCTAACTTCGAAGAAGAAGCGATCAAGGAGAGCCCATTGAAGCCTAAGTGTTGGTTCAGATACGTAGACGACGTCTTTTTGATATGGGAACATGGACGCACCACACTTCAGGACTTTCTAGACTTCATGTGCTCCAGACATCCGAGCATCAACTTCACAATGGAAGTAGAAGAAAATAATCAGCTGGCCTTCTTAGACGTTCTGCTCTATAAACGAACAGATAACACACTCGGACACAGGGTCTATAGAAAAGATACTCACACAGATCGGTACCTACATGCTAACTCAAGTCATCCTCCATCGCAGAAAGAAATGGTAGCTAGAACACTCCTCACCAGAGCCAACCACATTTGCGATAAGGATAGCGTGAATGAAGAAAAGAATCATGTTTGGAACACGCTCCTAGCTAATGGCTACAGCAAAGGACAAATAAATAGGGCCACACGGAAGGTAGAACAAAGCCGAAGTACTGGCAAAAAGAACAAAGATAGGCCCCACTATAAAGCCTTTCTGCCGTACGTACAGGGGTCGACAGATAGAATCGCCAGGCTGCTCAAGAAACACGATGTTACTACTGTGATGCATCCTATAAACAAGCTGACGCAAGTGGTGCGTAAATCAAACGAGATAAAGCTGCCAAACCAGGACGCAGGAGTTTACAAAGTGCCTTGCTCCTGTGGACAGGTCTACATAGGGCAAACAAAAAGACGCGTTTCCATTAGGATTTCAGAGCACATTCGGGACACGAAACAGATAAACTACAGATCTGCAATAGCTGAACATGCTGACGTCCCGAGACACGCCATCGAATTTGATAGGGCCGAAACTGTTGCTAAAATTCCCGGATACCAAAAAAACAGGTTAATTAGAGAGGCAATAGAGGTCGTGAAGCATCCCAATAATTTCAATCGTGAAGATTGGTTCAAACTCAGCAACATCTGGAAAGTGCTACTAGCGCGCGACTGCCAGGGGCGGGGACCAATCAGCGAGCAGCGTGACGTCAACGCAGGGCAAGCAAGCACATCTGACTGGCAACAACCGTTAGTTTGAGTACGGGCACCAACTCGTACCTACCCATGATTAAGGCTGCTGCAATTGTGCCCAACTCTAGGAATGGGTATTCCAAGTTTCAGACACCTAGATATCAAGGGAAAGGCTGTAGCCGCTTTTGAAAGTTCAGATATTTGAATATCGCGCTACATTGCTTCGAGAAGGATTTGGAAGGAATTTACCGATACTTGCATGTCAAGTGACGTAGCGAGTAATAGCAGACGTCGAGGCTATTTATTGATTAAATAGTTAACCATGGAGTAGAGACTTGAGACTGGGATCAGATTACTGGCACGGCCAAATAAAAGAGAATGCAATTAGTATCAAGTAAATCGGACCAGGGATACCAGAGATATGAGGATTTCTAGATTACAACGTGATGACGCGTGACCCTGGCAGTTTTGAATAAAAGCCGGCTGGAGCAAGCATCGATAGCTCATTTTCAACACAAGCCCTTGCCTAGCAAGGTGCATCTACGCTGAGCCAAGGCACATGGTTGCCGGATCTACGCACAAGTTCTTTTCAAAGTCGTGATAGTCACGAAAGTGCTGCGCTACGAGGTGGAACTTAGTAAGTTTACGGCGAGGAGAATCACTGAGGTGATTGACTTTTCTACAGACATTGGTGGAAATATTTATATTTCTACATGGACATATGCTAGACTTTGTCTAGAATTAATACTTTGTCACAGTCCAGTAGTAACATAATACTTGGATGATTAAATCCATTTCAGTCAGTTTTCATTTTTGTAACTAGTTAACCACTTCGATCTGTCAGTACACTGAAGACTGGTCTATAACGGTGGCGTTCATTAGTCTACGCAAGGGAAACTACAAGTTGCTTAGCGCATGGTAGATGGTGATATAATAAACCATGCCCAGGGAACGATCTTCAGAACAGCCGTTGATTGGTTAGACTGTCAGTGTTTTTCTTGTACTGATAAGATTACCGTGAGTTATGTTACAACTGACATATTTAAGAAGAGATCACTTAGATCTGACCCCATTTAAACAAACTGTTATGGCTTTGATAGAAGCCTGTATTAAAATGGAACAACAGTTAATTCAAACGTCAAGAGATACTACCACTATGTCTTACTAGACGGATTGTGGGTATATAATGGCGGCCGATACAAGGATTGTACATGCTTGTCCGCTAGGGCATGTCTATGGATAAATCTGGTACAGACCAGGTTTACTACGCTTCAAGACCATCAAGAAATGTAAGCCACATTTGAATTATATTATGCCTAGCTAATTGGAACAAAATATTTTTCTGCAGATGACCAACACATTTATTTTTCGTCGTATTTAAATCTTGCAATGATTTACGCAAGACTTGTTAGAGTTATTCTGAGCATTTTCAGCACTCAGAACAGTTTAGGATCGATGACCGAGCATTTCGAGCATTTATTTGAATATTTCATATTTTTGGGAAATCACGGTAATCAGCCGATGTAACTGTAGAAGTTAAAATTATTTTTGTTGAGGAATGGATATTTTTTCCATATTCGAAGGTTCGAACATGTGGATTCTCACATAATGAGATGATAATTAAACATATTTAAAATAATATAAATAATAATAATAATAATAATAATCCACTAATAATAATAATTATAATTTTTATAATTTTTCTAAATAATTCTTGGACATTATATTTTCTAATAATCATATGTATTGAGAGAGAGCCTATGAAGTAGTTTAATCATTTCTAGTCTGGAACAGGAGATTTTCCGAAGGAGAGTGGTTAGCGCAAGCCCGCATTCAACCAACATTTCAGTTCTGGTTGAACAGTTGATATTTGCAATGAGTGAAGTATATTTTTCAGATAACACGGAGAGGCATGAAACGGGAAGCAATTGATATTTGTATCAAATAGGATATTTTTGTATTTATATAAAATCATGACGTAAATACACTCGAAAGTGAAATAAAGATTTTCATAAGTATGGTAAATTCACGGGTTGAACTGAATGGTAAAATAAAATAAACTTGTAAGTTTATTAATCTTCCAGTGTTGATAACAAGCAGAGGCTTGATTTATTGTATAAATTTGGGGAAGAAAATTTATATGTGTGGAGTAGTTGAAATGCCATTCCCAGGTGCGCATGTTAAGTCGCAGGAATGAATAGGTTTTTTCGAGCATCAATCAAATAGCAGGTTCGATGGCTCAGGTTTATAGTAGGAGTATTGGAACTACACATTTCGTCGTATGAATGACCCGAAGGTTATTTCTTTGAAACCATCAGTTCTTATTTCAACTTTGTTTACGAATTCCATTTAGACTTTGATTTTGCTAGAACCCGGATTTGTCATGATAGTAGTTTATTCTTCTTCAGAGGAAGACCTTTGCCGTTGTTGTTGTAATATTGTGTTCTTACACAAATAATAGAATGGGCCACTGCCAATTAAAAATAATTCTTTAACCACGAATAATTTGAAGGATATTTTCAATCCTAGTGCCATGAACTAAATGAATTCATTATAAAACTACAATTCTAATTTCCGCATTCTGTCGAAGAATTGCAAGTTGTGAAAATTGCTAAAAATGGCCATGAATATAAATATTTTTATAATAATGATTCCAAGTGGAAAATTGAATAGTTGAATGGTTCAACCATGTATTGATCAAGTTGATGATTCAGAAATCATGTATTTTGTTAGGAACTTGAAGTTCATAATCGAGTCACTTCTCGAATGTTTAATGTCAGAAGAACAATTAATCGTTGTTGTGCTTCGCACAGTTCTTCGATGCTATGCTCAATGGTCAAATACTTTTCAGATGTTATTAATATATGTAAATAATTTGTGCTGCTTCAATGATGATAATATTTTTCGACGATATATTTTTGAAACTGGAAAAATAAGTGAAAGTTAAAAATTCTATGAACATTTATTCTACGAGTGTTAATATCATGTAAATTTTCAAACAGTGATCTACAATATTTCCAGTAGAGACAATTAACTTTGAACTGGAATTAATCATTAATAATTTTGGAACACGGTCTACAGGACTATTAATCAGACTTGTGTTTCCAAAAAAATAATTGTCAAATGTGTTTGGAAAATTTCTGTATATTGTGTAAATAGGAGTGTGGGTCGCCACACGTGAGTGATGCTACTTTGAGCATCGTTGCAGTCAATTTTAACTTCAAAATAAACTGAGATAATTTTACAGGATGTGTTACTCCCAATTAAATCTCCTTCTATCCTTATTGTTGCATTGAGCCAAAAATCAGCAAAGCATTTTTTTAATTTGATGTCGTTTTTGCGATTTGCTTTAACCCATCTGGCGCTCCGGGATATTTTGACTCTCGTGCTGACTGATTATTGGTAAAATGCATATGTGGTCGTGCGGACTCCGGTCTAAACGGGCACACAATGTCAGTCGAAACGTCGGGAAATAATAACCGATATGCGACGCGGCTCAATCCTGTAAGCCAAGATGATAAACTTGACACCGGCCGCGAAAGCCTACGAACTAAGTACTATGACCTTACCTTATCGAGTTTCGTGTTGACCGACTGAATAGCTTTCTTCATTAGAAATAACCATCACTGAAAAATGGGTTCTATCACTACTAAATGAAAATAGGATACCAAGTAAACCAAAAGCAAGAACGGGAGGTTTCATTTAGGAAAGAAATAATCTTATTGGTCACAAAGGAGTGAAAGTTTGGTGTGTAGGTTACACTCTGCCTTATATGCCAACACTGCGAGAAGGTGAGTTCGATTCCCATCTTAGCTATCTTAGAGGGTTTTTCTGTGGTTTCCCACTTCCACTCCAGGAAAATGCGTGGATAGTTCCTAAGTCAAGGCCATTGCCAACTCCAAAAATAACGAAGTTTACCAGACTTCAACTACATGGGACTGATGAACAATAGGCTATGTTCCAAACCCCTATATGAAGCAACAAGAAATATTTCGAATCAATGGGATCCATCGTATTGATTTTAGGAAACATGTTTCTAACGTAGACTACAGTATGACCGCGATCGAAACGAGCAAGGTGCCTTGCCCTGTCTGATGGGGCACGCGCTCAGATTGAAATCATTATGTTGATTATTATTGATATTTCAAGAAGTAATTATCCTATGTTTGAATAAATAATTGGCCTGGAATTACATATGGCTCAGCATCGTCAGTTCACGGTCACCTTCCATGCTTGTCCGGGTAGCGGGCAAATAGACACTTCCATAACGTTATTGACGAGATTCTTTTCTGAAATAACGGAATCAATTTCTCCGCTTAGAATAATGTTACTGATAGCGAATAGCTGGTAAAAATCGCCTGTATACCGTTACTAGACTTATAACGTTGTTGGTGGGTTCGCATTTCAAAATAACTGAATTAATTTGTCTACCCTGAATAACGTTATTGATAGCGTATGGCTGGTAAAATTCGCTCGTATACCGTTACTAGACTTATAACGTTATTGGTGGGTCCGCATTTCTAAATAACGGAATTATTTTTCTTCCATGAATAACGTTATTGACAGCGCAAAGCTCGTAAATATCGCTCGTATACCGTTACAAAGCTTATAACGTTATTGGTGGGTTCACATTTCTAAATAACGGAATTAATTTTTCTGCCCTGAATAACGTTATTGATAGCGGATAACTGGTAAAAATCTCTCGTATACCGTTACTAGGCTTATAACGTTATTAGTAGGTTTGCATTTTGAAATAACCGAATCGATCACTCTGCCTGAATAACGTTATTGATGACGCGCAGCGGGTCAAATTCGTTGTCATACCGCTACTAGATTTATAACGTTAATAACGGGAGCACATTTTAAAATAACGGAATCTTTTCCTCTGCTGGTTATAACGTTAATAGCACAAACCAGGGACAATTATAACCCCTTATTTCGTTGCCGCACTAAAAACGTTATTCATATACTATTTGCTTTGGGTACGGAAGCAATAACGTAACAAAAATTAATTCGTTATTTTTGACAATTCTGTTACGTTATGAAGCCTTGGTTATAACTAAGTTTATTATTTGTGCTCTCCCATTTGCTCTTTTTTTTCTCCCACTTTTTTGCTCTCACTTTTTTGCTCCCACTTTTTTGCTCCCACTTTTTGCTCCCACTTTTTTGCTCCCACTTTTTGCTCCCACTTTTTTGCTCTCACTTTTTTGCTCCCACTTTTTTGATCCCACTTTTTTCTCTCACTTTTTTGCTCCCACTTTTTGATCCCACTTTTTTGTTCCCACTTTTCGCTCCCACTATTTGCTCTCACTTTTTGCTCTCACTTTTTTGCTCACAGATTTTGCTGTTACTTTTTGCTCCCATATTTGCTCCCACTTTGACGTTAGGTTATGTCAGGTTAGGCTAGGTTAGGTGAAGTTAGGTTAGGTTAGGTTAGGTGTGGTTAGGTTATAACTAAGTTTATTATTTGTGCTCTCCCATTTGCTCTTACTTTTTTCTCCCACTTTTTTGCTCTCACTTTTTTGCTCCAACATTTTTGCTCCCACTTTTTGCTCCCACTTTTTTGTACCCACTTTTCGCTCCCACTATTTGCTCTCACTTTTTGCTCTCACTTTTTTGCTCACAGTTTTTGCTGTTACTTTTTGCTCCCATATTTGCTCCCACTTTGACGTTAGGTTATGTTAGGTTAGGCTTGGTTAGGTGTAGTTAGGTTAGGTTAGGTGTGGTTAGGTTATAACTAAGTTTATTATTTGTGCTCTCACATTTGCTCTCACTTTTTTGCTCACACTTTTTGCTCTCACTTTTTTTTGCTCGCACTTTTAAGTTAGGTTAGATTAGGTAGAGTTAGGTTAGGTTAGGTTAGGTTAGGTTAGGTTAGGTGACGTTAGGTTAGGTTAGGTTAGGTGAAGTTAGGTTAGGTTAGGTAAGGTTAGGTTAGCGTGTTTTATGTGTAAGTGGTTGTGTGCAGTGACCATTTTGTGTATTAGCCCTGTGCTAAAAAATAATAAATTAAATATTAAATACATAATAATTTATAAATTAATAACAAATAAATAACGATTTGAAAAGCCCGCCATTAAAGAGTGTGGTAGCGTGTGGCGGCCAATTTGCGCATTAGCCCTTGCGCCAGCTCTGACTGTCCCCTCCATAAGAATAACATAGGACTGGTTGCGCGCGGCGGCCATCTGGTGCATTAGCCCCTGCGCCAGAACCGCTATATTTATCCTACTCACCCGACCTTACTACTTGTGCCTCCGACATGCAGTTAAACTACGATAGTAGAAGAGAAAGCATAGGGGATTGGATAAGGAATGTCATTTAGGACTTAGTGCCTGTCCGATCGCGGTCGCGATTTACCAGGCATAATGAGTATTCATTAACATTGGTATATATTAAATAAGTGCACATATAAATATGTACACATATATAAGGGTTGGATAGTAGGGCCAGGGAAAACCGCATAGACAGAAAGGAAAGATTGTCTACACGTAAAACCTGGCGGCTTGGTTATTGCCACATGCAAGGAAATATGGGTATGGAAATGAGTAGGTTGTTGTTAGTTGGGAGAAGGTATCATGCACCAGATCCATATCTGTCTTCTCGCCTGTTCGTCTCCGGGAAATCCGTTAGAACTCGGCACTGGTGGGATCAGCGCGGGCCTTGCCGGCTACCAAGCAGAGGAACAAGTATCCGGAGAGCCTGCGCCACTACCTGGTACTCCCTGGTACCGAGCCTCCGTCACCGGAGAGTGGAGGGGGGGGGCTCATCTGCCGGAGCAGGGGCCTAGCGGGCGGTCCACGGGAACGAGCCACCTTCCTCTCTGCTCTTGCCATGGACCTTTAGACTGGGTAACTGCGATGGGATGACGGATGGTCACCCATGCAGTTGGCGCACACCGGTGCGTCTCGCGGGACCGTGCAGCTGGTGTGATGATGGGCACCTGAAGACCGGTTTCAGCGGACTGGAGAGCCACAAGATCCCTGGGAGTGGCCCCATCTCAAACCGCGAAAACACTGTAAAAGCTGGCCTGAGCGGGGCTTCATACCACCCGATTGTAGCGGCTGTTCCTGGCTGCAGCTGGTGGCCTCGCGACGTCCTGGCTCCCCTTCCTGGGAGTGCGGCGGACGACGGTCCTCTGGGCTGCTGCGTTTCGCCTTCTTCCGCTGCTGTGGGGCCGTCCTGGTGGCCCCGGCCGTCTCTGGTGTCCCCTTCCTGGTGGTGGTGGTGGGCGCGAGTTGCCCCGCTAAAGGCCCCACCTGGGGCTCTGGTAGTTGTTCCTCCTGGATGGCGGGCGCGAGTTGCCCGCTAAAGGCACCACCTGAGGTGCTGGACGTCCGTCCTCCATGGTGGCGGGTGCAGATTGCTCCGCTGAATGCCTCGCCTGAGGACCTGGCTGCTGCGTCTGCGCTGTCATGGAGAAGGTTGGGGAGCCCTCCTGGGTCCCGAACGCAGCTGGCGTCGCGACGTCGGTCTGGGTTGTGGCGTCCTTGATGTAGTCGATGCTGGGGCTGAGGACGTGCGGAGGGCACTCAAGCCTGAGACCCGGTACCACTGCGACCTGCCAGGTTAGAGCTAGAATTTTGAGGTACGGTTGGTAGGACCCCCTTATGTGTGGCTTGACCAGGACTCCAGTGGGTAGGTAGGCTTCGATGTCCTCACGTTCACGGTCAGCTCCTCCCGGCAGAGCTGCGTGGCACTCGTCCAGACACTGCTTGACCCAGTACCATTCTTCTTCCTCGGGTACTCCTGGCCTGTAATAAACAAACATACCCCAGGCACTGGGGTCGTTGCTGTATGCTTGCTCGGAGCCTGGGGAAGTGGCCCCAGGGCGCCCATGCGCTGTGTTCGAGCTCACATTGCTCGCCCAACTAGCCCGGGGTTCCGTGGTGCTGCTGCTGTCCGTTCGCGGGGGGCTAGCCGTTCCTGGTGTCCAGCTTTTCTCGGACACGGCTAGCTCGGAGGGGCTAGAGGAGGCGTCGGTTGACTCGGACCGCAAGGAGACCTGCGTTATGTCCGGGCTACCTATGCTCCCCGGGCCGGGTGCTGCTCCAGCGCTGAGTGCGCCAGCCGGGCTGTGAGGCTCCCGAACCTCTTCAACGGCTGGCGGCTTCTGCGGCGCTGACGTCTTCTCGCTAAGGGCCTGCTGGCGGGCCCGCGTGACCGGAGGAGAGGGCTCAGTGGAGGTTAACTCCCCACCCAAGGAGCCTGCCGATCGCAGCCCTCTACCTATCCGGGCGCGGTTGCGCCTGCTCTGAACACTAACTGGCTCGCCGGTCCTCTGCTTTCTCCATTCGATGGTCCCGCTGCTCGTAGTATCCATCCTGGTGAGCTGTTACAACAACTTAGGCTGGTCTGCTGCTGCGACTGACAAGGTGTCCTTCCTCTTTCGAGTCTGAGACGAACCTTCCGATTTGACCTGTCCCAGGCCTGTCTTTATACATGGTTCAGTGACCTGCGCGTCACGGGGTCTTCATGACTACTGTCGACCAAAGTATTATGTGTACTCGAGGTTGAAGGTTGTTTGTTAACTAACCAGTAGACCTACATAAAATCCAATACCATCAACATTTTCGTCGTTCTATTTTACGTTAGTTCATGTAGGTTTGGATTTTTTAATTTATATTTTAATATTTTTTATCGCAGTTGGAACACAAAAAGTGCACGTTTTTAAGCGTGTTTCATCCATGCGTCACATTTAAGAATTATTATCTCAGAAGCCCGTCATCAGATCGAATCCAAATTTTAACACAATATACATTGGAATGTTGTATAACTGGTTTATTAATTTCACAATTTTGTGTGTCCAAGAAACATTGTTGTAAGGTAACTTTTTCTCGGCTCGGGGTGGTTGGAAAATGTAGTTCTTGGTTGCGTTGTAATCGTTATACATCAAAATGTTATGCTGTATGACTGTGAAATACGTAAATTAATTCACTTATTTTATATCGGTTTGTATTTGAACGAGGAAATAACACATGGTTCTCCAGCTAGTCGCTCCGGGAAAAGCTGTACAGCGTTGCTGAGATGGAGCCCATCACTTCCGAGCGAGACGCGCCATGATGCGTGTGGGCACCGTTTCGGCAACGCTGTACGGTATTCCCGGAGCGGCTAGCTGGTGAAACATGTGTTATTTCCCCGTAGAAATACAAACCGATATAAAATAAGTGAATTAATTTACGTATTTCACAGTCATACAGAATAACTTTTCTATGTATAAGGATTACAATGCAACCAAGAACTACATTTTCCAACCACCCCGAGCCGATTAATAGTTACCTTACAAAAATGATAACAACTTTGTTTCTTGGACAGACACAATTTTGAAATTAATAAACCAGTTATATAACATTCCAATGTATATTGTGTTAAAATTTGGATTCGATCTGATGACGGGTTTTTGAGTTAATAATTCTTAAATGTGACGCATGGTTGAAACACGCTTATAAACGTGCACTTTTTGTGTTCCAACTGCGATAAAAAATATTAAAATATAAATTAAAAATTCCAAACCTATATGACCTAACGTAAAATAGAACGACGAAAATGATGTTATTGGATTTTATGTAGGTCTATTGGTTACTTCACAAACAACCTTCAAACTCGAGTGCACATAATACTTTGGTCGACAGTAGGCACAAGTTCGCGGCCTACGTCACATCCCTCCAGCACTTTCCAGAACCATCCAGAGCGACTTCATAGAATATCATTCAAATAATCCAATATATTATGGCCGATATGAGAGTGGCGGGTACAGTATCGTGCATGAGCTTCACACTCTGCTCCTGCTTTTAACACATTCATGATGGTGATCATGTGTAGCCTACTACGGTATATAAAACTCAAAGTCTAGGCTACATACAAGCACATAATTGAGCAATTACCCAAAAGGTTTATGGAAGGGGAATCTCGTATAAGAAACTTACACTAATCACAGACTGAAAATTACCCACAACCACTATATTGAATATATGGCATTTTAAAATCTATAATTTACCATGTAATAAACTTTCAATTTCGAACTTTGGCATGAAGTTAATAAAGTTTAAGAGGTCCTCTCTGGGGAAGGTGTGGGACAATCCACACCTTTTATTGAAGACGGTGGTTATCGAACTATTAATGCATAAACTGGGCATTGCAGGGCATAACTAAGCAATTATCGCAAATATTTACGAGGGGGAACCTCTTGTAAGAGATTTTACTCGTGAAGGTCACAAAACGACCAGTCTAAATATTATACACGTCCACCACCTTGAATATATGGTACAAAATGAATTCCTTCCTCGACTTTCTGCTATCTTCCTCTCAAGAACTGAACTTTGAATTAACCTTTATTAATATGTCCCTGGGCGATGCAGTGGAAAGAAAGCACTTAAGTCCTAGAAGCACAGTTTAATTTATTTCCACTATTCGTGGATGAAACGCATGATAGTCTAAACGAAACCCCGAGCCCATGAAAGTCTACCAAGCGGCCGATGCCCAGCCATTTGACCTGCAGATTATGGGGTGACTCGTGGTCAGCGCGTGGGGTCCCCTCGGCCGTTATTCTTAGCCTCCGTGACCAGTGCATAATAGTCTACATTAATATTTTATAGAAGAATATGTGTAAGAATAAAGAGAGAAACTTATTTTCGCCTTTAAACCCCTTGAATTCCTAACTATAATCTGCCCCACGAGCTAAGCCTTATTATATTTAAAAAGGGAAACATATACATCTTCGCAAAATTCATACCAAAAGCCCTTTGAAACAACATGTCGCATGAAGGTACAGCGTGAGCACCATAGGTGCAAAATTAACAAATGAGGTACAGGGAAAAATTGAGGTATGAAACCCATTTTGGACCCCCTACTGCATTGAGTTAACACAAAATTATTTGAACCGTCGAACATTGGTCCCACCCGGAGGAAACGCCTTTGAGGAGATTTAAAATGACCGTTATGGACGGAAATTTGGTTTCAAGTTCCATATGGTACCATGAAAATCTATTTTATTTTTATTTTTTTACTTTTAGTGTTCAAAATACTAGAAGGTCTCCTGAGTCACCAACTTCCAATTTTTCCGAACTAACGTGTTCTCTTTAGAGAACATTTGAGGGACATGCTAGTAAGTGAAACAAATCTCTTAATACAAATTAACGTCATGTTGCAGTCTAAACAGTTAATTATTCTCAATGAGGTACAATTATTTTATAAATTTATTTCGTCCCGCGGCATAGTGGTGCTTGTTAAATCGTGCACAACGGCCACGATGGCAGTTGCAACAAGTCGGAGATGGCAGGTTCCAATTCCGGCGCTGACAGCAGCTATCCTGAGTGTATTTTTCCCCGGATTTTCCACACTCTCTACAGGCAAATGCCTTGCTTCAAGTCCCGGGGCACTTGTCCCTAATACAGTTATACACACTACTAGAGTCATCTCATAAATACAGTTTATCAGACAAGTTCAACACACACCCAACTACATGGGGCTGACGGCCACGATGCCCCAAGCTCCTAAAATGAATTAACAACGACAAGAAAAAACTAAATTTATTTCGAAATGTAATGTTTTCCAGTCGGTCAACACGATTGTACCCAATTGCAATGAGTGGTTCCCTAAAACTGAAAAAAATACGTAAGATTAATAAATGTATTTCTCTTGTCTGTGGTTTAGGAAAAAGTAAGTATTTAACGAAAAAATAAACTTTTCACAAGTGTTAGGTGCAGATTTGTGTGTGCATATGTCTGTGTGTTTTAAAAATTGATAAGTGAATTCTTAGGTTACCTACTTTGTTGATGGTGGTGGTGATTGTTGTTTTAAGGGATGGGACATCGAGGTCATCTGCCCCTTGTATTACATATATAAAACTAATTTTTATTTTCAGAGTTGGGTACCAAAAGAGCTGACAACATAATATATGCTAAATAAGGAATAAAAATAACACGAATTAATAATTATTATACTGTCGCGTATGAGTAATACAATTATATTAATAAAAGTGTATAGAACAAAATCACAATTTAAAAAACTACAAAATATCAGATTTCAAATAAAAAAATACATTTGTAAATTTAGATGTGTTTCCTTAACCCACTCCTTCCCGTAAAGCAGATGACACGATCAGCAACCACCATGTAATTGGCTAATATGAGATTGAGCATATCGTGCAGACCAAAGTTTCTTTGCGGGCCAGCAAGATCCACAAACTCCGTGGGACATGGTGAATACGGCTCCACAGCTACAGAGTAGGGGGCTTCCTTTTATCTGCATATGAGACGACGAACTACCTCCGTGACCGAAAGGAGCTTCATCATACATTTCAAGGAGGAAGATATGGGGAATGCCCGGCAATGAATATTGCAAATAGGTACAGCTTGTTCGGCTCAACAAGTAGCTATATTTCTCTCATGAATTACTCAAGACCAAACACATTTTGAAAATGGGGACAAGATGTGCAGGCCTACTTTTTCTCTGGAATTTCCCATGAGTACAACATGAGGAAGGGAAAAGATGGGACAAATGTGTACAATACGCATCGCTTAAAGATGAACTGCCCATCGTAGTAGCTTTTATATTATTATCAGTCTGACATTTCACGAATATCCCATTGAAGACCAATTTCTAACACACAATTGGGCTGATGACCATGTTGCCCCAAGCCACTAAACAAATAAAAAAGAACAAACTGTTGAGAAGATAGCACTACCGTGTGCGGTGTCACTATCAGTACGATTGATATCCGGACTACACAGTCACCAATAACAGGAACTTGAGAAGAAAAAAACAGGAAGGAGATCAGATAGTGGTAGTCACATAAATTAACATATTATAAATCTGCGGTAGGCGATTACAACTCATCAAACATTTGACATGTAACTAGCAATGGTGTGTGGCCTTAGGGTAGGCCTGGTACATGTCGTTTCGTGGCGCTCGAAGGCAACCTGCGTGCCGTGATAAGGATGCAAATTATAATGAAGAGATCGCAAACACCCGAGCCAGGAGAATTTGCTATAGGAAATTAAAATGTCTACGGCCTGGCCGGGTGGCTAACTCAGACCCTTCCAGTTAAAGCCCCGCACTTTACCGTAGTGTCCGGTAAAATGTAACTAAAAACGCAGGATATTGAATACAATTACTGTTTATTGCAAGTAATCCATTCCAAGCGACGATGAATTTAAACCCGTTAAAAACCCGTGCATATTAGGAAAAGAGTCTTTGAGCTGTGGGGGTTGTTCTCGTTGTTGTTCTTGTTGCTTATGTTGTTATTGCTTCAGTTAGGGACTTGGACCATCTTTGGTTATTAGCCCGAGTACTCGTGTCAAGATATTTATCTTCGATTTGTGTTTATTGCAGGAATGTGCGATGGAGTGAAATTTTATATTTCATTCCGAAGCATGAATGGAATTAAATACAGCCAGTAAATTCAATACTATTCCAGCGAGTAATTAAACCTGGAGTAAAGATATAATTGCATTCCTTCTCATTCCGAGTGAAATATTTAATTCTGTTCCTCTCAGCATGAGCTGCTGCTGATTGTTTTAGAGGCTTTGCTACATCGTAGTCATGTAACCCCGTGTACCTGGATGTGTGTAGAATTTGTCTGATAACCTGTGTGACTGTGATGTCTGTACTAGCCGCTCAGAATGAAACGCGGAATTAAATATTTCATTCAATTCCGGGGGGGGGGGGTGAAATTAAATCCAAGGCATTGCGTTCTAATCCTCTCGGAATTTAAATTTGAAAGAAATATTCAATTATGTTCCGACGGGAATATAATTTTACCCGTAGACTTTTTTTTCTTCTCGGAATTAAACTCTGAAAGAAACATTTAATTACACTCCGGTAGGAATGACATTAAATCCATACAATTTAATTAAATTCCTCTCGGAACTAAAGTTTGAATAAAACATTTAACTATATGCGGAAATTAAATTAATCAAATACATGGAATCTATTCCTCTCGGAATGTAACTCTGAACGAAATATTAAATTCTATTACGGCGGGAGTGAAATACAATACGTATAATTTAATTCTATTCTCGGAATTAAACTCTGAACGAAAATTTAATTTTAATCCGGCTGGAGTGATATTAAATCGATAGAATATAATTCAAACGACCATTTAATTCTATCCCGGTCGGAGTGAAATTAAATACATACAATTTATTTCTAATCCGCTCTGAACGAACACTTAATTCTATTCCAGCCAGAGTGAAATTAAATCCATACAATTTAAATCTTTTCCGCTCGGAATGAAACTCTGAATGAACATTTAATTCTATTCCGGACGGAGTGAAATCAAATCCACACAGGTTAAATCGAACGAGCATTGGATTTTAATCCAGCCGGAGTGAAAATAAATTCATGCAATTTAACTATATTCCTGCCGGAATGAAACTCTGATCGAACATTTAGTTCTATTCCGTCAAGAATGAAATTAAATCGATTGGAGTGATATAAGCCATTTTTCAGTGTTGTCTAGTTCTATTAAATCCATACAATTTAATTATATTCCTCTTGGATTGAAACTCTGAACGAACATTTAATTCTATTCCGAGCGGAGTGAAATTAAATCCAAATAATAGAATTCAAACGAACATTTAATTCTATTCCAGCCGGAGTGAAATTAAACACATACAATTTAATTCTATTCCGCTCTGAATGAAACTCTGAACGAACATTTAATTCTATTCCGGCTGGAGTGTTATTTAATTTAAAGAATATAATTCAAACAAACATTCAATCTATTCCGGCCGGAGTGAAATTAAATACGGTACATACAATTTAATTCTATTCCACTCGGAGTAAAACCCTGAACGAGCATTTAATTCCATTCCAGCTGGAGTGAAATTAAATCCACACAGTTTAATTTGAATTAGCATTTGATTTTATTCCAGCTGGCGTGAAATTGATATCATACAATTTATTATTTTCCTGACCGAATGAAACTCCCAGGGAACATTTAATCTATTTCTGGCGAAATAAAATTAAACCAATAAAAATTAATACGAAGGAACAAATATTTTCTATTCGGTGCGGAATTACATTACATCCATACAATTTAATTATATTCCGCTCGGAATGAAACTCTGCACGAACATTTTAATTTTACTACGGCTGGAGTGATATTAAATCCATAGAATATAATTCAACGAACTTTTAATTCTATTCCGTCCGGAGTGAAATTAAATCCGTACAATTTAATTGCATTCTTCTTGAAATTTAATTGTGAATGAAACTTTTAGTTAATTTCCTACGGGAATGACATTAAATACTTGGAATTTACTTCTATAATTCTCGAACGAAATATTTTTTTTTCCAGCTGGAGTGCAACGTAATCCATGCAATTGAACTTTATTCCCCCCGGACTGTAACTGAACGAAATATTGAATTCTATTCCAGCCGGAGTGAAAAGTAATCCAAACAATTTAATTATATTATTTTCGGAATGAAACTTTGAACGAACATTTAATTTTATTCTGGCTTGAGTGATATTAAATCCAAAGAATGTATTTCAAACAAGCATTTAATTCTATTCCGGCTGGAGCGAAATTAAATATGTACAATTTAATTATATTCCATTCAGAATAAAACCGTGAACGAGCATCTAATTCTATTCCAACTGGAGTGAAATCAAATCCACACAATTTAATTCGAAAGAGCATTTGATTTTATTCCAGCCGGAGTGAAATTAATTTCATACAATTTATTATATTCCTGACCGAATGAAACTCCGAATGAACATTAAATCTATTCTGGGAGGAATTAAATTAAATCTATACAAATTAATACGAAGGGACATTTAATTCTATTCTTGCTGGAATTAAATTAAATCCATACAATGTAATTTTATTCCTCTCGGAATGAAACTTGATAGAACATGTAGTGTAATTCTATTCCAGCCAGAGTGAAATCAAATCCACACAGTTTTATTCGAACGAGCATTTGATTCTATTCCAGCCGGAGTGAAATTAAATCCATGTAATTTAATTCTATTCTTCTCGGAATTAAACTCTGAACGACCTTTTAATTTTACTCCGGCTTGGGTGATATCAAATCCATAGAATATATCTCAAACAAACATTTGGTTCTATTCCAGCCGGAGTGAGATTTAATACATGCAATTTAATTCTAGTCCGCTTGGAATGAAACTCTGAACGAACATTTCATTCTATTCCGGCTGGTGTGAAATTAAATCCACACAGTTTATTTCGAACGAGCATTTGATATTATTCCAGCCAGAGTGAAATTAAATTCATACAATTTATTATATTCCTGACCGAATGAAACTCCGAACGAACATTAAATCTATTCCGGGCGGAATGAAATCTCTACTTAGTATAAAACAAAGTCCCCGATTCTTGGATGTTACGGGTAAACTCCAGAACCACTGGATAGATTTTGATGCGGTTTTCACCATTCTGTAAAGGGTATATCGAGGATGATTTCTGTAGAAAATAATTTATTTATGATCAATTGACGCCCATCAGTAACGATTTGAGTGGAAAAGTCGAAAAAAAAAAACTTGGCGTCTGAGCGCTTTGTAAGCTTACGCTGGGAAAACCGTTAAAAATATCTAAATACCATGAGTGTAGGAATTGTTCAGCATGAAAAGTTTTACAAAAAAGTCCGCGAGAGCATATATCTATCTTCAATACATCGCCCACTAAAAGTGTTTTTACGTTTTCATTTCTTTCAACAATCTCCATTCAATTACTGAGGCGACAGCTAGGGGCGAGCCTATCACCCCTGTTACAGCCTAGCTAGCGGGCGAGCCTATTACCCCAGATACAGCCAGCAGCAAACTGTCGAGTCGTGTTGAGTTAATACTTCTGAGAAGAGTGGTTGTGTTTGGAGTTTCCCTGGAAGTGCAACTGGGGTTTTCTTCATTTCGCCAGTGAAACACAGTCAAGTTAAGATTGGTTGGAAGGGGGATTTGAGTTTCATTTACCTCGCCATTCCCTGGAAGTGCAACTCTCATTTAGCTTGTGAACTTTTCGTTCCGCAAAATTCACAGTCAATATAAGATTGGACGGAAGGGGGATTATATTATATTAAATTATACTGATTGGCGTATAATCTCTACTTAGTATAAAACAAAGTCCTCGATACTTGGATGTCACGGGTAATCTCGAGAACCACTGAATGGATTTTGATGCGGTTTTCACCATTCTGTAAAGGATATCTCGAGTAAGGTTTCTGTAGAAAATAATTCATTTATGACGAAAGGAAGTCAAGCGATAACGATTTAAGTGAAAAGGTCGAAAAAAACTGGTGTCCGTGAGCTTTTTAAGCTCACGCTGGGCAAACCGTTTAAAATATCTATATACTATAAGTGCAGGAACTGTTCAGCACGAAAAGTTCTACAAAAACGCCCGGGAGAGCGTATCTCTATCTTCAATACATCGCCTACTATAAGTGTCTTGACGTTTTCATTTCTTCCAACAATCTCCATTCAGTTACTGAGGCGACAGTTTATCACCCCAATTACAGCTTAGCTAGCGGACAAGCTTATTGCCCCAGATAGAGCCAGCAGCAAACTGTCGAGTCGTGTTGAGTTAAAGACTTTGAGTGGTTGTGTTTGGAGTTTCCCTGGAAGTGCAACTCAGCTTTTCTTCATTTCGCCTGTGAACTTTTCATTCCGAAAAATTCTCAGTCAAGTTAAGATTGGACGGAAGGGGGATTTGTATTGCATGCACCTCGCCATTTTTAAATTACGTCTGACAAGAATTTGTTGCACATGCATCTCCATGATAATATAATTACTAGTCCAGTCAGTGATTTTAACCCATCATGCCGAGACGTAATACGGATACTGGTCGTTGTTCATTGACATTGGAAAAAAAGAAAGCGCTTATCACGTAATGCATTCATAACCGTTCACGGGCGAAGCCGGGTCCGGTTGCTAGTTAAAACAATAAACATTAATTAAAATGAGCATTTAATTCTATTCCGGCCGGAGTGAAATTAAATCCAACCAAGTTAATTCTATTCCATTCCTAATGAAACTCTGAAAGAACATTTAATTCTATTCCGATCGGAGTGAAATTAAACCATATAATATAATTTAAACGGACATTTGAATCTATTCAGGCTGGAGTGAAATTAAATCCATACAATGTATTATGTTCCTGTCCGAATGAAACTCCGAACGAACACTTAATTTTATTCCGGCCGGAGTGAAATTAAATCCAAACAAGTTAATTCTATTCCGTTCGGAATAAAACTCCAAATGAACATTTAGTTCTATTCCAACCGGTGTGAAATTAAATCCATACAATGTATTTCTATTCCGCTTGGAATGAAACTCTGAACAAACATAGATTAATTCTATTCCTGCTGGACTGAAATCAAATCCACGTGGTTTAAATCGAATGAGCATTTGATTTTATTCCAGCTGGTGTGGAATTAAATTTATACAATTTAATTATATTTCTACCGGAACGAACTTCTGAACAAACATTTAATTCTAATCCGGGCGGAATGGAAATAAAAGCTATACCATTTAATTCGACGAACATTTAATATTATCCCGGCCGGAGTGAAATTAAATCCATACACCCTATCTCTATTCCTCTCGGAATGAAAGTCTTAACAAACATTTAAGTTTATTCTGGCTGGAGTGTTATTGAATCCATAGACTATAATTCAAACTAACATTTATTTTTTCCGGTCTGAGTGAAATTAAATACATACAATTCTATTCCGCTCGGATTGGAACACTGAACGAACATTTAATCCTATTTTGGCCGGAGTGAAATTAAATCCAAACAAGTTAATTCTATTCCGTTCGGAATAAAACTCTAAATGAACATTTAGTTCTATTCCTGCCGGTGTGAAATTAAATCCATACCATTTATTTCTATCCCGCTTGGTGTATTCTTTGGAATACACGGTAAGATAGAGGTAGCTTTTGCTGCTCTTTGATTTAATTCATTCCTTCCTTTTTCGCAAACACCAACAGTGATTTCTTACTTTTCTTTTATTTGAGCACCTTGCTTACTTTCTTTGTAAGTTTGTTGTAGAAATAACTTCCATGATCAACCTAGCGGCATCTAGCAGCTAACTGCTGAAGTTCCTCAACATCTCTATGCTCAAGAGGACTTCCTTCCCAATCCAGCCACAAGATGTCGCCGCTATCTTCAGCTAACATCTCCATGCTCAAGAGGACTTCTACAATATACCCTTCCACCAGGCTTCCCTATTGACGCCTACTATCAACTCCTTGAATATTACTTTTAGTTTTATTTCTAAAGTTGGTATTTCATATGTATGGTCCTTTGCTTTTCCCCCACCCCCTTCACTCCTTGGTACCTCTGTGCTTCGCTGTGCGGTCCTCACTTGTGTGTTAGTCTTCAAAGCTCACAGTCGGAGCCTTACTAAGGCTCGTCTCCTGTTCATGTGAGACATGTTTTAAATCAGACGCCATGTTTGGTTTTTGAAACTAGCCGTCATCAAGAACATCGCCTTCTCTTCATAAATGAGATAAGTAAATCTTTAATGGTTTTTACCATGTTTTAATTGGTTTTAACAGCTAAATGTTTTAACCTGATTTTATAGACAGTGTGAAATTGCTATATGTGATGCAATATCTGCCTTCAAAAGATCTTCTTGATTTATTTGTGGCTACTTCAGCTAGCTTTCTAAAATGAAAAAGTACTTCTTGTACTTAGTATCAGGGAATGAGTTCTCACATCGTGGGAGTCTTATTAAACCCACTGTCTATAAAAACTTAGCTTTCACCTCCGCGGGATATTCTGCCCAATTCTACTGTTCTCACAACTCTAGAAATTTCTACAGCAAGTTATATTTTTGCAAGTAATGCCATCAAGCGCTTTCCACCTAAATATGGAAACGCTTGTTTCTCACTGAGGAATTTGTTCTGAAAATACTGTACCCCTAGTCAGCATAATTTGTCTTCCTTCGTTGGAAATTGTCCGCTGCATTCAACTACAATCTACAAACGTCACAACGCAATAAACTTTCTCAAATTAAAATTCAACTAGTGATCTCCACAATTACAATAACTTTTTATCTTATAATCTTTCCGTGTTGCAATAGTGAACTTTTAAAGGGACTACACTGCATAACAGTGCCCATTCAATAACCATCCGTGTCGCGTTCGAACGAAAGCATTAAATACGGCCATAAACTTTCTCCTAGAATTCCTATTTCCTTTTCCTTAACACCATACTAACTTTATCTAATTAAGCTTTACGTTTAAGTTAATTTATGTATCTAGCTGTTTAAACTACAACTTATTTCAATTTCTAAGAGGCCTTGCTTGCTATCAAGCGCCCTCCCAACTTTGTTTCACATCTAATGAATTAACTTCTGTTTATCAGCGGCAAGTCCACATCATAATTCTTTCCCCCTTCAATTGGGGAATTCTATATTCTGCTCATAAGTGAGTTTTCTAACTCTACTTTTCCAGGTTTCACGAAAGGGTACTGGCCCCATTTTCCTCATGATCCCAGTTTAAATACAAGAAGTTATAGAAACTTCTTCTTATTTTTTCTCTCTCTCTTTGTTATAATTTCGAATTGTTATTTGTTCATACTTTTAGAACTTCCGTGTAGGAATTCTCAAAGTACATATATCGTACCTGATGTATTGTTATACTTTAAATTTGTTAATCCCAGCACTATTTTAAAATCTTATACAGATTTGGTGCTTTCAAGAGGTTCCAAACCAAATTTTGTTAATTGCCTGGTACAAACCTTAAACAATTTTAGGGGTCTGAGACCTCAAAGGTAAAAATTAAATTGCACCTTTTATATTTACTAAATTTGTCATGTTTCTACGCATTGTTAAATAAATCAAACTATATCCTTTTGCTTCATCATTTTCTATAAAATCACGATTAGGCAGGATCCTTCTTCCCCTGACTCTATCCAAAAGCTCATGTTCGCGTTAAGAAAATTATGCATTGAATTAAAAAAGGTTCCACTATTTGTTGCATTTGAACAAAAACTTTCAAAAAAACTTTTTCAAAGTCATTCTTAGCTAATTCTAACTAGCCAATAAGGCAAGTATAGCTAGCTCCGCCAGCTTCCTGCTTGTTGAGATTTTCTCTATAACTTATGGTTGGTTTTCCAAATTTAAGTTTTTCTTCTTGTCTAAACTTTTAGTCGGCGCTTTGCTGGGTAAAAGCTTAGCCTTTCTTGAAAGCAACCATTGGTGTTCTTACCAAATTTTAAAACCAAACATTTTCTAAAACAATCAAATTGTTCCCAAAAGCACTATAACTGCTTCATCGCTACCCTTCCTGGAAGCATTCGGTCGCTCCTTGGAAATTCTACAATTCCAAGAACTAAAATTATCACGGCAAATTCAAACTATTTGCGTCTTTCAAAACATTCGTTCAAACTTAACTCCTTTGAAAGGATATACAATAAATCTGCCATTCTTTGTCTTGCCAGACTACCACCCTTCCCCATAGTATTCAAATATAGGCTGGGAAGGGAAAGCACAAACGCACTTGCTGGCAAATAGCCCAAGCTCCAGCCGCATTTCCCGTTAGCTACGGCCAGGTCCATACCCACTTTAGGTGTTTCACGGCCTTTGTGGTGACACTCGCCACTAACTCATTTAATTTTTTTTTTTTTTTTTTGTGTTGGACTCTCGTCCTATTTACTCACACTCGTTCTTCATTCCGAAACCTACTTCCCTTTCCTTTCCTCTTCATCTTCCCTTGGGGGTAGGATTAATTCCTAACAAAAACCTACCCACCGCTTTGAATGAAACTCTGAACAAACATTTAATTATATTCCAGCCGGACCGAAATCAAATCCACGTGGTTTAATTCGAATGAGCATTTGATTTTATTCCAATTCAATTATATTCCTACCGGAACGAACTTCCGAACAAACATTTAATTCTAATCCGGGCGGAATGGAAATAAAAGACATATTACTTAATTCGAGCGAACATTTAATTCTATTCCGGCCAGAGTGAAATTAAATCCATACACCCTAACTCTATTCCTCTCGGAATGAAAGTCTAAACGATCACTTAATTTTATTCCGGCTGGAGTGATATTGAATCCATAGAATATAATTCAAACTAAAATTTATTTTTTCCGGCCTGAGTGAAATTAAATACATACAGTTCTATTCCGCTCGGAATGGAACTCTGAACGAACATTTAATCCTATATTGGCCGGAGTGAAATTAAATAGGCAGGTTACTTTAGATTACGTAGCTGAACTTGAGATGAATGATGAGAGACTACAAGTCTAGCTCTGCATATTACAAGCACATTGATACCAAGGAGAAATAGATTGATACAAACCACATTTTAACATTTCCAAGCCACGCGAATCGGGTGACTACCACCATCGTGTTCAGTGATACTAAACTATTACCTTCTCGCAGTTTGAGCCGAATCAAGCTCTACCAATTGTAGCATCTCTTTTATCAGAATATCGTAAGAGCACCAGACCCGTAGTAGTGCTGGAATTATGACAAATCTGTGAATCCAATTACAAGCAAACCTTTTTAAGATGTAACATTTAGGTTTGAGAAGTATGTATATTAACATACAAACCTCTGCAGTTGTGCAAAGGAACAACCCGAAGCGTTTGTACGTTGTGTTTTCAAATATTTATTCTAATATTCCTTGACAGGTAAGCAACATTCCATATTCTCGGGGCAGGGGCGTATATAGGATTTTATTTCGGGGGGGTGCCCAACCGGCGGTTAGGGGGCATGGTATAGGCCAAAAGAATAGGGGATCCGGGGTTCTCCCCGGGAAACTTTTGTATAATTTAGTGCAAAATGATGAGTTTTAAGGCTATCTGGCATTACTTTTTCAACCAATTCGTTGTGAGGTTTTATGTTTGGTTAATGTCAAACACAACTAAGACCATTTTATGATACTTTTTATTAATACAATCATCTTGCTCTCTTGATAGTATTTACATGGAAAGAATTAATGTTACTGTTTTGATTTACAACTCACAGTATAATATAAAGTCAAGGTTTCTTGAAGCATTGCCAAATCGGTTCATAACTTCATCGTCAGTGAGATGTATGTCTGTGTGAATAGATGACAATACTAGACCGTTGTTGTTTGAGTCTTCAGTCTTTTGACTGGTTTGATGCAGCTCTCCATGCCTCCCTGTCCTGAGCTAATCGTTTCATCTCTACATAGCTACCACACCCTACATCCGAGACAATCTGTTTAACATATTCTAACCTGGGTCTACCCCTACAGTTCTTGTCCTCAACCCTTCCTTCCATAACTAAGCTTGCTATTCCTGGGTGTCTTAGTATGTGTCCTACTAACCTATCTCTTCTCTTCATTAGCAGTCGCCAGAAACATCTCTCCTCTCCCACTCGTCTTAATACCTCTTCGTTTGTAACCCTATCTACCCATCTGATCTTCATCATTCTCCTGTAACACCACATTTCAAATGCTTCAATTCTCCTCTTTTCTGCTGCACCAATAGTCCAAGTTTCACTTCCATAGAGCGCCACGCTCCAGACAAAGGCTTTCAAAAATGACTTCCTAATACCTAAATCTATATTCGATGTCAACAGATTCCTTTTTTGTAGAAATGCTTTCCTTGCCTGAGCCAACCTACTTTTTATATCCTCTTTGCTTCGTCCATCACTGGTTATTTTGCTTCCTAAGTAACAGAAGTCTCCTACTTCCTTCAGCTTTTCACCTGCCAATTTGATGTCCATAGAGGTTTCTGATTTATTTCGGGTGCATTCCAATATTTTTGTTTTACAATTATTCATTTTCATCATGTATTCTTTCCGTAAGACGGAGTCCATACCATTCAAAAACTCATTCAAATCCTCAGGCGTGTCGGCCAAGATGACGATGTCATCAGCAAATCTCCGAGTTGAAATTATTTCTCCTTGAATCTTCACTCCCACTTTAAATTTTTCTACAATTTCCTCCATTGCTTGTTCAAAGTAAAGATTGAAAAGTATGGGTGATAAGTTGCAGCCTTGCCTTACACCTTTCTGAATACCAGCTTCTCTCTCATGCCCTTCAGCTCGAATGACTGCTGTCTGGTTTCTGTATAGATTGTATATCACCCTCCTATCCCTGTACTTAATTCCAATAGATTTCAACATGTCAAACAATTTAGTCCAATCAACGTTATCAAAAGCCTTTTCTAAGTCTACAAATGCCATGAACGTTCTCTATCTTTCCTTATTCTACCTTACAAAATCAACCTGACTTAGTACAGCTTCCCTTGTCCCTACATTTCTCCTGAAACAAAACTGGTCTTCACCCAGCTCCGTTTCTATCTGGCTTTCCATCCTCTTGTAAATTATTCTAGACAGGATCTTTCAGGCATGAGTTATCAAGCTGATTGTACGGTTATCTTCACATTTATCAGTCCCACTTTCTTTGGTATAGGGATAATAACATTCTTCTTGAAACCAGAGGGTACCTCACCTGTCTTATAAATCCTACACACCAAATGAAATAACCTGATCAGACCTTCATCTCCTATGCAGCGTAGCAACTCAATCGGTATATCATCTATGCCTGGTGCTTTGTTCCTGCTTAAGTCCTCCAATGCTCTGTCAAATTCTGATCTCAATATTAAATCTCCTTTTGCATCCTCATCAATTTCCTCCTCCCTTTCCATTACATGATTCTCAATCTCCTTTTCCTTTCCCGTTGAGTCTGTTTTAAGAAGTAGAATTTCTTAAGTATGTTTTCAACCAACTCAAACTCCGTTCGGCAGTACCAGTTGCTACAGAGAGAGGCAAATTTGCCAAAAGATTGATAAGGGTATAAAAGTTAGGGAAAAAACTTTGGTCACACGCTTCACGGGCACTTGTTGCTGTTCTTGGTTCGTTCATAAGAGCGAAGGCACTGTGGAGTAATAATAGGTTATGTTGTTACACATAAGATCAGAGCAAACTGATTGTCACACTGTTCACATCGCTCTACCTTCGCCATGCTTTGCAACGTTGCCATACGTCACTTAGTAACAATAGTACATGATTATATTGGTTTCTAATGTTTTAATTTATAAACAAATAATATATGTGACAAAAATTTCGGGGGGGGGGGCGCCCCCCCCCCCCTTATATACGCCCCTGTCTCGGGGTCGTGGTGAGTAATCGTTGGCCATGTGGGGTAGCCGAAGGTGATCCCACACATATCAGCAGGTAACGTGGTCGTGACTAGGGATAGGCGCAGACAGGATGTGGTCGAATTGGTCGTCTCTCGATCACGAGCAGGAAGTCCGTAGGCCGCAAGTTTTACTCAAGTGTTACACAGTCGAGGAGAACACGATGAATCAGCCCTTAAGTTCGTATTGATGAATCGACCCTGGTTGGAGAATATTGCTGTGGTCACATGAATGTGCGTCAGAGACAAATGAAGTCGGCCATTACAACCCTTGATCTTGTCTTACCACCACCTAACCCTTTTCAATGTGTTTTTACAACGCAAAGATCACCTCGGGGTATAGGGGCTAGCATTTTTGCTTGTCGCCCGGTGGTTCGAGTTCGATTCCCGGCTCCACCACGAAATTTTAAATTTTAATTCTGGTCTGAGAGCTGCAACGGGGTACACTCAGTATTGTTTGGCAAAACTGAGAAGTGGTGGACTCGATTCCCACCTTAGCCACCCTTGAAGTGGTTTTCCGTCGTTTTTCACTTCTACTCCAGGCGTATGCCGAGATGGTTCCTAACTTACGGCCACGGCCGCGTCCTTCCCAATACTTACGTGAATTACAAATACACACACCAATACTGTCATCACAATAACACAGGTTATCAGACAGAAATTTCACACGCCCTAGGTTACGGGGCTAAATGACCACGACGTCAAAGCCCCTCAAATGAAACAATAATAACAAGGCGAGAAGCTTGGAATGGAAACTGGTCATTCCAGGTTTGATAGTGTGGACAAAAATAGTTTGACCTCATCAACAAGGACAATTATTTGTCTAATATAGGCCATGTGAAACATTTAACGTGCAGATGGATTTAAGAGAAGGGGAGGGGGACAGAAGTGATTTTCCTAATTACTTCAACTATATTTGATTAAGGAAACTGGTCTGAATTAAAATAACTAACTAAATAAATAGAGTACTGCATGTTAATGTAACGTACATCCTGCAATCCTTCAAAACACTCCCTCAATGTTGTCGTCGATATTATTAGATAGTTACTAGACTCCTTAACTACAGAGGGAAGTCATGAAGAAATGTGGAGAATTCTCTTTTTGACTGAAAAATGAACAAAATCCAGCAATGCTTTTAGGTTTTTGCCCTGTCTTCTGCAGAGTTTCGCCCAGGTACACCAAGTGAGCCTTTTCTCCCTATTGAGGTACCAACGGCAAGTCTTGCACAGATAGTTTCGGAGGGCTCTGGGAGCACACACAGCTTTGGGCACAGGGCAAAATTCTATGAGCAATCGTGACATTAACAAGTGACGAGCGCGCAGTGCTATCACAGCGTCGGTTCCTCAGCTGTATGCTGAGTGGGTACATGGCGTGTTCACCCCATAGGAAAGGTTCTGCTTCTGCTAATAATAATAATAATAATAATAATAATAATAATAATAATAGAACTGTAGTAGTAGCATACATCAATTCTCAACATTGAAATACTAGGCCAATCAAATTAGATCCAAAAAAAAGGTGTTTTGAGGAATTAATTTCCAGAAAGCTGGAAATTGTTTTAATACCTTCGTTTGGTCCTAAATGCGTGTAATCCGAGTTTGCACCATCCCAGGAGGTGTGCATAACTTTTGGGACCCACATAACCTCAAAACTTTTCCTCTTTTTTCAGTTTGTTTCTCGTAGTTCGAGAACGAAACGTCGGACGGAAAATATCAATCAGTTCAATAAGAAAGAAGATTAAATTCTGCTTCAAATGAACACCTAAAAGTTGAAATTTGGTTCATTGGTACAGTCATAATCAAAAGTTCAAAACTGGGAAAATTGCTCATTTAGGTGCAAACTTACATTTTGCGACTTTCCAAGACTACATATCTTCGGAATAGGTTCTCCCATTGAACTCTGAAATCGTGAAAATAAAATCAGCTGTTTCATACAATGTTGTTATACCTACTCGACCAAAACGTACGAAACAGCTGATATTTCATCAGAAGGTCTGACAAGTTTTGGTCTGGTGTATTCACTGATCTGACGATTGAGCAAGTGGTAATGAGGTCTCTGAAAGCCCAAGTTGGGCTGACTCATGGACGAGGAATAATGGACAGTACTCTGGTGACTTTGGTTGCCACAGTACCTAATGTACCATCATCATGGAAATTGCGGTACAAGTGGAAGACTTTTGTGGCGTGACGTATGGTACTTCATAGCAGCACGTCGTCGCTTGGTTTTCAAGGGTACAGAGGGACGATGCAGACGTTGCGATCCTTCTTGACTGGTTTTCATCTCACTATCTCATCCCAACTGGACAATTTGTGATGTCCATTAGCACAGGAGTAACTGGCGATGTAAAAATTGACTGCCATGAAGCGTTTGAAAAAGGGATTCATTGTATTGCTAAGATTATTGGCAACGACTTCAGTAATGTCAAGTTTGAACGAAAAAACAGAGTGGTTCCTCTTAAAGCTTTCAGCACGAAAGTCAGGATTCACGGCGAAGATATACTAATAAATCCAGATACACTTTTCCGACGCATAACACTTCTTAAAAATCTGAGGAACAGTTCAAACATAATTATTTGTTTGAGGTAGCTCCTTATCCCCTTTCTATCTTTGATGGAACAGGAATGCGGAAAACAAAGAAATCTGTGTTCTACAATTTATTTTCACCAGTTGCTGATCTACCAGCTCTTGCAGGTGGTGTCATTGTAATTGATGGGGGTTTCCTTCTACATCGAGGGGTTTGGGAATCCAAGGAAAAATTTTCAACAATTCTCTGCTAATATGTTGACAACGTTAAGCAATACTACAACCCTGCCAGTACATTAATCGTTTTCGATGGTTACCCTGATGATGAATCAGTAAAGAGTACAAACTCAGTTGAGCATTTTCACCGTAAAAGCAAGCACTCTTCTTCTAACGTAGTGTTCCCTGAAACGATGACTGCAACCATGCCGAAAGAACAATTTTTGTCCAACGACAGCAACAAAGAACGGTTTATCTCCATGCTGCGTGAGAAATTAGTACAGCAGGGGTTTGAAGTGAGGCAAGCTCATGAGTATGATGACACTCTCATCATCAATACCTCCATTCAAGCGGCAGAGAACTTTGCGACGGTCATACTAAACGGAGAGGACACCGATCTATTGATCCTATAAACCGCCGAAGCACCAAATTCAAACATTTACGTCATAAAACCTGGAAAGGGGACCTCTCAGAACACGTTCTACTCTCCGAGGTACTTCAACTTCTCGTCTGCCGTCAAGCAGAACCTTCTGTTCCTACATGCAAATAGTGGGTGTGATACAACCTCTGCATTCTATCGCCAAGGGAAGGAAGTTTGTCAACTCCTTGAAAACAATACGGCTTTACAGGAGGCTGTCAAGGTTTTCCACCATGCAGATGCTGATCCTGAGGACCTCATTTCAGCAGGTCAACTATTCCTATATTCACCTAAGGCCAATGAGACCTCCTTGGACCAAATCCGCCACGAGATATTCTCAAAATCCCTCATAAAGCCAACATTCAATCTGGCCTCTCTACCACCTACAAACGCAGCTGCCACCCAACATATTCTGCGTGTCTACCACCAATTCCAGGGCTGGTATGATAGACCAAAGGATCCTCTCGACTGGGGTTGGAAGAGTACGGACCATGGCCTGCTCCCCATCATGAACACCAAGGATCCAGCTCAAGGAAATCCTCAACACAGTGTCCTGCGGATGTAGTTGCAGCTGCCGGAAAGTTGGTATGAAATGTTCAACAATTTGCCTCAACTGCCACGGCCAGTCCTGCTCGAATTCAGCACCGTTCGAGGTTGAGTGTATTTCACATGCCGATCGCCGCAGAAGCAGAAATAGGTGGATACAGTCCCTTTGCAGATGATCTCGATGAACAGGGGCTCGACATGCCATCCCAGCTTGAGAGCTTTGTAGATGAAGGGCCATCGACATCTCAGAAAATGCGAGCTTGAATGATGCCTTATTTAATGCTGCATGACTATTGATTTCTATAACATGTTTCTATTTATATTTGATCAATGTAATGTCAATTTTAAATGTTCCTATTACTTTCTCAATTAATATAATAATGGTTACTAATTAAAGAATGTCAATATACAACTTTGCTGTAATTAAAATGTTTTTATTTCGTACTACTCCGAATCACTACTCAGAGTGTGTACATTATATAACTAGTTTTCTGATTTGCGTATATATCTTAGAAATTTAATTGAAATGTTCTTAGCAGTGATCAGAGTAGGTAGATTGATTTTTCATACTTACATCATTATGTCATAACATAAACATGCCTTTTTTTCGGAAAGAGTCGATATTTTTTGAATTGAATTAAATATTATTATAGTAGTGATTAAATTAGTTAACTGGTCATTTGAATGTAAAAGGACTTATCAAAATTGTTTATATAACGTGAAATGTTATTCCCTAAAACTCGACAACTTTTATTATATGGGTTATTCAACAGGAGAATCTGTTTCAAAGATATGTGATCATGGAAAGTCACAAAATGTAAGTTTGCACCTAAATGAGAAATTTTCCCAGTTTTGAACTTTTGATTAGGACTGTACCAATGAACCAAATTTCAAGTTTTAGATGTTCATTCGACGCAAAATTTAACCTTCTCTAATATTGAAGATATGGATATTTTCCGTCCGACGTACCGTTCTCGAACTGCAAGCAAGAAACTGAAAAAATAGGAAAATTTTTGAGGTTATGTGGGTCCCAAAAGTTATGCACACCTCCTGGGATGGTGCAAACTCGTATTACATGCATTTAGGACCAAACGAAGGTATTAAAATGATTTCCAGCTTTCTGGAAATTAATTCCTCGAAAAATTCTAATTTGACTGGGCTATACAGCAAACCATGAGAAACAATGGTAATGTAATAATTTTTAAACCTCGATGAGTGTAAATGTTACAATTTGTAACAAGCCAGGGATTTTGTCTCGTAGTAACGCTTACTGGGTGCCACACAGTTGTGGTGACAAATGTCTTCTCGGAGATAACCTATTCGTCAAACTGTTGGGCGACAAATATAATGTTTCGGACCAGATCCACGTTGTGGCTGACCAAATGTAACAGTTGATCAAAGCACTGTAATAGATACTTACCTCTTACCGGTTTATTGAGAACTATATTGATAAGCTCGACTGGGTGCCAGGTCGTAACTAGGTGTTGACGATCCATATTTATAAGTTTAAAATAAAAACTAGAGCAGCAAAGATCTCTTGCTCTCAGCTCGTGACGAAGCTTAACCACCAACCAATTTATATTCGATTTGGGTAAAATGGATGCTTTAAACATAAATCTATCTCCGTTTAAAGAAAAACCTAGCATAAGCAATAAAGAGATTTATTTATATCAAGAGCAGCAGATGAATATGACGTTAAATCAATAAGAGAATAATACTATAGTTAATATAATAAGCTTGAATTTACGTAAAGAGTGGCGAAAAATCTAAATTGGAAGTAAAATTAATTACATTTTAAGTTTTATACTAAGCTGGAATTTAAATGTCGGAAAGAAAGTTACAGAGATCTTGTCTTAGTACCGTACATGGGCTCACCGATATTGTCTTGCAGAATCTCATGACCTTCCGTCATGATGTCAGGCTGTTCCTTGTATTGGCTACTGATCATCTCCAGGAATGCAGTTTCCCCCTCGTGTCTTCGGCGATTTTGATAATGATCTTACAAGTGTAGCAGTAACGAGTAATTGTGTCAACTGCTTACTGAACTGGTGACTGAATCTAATCCAGAATTCACCTCGGCAAATATGATCTGAGACAAAATCATATCATCCTCAGTATGATTCTACGAGGCACGTCCAGAAAGCAAGTTCCGTTTGGTAATAAAATTAAATTGTGTACAGATACAGAAAAATTATTTATTGCACAACATTCTACACCTCTTAAACTACATTTCCACATAACTGCCGAACTTTTGCAGGCATTTGTCATAGCGTGGCACAAGTTTTTGGATACCTTCTTCATAGAAGTTTGCCGCCGACCGTAAACGAGAGTGAAGACTCCCCTGTAAGATATCCTACTGTTTGGCCACCACTGTTAGGCAAATTGCGTATGTGGTCAGGAGAACTCCTAAACATACGCAGTTCTCCTGGTAAGCAACCAATTTGCCTAACAGTAGTGGCCAAACAGTAGGATATCTTACAGGGGAATCTTCACTCTCGTTTACGGTCGGCGGCAAACTTCTATGAAGAAGGTATCCAAAAACTTGTGCCACGCTATGACAAATGACTGCAAAAGTTCGGCAGTTATGTGGAAAAGTAGTTTAAGAGGTGTAGAATGTTGTGCAATAAATAATTTTTCTGTATCTGTACACAATTTAATTTTATTACCAAACGGAACTTACTTTCTGGACGTGCCTCGTATTACCGGTACTTAAACAAAATTGTTAGCGATCTAGTTTGTCCAAAGACAGAGTACCAGTGTCTTCTTCAGAAGACGAAAAATATTAGTCTTGTTCAAAAGACAATAAAAGGGAGTCATTGAAAAATGGCTGTGCAGTTAAAGTACATGCACTGCAAATTTCCCCTCTCTGCCAGTTTTCTCCATCACCAGTCATCTTAATTTTGTCATGGTAACTGCTCCCTCTCCTTCGCCAAATCTAGCTCCTCAATCCTGATTTGCTCTGATGGTCACATGATGGCTCGTCTCTTCACAAGGAAAGATTCTCCTTTATTCCAAATATACTTCGTGACATTGGGGTAGTTCATGACCCGGCTCTAAGTTGCCACATATTCCTTTATGAAGTACTGTCTTCTTCCCCGTACTGTTTCCTCACTCTTCTTAGAATTTCAGTTTAAAAGCGAGTCGCCCCCCGTCGCTACTGTTGTGATGGACTAAACAACGGCTGTCGCAAGATCCTCTCTGTGTGTGCCCTAACTCAATGCAAGTGGCTACTTCCAATTTATATAATTCTGAATAATAAATTGATAAAATATCGACATAATAGCATTGATATGTGGATGTGAATTAATAAGAATTACTTAATTAAAATAGTGTGAAAGTTACGCAATTGCTTAAAAATTAATTAAATGTTATAAACAAATAGAATTAAATTATAAACTCATATGGACAAATGGGAACAATACATCGTCTCAATGATTTGTAAGTACAGGACTGATATTTTTAACAATGAATTACTGAGATTATAATCTTTTAATTCCTTAATCATGCATATCAATTCCTTAGTGTGGTATGAACACAGGGTGTTGGTTACTTGTTTTTTTTTTAATCGCTTATCCTCCCAGCTAGGCTTTACCCCCGGACTCTGCGATCCTTTACTGTTGCAAGGACGGTGTCTGGAAGCTGAATAAACTTTGTCAGCAGACACAACTTGAGATTGTTACATGCCGAAACTTGCAGTTTCTAGTTTTCTGATAGAACCAAACCGGCCATGGAGGTTGAGAGCACTAACGCGCTGGCATCGAGAGACCGTGGGTTCAAATCCCACCTCGGCCGTCCTGAAATTGGTTTTCGTGATTTCACATTTTCACCACCAGGCAAATGCCGTGACGGTTCCTTTCAACCAGTGCTGTAGTTGGGAAAAAAATTTAGGCGGTACTCACCAAAATCACTTAAGGAGGTTCCAGATGGACTCGTAGTGGACTTCGTTGAGTGGGTCAGATTTTCGACACGCTGTTTCTTCAGCTGATCTTCTTCCTGATCTGAGCCAAGACTGCACATACATTTGTGGATTAGATTTTTCCAATGGCGACCCAACACTTCTCAGGAAAATTAATCTTCCAGTTCGTTCTACCAACAAACTATTCCTTTTTTGGTGATAATGTCATTCATAGCATAAAATGCTCTTTCGCATTCTGATGTGGAAATTGAAATTGAATCAATTATTTGTAGTAATTGTTCAAGGTCTTTAGGTTTCATGTTCGTGTCCTCATATTCCCTGAATGCCTGAATGTATTTTCTCTTGTCTTGAAGTCGAAAAACCTCACATATATTAGAGACACTCCTATCTTCACAAGTTATGTCAGTATCGTGTAGCCAATGCTTTGTCGCTACAAGAGCAAGATCTTTCAACAATACTTCAGTCCTCAGCTTCTTTTCGTTTTCTGTGCTGCTTTGCTTGGTCTGAGAACATATATGGGATGCATGGTTAGGATTGGCGACTAGTCTGTGTTTGAGATTTTCAGCTAGACTTCGGTAAAACTGGCCACTATTTATTTGAACAACCTTAGGGTTGTTGTGTAACTCAATGTCTTTAAAGACCTTGTTTTTAGCTGCTTTAGTTGCGTCCTCAGCATGAGAACCTGGAGAAGATGCCATGGACTCCAGTACCCGGATACTACGTTTTATAGTCTTGTCAGCTTCGGTAATTGACATGTCTCTTCTTTGAAGAAACTAGATAAATCTGAGAGCTCAATTAAAGCATCGTATACAACTACTAAATGTATAACAAATTCAGAAAAACTCAAAGTTTTGCAAAGGCCTGCATATTTAGACCTTTCTCTAGAATCCCTGTATTTACCAGCAGCAGCTTCTTTGAAATGTTTGACAAGAGATCTATAGTTATTCCAAACAGAATTCACAGTTCTAGCACTTGAGGCAACCCATCTGATTGTAAATATTTTCCCAACTTTATTTAGTTTATCACCAAGATCTGCTGCACATTCTCTAAGCTGAGCTTCATTTCTAAGCGACATGCTATAGACAGAATACAGTTTAACAAAGAAAAAATGGAAATGAGTAAGACCTTGAACCTCATCTCTCGTGTCGTGTACTGCTAGTTCGAGTCTGTGGTTAGCACAGTGCCAAACAATCAAGTGAGGAAACATGTTCTGCAACGCCACAGCAACTCCATTTCTTTTTCCAACCATTACCGAGGCTGCGTCACTTGCAAATCCAACAAAGTTTTCTTTGAGGTAAGAATGAGAAAAACCATAAGAACTCAGATTCTGCAAAATGGCATCCATGATTGAACTGGATGTCGTGTCTTTAAGTTCAATGTGATCCCAAAAAAAATGATGAACTAAAGTGTTTTCTGATATGGCACATCTCAAACATAACACAAGTACTGGTAAATTACTGCAGGTAGCGGGCTCGTCTACCATAACACTCATTTAAATATTATTTTTATAAGGTGATTAGCTATTTTCTTCCTCATTTCTGTGGCTATATGATCCGTAATGTTGGTACAACTGAACTTAGAATGTAAGACCTTTTCCATATCCAAACCATTAAGTTCCTGGACTTAAATGTCTATTGGAAAATCAGTGAATGGTCTTCCTAGCTTTGCCCCTTCATATGCTGTCCTAAACAGTCTACTTGTTGTCTCACACTGATTAACTAACATTTTATCTACTCGTGTTTCTAAAGGTTTGCTCTCAGCACTAGCCTTAGCCTGCTCTGCACGTATATGACTCATAGATTGTTTATGTTCATATATTTTCTTTCTTAAACTATTTTGCTGCAAATCTTTAGTATTTCCAAAATAAGTAATTTCACCATCAACCCACTCTTTAGCTGGTTTTAATCCTGAACCTTGCTGTGGTCCCTTACCATACCTGCCAGCTTCAGCACAATAAGAACAACCAAATTTTTTGTTCTCTAATACTAGCCAGCTGTTTTCAGTTTTAAAGTAATTGTGCTGAGACTCCGACCAGCATTCTGGATAATCTAGTATCACTTAACTTACTTGACCAGAAGGAATAACTGAATCACTTCCTACATTCTTAAGTTCCTCCTCAAAATCTTTGTCCTTTGAGATGATCGATCTTTTCGAAGGGCCTTGTTGGTCACTGTTAGCACTGTTCGCTTCAACGTCCCTGTTATCATTTGGAGTTTTTCGTTTTCCACTATTTAACCAGTTAAGCAAGCTCATTCATTATTACTTTGAAATTATGATGGGGAGGGTGGTCAACAATGAGACAAAAAATACATTTCAGTTTCTAAAAATTACATATTGAGAATAAAATATGGTTTTACACTAGGAAAATATAAGCCCATGTTTATTCTAGATGATACACCCTTGGAAATACATTCTTCTTTTTTCATATGAGAACAACCCCCTTTTTCCTAAACCATGACATTTGTCTCATTGTACCCCACGTATGGTACACGATGAGACACCTGCATGTACACAAAGAGACAAATATATAAACATCATTCACACGTACTTGGTGTTCATGTATTTTCCTCATTACATTACATACCGAAGAGAGTGATATATTTACAATATCTTATGTTGTAAGAGAGCGATATATCTTATGTTGTAGGATAAGGAAAATAAGCATGAAATAAATTGTGGAAAAATAGATGTTTCCTTGTTTATTCTTTAACAAATTGGCTACAACTGTGAAATATTATAAAAATAGCATAATTTAGTGGTGACGAACCACATTATATTTTTACAGTTATACAAAAAAGGAAAAGAGTATGGTCCTAATCACTGAATATTCAAGAGTCTCAAATCAATTTCAAATGAAATAAAAGCTTGCTGCCTCTTTGTTGTACCAGAAACGAAGGGCTTGGGCAATATCATCTTGATGTCATTTGACGAAACAGATGCCACATCAGGGTTATGAGGATGCACAAATTTTGTCCCTACACTCTTTTGACATTTCCTCAAGAAGCTCACCTCATAATCACCATCATCATCCTTTGGTGCAGTCACATTGTAAAGTGTTTTTCGAGGGGTTTTTATGCAACTGGCATAAGTCAGTAGGAAGCCATTCTATATTTATTTACGCGGCAAATTGTTCAGCCAAGAGAATTTTTCATGTTAATTTATTATTATTATTAATTTATTATAATTATTATTAAGATATTTTCGGAGCATTTTATAAAAATTATAAGCATACAGATAGGTTTTCTATGTCTTAGAAAACGCTATCAAGCAAATTATTACGAACGACAATATCATAGAAAATTATCTGATTACGGAATTTTACGGAGTTTTGTCAGTTAGGGTATTTGAGAGACATGACTCACTGGGAATTCAAATACAAGCTGATTCCTGTCGAGAAGTATTACGCAAGGCTGGGTCGCTTCGTCAAGAAAAGGCGAATTGTTGGAACGGAAAACGACTTCTCCCTCTCGCGCGCCGTGTGTAATGAACCAGAGGAGGGGAAGTAGCGGCGTGCTCAGCCAATCAGTGGAGACGACGTAAGCTGGAAGGCGGTACCGTGGTGGGGGGAGCCAACGGGTGAATATATCGTTCGACGCGCCGTGGAACGTGGACTATCTGTGTAGAACTTGCGGAGTGTGGTTGCAAGTGCGTGTCGCTCCGATGTTCAGGGGAGTTAGTGACTATCTGTGTTGAACTTGCCAAGTATGGCTCACGAGGGAGTCGCTCCGATGTTCCATGGAGTGGAGGACTAACTTTAGTAAAACTTAACCAGTGTGGTTATACGTGTGTTTGGGTCCGATGTACGGACCATAGAATTATCTAATCTACCAGAATATCATCAAATTTCGACGGAGATGACGACGTCCAGGAGACTGTGGGAAGCACACAGCATCGTCCAGTACGAGGGAAAGGCTTCGGGCATTTCCAGTGGTAAGCGCCAATGACGCAGAAATACGCAATCTCTCATTTATCGTTGTTTTACATTTCATATTTCAGTAACTTCATAGCTTGGAAATAAGAGTAAAATCAATTTATCAAACTCCGTTTTCACGTAATTTTCTATCGGTAATATTAAAATCGCAACGCTCCAATTTAAATTTTATACTTATTTTTAATTTTGCTATACTTGTTATTATTAATTTTGCTATACTTGTTTTATATAATAAATTCATTTCTTTCACAATGCAATCTTTGCTTTCAGTAGGTAGCATTAGATATAGACCAATTCCTTCTCCTGATACAATTGTTTGTTGGGTTAATGATCAAATCATACCACGATCTGAGTGAATAGAGTCTTGAATGTGTTCTGCCAGAGCTAGACGTTGTTAAATACAAATTTAGATTTCAACATTGCGTTGAGGTCTTGGCGCCCATTAAAACAACATAGCTTGGGCAAAGGTAAACAGTTACATTTCTCACCCAACAGTTAGGGGCAGGCAAACCATTACATTTATCACTCAACGTGAGGGCAAAGGAAACCATTACATTTGTCGCCGACAACTTGGGGCTGAAAACCTAATAACATTTGTGGAAGGAGAAGGGTATATATTTCTAGTAGGGGAGTAGTGCCGATTCCAACCAGTGTCATGGCCGCCACGTGAGTCCAAGCCAATATCTCGCAAACCGATGGTCGGATTTTAATAAACGAGGTGTCGTTGGACTCGGGTTGACGCCCTCTTTCCAATGGACCACTCATTTCAACCCCTAAATAAAACCTACCCCTACTAGGGGGTGAAATTGTATTTTTTTAGTGAAAGTCTCTTTCCAAATGGGACATGTGTAAGCTGCGCTGCTAAAATGAACTTAAACGTGGTTGCTCATATAGTGCATGCGTTTTACGAGATGCCGCTATGGATGAACATTCTTGTTTTTGTTTTTTACGCATGCGCACTGGGGATTTTTGTAAGAGGGCGAGCTCTTTGAAAAAAATGATTGATAAGAAGAGGTTTTGGTGGTGAGGAGAGAATCAGATAGTCGCCTACTTTCCTACGACGTTTGTCGATATCTCTCAAACGCAAGGTCGGATTTGGACGTGTGACGTGTCAAATCGCTTGTCTCGAAGCCCTATACATGTTATTAATAGGTTAGAGTTTTGAGAATGAGGGAAACAGGCTTTTTTGGGGTAAAACCATGATTTTAGACTTTTTCTGATATTTCACGAATGCATGGTCGGATTTGGTCCTATGACGTGTCAAATGGCTTGTCTCGAAACCCTGTGTATTTTGGTAATAGGTTAAAGTTTTTGAGAATGAGGGAAACAGAATTTTTTGTTGTAAAACCGTGATTTTAGACTTTCTGTTATATCTCACAAACCAATAACGCCAGAGACGTATACGAGGGGTCGTAGGACTCGGGGTGACGCCCCTTTCCTCTCCCCTTTTGAATATAGTATTTATGTTTAAAAAATGCGAAAGGGTCTAACGACACTTTTGTTGAAAACATTTTAGTTTTTAAAACTTTTTCTTTTAATCTTTCTAAAATGTTCATGAAGAGTGGTTGCAGATAGAGACGATACCACTGGACACGTGTTTCAACGAAGCTATTACTGGCCACGGTGGTGATATACCAATACAGTATTCGCTATTTCGATGAGACGGCGGGTCGAGGGTTCGTTTTCCGATTTTTCCTATGATGGAATACCTAATACCTAAACCCCCTGAAGGGGGTCTTTAACATGTAAACGATTATGAGTGACATGGCAAATGATAATTCCTTGATCCGATGAAGTTAGCTTTAGATAGAACAAACAGAACTTGGTTATATGGTGCTTGAAGTGAGTATAGAAAACAAACTTGCTGGGGCAGACTGACAGGATGTGGATGTTATTTGAGCTTATTGGAATGCCTTGACTTGACTTGACAACAGGGCAATGAAAAAAGCACAGAGATGCTGAGGACACTTGAAGGTCAAACGATATGGCAACCATGGTGGGAGGGGGAAGCTAGGATGATGTCGCCGATCATGTTCAATGTTCAATGAATGAATTTAAATTTTGCGAAGCATTGTTTGGAGAGGGTCATGGGACGACTTGTTTTAAGGATATTTATTTTTTCGATCTTTCTTATGGTGGTCTCATTGATTGAAATCATCCAAAACTGCTAGGGCATGGCCTTGAGATTTTATAAACTGATAATGGGATTTTGACATACAAGGTCCACTCAGAACTTGACATGATGTCATTCTTTTTATGGCTTATGAATTTCCCCAAAAAAGACCCAAAACAACAAGATCATAGACTTTTGCTTTTCTTAATATATTGCAAACCCATAATGTTAGATGTTTACTGTGAGTGACGAAACCTAGCTAGGTAAAGAAAGAATTATTGTAGGATATATGTATGGTGACTGACACGTCTTTGAACATTGGAACTTGTTTTCAGATCTGAGTGTAGTACATAGGGAGTATAGGTTGTAGGCATGGCTTGACAAACGGTGCACACAAAATTCAATTTATCGATTCAAGAATTATGAGTAGACTATCATTAATTAATTGGTTAAAGAGTGTAGCTAAAAATAAAAAAGTGACTACATTAAACTAAACTGAACCAAGTCGAATCAAACCCAACTGAACCAAACCAAGCCTAAAGCAAACCAAACCTAATCAAGAACAAGCCAAGGGCTTAAGTGTAAAACTTGTGGGGGAATGCAGTCATTGGCAATGTCCAAAGAAAGGGATAACGCTCTACCTTTAGAGGGTGAGGTAAAGCTAGCGCATGGTGCTAATGCATATTCCCAAGTACATGAACCACACACACACACAACTATCCTATGCTGTTTTTATGAGTTGACTGTTAAAACTTACTCAGTGGTTACTGAGCAAGATGGTCGCTACACACAACAAGCTTTAAATACTTGAGGCTAATAATCTATACACACACACGCACTCGCTTGTTCTAAACTAAACTGTCTCGCTGGCAGTGCTCACACAGTAGGCAAATGACAAATGCTTGGCTAACCGAAATACAATCATTTTCGGTTGTCTAATGATACCAGCTAGCCATTACATGCTATAGTGGTGAGCACATGTGCCTCTTGCACTGGAGATCGTAACTCGATTTCTAGCTCTAAGGCCTAGAACGAATCAAACTAAGAAAGAATGGTATGGTGACGCAGTAGTTAAACTGTTAGCCTTTCAATAAGGTAGACTAGGGTTTGATTTTGGGTTAATATACATGTCATAAACAAACAAACAAACAAAAAAAGCGGAGATAATGTTTAAAACTGATTACACTTGTCTCTTTTCAAATTATTACTTAGATTACAAATACAAAGGTGGACTGGGTTTGATATACAGTTAATGCTGCCTATCGCATACTAGCCTGTAAGAAAGCCAAACAAGCAAAAGGCGTAGGTAGAGCAGTGGTAAAATCACTATGTGTAGAGAACTACCTAACGGTTTTATGAACTGGCAATGCTATGTCGCATAAACAGTGCAGGATACAATCCGGCAACCATAATTTTTATCTTGTGGAACAGAGAAAATGCAATTTTACCTTGATGGATAGCAAATGAGTGCAGATGAATGACCTATGCATTAGCCTACCATAGGGTTATAACCACGAGGTGGAGGTGTGACTTTTATATTTTATTGTTTAGAGACATGGCTTTTTTGTAACCAGTAGATTTAGTATTTTGTAAATATTCATTTTTGTAATTGTAAATAGTGGAAACATTTTTTTTGTAATAGTAAATGTTAAATGTATAACTAAAAGTTATTTGGGATAAGTGTGCATGTCAAGGATAAATAGCGTGGTTGTATTTGTTTTCAAAGACAGGTATGGTTGTGTGAATGTATGACTATAGATAGAATGATAGAGAGAGAGAGAGAAAGCTTGTGTGTGTGTGTGTGTGTGTGTGTGTGTGGGTAGCATTGATTTTTCAACCAAAGCAAACACGGCAAGGTAGGATGGTGGGGTAATTAATGTATATAGCAAATGGTAAATAGTATACTATATTTTTTAACACTTGTGTTTTTTTAATGCAGCAGTAGATAGGTGTTATTTTGTAAAACAGTCTTACCTACAGTAGTAGTAGTAGTAGTAGTAGTAGTAGTAGTCCTATATGTTTTTGGAAACAAACAGAAAGAGAATGCACTATTGCCATGGCCAAGCACTTCCATTAAAGTGATTTCAAGAACATTTAAATCAGCAAATGTGTGTTTTACAAAACTAAACATTCAGCATGGACTAAATCATAAACGTGTCTTCTGTGATATGGAAAAAATAGGAAATCCATGTTTCCATATCATCACAATTTAAAAACTTAAAACTGACATTTAAAAAATGTAAATGGGAAATTGGCAAATGTGTAAACAACAAAATGGAAAATTCTTGTTTCCATATCATGAAATCCAAAAACTTTAAACTGACATTTTCAAATCGTGTACATGGAAAATTGACAAATGGCAATGTGTGAAATGTGGAAATGAAAAAATATGAACAAATGGCTATCATTATTTAAAAAAAATAAAAAACCGTCGTGTTCTATCGTTAAAGTGTGAATCAAACCACATCTACTTATTTGGATCACCCGAGACTGAGTAGACCTGTTTTAGTCCTAATATACTTTTAAAATTTTATGTTAAAGCTCAATTTGAACTCAAGAGCTTTAGAGTGCCAGCTAACTATTATAACCGTTACGTCACAAAGACAACTTTACACTACTCTTAATAAACAATAATAAGAAAAAGAATAATAAATGTTGATTTTTTTTTAAGGATGAACATGGTGACACCGTTTCTGTTGCACAGTCTGCTAGCTACTAGCCAGCAGCTGGGGTCTTAGAAAACGATACAGTTGACATTTTGTAATGAGATGTGACATGTTTCAAAGTACAGTATTATGGGTTGCTGCTGAGTAAAAACTAATCCTGTACAAGGAAGCAAGGGTTCGAACCCCTTACCTAACATTACTATTGCCTGAACATGGCTTGACGACACTGTATTATTATGATACTCGGTACACAAACCATAGATAGAGTGTATTGTTTAAGATCACTTTCTTTCTGAACATAGGTGGAGACTGTTGATGGTTAACAATGGCATTAATATAGTAGGACGTGGGTATAGCAATTAAGAAAAAAACAGACAATACCCATACAATATTTTTATTTATTTAATATAAGTACTTGTACAATAGTTACATTCAAAATACATTTCTTTTTTCTCTATTACTATTTAGTCCTTTTTGATTCTCTTGCATATGAAGGGTAGATAACCTTGTAGTTCAGCCCCTTAAAACAACAACAACACAACCTTTTGCATAGTCTGTGATGTTGACGACTCTTGAGATGTGGAAGATGGATTAAACATAACTTTTACAGCAGGGGTTAAATGTTGCTCAATAAACACTGCACTATTTTGAGTAGCAAAATTTTTTTCTTGTACTAGCTTTTTAGCATTGTCATGATTATTTGTTGACACCAACAGTGTTTCATCTGGTACACCACATTGATGATCACTCACACTTAAAACCTTACCATTTCTACTTTTTAGATTGCCTCGACATCTTTTTGACCTCTCTTTTGAGCATCGCCAAAATATTATTCCTTTTACATTTTGACGATTATAGTTATAAGAGTAGCCTTTATAGAGTACACGTTGTTTACCTTTGTTAGTTGTAGTAAGTTCCATAGTAGCAACTAACCTGTTAGTATGATTTGCTCACTACAAAGGTTATAACTGTTCTGATAATAAAATCATTTAGCGTTGGCTTTTATATTTAATATGTATAGTTTGAAGTGATAGCAAAAGTGAGAGCAAAATGGTAGCAGAGTGGTAGAAAATATAACATGTATTGTTAAGAAATAGTTTAAGCTGTTATGTGGATCCATTACATAATAATTTTAGCACGACGAAGCTCATTTTCTATATCCAATAGTTCTTCCTCATATTCAGTATAACCAGCCTGTTTATAGACATGCAGTTGCTGAAGCCGCCAGATTAGCTTACTTGGATTGTTCCAGTAGACAAATTTAACAAATGATTTTTTAGTTGTAAACAAAGCATTACCATTATCATTATTATCTTCATCATCAACATCATCATCATCATAACCATTATCATTATCATCATCATCATTATCATCATCATCATGATCATTATAATCCTCATCACTATTACTATATAGTCCTTTTTGATCCTTTTGCAATACCACATTTTGCACAGTCTGTGTTGCTCTTGATAATGTTGGGAGTTTTTCAGACATTGACAACTGTCCTAACACGACTTTCTGAGGAGATGATACATGCTTCTTAACAAACAATGCACTATCTTGAGCTGCAATATCTTTTTCTGGGACAAGTATTTTAGCATTTTGAAGAGTTTTTTTAAACAGCAACGATGTTTTATCTGGTACACTACATTGATGATCACTCATACTTAAGACATTGCTATTTTTACTTTTCAGCTCACCTCGACACTGTTTTGAACGATGTTTTGAACAACGCCAAATAACAGTTCCATTTTTATTGGTTCGTTTTACAATATATTTATATCCTTTATAGAATGCGTATGGCATACCATTGCTATTTGTTGATACTTCCATGTCAATTGTCAAGCATGAACTAATCTCTAGCAAAGTTCACTCGATAATATAAATAATTTCTAAACCCCAGTAGTGAATAGTCAGTTGTTTTTGATCTATGCAAGCGTAAACATGTCACATACACTGGTGATGGATACTCAAGGCTTTAAGGTCAATGAAAACAAGTACAGTATATATTTAAATAGGTGGCTATCATTGATTGCACAACACGCGGGTCACCATATCTTTTTTTTCTTTCGGACTAGTGTTTTAACATTTGAAGAGTGTTTTAAACAGCAACGATGTCTTATCAGTCACACTACATTGATGATCACTCACACTTAAGACCTCGCTATTTTTACTTTTTAACTCACTTTGACACTGTTTTGAACGATGTTTTGAACAACGCCAAATAACAGTTCCATTTTTATTGGTTCGTTTTACAATATACGTATAACCTTTATAGTATGCATATGGCTTACCATAACTATTCGTTGATACTTTCATATCAATTTTCAAGCATGAAATAATCTCCAATAAATTTCGCTCGATAATAGAAATAATAGTTTAAAGTGGGTGCGAAGGTGGGTGCAAAAGTGGGTGCAAAAGTGAGTGTAAAAGTGAGTGTAAAAGTGGGTGAAAAAGTGGGTGCAAAAGTGAGTGCAAAAGTGGGTGCGAAAGTGGGTGCGAAAGTGGGTGCAGTTTATAGTAGGCACTATTTTTACTAGAATGTGATTTGAGTAAATGTAATTTCTAAACCCAAGTAGTGAATAGTCAGTTGGTTTTGATTTATGCAAGCGTAAACATGTCTCATACACTGATGATGGATACTCAAGGCTTCTTGGTCAACAAAAACAAGTATATAGTTAAAGAGGTAGCTATTATTGATTGCACAACACTGAATCTATTTTTGAAATTTTGACAAAGGGTCTAAGTGCACTTTTGTTAATATCTCGCGAACCAATAAGACTACGGCATTGTATGAGGTATTGTTGGACTTTTTGCCGAAGACTGCTGGTAAACACTTATGTTCCCACGACCTTTTTAAAGATGGCGGCTGACCCACGAGGGGTGATTAAAACGTATTCCAAGCGACGCTTGTCGATAAGCAAACCAATAATCAAAGGGGGGTGTGACAGAGCTTGAGGCGATAACCCCTTTTGATTGATCCCTGTTGATTTGCCCCTTTGGACTGGTCCCCGTTGACCAGTCCCTCTGAACGGGTCCTTTTTGAAGGGAGTCATTTATGACGGGCCCCTGCTGACGGGTCACTGTGGACGGATCCCTGTGGACAGGTCCCTGTTGACAGGTCCTTTTGACTAATCCCTATGGACCTGTCAACAGGGACCTGTCCACAGGGATCCGTCCACAGTGACCCGTCAGCAGGGGCCCGTCATAAATGACTCCCTTCAAAAAGGACCCGTTCAGAGGGACTGGTCAACGGGGACCAGTCCAAAGGGGCAAATCAACAGGGATCAATCAAAAGGGGTTATCGCCTCAAGCTCTGTCACACCCCCCTTTGATTATTGGTTTGCTTATCGACAAGCGTCGCTTGGAATACGTTTTAATCACCCCTCGTGGGTCAGCCGCCATCTTTAAAAAGGTCGTGGGAACATAAGTGTTTACCAGCAGTCTTCGGCAAAAAGTCCAACAATACCTCATACAATGCCGTAGTCTTATTGGTTCGCGAGATATTAACAAAAGTGCACTTAGACCCTTTGTCAAAATTTCAAAAATAGATTCAGTGTTGTGCAATCAATAATAGCTACCTCTTTAACTATATACTTGTTTTTGTTGACCAAGAAGCCTTGAGTATCCATCATCAGTGTATGAGACATGTTTACGCTTGCATAAATCAAAACCAACTGACTATTCACTACTTGGGTTTAGAAATTACATTTACTCAAATCACATTCTAGTAAAAATAGTGCCTACTATAAACTGCACCCACTTTCGCACTCACTTTTGCACTCACTTTTGCACCCACTTTTACACTCACTTTTACACTCACTTTTGCACCCACTTTTGCACCCACCTTCGCACCCACTTTAAACTATTATTTCTATTATCGAGCGAAATTTATTGGAGATTATTTCATGCTTGAAAATTGATATGAAAGTATCAACGAATAGTTATGGTAAGCCATATGCATACTATAAAGGTTATACGTATATTGTAAAACGAACCAATAAAAATGGAACTGTTATTTGGCGTTGTTCAAAACATCGTTCAAAACAGTGTCAAAGTGAGTTAAAAAGTAAAAATAGCGAGGTCTTAAGTGTGAGTGATCATCAATGTAGTGTGACTGATAAGACATCGTTGCTGTTTAAAACACTCTTCAAATGTTAAAACACTAGTCCGAAAGAAAAAAAAGATATGGTGACCCGCGTGTTGTGCAATCAATGATAGCCACCTATTTAAATATATACTGTACTTGTTTTCATTGACCTTAAAGCCTTGAGTATCCATCACCAGTGTATGTGACATGTTTACGCTTGCATAGATCAAAAACAACTGACTATTCACTACTGGGGTTTAGAAATTATTTATATTATCGAGTGAACTTTGCTAGAGATTAGTTCATGCTTGACAATTGACATGGAAGTATCAACAAATAGCAATGGTATGCCATACGCATTCTATAAAGGATATAAATATATTGTAAAACGAACCAATAAAAATGGAACTGTTATTTGGCGTTGTTCAAAACATCGTTCAAAACAGTGTCGAGGTGAGCTGAAAAGTAAAAATAGCAATGTCTTAAGTATGAGTGATCATCAATGTAGTGTACCAGATAAAACATCGTTGCTGTTTAAAAAAACTCTTCAAAATGCTAAAATACTTGTCCCAGAAAAAGATATTGCAGCTCAAGATAGTGCATTGTTTGTTAAGAAGCATGTATCATCTCCTCAGAAAGTCGTGTTAGGACAGTTGTCAATGTCTGAAAAACTCCCAACATTATCAAGAGCAACACAGACTGTGCAAAATGTGGTATTGCAAAAGGATCAAAAAGGACTATATAGTAATAGTGATGAGGATTATAATGATCATGATGATGATGATAATGATGATGATGATAATGATAATGGTTATGATGATGATGATGTTGATGATGAAGATAATAATGATAATGGTAATGCTTTGTTTACAACTAAAAAATCATTTGTTAAATTTGTCTACTGGAACAATCCAAGTAAGCTAATCTGGCGGCTTCAGCAACTGCATGTCTATAAACAGGCTGGTTATACTGAATATGAGGAAGAACTATTGGATATAGAAAATGAGCTTCGTCGTGCTAAAATTATTATGTAATGGATCCACATAACAGCTTAAACTATTTCTTAACAATACATGTTATATTTTCTACCACTCTGCTACCATTTTGCTCTCACTTTTGCTATCACTTCAAACTATACATATTAAATATAAAAGCCAACGCTAAATGATTTTATTATCAGAACAGTTATAACCTTTGTAGTGAGCAAATCATACTAACAGGTTAGTTGCTACTATGGAACTTACTACAACTAACAAAGGTAAACAACGTGTACTCTATAAAGGCTACTCTTATAACTATAATCGTCAAAATGTAAAAGGAATAATATTTTGGCGATGCTCAAAAGAGAGGTCAAAAAGATGTCGAGGCAATCTAAAAAGTAGAAATGGTAAGGTTTTAAGTGTGAGTGATCATCAATGTGGTGTACCAGATGAAACACTGTTGGTGTCAACAAATAATCATGACAATGCTAAAAAGCTAGTACAAGAAAAAAATTTTGCTACTCAAAATAGTGCAGTGTTTATTGAGCAACATTTAACCCCTGCTGTAAAAGTTATGTTTAATCCATCTTCCACATCTCAAGAGTCGTCAACATCACAGACTATGCAAAAGGTTGTGTTGTTGTTGTTTTAAGGGGCTGAACTACAAGGTTATCTACCCTTCATATGCAAGAGAATCAAAAAGGACTAAATAGTAATAGAGAAAAAAGAAATGTATTTTGAATGTAACTATTGTACAAGTACTTATATTAAATAAATAAAAATATTGTATGGGTATTGTCTGTTTTTTTCTTAATTGCTATACCCACGTCCTACTATATTAATGCCATTGTTAACCATCAACAGTCTCCACCTATGTTCAGAAAGAAAGTGATCTTAAACAATACACTCTATCTATGGTTTGTGTACCGAGTATCATAATAATACAGTGTCGTCAAGCCATGTTCAGGCAATAGTAATGTTAGGTAAGGGGTTCGAACCCTTGCTTCCTTGTACAGGATTAGTTTTTACTCAGCAGCAACCCATAATACTGTACTTTGAAACATGTCACATCTCATTACAAAATGTCAACTGTATCGTTTTCTAAGACCCCAGCTGCTGGCTAGTAGCTAGCAGACTGTGCAACAGAAACGGTGTCACCATGTTCATCCTTAAAAAAAAATCAACATTTATTATTCTTTTTCTTATTATTGTTTATTAAGAGTAGTGTAAAGTTGTCTTTGTGACGTAACGGTTATAATAGTTAGCTGGCACTCTAAAGCTCTTGAGTTCAAATTGAGCTTTAACATAAAATTTTAAAAGTATATTAGGACTAAAACAGGTCTACTCAGTCTCGGGTGATCCAAATAAGTAGATGTGGTTTGATTCACACTTTAACGATAGAACACGACGGTTTTTTATTTTTTTTAAATAATGATAGCCATTTGTTCATATTTTTTCATTTCCACATTTCACACATTGCCATTTGTCAATTTTCCATGTACACGATTTGAAAATGTCAGTTTAAAGTTTTTGGATTTCATGATATGGAAACAAGAATTTTCCATTTTGTTGTTTACACATTTGCCAATTTCCCATTTACATTTTTTAAATGTCAGTTTTAAGTTTTTAAATTGTGATGATATGGAAACATGGATTTCCTATTTTTTCCATATCACAGAAGACACGTTTATGATTTAGTCCATGCTGAATGTTTAGTTTTGTAAAACACACATTTGCTGATTTAAATGTTCTTGAAATCACTTTAATGGAAGTGCTTGGCCATGGCAATAGTGCATTCTCTTTCTGTTTGTTTCCAAAAACATATAGGACTACTACTACTACTACTACTACTACTACTACTGTAGGTAAGACTGTTTTACAAAATAACACCTATCTACTGCTGCATTAAAAAAACACAAGTGTTAAAAAATATAGTATACTATTTACCATTTGCTATATACATTAATTACCCCACCATCCTACCTTGCCGTGTTTGCTTTGGTTGAAAAATCAATGCTACCCACACACACACACACACACACACACACACAAGCTTTCTCTCTCTCTCTCTATCATTCTATCTATAGTCATACATTCACACAACCATACCTGTCTTTGAAAACAAATACAACCACGCTATTTATCCTTGACATGCACACTTATCCCAAATAACTTTTAGTTATACATTTAACATTTACTATTACAAAAAAAATGTTTCCACTATTTACAATTACAAAAATGAATATTTACAAAATACTAAATCTACTGGTTACAAAAAAGCCATGTCTCTAAACAATAAAATATAAAAGTCACACCTCCACCTCGTGGTTATAACCCTATGGTAGGCTAATGCATAGGTCATTCATCTGCACTCATTTGCTATCCATCAAGGTAAAATTGCATTTTCTCTGTTCCACAAGATAAAAATTATGGTTGCCGGATTGTATCCTGCACTGTTTATGCGACATAGCATTGCCAGTTCATAAAACCGTTAGGTAGTTCTCTACACATAGTGATTTTACCACTGCTCTACCTACGCCTTTTGCTTGTTTGGCTTTCTTACAGGCTAGTATGCGATAGGCAGCATTAACTGTATATCAAACCCAGTCCACCTTTGTATTTGTAATCTAAGTAATAATTTGAAAAGAGACAAGTGTAATCAGTTTTAAACATTATCTCCGCTTTTTTTGTTTGTTTGTTTGTTTATGACATGTATATTAACCCAAAATCAAACCCTAGTCTACCTTATTGAAAGGCTAACAGTTTAACTACTGCGTCACCATACCATTCTTTCTTAGTTTGATTCGTTCTAGGCCTTAGAGCTAGAAATCGAGTTACGATCTCCAGTGCAAGAGGCACATGTGCTCACCACTATAGCATGTAATGGCTAGCTGGTATCATTAGACAACCGAAAATGATTGTATTTCGGTTAGCCAAGCATTTGTCATTTGCCTACTGTGTGAGCACTGCCAGCGAGACAGTTTAGTTTAGAACAAGCGAGTGCGTGTGTGTGTATAGATTATTAGCCTCAAGTATTTAAAGCTTGTTGTGTGTAGCGACCATCTTGCTCAGTAACCACTGAGTAAGTTTTAACAGTCAACTCATAAAAACAGCATAGGATAGTTGTGTGTGTGTGTGGTTCATGTACTTGGGAATATGCATTAGCACCATGCGCTAGCTTTACCTCACCCTCTAAAGGTAGAGCGTTATCCCTTTCTTTGGACATTGCCAATGACTGCATTCCCCCACAAGTTTTACACTTAAGCCCTTGGCTTGTTCTTGATTAGGTTTGGTTTGCTTTAGGCTTGGTTTGGTTCAGTTGGGTTTGATTCGACTTGGTTCAGTTTAGTTTAATGTAGTCACTTTTTTATTTTTAGCTACACTCTTTAACCAATTAATTAATGATAGTCTACTCATAATTCTTGAATCGATAAATTGAATTTTGTGTGCACCGTTTGTCAAGCCATGCCTACAACCTATACTCCCTATGTACTACACTCAGATCTGAAAACAAGTTCCAATGTTCAAAGACGTGTCAGTCACCATACATATATCCTACAATAATTCTTTCTTTACCTAGCTAGGTTTCGTCACTCACAGTAAACATCTAACATTATGGGTTTGCAATATATTAAGAAAAGCAAAAGTCTATGATCTTGTTGTTTTGGGTCTTTTTTGGGGAAATTCATAAGCCATAAAAAGAATGACATCATGTCAAGTTCTGAGTGGACCTTGTATGTCAAAATCCCATTATCAGTTTATAAAATCTCAAGGCCATGCCCTAGCAGTTTTGGATGATTTCAATCAATGAGACCACCATAAGAAAGATCGAAAAAATAAATATCCTTAAAACAAGTCGTCCCATGACCCTCTCCAAACAATGCTTCGCAAAATTTAAATTCATTCATTGAACATTGAACATGATCGGCGACATCATCCTAGCTTCCCCCTCCCACCATGGTTGCCATATCGTTTGACCTTCAAGTGTCCTCAGCATCTCTGTGCTTTTTTCATTGCCCTGTTGTCAAGTCAAGTCAAGGCATTCCAATAAGCTCAAATAACATCCACATCCTGTCAGTCTGCCCCAGCAAGTTTGTTTTCTATACTCACTTCAAGCACCATATAACCAAGTTCTGTTTGTTCTATCTAAAGCTAACTTCATCGGATCAAGGAATTATCATTTGCCATGTCACTCATAATCGTTTACATGTTAAAGACCCCCTTCAGGGGGTTTAGGTATTAGGTATTCCATCATAGGAAAAATCGGAAAACGAACCCTCGACCCGCCGTCTCATCGAAATAGCGAATACTGTATTGGTATATCACCACCGTGGCCAGTAATAGCTTCGTTGAAACACGTGTCCAGTGGTATCGTCTCTATCTGCAACCACTCTTCATGAACATTTTAGAAAGATTAAAAGAAAAAGTTTTAAAAACTAAAATGTTTTCAACAAAAGTGTCGTTAGACCCTTTCGCATTTTTTAAACATAAATACTATATTCAAAAGGGGAGAGGAAAGGGGCGTCACCCCGAGTCCTACGACCCCTCGTATACGTCTCTGGCGTTATTGGTTTGTGAGATATAACAGAAAGTCTAAAATCACGGTTTTACAACAAAAAATTCTGTTTCCCTCATTCTCAAAAACTTTAACCTATTACCAAAATACACAGGGTTTCGAGACAAGCCATTTGACACGTCATAGGACCAAATCCGACCATGCATTCGTGAAATATCAGAAAAAGTCTAAAATCATGGTTTTACCCCAAAAAAGCCTGTTTCCCTCATTCTCAAAACTCTAACCTATTAATAACATGTATAGGGCTTCGAGACAAGCGATTTGACACGTCACACGTCCAAATCCGACCTTGCGTTTGAGAGATATCGACAAACGTCGTAGGAAAGTAGGCGACTATCTGATTCTCTCCTCACCACCAAAACCTCTTCTTATCAATCATTTTTTTCAAAGAGCTCGCCCTCTTACAAAAATCCCCAGTGCGCATGCGTAAAAAACAAAAACAAGAATGTTCATCCATAGCGGCATCTCGTAAAACGCATGCACTATATGAGCAACCACGTTTAAGTTCATTTTAGCAGCGCAGCTTACACATGTCCCATTTGGAAAGAGACTTTCACTAAAAAAATACAATTTCACCCCCTAGTAGGGGTAGGTTTTATTTAGGGGTTGAAATGAGTGGTCCATTGGAAAGAGGGCGTCAACCCGAGTCCAACGACACCTCGTTTATTAAAATCCGACCATCGGTTTGCGAGATATTGGCTTGGACTCACGTGGCGGCCATGACACTGGTTGGAATCGGCACTACTCCCCTACTATTTCTGTGCCTGTATTTTGGGGGTTATTTGTCTGTATCAGTGTATATCATTATGGGGGATGAGAAAGAAAGACAGATGAGGTTAAGTAGTGGTCATCAACGGGAGAGTGATGATACGAGCAGTATGTCGAGTGATGGTAGTACCGGGGTAGCGGAGGTAAATCCCGATACTGAAACAGGGAGTGTAGGCGGCCAACAAGAATTAAACTTTACTTCTCGAGTTTATGTATCAGAACAAAGTTAGTAGTGATGCCTTAAATGCAAAGTTAGAACAGAATAATGCAAGATTAGAACAAAACAGTCGGGAAAATAAAGAGAGCAATAGGGAATTGAGCGATAGTTTAAACGCCAAATTAGAACAAAACAGTAGGGAAAATAAAGAAAGTACAGACGCTTTAAATGCAAAACTGGAACAAAACAACGCTAAACTAGAACAAAACAGTAAGGAAAATAGAGAGAGTACTGAAACTTTAAATGCTAAATTAGAACAAAACAGTAGGGAAATGAGTGACAAATTCGAACTGATTAGAGGTGAGATCAGGGGGGTGATGGAAGAAAAGGCTAAAGAGATTATTGCAGATGTAGACAGAAAATTAGGAAAAGTACAGGAGGAGTTGGAAATTAGAATCAGTACACAGGCTGAAAATTTAAAAGAACTAGTGCAACTGGAAACACAGCAGGTCAAAAAGCAATTGGGGGGAGAAATTGACAAAATTCAGGTAGCTACTAAAGAGGTTAAGGAACAGCTGGGGGGTAGAATTGAGAAAGTCCACTCACAAATAGTTGCAGAAGTAAATGATTTAAGAGAGAGTAATAGAGAGAGCATTAGCAAGATTGAGGAGAAACAAGCAAAGCTATATGATAAAGTAGAAGAATCAGAAGGAAACATTAAATTAACAGTAAACAGTATTGAGAGGAAGGCTGAGGAGAAAATCGCAGAATTAGAGTTAAAATTAAAAGCTAGGATCAGGCAAGAAAATAGTCAGAATAGGCCAGTTATTGTGAATAGCACACACAGGGAGGTAGAACTGGGTAAGTTCAGCAATCGACAGGGGTGCCCAATGGAGTTCATGAACACTATAGAAAATAAATTCGGGGAGAGGTTGGAAAATGGTAGTATTGAGTGGTGCCAGGTAGTTGAAATTTTAGAACAAGTGTTTGTGGGGGAAACGAGGAATTGGTTTGCTGTCTACAGAGACAAGTTTACTGATATCAATGATTTTAAAATGAAATTCTGTGAAAAGTTCTGGAATGAGGTTATTCAGTCGCAGCATCGTGAGGGAGTAGTGTGTGGTAAATATAACCCTAAAGGAAGCTCCACCATGACCGAATATTTTTAGGGCAGGTATTAGTGTGTAAATATCTGGATGGGTTGAAGGAGGAAAGTGATGTGGTGAGGTTGCTACTTAGGCACTTTCCCTATAGGATCAAGGAGGCTGCTTGTATCCAGAATGTAAAGACAATATCACAAGTAGAAAATTTGTTAAGCACATTTGATGCACTAGGGAGAGGGGGTTATGAGGACAATTTCAATCAGAACCAGGGTAATAATAATAATAATAGACCTAATGAAGCCAGGCATCAGGAAGTTCAAGGGAACGGTGGCGAAGGGGCCAACGCTCAAAATAGAAATAATAATAATCAGCTAAATCAGAACAGAGGAAATGGCTATGGTAATCAGTATCAAGGGAGGAACAATGATTTCAGGGGAAATCAAGGGAGTAACAATGATTACAGGGGAAATCAAGGGAGAAACAATGATTTCAGGGGAAATCAAGGGAGAAATTATAATGACAATAATTACAACCAGAATAGGGGTCAAGGAAGAGGACAGCCTAGTGGTAGTAATATACAGCCAAACAATGACAACACAGCCCAGAAAAACCAGACCAGTTCAGTAGTTAGCAGTACTACGGCCAGCTGTAGCGGTTCTTTAAACGCGAACCAGGCTGCGAAGTAAGGTCAGAATCTCAGTCTGTAGCATGCCCTGTCCATACAATTATACAGGAACCCTATGACCTAAATGTAAGAAATGAATTATTACATGAACTAAATGATGAAGGTATTATTCAGGAAGTGGTTAGTAAGAGCCCCATAGTTAAGGGACACTGGGACTGAAATTTTCAAATTCTATATAAACTGAGGTACAGCTTTGAAATTTTATATGGTTATGAATAGTCATATTATAAACCACTGTGGGAAACGTGAGCATTGTAAGTTGATTAGTTCTCCAGATATTAATTATTTTGTACATTTATTGTGCTAATTATTCAAGTTTTATAAAGGTCAGCCGCGTTAAAAAAAACAAGATAGTGTAACTTTTAGGTTATATTCTATTGCACTATAACAATTGGAAGAAACCTACGGATCCGATTTTGAATTGCATTAATGAGTGTCAAGAAATTAATTTTTTTTCATATCGAAGTTTTTTTTCTACAAAAAATCGTATTTTTTCCAGTTTGAATTTTTTTTGCAGCCATACCAAAAGTGCAATCTAAAAAACGATCCGCAGGTTTATAGTCATTGCAATGAAGATAATAAATTCCCATTTTGAAAGCAATATCATAAGATTTATGACGCGAGTAACATTTTGAATGCCTGAAAAAGTGAATCCGAGAAAACAGCAATTTTCTAAAATGATGCACAATTTACAAGGTTTCAGCTTACCAATGACATTAGGATTGTCCTACAGCATAGGTGACACCCTCCTTCTTCTGTTTTGCAGCTTCCTCCTTCATTTCTGTTAGTTTCACCTTCCGTCGACATGCCTTTCCCTTCTCCAATTATGACCGCGGACTTACATTCTTCCTGCGACTGTCACATCATTCAAGTGTTTATGCTGTGACATGAGATACTGAAGTTAGTCTTATTCCTGATTTCAACTCTGTTGTAGCACTACACCCCATGTAGAATTCTGCTACAGAATTACTAACAGCAATTTCAAGTATCTTCCGTGAAATAAAAATCTCCTTTGGGCACTTCCTCCAGATAACAGAATGCAGACTCTCATTCTGATTTTCAGTAGCATCTGGATAGTAGCTCATCTGATGCCAGCCTTTGATAAACAGGCATAATCTTGACAACTAAGGGTTCTTAAAGTTCTACAGCCATTTTGTCATGACTCTGTGGTGTTTTACCAGCTGCGATACTTCGATTGTAGAAACACCAAGACTCAGAACCTTCAGGACACTTACTGTGCTGGGGCGATTAAAGGACACACCGTGCATTTTAAAGCTTCGCCAGGGCTTTAAAAATGGCGGAATTCGGATAAAAACACTGCTATATGATCCGCAGGGGATAGGGGTGTATTAATATGGAAAATACCGAAAATCGACATTTTCCACAAATTTCACTAAAATTTCAGTCCCAGTGTCCCTTAAATTTAACGTGTCCGAGGCGTACACAGATGTTTTAATTGATAGTGGTTGTATGAAGAGTTGCATAAGTAGTGCATTTTATGATAAAATGAAAGGAACTGGAGTAAATTTTGAGGAGATGCCAATTAAAAGCACTTTTGTTATCACAGCTGTTGGGAAGAGGTCTAAAGTAATTTCTAAGCAAGTTTTAGTAGACATTAAAATTAATAATCATGTAGAGAAGCAGATTTGCCTTGTAATTCCAAATTTAGTATTCAGTGTTATCTTGGGTTCAGAGTGGCTAAGTAGAGTGTCTGGTAACTTATGTTATGATGTAGGGAGTTTGAAATTTAAATGGGGAGATTCTGAAGTAGAAGTAGCTTTCAATGACCATATTCAGAGGAGTAGTATTGTAGGTGTGATTTGTACTTTAAATGAGATATCGCCAGCCGTAGAGCGGGGTTCTCCATGTTTTGTGGGCAGTGTGATTACGAACGGAAGTCTAGAGGACTCATTACGTGATGCTGCGTTTCAGGGAAATATAGAGGATGAACAGTGTGTTCGGCTCTATGATGTGTTATTGTGTAATAGGAGAGTTTTTGAGGATCGCATTGGTATGGCCAATTGCTATACACATTCATTGAACGTTATTGATAGGTCAGTATTCACAGGACATAGATATCCTGTACCTTTCGCTTATCAGAGTGCAGTTGAGGCACAAATTAACCAGATGCTTGAAGATGGGATTATTGAGCACTCTAACAGTCCATATGTTAATTCTTTGATCACGGTACCCAAGACCGACGGCACTGTTCGTATTTGTTTAGACGCTCGTTTGGTTAACAGTAGAATTAGTTCAGATCAGCTGAAATCTATGTCAATAGAAGAATTAATGCAAACATTTGAGGGGAAGAAGTATTTCACTTGTGTAGCTTTGAGTTCCAGTTTTTGGCAAGTGCCACTTATGTACGAAGATAGACCATTTACAGCTTTTAGTCATAAATATAACCTTTATCAATTTTGTAGAACACCTTATGGGTTAAAGAGTAGTTCAGCAGCTTTAATTAGGGCTTTAAACATCGCATTAGGGGATGACACAGGAGAGTTTGTAACCATTTACATAGATGATATGGTAATTAGTTCACGCAGTTTTGAGGAGCATCTACGTCATTTAAATATAGTTTTTCAGAAGTTAGATCAGGCAGGGTTCAGTTTGAAGCTGTCTAAGTCGTCATTCTGTCAGTCAGAAGTGACATTTTTAGGTCATAGAGTGTCGAGTAGAGGTGTGACACCAGAAGAAAGTAGGGTTAATAAGATACTTAACGCAGAGGTGCCACAGAATGTTAAACAGTTAAAAACTTACCTGGGAATTTGCAACTTTTTCAGGAGGTTCGTTCTTAAATACTCAGGGTTGGTAGAACCATTCAGGGAATTGCTTAAAAGTGGGACTCGGTGGAGAAGGGAGTCCAAGCATGATCAGGCTTTTAGAGCGCTGAAGGAAGGTTTTGAGAAAGCTGTAGTGCTGAAATATCCGTTAAAAGATAAGGAATATGTGGTTATGACAGATGCTTCACATATAGGCATTGCTGGAGTATTATGTCAGAAAGATGATGAGGGTAATCTGTGCATTGTATCTTTAGCTTCGCGAGGACTGACAGCAGCAGAGAAAAGATACACGATTACTGAGTTAGAGCTTTTAGGTATTGTTTTCAGTTTAGGGAAATTTAGAATGTATTTAGTAGGGGGGAAATTTGAGATCCACACAGATCACCATGCATTACTGTATATGAGAACTTGTAAACTCAGTTCTAACAGAGTTAGTAGGTGGATTCTTGCTCTGCAGGAATACGAATTCACAGTAAAATATATTAAAGGTAAAGATAACATTCTTGCAGACATGCTATCGAGGGACACTAATTTATGTAGGGATTATCCGGTGGTTAAAGCAGAGGACGGTATTTTAATATGTGCATGTGTGGACAGTAGCAACAGGGCATCGTTACAGATACTGAGAAATATGCTAGGTAGAGCAACGTGATGACGTTCATTTAAGGGAGCCACTTGCAAGGTTGGAAGCAGGTGACGCAGAAACATTTATAGTTTCCAAACGAATTGGAAAAACAGCATATGAGCTGGAGAATGGTGAGGGAAACAGATTATACGGAACGTATAATATACAGAGTCTACGAAAATATGTGTCATAAAGTGAGTGTGTTTAGCTGGCGAGCCAGCCTATCAAATGAGTAAGTGTGGTGTCTGGTGCGTGGAAGATCTGGTCTTCAAGGCAGGCGTATCAGAAGTCGCACAGGGGGGTAGTATGTAAATAAATGAGAGTTTTTAAGGTACAGGGAAATATGACGGGATTGTCGGATGCTCTTGAGCACTAAAATGTCTCGATACACCAAGGCCAGAATTTGGTAGCGCTGATGAATTCCCATTTGCCTCCAAGAGATGGGTGAGCGCTTGTACATGGTATTTTTGCTTAAGGCGTCCACGAGGCAAAAGATGGGCCATCAGAATGCGAGACAGTCCTTCATGAAACTCATACATATCAGCACACGTGTTTTCTGTTTACGGCCTCGCCATGTAAGATTTGTAAGTGTGTAATTTAAGGTAATTTGTACAATGGTATTATTTCTGTGTTGAGAACTAGTATTAAGTAGAATATGGTCTACGGGAACTTAACAAGACAGGGCGATTACGGCACAGAAATATTTGGTGTTATGTGTAATGCGCATTTACTGTTTTTTTTTCAGAAGTCAATATTAATTTAATCTACTTTAAAGAGGGATTAAGTATTATGGTCACGAGGCGCTGCCACAATAGTGTGATCGTGTGCTCAGTGATAAGTGAGATTAAATTTCACCATAAGGAAGGGACCTCCAGTGAAATTAGGAAGTTCTATGGTGATATAAATATATCAGAACACCTTCAATGCGTGTGATATGACATCATAAATACATAGTGCTCACACATTAATTATGTCTATTTCTCCAACATAGAGGAATTTGAGAGGCGGAAATATCCGTGGAACACTATTTTATATGTAAAACATTGGACTGGTTGCAAAGTGCAATCCATAGTGACAACAAACTTTGACGCAAAGTGCGTGAAGAAATATTATGAGTGTATATATATATCTGTGATTTAGGGTGATTTCATTTATGTAATATGTATTTTGGATGGGGTTTATTAACGTGTCTGGGATAATCGGATAATGGACCGTCGTCACGGTAAATCATCCGATGATCCGAGGCGAATATGTAACGTGTTTTTCGAGGGGTTTTTATGCAACTGGCATAAGTCAGTAGGAAGCCATTCTATATTTATTTACGCGGCAAATTGTTCAGCCAAGAGAATTTTTCATGTTAATTTATTATTATTATTAATTTATTATAATTATTATTAAGATATTTTCGGAGCATTTTATAAAAATTATAAGCATACAGATAGGTTTTCTATGTCTTAGAAAACGCTATCAAGCAAATTATTACGAACGACAATATCATAGAAAATTATCTGATTACGGAATTTTACGGAGTTTTGTCAGTTAGGGTATTTGAGAGACATGACTCACTGGGAATTCAAATACAAGCTGATTCCTGTCGAGAAGTATTACGCAAGGCTGGGTCGCTTCGTCAAGAAAAGGCGAATTGTTGGAACGGAAAACGACTTCTCCCTCTCGCGTGCCGTGTGTAATGAACCAGAGGAGGGGAAGTAGCGGCGTGCTCAGCCAATCAGTGGAGACGACGTAAGCTGGAAGGCGGTACCGTGGTGGGGGGAGCCAACGGGTGAATATATCGTTCGATGCGCCGTGGAACGTGGACTATCTGTGTAGAACTTGCGGAGTGTGGTTGCAAGTGCGTGTCGCTCCGATGTTCAGGGGAGTTAGTGACTATCTGTGTTGAACTTGCCAAGTATGGCTCACGCGGGAGTCGCTCCGATGTTCCATGGAGTGGAGGACTAACTTTAGTAAAACTTAACCAGTGTGGTTATACGTGTGTTTGGGTCCGATGTACGGACCATAGAATTATCTAATCTACCAGAATATTATCAAATTTCGACGGAGATGACGACGTCCAGGAGACTGTAGGAAGCACATAGCATCATCCAGTACGAGGGAAAGGCTTCGGGCATTTCCAGTGGTAAGCGCCAATGACGCAGAAATACGCAATCTCTCATTTCTCGTTGTTTTACATTTCATATTTCAGTAACTTCATAGCTTGGAAATAAGAGTAAAATCAATTTATCAAACTCCGTTTTCACGTAATTTTCTATCGGTAATATTAAAATCGCAACGCTCCAATTTAAATTTTATACTTATTTTTAATTTTGCTATACTTGTTATTATTAATTTTGCTATACTTGTTTTATATAATAAATTCATTTCTTTTACAATGCAATCTTTGCTTTCAGTAGGTAGCATTAGATATAGACCAATTCCTTCTCCTGATACAATTGTTTGTTGGGTTAATGATCAAATCATACCACGATCTGAGTGAATAGAGTCTTGAATGTGTTCTGCCAGAGCTAGACGTTGTTAAATACAAATTTAGATTTCAACATTGCGTTGAGGTCTTGGCGCCCATTAAAACAACATAGCTTAGGCAAAGGTAAACAGTTACATTTCTCACCCAACAGTTAGGGGCAGACAAACCATTACAACCTCTCCAATGTAAAATACAGTCTTCTTGCTAGGAAACTCGACGAGAACATAATCACCAGGAGCTGGTTCTCGGTCAAGTTCCTCAAATGCTGTAGGATCTAATGAAAGAAGATCGCCAACATCAAGATCATCATCTGTGTCATCTAAAAGAAGAGTTGTATCAACCTCTGTCTCATCTTCATCACTTGTGGAGTCAAAATCAATTTTTCTCTTAGTTTTATGTTTTTTCTCTTTTAACACCTCTCTTGTTTTCTTTGTTTTCTGTGACCTCTCAGCTAGAGCAAGTTTCTGCGGTGTATCCGTCGCAATAATGCTTTTGCATTTTCTGCGTCCCTTCCGTTGATTTGTTCTTGCTTTGACCTTTGGATAACCTAAGGCATTGCTAGGACTCAGTAGAAATCCATTTCCCTTCTTCTCAGAAGCTGGTGATTCATTAAAAGACTCGTCTGCTCTCACAGCACTAGTTTCAGGAGTTGAAGATGCAGCTGTCTCTTGAGAAGGACTTTCAGGGTTAGCGTCGGGTCGATCCATAGCCGAATTCATTAGAAAATCTTGTTCTGTGAAAACGAGTCTATTCAGTGGGAATATGCCTGTCTTTCGAAAACCAGACAGGATGTTAGCAGGTGTCATGGCATTTTCGTGAGCGAATTTGACAAATGAGGCTATCTCATAGATGGTGACAGGACAACCTGGATGGTGAAGCATCCACGAATCCATCGCTGAGTTAATTTGTGCTTTGAAAGGATAATACACTGACACATCTAACGGCTGCATACGGTGGCTGCAATGAGGTGGGAGTGTAACTATGGTAACACCGTTATCTTTTGCAATATCAAGGGCTCGGAGAGAAAGGTGGCTTTCATGATTGTCCATGATGAGAATGGTTGGATCATCCTTGCTGGAACGGGAATGCTGTACAAAATGCATCATTACACTTGCGAAGAGTTCTGCTGTCATCCAACCTGATGGGGTGGCAAGACCTAAGGTGCCTGGCACTCCACCATTAACCATATGTTGCTTGAAGTTCTTCCTGGGAAACACCATAACAGGAGGAATAGAATTTCCTGCATACAGTGCAGCATACAGTGACAAGTGTTCCACGTTCCCCACTGACAATTTTCCCTACTTGCTTAGATCCCCTTTCTGCAATGACTTTCTCGGCTGATGGACAGTTGTAACGGCCGTTTCATCCAAATTGTAGATCCTGCTTCCATCAGCAACATTTGGAGAACGCCTGAGGGCCTCCTCATAATTGTCATAAAATAAGTTGTCGTTGTGCGGATTGAATGCAGTGGCTCTGGATATACTGCAGCTCTCGGGCTGTCTGATGCTGACAATCGGATTTCTTTTTAGGAACCCACGTAACCAATCCACTCCAGCACTCTGTCTTTCAGTCCAAGTTGTAGGAACGGTAATTGAGTTTGTAGTTGCCATTTCATATGCTGTCTTGCGTAAATCTCTAGTGGATTTTCCGTAACACATCCTTGAACAGGTAATGATGTAATCAGCTAATCCTTTTTCCTGCTCTGTTGTGAAGATTTTCCTTACGTCATATCTTGGTGTCATGGATCTGTGAGCAAATGAACCTGCAATATTTTTTTCTGCAGCCACATATCGATATAATGTTTGGAAACTAATTTTGTGAAGTCTGCCAGCTTCACGCAAGGATAGTTTATCTATTAATACTGCATTTACTGCGGCTCGCATGTCTTCGTCTTTAAATAGTCCCCTGTCTGTCTTTCTGGTCGATTTCCTTGGCATGATGAATCTAAAATTTAAAAACAAAATGCGTGTAAGGAGGGTATGTGTGCACCAACTACAACAGCACAAGTCCTATCCAAAACAAATACAAAGAAAATTCGCATAGAAGTGTTCCATTCTGTAACATTTCATAAAATATTTGGGGTGTATTTAAAAAAACTGTACGCACACTACTCACACAAATCTTATACTCATTACTCTTCAAGAATCAATGGAGTATATGAAGCACAGCGTAAAATGCATGACCAAATATTATAGTGCGTTTATGGTACACAATGAGACACCTCCCATGTGGTTAATGGAGCTGTGTCTCATTGTGTACCAGCAGACATCTCTACAATATTTCTCTTACAGAACAACTATTTTGACAATAACTAATAATCTAAATATACTCACAGTATGATAGAAGCATACAGTTTCAGACACAACAGCAACAAAACAAGAATTTCATGAAGTTACTGTACACGAAGACCTCAACTGCATAACAAAATCACAGCTTTTGCGCCATAAAAGCACACATGCAAGGAATACTCTATAACCAGGGGAGCCAACCTTATAATTTATGCAGTACAGGATTATAGTTGTTTGTACATCTTCCACAAGAAAGCAGCACCCGCTAACTCAAATATGGCACTGGCCAGAGGCCTTGTCTCATTGTGTACACTGTCTCATTGTTGACCACCCTCCCCTACGTACTTTCACACGCGCACACACACACACACACTTTACGTCTTTACACAGACAGTACCTAACGACAAATCAGACTCAATTCGAAAAACGGCACAGCGTGGCACTGAAAACACACAAGCAAGCGTTTACCGCCAAAAGAAACCAAGTTCACAATGTTGCCAACAGCTGAGCATGTATTATACACCCGGGCGCGATTGAAATGTCAAACTCCAACTCTTATGGGCCCAATTAGTTCCAAGTTGTGCCACGAGATAACTCAGAACAAGTAAATAATCATTTCCGATTTTTCTTTCTGAAATCCATTGGACAATTTACAGTAGGGCTATTTTTTACAGATTTAAAAAGGTAGTTTAACCGGTACGCTTATAACGAGTCTGGATTTTAGGGGGTACGCCGTACCGGCCCGTACCGACCCAACCACAGCACAGCTTTCAACATGTCCACTGCCGACCCCCTTCCTAAATCCTTTCCCTGACCCTTCCTTAATTAGACCCAAGTTATTGGTCACCTGTGTGATCCGCCTGCATCCATCCCCAGTTGTATCTGATGACAAAGCTTGTTCAGATCCCAGACACCGTCCTTGCGACGGTAGAGAAATGATCGCTTGCAGAGTCCATGGGTAAGGTCAAGATGGGACGACGAGCGAAAATAAACAATCTGTGGTTGATGTGATAAGCAGTTATGGTATATTTAGTGGTTGCAACTGTTGTTTTTTTAATAGGCCTATGCATTTTCAAACTGCATCTAAAGCTTTGTCACTTTAATAAATTCCATATTCCCTTTTAGTAGGGCAGATGACTTAAATGTTTCGTCTCTTAAACTACAATCACCATCACTTCCTTGTTTTTAAACTTTATGATTCATATTGACATTCTATTTTTCGCTCTCGCACAATGACTTAAATTTAGTGTAACCTGAATTTAGTTTATGTTCAAAAAGTTAAAACATAATACATGGACGTACAGTACGGTAGGCCTATATTTCCATTTGATTCATAGCTTACTGCGTGGCGCAGCGATTATGGTCTCGCCTGCTGTGCACAAGGAAGGGACTGAGTCGGTATTTTACAGGTATTTCTCTAACAGACTAGGCCTACTAGTGTTGGAGCTATATATTGTTTAATTGATGGCAAACGTAATAATTAGCATTATAGTAGGCCAAATTCACAAAAGGTGTTTAGAGTTATATCATTATAACAGGCAACCATACCTCAAGGTTTAGTGTATCTTGGATATACATTTATGCCATTTGCTTACAGAAAAATATTATCCATTATTGTTCTTAAATCATCTTATCACTACGTTACCTTGGTTTTACTGACATATTAAAGACGTGTGGTCTCTTAGGAGGCCGAGTTCAGTTCTTTCTAGTTGATACCTGTGCGACCTGCGCGTCCTAATAAAGATGAAGTGATGATGAAGGCCTGGGGAATTAACCCCAAGAAATTAATATCCCAGAGGGTCCGGCTGAGACTCTTCAGGACAACTCCTAGCGCGCTTGCCAATTCGCTACGAGGTCGGACGGTTTTACTGGTAGAAAGGTACATTCATGATTTGCAAATTCTAACACAATGACTTAAGTCTACTTTGTTTGGAATATTATATTTTCTAACTGCACTCTGTTTACCTCTTGTAAATATTATCTACGTTACTACACTAAAGCAGCTTATTATAATCTACTAGTTTTGAGATAATTTCCGTATAATGTAAATTTGAATTTCCAAAAATATTTCTCGGCAGACGAACTATATGTTGCGCCTCTTAAAATAGCAACCAGAAACAAAAAATTCTAGTAATATTTCTGAATTATTTAATTACTACATGTTGGAGAGCGCTTGCCACAAGGTTTGGATACTCCATGCTGGTTGCCGAGAGCGCTAGCATAGTCTAATCACCATGGGTTGCAAGGCAGTGTCTAGTCTTGTGTGTACACTCTGTGGAAACGAACTCTTCTCCCACGCCTGTGTTGGGCTTAGAGCACATGTGTTATGTCATAATGTAGGCCACTGTATTCAACTTCAAATAAAAGCACTCAAGTGCTACAGTACATCGATCGTTGTTATTTGTCATAAGCTGCTATTTCATCAGGTAATGGGGCCTAGTCTACGGCAAAATGTGCGTATGTGGATTACATGTCTGTTTAACTAACGATCATGTGCTTTGAGTGTGTGGGGTTACAAAATGGCTCAAGGATGTGTCAAGTTGAATATTCCAATGTTAAATGGTGGAAATTTTATATTTTGGAAAACAAAGTTGTGAGCCGTATTAGTGCGTGATGATTTGTGGGAAGTTGTCAGTGAACAAAAGCGTGAAATAATTAACGCGGTGTGGCAGAAGAAAAAATAACAAAGCCTTAGCGTACGGTACATTACATTGATTGAGTGTTGAGGAGAGTTAACTTATTCATTTTTCACATTTGAACGTTGCATGTGATGCATGGCAGGCTCTGTCGAGAAAGTACGAGAGATCCACGTACGGAAGCAGGTTATATTTACGACGTAACCTGTACGGAATACATTATCGTGGTGGACCAATGAGCAGTCACATTGACGCAATTATGGAAGTAGTGGGTTTGCTGCGTGGCTAAGGTAGGCCACTTGAAAACGACGAGATTGTTCCGGTTTAGCTGGTGAGTTTTCCAGAAGCTTATTCAGGGATTGTCACAGCGCTCGAGGGCCGTGATGAGGCAGATCTAACGGCGGAATATGTAACTCGAAAAATGCTTGACGAATACCATGGGCGTGCCGAAGCTGGTGTGCCTGGAAATTGTGATTCAGAGGTTGCACTACAGTCGGCGGTCGCAGGCTTAATTAAGGTTAGCCATGCTCATCAAAATGGAACAATTAAAAAATCAAGCGGAAAACCAAATAAGGGTGGCAAAGAGACACGGGCATGTTACTTCTGTAATAAAATTGGTCATTTAAAAGCAGATTGCTATCGATTCACGAAAAGTCAACAGCAGAGGTCAGCAGGTTCTGAATCGGCAAAATCATCGGTTGAGGTTAAGGTATGCAACACACAGAATTATGCCACATTTAAGGCACTGGAACATGCTGCACGTAGGCCTACTGGAGGATGGTGCATAGCTTCAGGAGCAACCAGTCATATGACCAATGATATGCAATTTTTTATGTTTATTCGTGACACAAGTGCTACAGTCTTTGTTGCTGATGGTTCATCTGTGGTAGTGCTGGAATCGGAGATATACAATTTCACTGTGAGTTACCTGACGGGCACCTCCAAGAAGTACTACTGAAAAATGTGCTTATTCCACAATTGGATGATAGTCTACTTTCGGTGAGGCACATAACAGAGCAAGGTTACCAAGTGACGTTCGAGAATGACACGTACAGCATCTAGGAAGAACATCAGATCATCGCAGAAGCAAGGAACGATGGGAATTTATTCAGACTTCAGACTCTGGTACCGAGTTCGTCAGTTCATGTGGCGAGAGAAGCTGTATGCCTACACCTGTGGCATCGTCGATTGGGACATCGGGATCCGGTTGCAATCAAGCGTCTGTTCATTGAGGAATTGGCCACAGGAATCCAAGTGTCTAGATGTTCGGAGAAGGTAGTATGCGAAGACTGCATCAAGGAAAGACTAACCGAAGCAAAATTCTCTGAGAGTACATCCAGAGAGAAGGAGCCCATGCGACTCATTCTGATCTTTGTGGGCTCTTGCAGACTGCAACGCCAAGTTGAAATAGGTATTTTCTATCACTCATTGGCGATTACTCCCGTTTCACTGTGGCGAGGCTGGTAAAATCCAAGGATGAGTTGGCAGGCGTCGTAGAAGACTACATTGCTGCAATGTATACTAGATTAGGAAGGAAGCCGAATGCCATTTGTACAGACAATGGCAAGGAATACGTTTCTCAAAAGAAAACTGGGGAACTTTCTGTGGAAGGAGGGGATCCAACATCAGCTTACAGTCCCCTACACTCCACAACAAAATGGTGTAGCAGAGAGGAAGAATCGGCCTTTGACAGAATCTGCAAAGTGCATGTTGTTGGATGCTGATCTGAATAACCGCTTCTGGGGAGAAGCAGTTTTGGCCGCAGATTATTTGCAGAGTCGGTCAACGAGCCGGAGTATCAACAGAACTCCAGTTGAATTGTTTATAGGAGTGAAGCCAGACGTGTGTTTGGATCTAAAGTCTATTCACTTGTACCCAAACAAACGAGAAAGAAATGGGACAACATGGCAATAGAGGGCGTCCTGATTGGTTATGATAGAAACACCAAAGGCTATCGGATTCTGGATCCAAAGACAGCCAAGGTTTGGATCAGCAGATCGATGATGGTAATTGAAAGTGTTGCCAAACATTCAGCTTCGGTAGGCAGTGAACCGGAAGAAGGGGCTAGTGAAATCACACCGCAGCATTTAGGGACAATGGAACATATTTCGACACAGACGGAATCAGCAGGCAACTCAACACTGAATCCCAGAGGTAACAACACGGTGACTTTCGACAGAGCAGATATTGTAAGCAGGATAGGAGATGAATGTGAAACTGAACCAGAAACTCCACGATTCCCAGGAAGAGTTTCTGAACGGCCAAATCATGGTGTACCAGCAAAGAAGCTAACGGACAAGGTGCAGATGAATCACACCAGAGAGCCAGCCTCATGGAACGAAATGCTCAAAATGTCACCTCGTGATCAAAAGTTATGGACTGCTGCTGCGGAAGAAGAAATAAGCTGTCCCAATCAACATTTTGTATGGAAATCAACGGAGCTTCCACCAGGGAAGAAGACTCTTTCTTGTAAGTGGGTATTTAAGGCAAAAATGAATGGTAACGGTCATATCCACACTTACAAGGCCCGATTGGTAGCCAGAGGATTTTCTCTACGATATGGTGAGGATTACGATGAAACGTTTGCGCCAGTGGTGAAGAATGATACTATTCGAGTTTTATTCAATGTAGCTGCACAGAGGGGGCTTCACGTTCGGCATCTTAATGTGAGAAGTGCTTATTTGAACGGTGAATTAAAAGAGGAACTATTTATGGAACAGCCACAGGGTTTTGAGGAACCAGGTCAAGAGGGCAAAGTTCTGAAATTGCGGAAAGTTCTCTATGGTTTAAAGCAATCGGCACACGTTTGGAACAAGACGGCTACAGAGACATTATAAGTTGGAAATGCAGATCAGTGTCTTTATTCAAGAAAGGAAGAATATGGAAGCACCACTTACATTCTGTTGTAAGTCGATTATATGCTGGTAGCCGATCAGTCTGCAAACTTAACTGATAAAATTGGAACTGTACCCGATGTGACTCTGCCGAGATCGGCTGCGCTGACAAAGTTTCAAATTTCAAGCTAGAAAAGAGGTCGCTGAGAGCGAATACAGCGCATAGTGGGAGCGTGAAGTCAGGCCAGCAAGTAGAATGGATCGCCATCTCAAGGACAGCATGCATGCCGGGAACTAAAAATTTTGATGCCAATTTATAACATCAGAAATTAATATTACGGCATGTGAATCGAGCAGATATAATGGAAATGATAATGTGGACTTATATTTCACCTTCCCGTGTTCTGATATGTCTTGTAAGAGGCTTGGTTGAAGTTTTAAGAAAATTATTGATAGCGGCTCAGGAGAAGTTTTGTGACGCCAAGCGCTCAAACTCTTCACCCTCTCCAAGAGGGAGGTCGAGTCAAGCAGACGGCGGGTGAGCTGGTATACAGTACGGGAAGTTAGTTGGTTGTTGGGAGTTGCTTGAAGTTGCTTGTGTTCGCAGCTCAAAGTAGTCGCTTGAGTGCTTGCTTTGTTAACGTTAGAACAGCAAATTATTCATTGCAGTACGAGCGGTTAACTCGTATTTTCTATGCAGGCAGTTTTACATTCGGTCGGCAACCGAGTTCGTCGTGTTTGGCTAAGCTGTGTTCCACGAGTTTTCATTCGCTAGACGCAAACAAAGGGAAGATTACAGTTCGATTGGTGATGCGCTACGAGCTCAACAGATTCCTAAAGAATGATTGTATTTCTTCACGCGCTTCGTTGATGTGTAACCGAACGCCAACATTTGAACTTGTCATTCAACCGTGTCAAATCTGTACATTATTAAGAGTGTGATTAACTACAGCATAGGCATACAGTGACTTTGATATTCCAGTTCAGTCTTTTAGTAACTAGCAGGCTATGCTATGAGTTAACAGGAGCGCACGTGTGTTACACACTTAAGCTACTTGAACATTACTTGATCTTCATAATTATACTGGATTATGCGTGCCACATTAATGGTAACCACGGGGCTTGGACACTTTAAAAGGAACAGTTGATGTCAAATACGTGAACATTTATTTCTACCAATGCCAAGTGCTCGAACATCAAGATCTACAGCGTGTTCCGCAATTATGTGCACAAGATATCAGCACTTATAATTACTCAATCTAATATCATCAGACTTTATTAATGAACTTGTAGTAATAAATTACGACGTGAGCTTTGCTTGGTTTATTTGACCTGTTTACATAAGCTTGTCTCGTACAACACCACTCCAAAGAACAACGAGTGTACATTGTTTATTATTGTCTCCCTGGTTACCCCATAGATAATAACTGCTTCGCATGTCCTCCTTGATCCTGCCTCCCTGAGTCCAGATCGGCAGTCACAATGGAGGGGCTGCGCTCTGGATTCCTGCAGTGGAGAAGTGTTGTGGTTTCGCCACAAACTTATCAACCCGTGCAGGTGTGAACCTACAGTGCAGTGGCGTAATAGACTGATTGTGAAATGGGGTTGACATTTATTTTACCCTGCTCAGTTAGATGTTTGAACTTTGGTGAATTTGATCGTGAAATGGAACCTTTCTACATCGTGATGGGGCACTAAACAGGAAGAGGCAGGATAGCAGAGTGGACTGACGATCCCAGGTTGACCTGATGGGCGATTATCAAGCCACATCCTGATTACTATTCGGGGTGACGACGATCTTTTGAATTCCAGGCCGATCTCTGGAAATAATGGCCATCTATGTGAAGATGAGATACCACCGGGCCAGGAGACGGAGCCCCTGGTTTAAGCAGGTCCCATATCACATATTATTGGGCCAACTTAAGGTAATGCAATCGCCAGTTTAATGCCTATGAGCTTTCTCGTCTTGAGTTAGGTCACGATCAGAGCACATGAGTATAGCTATTTCTATTTGACTACAATACGCTGAAATTAAATGAGTATAGCTATTTTTATTTTGCTGCTATACGCTGAATTCATATGAATATAATTATGATTGGTTATTTTTGGATATGATATGCTGTGATGTTACATTTAATCGTGTTTTATTCATACCCAATGCCTGCAAATAGGTGTTTACTTTTTCTCTTTCTTCAATGTTTCGAATTTCATCTTCGTTATGATATATTTTGATAGGATTTTTTTGAGTGGATCTTTTCTGCATTTGATCGCTTTAGCGAATAGGCCAATTTCATTTCATTGATATGCTTGACTGAACAATTAATAGTTGGTTCCATTCCTATGCATGACCCATTTAGCCGTCATTTCTGGGGACCACTTGCCTTGTGCAGTGGCGTGAGGCAATACCTCTTATCCATCGTAGGGATTTTTCATTTAGACATCGTTTATGGGGCCCACTTGCCTTGTGCAATTCGTGCGGGGTTATTCCCCTTACCCATGTTAGAAATCATTTCATTTAATCCGCGTTATGGGGCCCACATGCCTTGTGCAGTGGCGTGAGGCAATACCTCTTGCCCATCCAAGATCTCATATTTTTTTATCATCTTCATGCTGAATGGACTATAAGAGAATACATGTATAAATGTCAGCCACGCATCAGTTGAAGTTAATAATTAGAGAAATGTTAAATGTCATCAGGATCTTGTTTGATTTTTGTTTGTGATCCACAAGTTTTTTCTAGTGATTTGTTTGAGTTCTGTGATATGAGAAGAGTAAAATATTAAAATAAATAAATATATCCAAGGATTTTAGGATACCTAACTCCAATTGATTATACAGTTGTTCTAAAATGAGATTACATCTCATACGATAAGATGTCTCATATTTAGAGATTGGAAATTTTCGGTGAGTTGGAAGTGCAGAAAGTGGGATTTTAAAAAGGGAAAATCAGGGGTTTCAATTGAACTTTTCGGTATTTTCACAATCTAGCTTTCAAAATACATTTCAGAAAAAAGACTGGTGTTTTCTGCAGACAAGCGATGGCGCTTATCAGACAACACATTATTATAGCATGAGAAAAAGCGTTCACAGTCGGGATTTGCACACGGCATCCATATCATTTTTAGCACAGATTGTGCAAAATCAGCATAGTTTATCGTCATTCCCTGCAACACAGAAATAATGTCCACTCGTTCATCACAAGCAAGCTTGGTTTTCACGACTCTTTGCAGTTCGGTAGCCTGATAGAACGACATCTTCACTTAGCTTCGAACAGAACTGCAGATGTTTCACGGTTCTCGTCAGAGTACCATCAACAGTCATACATGCAATTTCGGCAGGATCAAACACCCTTGCAGCTTTGTAGAAATCCCGAGCAGGATCACCACTCCTTAAAGTTGTTAGTTTAGTCAAACTGTGTGATGCAGCGTTGGTCATCTCACTTTTCATTTTATGTTTCAAAGCAGCACTGTGAGAAGCTTGCAGTAATTCCATTACTTTGGCACTATGATACCCAGATGCAGCAACCTTTATTGTTTGTTCTATCTGTCTTAGGCGACCTTCCAAAAATGGGACAGTAGGATAGGACTGACCCTCTAGAACATTAATGAGGTTAACAATGCCACTACCCACGTCCCTTACAAAAGAAGACTGTACTTCAGCAGAAATTAATTCATATTCCTTAATATTCTGAAGAAAATCAACCCCAGCATTTTGCCCGCAAAATTCCTCACTTTTCATGAATGCCACAACATCTCGTATGTGTTCAGCAAGATATACCACTGATTCGTTCCAAGATGACCACCTTGTAAGAACGGGCATGGGAAATAGTGGTATACACCGTCCTGGGTATTTACTGTCCAGAAAATTCCTGAAGAGATGCTTTCGTTTCCTCGTATTCAAAAATGCAGACTTCACTTTCGATACAACAAGCTACAAATCTTGCAAGTGTTTACCTAACACATTCAACACTAAATTTAGCTTGTGTGCCCAACACTGGACAATCAAAACACCATCACTTAGAATATTTCCCAGTATGTCGAAACATTTTACCATGTAACGTGCTGAATCTGACACAAGGGCCACAACGTCATCAAGCTCAATGTCATATTTCTTCAGTGTGTCCAAAATTGCTCTAGAGCAGGTTTTTGAATCTGCTGTTTCGAGTGTATGTGTGTCACCGACAATTACTTCCACAGAAGCTGAAGACTTGATTGCTTTAAATAAGACAACAAAAATACACTCCTCACGTTTGTTTGTGGTTTCATCACAACACACAACCAATTTCTGTCCTGAAAGTTTGCTCTTAATTTCTTCCACCCTTTCATTCACCATTTCTGGAATATACTTTTCCCTGATCACTTTGGTACAAGGAATATCTCCAGCTCCTGCAACACATTAATGTTTTTAAAAATTACTTCCCGAATGTTTTTAAAAAGTTGAATTGTACATACTAGATGACAAGTAACGTTACACCAACTAAGTAGCATATGTACAGTAACCTAAGCTATACAAGTTGAAAAGAAAAGTTCGAAAACTTTATGAGCATCTTGTGTTCTTATTAACACATTCACTACCAGCCGCCACTCAGCGGGGATTTAAACCCACAGGCCAGCAATTTAAATGCTCTTGCAGCCCTTTACACAGCAAGTTAGAAAATTGAACTAGTAGTTCTATAAACCTAAAATGTCACTCTAGTAGACTTTGACTGTATGATATCTGATATCTTCAAACTTTAAATTGTACCACGATTTTGTAATATAATAATAATATGCCAATAGATCAGAAGGCCTAACCAACCATACCAATAGTTTTGTCACTAGCCAATAATCCTAACCAACAGTTTTGTCACGTAGTTCGCCTCTAACCAAACTTTCGATTCCCGGCGATGTCCATGTCACTCCGCAGACGTGGCAGGACTGCGTGACGTAGTCCGAGCCGCGCCATGTTGGATCGCTAACCTAACTTTTGCTTCCCGGCATCGGTAGTTTTAACGTTCGTTTTAAAAACAAACGCCGGTCATTCAAGGTTATACATGCTGCACGCGTCTAACAGGAAGAACAAAATGTGGTTCCTTTATCATATGTCTTCAGTCCCCTAAACTTGCGAGGACTGCATAAAATATACAGACCAAACATAGGCCTAATTGCAGTTTGTTCACGCCAGCACTTAAACGCTTTAACTGACAAAAGCCGCGCCCATGGAGGTCTCACTAAATGCCGTAACCAACTGGTACTGAATGTGTTCAACAGTGAAATTATTTAAATTCACTAACAGTAAAAAAACAAAGAAAAAAACATCTTACCTTCTATGAATTCATACATGAATGATTTCACATGTTCATTTTCCAGCTTCGAAATTGGTATGTTTGCTTTTAAAAATGTCTCTGCTACACGTTTCCCAAGATATTCACTGGTTTTCTTTTTGTTTTGCACATTGTTAAAACACGTGGCAATTGATGTCTGAACGCGAGATGTTTCGCCTTCTTTGCGAGAATTGAACGCCGTGACGTGTTTTACAGACGCCAAATGTTTTTGGATGGTATCGTTTCTTTCTCAGGACACAAGACAGTTACAAAACTTGCACATCACGGTACTCTTATCAGAACAATAAAACCCATGCTTTTCGTACTGGAAAGATCTATCCCTTGCAGATATTTTACGGTTAGGCATTTTGTAGCCTTTCAAATACGCACACACAACGGAATACCTCTACTCAATGTACTCATACACACGCTTCTCTCCGTGTAGCTGGCGGCAAATAAAAGCAGGTTACGACTTCAACGGAAGCGATTGTAAATGTCGATAATATCGACCTGCATTCGATAATATAGAACTGCAACTCAAGACTAACCACAATATCTCGAAATCACTCTGCGAAAGATCGATTGTTGAGCGTGATCTCAATACGATTGAAAAAGATCGATTACCGGTAAATTGCTTCAAAAGGGGAATTTCGCGCGT